>OX365944.1:55828585-56456240 GCA_947247005.1 Spisula solida | reverse complement strand
TAGGTAAGTTACTTATTTTGTGTGGTGTTCTTGTGATATTTACACTGCACAAAGTAACGTTAGTGTCTAACATCAAGAAAGTATTCTTACAGATTGGATTAAAACCGAGTCAATGGGATGTTGCCAGGATTATGTGTCAAATATATAGTGCCAATTATTCAGTGCATCAGTGCTATATCCAGGAATACATAATGTGTAGTGTTCTGTTTAGTGCTGTGTCATTCCGTATAATTCTCGGAGCAACCATCGAGACTCATTTGGATAAATTCAATGGAGACCGACAAACGGGGTATATTCAAAGATGTGTGTGGATTAATATGGAACATACGCCGTCAGTAAAACAACCGGAAGTCCTTAACAATAGAGGAACGCTTACCGTGCTCGTAAAATTGAGTCGGTACAAAGGTGTAAGGTCTGCAAAAGTAAAGTTGCAACCGGGCGTTGCACTTGCAGACCCACGAGCTTGTTATACAGGATAGTATCAAAATGATGACAATCGAAATCATATGGAAGACGCTGATTCAAACATGAAGTGTTACAGCCATTGCGTCAGGTGTCTGACGAAGTAAATAAAAAAACTGACAATAATTTTATAATGAACAGTGCTTATGTTACTTATTTGTCAATTTTGATGTAATGATACTGACGATATAATTGTAAAACTGTCTTTTCTGTAAAAATGTCAAATAATTTTAGTCAATATGACTTGCTATTGCTAAATATTATAATTGCACTTTTTCCTCCTGGTGGAGTGTCGCGAATCCGCGAATATTTTGTTTGTATATTATATTATATTGAATATTTTAATGACAGCAAGGTCAAGGGTAATGTAAATCTTATTAGGAGCTGATTTCATGTTTATCATAATACACGTGTTTACAATATTCCTTCATATATTTGCTCCTGATGACCTCATTACATAAATCTGGAAGCATGTATTTCATGCTGTGACATGTGTGCTCCTAACGTTCATAATATATGCTCCTAACGTTAGGAGCCCTTCATGATTCATGATTTTCATGTGCACTTCTTCAACTGGTATAAATACCCAGTTTGACAGTGAAGAAAGCCAGAAACGTTTTAGGATTAAAATAAAATGAACCTCTGTATTATTTGAAGTTATAACTTGGGCATTCTTTCAATTTAAATATAATAAATTTGGGGTTTTTAAATAAGATTTGATTACATTTTGTACAATAAATAAATTGTGAAACAAATTAAATGATAAAAAGTTATTCTTGTTGTGTTGTGTTACAATTTCATTGTGGCAAGGACATCAGGGCATTTGCGTGTTAAAGTCCACCACAGTCACATGACTTCGATCCCGCCTTTTTGCCTTTGAACAGGTGCGTGCTGATTTGTGCAAAATTTGTCAGCTATCAAAACGTTCCAAACCCAAGAAAACAAGATGATACTTTCAGACGAACACATCAATTATAACACATCGGTGACTGTAGGGTATTCTGATTATTGTGAAAATACATATTTGTAACAGTAAATGAAACTGTACATAGGTGTCATGGACCAATACTTTTACAATAATTTGACATGAAAAGATATGACGTTACACACAACAATCAGTCTGCATTATGAAGCCGTTTCAGTTTTTGTTCGATATCTTGAATGTCACATGATCCATCAGGGGCCGGGTGTTCCTTCATATACTTCAATAAAACTGCTGCAACTTTGTCGTGTTTAAAACGAACAGAATCATCGTACGCTGTGAAATTCCATCTGAAATAATCGAAAGAAGTTTTCGAAAGTGAAATTAGTTCTTGTCGCTTACATCAGAGAACACTCACACAAAACTAGAGTGACTTCAGCATGATATGCCGTACACTGAACGAGCAGGTTTCTGAAGAGATATGTATACCGGTTCCGTTGTCAATTCTAAACAATCGTTTTGTAAGGAAAACATTTAATGATTTCAAACTCAAATACATGTACCTACAAAACGATTTATTCATAAAAATGTCACTTTCATTACTAGTTATCTCCCTTTAATTGGTACACATTGTACTTAAGCAGCCATCCAATGGATACAACCATCTTTTACATCAATTCTTGAAAAATCTTGAAAAAAACAAATTGCCTCATGTTCAGTCTGACCTATTCACAAATATAATGATGGTTTTGCAAGCGTGATGGGTGGTGATAGGGTAGTTCAGACTTTTTGCTCTTGGAACAACCACAAGTCTGCACTTCGGCGAAGTAATTGTAGACAGATTCATTAGTCATTTACATTTATTAATTAAACAAGAAAATAATTTTAGAACCAGCACCTGTCTTTTAAATGTGAGTTGACATGACATTTCTCGAGCAAGAAACGAACGATTGTTTCATGGCCCTCAGCTGCAGCTAAATGTAAGGCTGTTCTACCATCATAGTCAGCTAGTGACATATCCATACCAAGAAGGGCGTATCTACAAGACAAGGGTTGTGTAGACATTAACCAGAATAATTTCTGATAAATACGAATTGACACAGTATTGTTTATTCTTGTGAACGCATATTCTATAGATTAACTGTAATTTACACATATACATGTACTACAGCAATCATATGCAATGGTCACCTCTAAATTGAAGTGCATTTACGAGTTCGTTTTCTAATGTAAGCCCAATTAAGATCAAACTCAATAAAAATAATACTACATTTGTATTTTTCGGACAAGGATCATAATTGCGTGTAGGGCTTTTATTGACTTTAAACTGAATAAAACACTTGTGTACGAGTAGTTTTCATATTTCATATGATAAACACGTGCCAAATAAAACAAGTAAAAGACACAGTGTATAAACGAGTTAATTTTCGGTTATCGCAATAAGTAATATTCGTTGAATTGTATGGTATATATCTATATAATCCAAGATGCTATTGGTTAAAATAAGTCCTACATGCTGAATTGTATAGTCTACCAATAAGTCATACAGTGACTGGAAATAACTGATGCTATTGCTCGCAATAATTACATACAAGTTGAATTGTATAGTCTCCCAATATGTCATACAGTGATAAGGGTTAAACGCTGTGGAATAACTTGTATATATATAACGACGGATCATACCTTCTCATTGCAGTAACATCACCATTATAAGCACTAAACAATAGATTGACAACATCCTGTGCCTTGGATTCTATGGCACGCCCTCTGGGATCATATTTCTTGCTAGTATGTTTGAGATTGTCGTAGTTATGGAAATTGAAGTTAGCCACTAGTTCCTGAAATAAGCATTTATGACTAATAAAATCAGAATGAATACTGCATTTGAAGCAATCTCACAGACATTGCTACTGTATTTTAGTTCTTCGTCACTTGGTTTTTGTCAAACAGTCGTCCCAATTGACCCTTTACTATCGTTCCCACCAAGTCGATCAATGGTACTGGCACTCACTCGCTTTGCACACATCGTACGAAGTTTTCCCGGTGCTATAATAATGCAACCATGTGACTGAAATACTAGTTGCATGCACAGAATAAGAAAGTTAAAAACGGGCCATGGTTTATCGCTATTTAAGAGACTTGTCCTGATAGTATTCAGTCGACGTACACAATAATCTGATGTCCGTGTTTCGGTCAATTCAATGAGTTACCTTGATTATTACCGGCATTACAGGCCCCGATCTCCCGAAGCATCTCAATGTGAAATCTCAACTCAAATTGAGATTTTGATAATTTCAAAGTCTGAATTTGAGATAAATATGAATCTTGAACTCTCAAAATTTTGCTGTAATAAACTCAGAATAATGTTTCTGTTTTGTTTAGAGTACAATTTTTCATGGAAACTACCTCAAACGATAAGTGACAGAATTTGAGTTGAGATTGAGCTCAGATTGAGATCTTTCGGGAGATCGGGGCCTGGTTCACAACTACAGTAATATATCATAGACATTGTGAGATCCTGTTAGGCACCATACAGGCACCTCTCACTAGTAAACCTACTACATGTCTGCAACTACTAACGTATATAATTATCATGGGCTAGAGATACTAGAAACTGAATAGAAATCAAACTTCTAAACGGAGCAACATGTTCTCAGTATACCCATAGGGAACATACCAATAGTATCCGTTATAAAAACTTATAATACATGCTATTCAATAAAACATTAGCAAATACGTAATGTCATACCTCACAAAACTGGACACCACGACTACTGTTGCCCCACTGATCTAATGGTGGTGACCATGTAAATATACCCATTAAGTTAGGTATGACCAGCAATACTCCACCAGCTACACCTGATTTCGCTGGAAGTCCAACCTGTACAAAGTATAACTTTCACTTAAATATAATTCTAAACAGTTGTTATCCAATGCAATAAGATGATTATTCTAGATGCAACAATTAAGTCAACAATCATATAAATGACTTTTAGAGGACTGTAATTATACCATAGATTACAAACACCAAACTATAATGACAGCACATGAAAGCATGTTAACAAAATATTGACCAATGGGAAGTGTATACAGACTATAGTGCGTGCTATACATTTGTCTTATTGGCTGTTTTGCGACGTTCATTTCTAAGCAATTACCGCAAAATACTGCGGCCGTTAGGAAAACAGTTTCCTGCTACCCATCAACTTATACTAACATGGTATGTTGTTTGTTTGTTTGTTTGTTTGTTTGTTTGTTTGTTTGTTTGTTTGTTTGTACCGCGTTTAGCTCTGTGTTTCAGATATTAGCTGACTTAGTCAGTTTTCTTGGCACTTATCATCCACCAGTATAGTCCGGCAGATAAACGGCAATTTTGAGGGTAACCGTGCAATGTCTTCTATACAAAATGTTTTTGCATTTTCATGTTCTTTGGACAATACTATAACAGAATCCGAATGATGCCACCTTGTCATCATTGAGCAATTCTCACAATGAGGCCCCAAAGGGGTATATGTTTTTTTCTTGAATTAATCGGTATATAATACATTACTATTCAATCAAATGTGAATCAACACACCTTAAGTGCGATTATATTGTGTTATATAATGCGTTACATCAATATATACAACTTTTATACTAATAATTTATGGAAATGAGGCCCCATTTGTGGTTTAAACATAATCTGAGGCCCGGTATTACACACAAATATTAGTTAAATAAATAAATGAATACATAATGATAAGATAAGATAAATTTAAAAATGAATACATGTAGAGTAAATATCTCTTTATATTGCTAATTAATAATATATTCAATGCCTTTGATAGGTATAAGGAACATGCAATACATTGCTTAATATTTTGTTAATGCAAAATCCAGGCCCTGGTAAGGGTAAATGTATGAAAAAGGAGGCACTCTTTCAAATAATGTTCTATTTCTTCTGTATTTCAGAAATGAAACGTTAACCATAACTTGAAGTTATATAAGTTAATTAAGTTATAGAAGTAACATGTTCTGAATTGGTAAACTAGGGAAATGAGGCCCTGCTTGGGTGTTGAACTATAAATTACGCATTTATCCCAAAACAAATGTTATTATTTCATAATACATTGTACTTGTAATTTGAAATCACATATGAAGTGTCTATGTATCGTACCAGGCCTATAAGTAAGTGACACAGATAAGTATAAACAACCTGATTTGCATGGCTAAATTGCATGGCTTAATATTTTATTTCATGAAATTGCAGCCTTAATAAGGGTAAATTTAAATGTTACCTGAATTGCATGGCTAAATATTTTATTTCATGAAATTGCAGCCTTAATAAGGGTAAATTTAAATGTTACAATGTATCAAAACTTTCTAGTAATGAAACTGTTATTATTTACGAAATAGTACAACAATGACATGGGTATCTACTAATGATTTTAAACTACAAAAGAGGCCTAAGAGAAAGTTCACCAAACATTTCCTTGTTATTAAGCAATTAAAAAGTCTACTAATAATTCAAATACGGCTTGATGAATGAAGGTAATTTGAGATATCAATGCCTGAGGCTGGTATCTTCCTACCAGTATAGTCTCTATATACTGAACGTAGTCCTCATCATCACCAACTACTGTTATGCGAGTACCTTTATAGTATTTAAAAAGGACAATACTAGTCGGACAGGGAAGACAGCATTCGTCAGAAACAAAAAGCATGAAACACCTTTAAGCTACAAAATGCCCCTGTATTTAAGTAATTCAAAGCTATATCAGGTTCCAATGACAACCCATTCCGATCGCCATGTAGGCTACAGTACCACTATTTCTCTACGCCACCACCAAGTATGACTTTTTTCGTATGTACTGCAATTCCATGTCAATGGATAATTCACCACCGCCAAGTGCAACCATTCATACATAGATGGGGGACACAACACCGTGTCAAGCTATACAATATATGCAGTCTTGAATAAAGCATCTACCATTAGTTCAGTCAAGCCTTATACTAGTATTTAAAGGGAATTGCCACTGCCGGCTATGTACATTCCTGGCTCTACATAATCACTGCAAGCTACAGATGCATGGGATGTTTAATTAAGTACTAAACACTGACCGACACATCCATCCATGGTTATGTTGGGACCCCAAAAGGCAATAACACATCTGACAAGGGAGGTAGTGCTCAACATAACCATCACCTATTAACTAATGATAATTGTGTGGCAGTTTACAAATATTGCACTCAGTAGTGCCTGGATTCAATCAGGGATGGAATATTTATGTGAAGTATCATATGGGATTGGAATAGATTTACTTGGTAAGTTAGTGATTCGCCATAAATATGGGTGACATGGCATATTTCGCTGATGGTGGACCTTAGGGGATTATGTACCCAATGAAGCATCGAGTATATAGCGGCGATAGCTCACTGCTAATGCACTGGACTGTCGATACAGAGGTCGTTGGTTCAATTCCCGGCATGTGAACTGGACATTTCTGAAATTCTATTTGTAATATGTCCCTGTATATATGGCTGAATGGACTGCAAAGTATCTGGTTATGGGTGCCAAAAGGCTGTGTATCGGTGCTAAACATCGGACAAATTAAAGAACCGGGCTGTGTATTCGAAAAAATAGCTAGATACACTTATGCAGCGCTGGGCCTGCCTGTATATTACGTCTCTCTTTCCCTTCCATGTGGCTTTCTCTCGGTCTGCTGTATCTGCACTGGAAGAGGATGCACATGCGCCCTTGTGGCTGCAACACTATGTAAAGCGCATTTGATTGTGTTTCGCATGAAAACGACAGTATATAATCTGGTATCAATATTCACTTACAGTAAACGACGGTAGTGACTATAGTGTAAACAATGAGGCATTGTATGGTTGCAATCTGATATAATGAGTTCCTCATAGGGCTTGCAGTGGCTGTACTTCGTGGTCGTATGTAACCCGATATGGCTTTTGGTTGCTGTATCTTTTCTACTGGGTCATTCAGCTAGTTATAATTTATTATACTTTTCGACAGCTTGGACTTGGGCGGATCTGCGCTTGTTTAGTTGGGCATTGTGCTTTTTGTGTTTTTAATGTTTTCTGTGCTCGGCTGGTTAAGTTGAGTGTTGCCTTCCCTGTCTGACTTAATATACTCTTTTTGCAATGTCTGCAGTGAATAGCAGTGATGAACATTATGCATAAAATGGTTGTACTCTGCTGTGGTAAGGATTACATACCGGGTAGGGCATATCATCTCTGACACAGTTTGGTAAAATGACTATCTGTAATTTTATTCGTTAATGAACTCCTACAGACCAAAATATGTCCGCTATTTGTAGTAGTAAAATCATTATAAGAAATTTAAATCTGAGCGTAAGTTTAAGATATCTGTAAGTGCAATGATAAAACCCATTCCGGGCGTCAGTTGATTATTTCATTTCTATATAATTATTATTAAGTTATGTATACTTAACAATAATATAATTTAATTAATCAGTAAAATCTAATGTCTGATATGCTGTATTGCTGACTATTTACCATTATTGTCTTATTTCTAGTTTAACACGTTTAACACGCATGCAGGGCCTCATTGCCATATTTTACTTTTTCCAAATGTACCACACGAATATTTCGATCACATGGTAATAGCAATAAAAGTACGGTTAAAATTGCATTCCTTAAAGTATAAGAGAATAAAACATTTCTAGACAACGATTTTGGAGAATTTCACTAATTTTTCTACATTTGGATTAACCATTTATAGGGCCTCAATTTAAGAAAATAAAATATTTAGCAATGCAATGTAGGCTGTTTATGATTGCCAGTGATACTGAATTCAATATTTAATATCAATATAATGAAAAACATGGTACCATGTATCATGTACTGATTTGATTCATATGTTTGTCTAAAAAGGGGCCTCATACAAGACGTAAAACATCAACAGGGCCTCATTTCCACATGTTAATATTATAAATGATGTATAATTTGATGCAACTTATTATTTAACACTATATAAACAACATTTAAGGTGTCTTGCTTTACCTTCGTCTAAACGTTAATGTACTAATACAGCTTAATTCATGAAAATTCATGTACCCCTTCGGGGCCTCATTGTGAGAATTGCTCAATGATGACAAGGTGGCATCATCTAGATTATGTTATGGTATTGTCAGGAGAACATGAAAATGCAAAAACATTTTGTATAGAAGACATTGCACGGTCCATTGCAAGTTCTGCCGGACTAGTATGTTTAACTTGTTCTTGCATGAGCAGCTGATATCGTCTTCACATGATGATAAACATGCCAACACAGGAATCTAACACACGTGACAATCTACCGAGCGTAACAAACAGGCAAGTATTATGGTCATGTAGCATCGTCTTGACGCAAATAATTATTATTGCCTACTCGATAGCCCAGTGGTAGAGCATCCGCTTAGAGTGCGGGAAGTGCCGGTTCGATCCCAGGCCGCGTCATACCACAGACGAAATACAAAAGGTACCAGAAATCCCCTTGCTAGACGCTCGGCATAAAAGGGAAACTGGCTTCTCTTTTCTGATAACCTCGTTGCGGTGGATAACATTATGAATGAGGGATCGAGAGTTAATAATATAAGTTGGAAAACTTGTTCCACAATCGACCATAAATAAATAAGTACATTTGTATAAACTTATAAACAGAAACAGTAATGGTGCTTCCTACCTTAAATGCAAACTGCCCGGAATAATCGTACATGCCACAGGAATGCATCAACGACAGTGTGTTGCGTACAGCGTCTGAGTCCAGGACACGATCCCCAGTTGTTGGACAAATACCTCCATTGGCAAGAGTAGCTGCAATCACTGCTCCGGATTGCGCTGTTACTTCGATTGAACACAGCTGAAAAGGAGAGAATTCAATTTAATTAATCTTGATTTATATTGAATATATGCCCGGTTTCTCAACCGGGTACGCATACACATGGAATAAATGAATGAGGTACACGTATGTACAGTCTTGTGCTGTTGAAGACTTACACTTAATATATTTAAATTGTAGTGTACCAAACCGTATACATCGCAAACTTACAATTTACATACTCGTTCGTCCCCAGGAAAGAAATCGACCTTTTTACTAAACCGCCGATAAATCATCCCAAAGAAATTAAATGATTTTAGAGTATGCAAAATGTTTGGCTACATATCCTGTCAATGGAACGAATTATGACAATGAATAATTACATGGGTGAAAATTTTCAGGCACATGCCTGAACTTCAGGTTTTTGAGAGTACCAAAAAGGCTGTTTTTCTTTATTTTCCCTATATAAATTGTTGATTTTTGAGGATTTTAGGTTTTTCAGAATTTCTAACTTTCACCTATGTAATTAACTGTTTGATGTAGTGATGTCAGGACAATGGAATTAATGCTAGAACTTTTATATGACTTACTTGAAAATAAAATTCCAGGGTTTCGACAAGATCCGCTTCTGGCGGGAAACACTGTAAGAAAGGATTATAATCATGATGCATCACAGGACCACGTGCGTGGGTAATGCTAAATAGTACGTTGTGGACTGCATGCATTGTGTCAATGTATTCGCCATTGCTCACAAAATGATAATGTTAAGTCGAACATGGAAAACAGCACTCAACTTAACCAGCCGAGCACAGAAAGCATAAAAGCATACAAGGCACAATGCCCAACACTACCGAACGTGCAAATGATCCGCCCACTACCCAGATGTCAAAAAGCAGCATGACCAAGCTGAATAGCCTAGTTTCAACAGTAAATCGGTTGAAATGCCTAGTTTTAGTTGTCTGAAGTCCTAAAAAGTTAAAATATAACAGAATTAAAAAGCTGAATGCCATGATTTTAACTGAATGACCCAATATTAGCAATTAAAAAGCAGAAAGCCCCAGCCGGATTACCTAGTTTCAACAAGTTAAATGCCTTAGCTGAATGGCCAAGCCGCAACAAGCCGAGCGCAATCTCATGTCCTATACGACGAATCAGATTTCCTGGAATTGTTTACCAACCAGAACTAATATGTTCGTCTGCTTCCCTATATGTGGATTACATGACCGTGGTCAAAGTCATGGAAAAACATTACCTGCTCACATAGGGAAATCAAGTTTAGATATGCTTAGAGGCGCGAATGGTCCGTCCGTTTTCCTGTTATTTTATCATCAATCGGAACAAATTCGCTCTTCCGTAGGCAACGAAAAACTTCAACACATTTAAAGAGCATTATCGAAACATGCCTGATCCAGCAGTTTGCCACTGGCTTTGAAAAGGTTGATGAAATAATATAAACTATACCTTGTTTTCTCTCATGTAGTATCCAAGAGCGAAATTCCTGTCGGCAGTAGCACGTTCAGACAGATATCTGTAACATTAACAAACACGATTAAGAATTATGTTCCTATATTTCTCAAATATCGGTAAACAAGTGTTTTCAGAATATGCGCACAAAATATGCGCACAAAATAGTGTGGCATTCGCCCTTAAATGGAACGCGTCCTTTCGTATATATATTTTGAGTTGTGTCTTATACTGATTTTATGGTGAAATATTGGTGGAAGTACTTGGGGACTATTTTCAGTGTGGACGTACTACGTTGTATTTGACGTAAGTTTGGCTACGAATGCAAGTAAACTTCTGTGAACACAAACTTACAAACAACTGTTAGTATTATATTCTACGACCGGTGTTAACCAATCATCACTGGTGCTTAAGCTGAAAAACGAGCATTTTTCATGCAATTCAATATATTATAGCAATTGGGTCAGTTTCGGGCAAACATTATAACATACTGCACAAACATGTTAAGTTGCATGGATGAACATCACCTGGGCAACACGACTTATTATATCTTGGGTAGGATAGATTGCTATACATACAGCCATAATTATTGTCATTACATGTACTTACACAGAGTTGTTGAATGACACGTGTTCTTGACCAGCCAATCGTCGTAGTTCATCCATGGCCTGGAAATAAACGAGAATGTGAGAAAGCGGTAGACTTCTCTAAGTACTAACATGCCACAAAAACACAAATTAATCTGGTCTAATACTTCAGTTTATTTAAATGCAAGACACTCTTCAACTTCCAAACAATATTGTCGTACATAATTCTAATCGAAGGCTATGAAGATAGCGTTTACACTTTTTTCTTAGGCCTCTCCTCTTGAAGGCCATTGTAGGCCTACTTTTACCAAAAGAGTCATGTGTACATAAATTTCACATTTTAAGAATAATTATGTGAACAATGACAGACGACATCGTTTTTTACATGTTTAGAACATAACTGACTTCACTAGACTCCGTCTTTCACATTTATAAAACAAACACTGTCGCTGTCTTTCACATTTGAAACAAGTACTGACTTAAAACCATTAAATTTGTTGTTTCGTCTTCGAAGTTTAAATTCCTTTGGAATCTAAAAACATTGCTAGGTATTTTCCTGATAGTTCCATTTCAGTCAGTGCTAAATTTTGACTGTCAAGTTAGTCTCTATTCACAAGCAGCAGAACATTCGTCGAGAGTTTCGTTACAACATCGCACTTAAAAAGTATTACTATTTCTTCTATATTACTATACAACTGTTACATGTATCAAAATGCAAGCGTCTAATGTAATATACATGTTACATGCAGTTTTACAAAAAGCAGGAAACTAGCAGTAAGATATGAGAATGGATTATAATTGGGCTGTATTATCGTCATCTAGTTGTATGACAACATAATCATAGTGCAAATGTCGAAAACGCCAATGACGAATAGGTCTATAATAAGTGTCAAATATTGTTTTTAAAGCTATAAGATCCAATTCGGGAGTACTAAATCTTCCACGGGAGCGACCCCGTAGCCACGCTGAGAAATTACCAAATAAACATGCTATTTAAGAAAACTATGCGTCAAATAGACCCTATAAAATATTTGCATCGGTGCGTTTGTCTCTGGATACGGTCCTGATGCGAGTCTTAAATTTTAGCATCTGGTTGAATCCATGGTCTACCACATACATTACCTCATTGGCATATCTCAAATCAGGCTCATCCTTTGTCGGGGTCTAAAAGGGAAAACGAGACCTATTCTCCACCAAACCATTAGGGGACTAACGAAGTTATAGAATTGTGCATGCTGTATGATACCTAAATGATTATGAAAAGCCAAATAAAACGTAGATACAATAACAATTAGTGTTAGTTTTGAATTACTGATGTGCTTTGTGTCTGTTGACGTACAGCCTAAAATGCATACGATGTATCTGACCACACGGGACGTTGTCTGCCCTTTTTGCCATTAGATATGGCTGGGTGTTGGTGCTTATAACTATAGCCTGGTCTGGTTCGATTACTGCGCATGTCTGATTTTTCCAGGCGTCAAGTCCATAGTTGCGTTTGGGTAGTTTCGAGATGGCGCAGATGAAACAAGAATAAACGCGGACTTGCGATATTTCGACCATAGTTTAACCAATGAAGGTTTTCGCGGTCTCTAGTTGAAGTATGGGAACCATAGCTCGCGCCAAAACCCCAGCCTTAATCTTCATCCAGCAAATAAACAAAAAAAGGAGACAACCTCTCGTGCATTTGTCAGATTTTGTCTGGTTGCAATCATGAAGAAACTTCGACTACTTAGTGAAATATGTTGTGCGTACATATCCTTCCACTACCACAATGTACGAATGTGTATTTGACGAAAGGGTGATTTTAGGGTTCTACAGGTCAGTAAAATTAAGGGGCAGAATCTAGGGACCATGTGTATTTCAAGAGTGTTTGAAGAAACAGTGCTAGTAGCTCTATATAGAATGTGAGACATATACATTCAAGCAAACTAAGCCGGTTACATTATATACATGTACGAAGAAACATTTAGCTACATTCATTAAGTTTTTTTGAAGGTGGGTATAGAAATGATGAATAAAAAGATGAATAAAATAAACTATGAGGAATTATCTTATGATGTTATCTGTGATAGAAGTTGTGTCAAGACATACAGTGCGCAAACATTAATAGTTTCAGGCTTTGTCTAGAAAGAAAGCAAAGACTAATAATTAGACATTTTGCATTAAAGTCCGGTGCGTAATAATTACGAATTTGTGTGCATGCTGAAGTACAGAAATGACTCGTGTGTAAGAATTTACTTACATAATCAAATCTGTCAGCGATCACCAGCCCCTTCCTGAGTAGAGACGATATAACGATAGCTCCTGAGTTAATCATTGGGTTATGGGGCTTGTCTACAAGAACAAAACAGAAATACAAAATATACCACAAATGTCGTATAAACTAATTAGTAAAGTTGAATGACAGATTCAGAGCTACAAAAAGTGGTGAACGTTTGTTACTAAAAATAGAAATCTTGTTATTATTTTAGACGGATGTTGTTTTTTTTAAGTTTAATTACTGCTTATTACAATAACACTATTTAATAACAATAAGCCGAGCAACAAATGACTGTTGGGTACAGGGGGGTCATTCAAAAATGATTGACGCCGGTTAGTCCACTTATACAGGTTATCTACATAATAACTAAATACTGAATCGAAAATACATCAAATGATAGGCTTGGTAGCTGATTTATACAACTTACGCTGATAATCCAATGTAAGCTCATTAAATGATCGTCCACTGGGTTCCTGTCCCACGTATCGATGTACCACTTCAGGTGACAGGTCATTTAAGGTTAATGCATAGTTTAAGGGTTTCACCACTGATTGTAGGCAGAATGGAATATTTGTGTTCCCTAAATCATATCTGTAATTAAAACATACATTCAGTTTTGTTTGCTTGGTTTTATCCTGTATGGCACCGTTTTTCAAGAATCATTTGATCTATTCATCAACCAGTAGATCTTCTTACATGCGCTTCTGCAAGCAACACACATCTTTCCACATGTAAATAACAATCGGAACGGTCCGTTGGGCATTTATCGCTTCCTGACGTCGCCAGATAAAATGTTGATTCTACAGAATTGTACGAGGTGTTCCGAATGGCGAAAAACATGACTGTAGCCGAAACAACAACATCATAACCTGCCACACCCAGTATTCAAACCATGATCGTTCGACAGACAAACAAGTGTAATCCATGCATCTACTGTACCAACGATGGATTACGAGTATCCAAATACATATTATAGTGTTTTCCGTGTATCAATTAATTCAGATTACATTTCTTGTCTACTTTATGCATACAGTTATAGAAATTAAATTGTACTCGTATACAAAGAGGATGTTTGGAAATCGGCAATTTTGGGAAAGGGTAGATGTTTCGTGAAGTTGAATAAAATCTATACACTCCAAAACAGGATTATTATTCAACATTTATTAGGAAAATGTATTAAATTAAATGCCAACGTTGCCTTTTCACCGTTGTTCTTACCAAACTTCTTATTTACAATTACCTTTGTCCATCTATAGTGCAGATTGAGACACCCCAGTGTTCTGGATTACCTCGTGCTAGTTGTGGTATATATGTTGCTGGCTGAAAATATAATATATACGTACTCATTACTGAACATACATTAACATAATCCGTATCGAACATAGGGATATACTCGTATTTTGTTATTAATGGGTCGCCTAAAGGTCAATAACCAATAATCGAATGTCCGCCTCCGTCCGTCACTCCAAACGTTCGTCCGCTCCATATCATTGAACGTTTGCAACATCGAAGTTCAAATTTGTCAACAAAAACCTTTCCGAACAAAATTTTAATTTTAAATTTAAATCTCTACATGGTTTCAGCATGATTTGTGCGGTACTTCTGTGAGTATCTAGGTCTGGTCTCGGATCTAAGGTCATTCGGAATATCGGGGCCTGGACCTGGGTCGGAGTCAGGGAACACCTTCAGCGATGGATAAGAATTGCAATGCTTGTAATCACATTAACTTGTCCATGATCATCTTACCTTCCCTCCTTTGTTCTTGATACATTTTTCATATATCCCGTCTATCATATCTGTGAATGTCCGGAACTCGGGTATAACAAACTGACTGGTCAATGCCTTCGATATTACAACAATATTATCTGTCACACATCTGTAATAGAACTCCAACATGTGAATGGATGATTGCATGTTAATACTGTAGCACACAGACAACTCAAAGTCACAGAGAAAAGGCGGCAGCGCCTAGCTACCCACGCAAGAGTCAAACATAGAACGAACCATCCATATCCCGAAAAATTGAAATTTCAAGCAAGCCTATCTACTAACCCGGAATGAATGACACACTGTGGACTTTGCTTTTCGTGCACAATTAACCCTAAAGTTAGGTAATTATGAATAATAACTATACAGAAGACATAGATAATCATGTCCATACTTCCATATTTATTCTACGTAGATCTTAACTACCATTATACGTTAAACACCAAGCAAGGGAACTAATCTAAAATTATCTGGGTATACTTGAATGGTCAATCCAAAGACCAGTAATGTATCTATATTATAGGTCTTTGGTCAGACAAAATGTGCTGTGTTGTTGACAGCTATGTTGGGCATTTGTCAACAGGTAAGATTTATTTTCGTTTATGGAAATTATCTCACAAATAGTGCGTGTCTAAAATGGAAGCCAGTTGATAGACGGGATATGTAATTAGCCCAAATTCCACTACATGTACAGTAGTAACCCTAAACAAAAATGGGAGCCAGTGAGCCAAAACCTTTTTTTTATTACAGTTACACATCCAACATTGTAACGATATATTTTGGACATTTACGGTCTCATAAATATATCAGTTACACACTTAAATCTTGAACAAATATGCACATTGAGCTGCGTTTAATTCCGTCACATGAAGCGGAAAATAGGTCAATTTGAACAAATAACCTTATACGTGCACCTATGACATGCGCCTTAATTGTCTAATTTCATTATAAACATACGGCCATAAATAACAACGCTTGATTTATTTAATATCTTTATACTAACCAGTTATAGCGCCAAAACACATATTTGTAAGAATGATATTTACTGTTTGACTTAATCACATGTCATGGACCCCTTGCTTACGTCAGAAGCCTCGTATTTAAATAAAACCGACCGCCGACACTGGCAATTGTCTCGAAATCTCATATCTTACTTATTTCTTAATTATACGGTGGCGACAGTAACCAAGGGTAATTCTTTCCAGCATAGCTTATTAAAGTATAACAAATGTTTGGTAATTTTGTTTGTTTTCATCGATAGGTTTTACGGTTACGTCTTTGTATGACAGGCTGTTTACCAAATCTCTGGCAACTTGAATGACTTGGGACTGAACCAGCAACATCCCGACCAAACTTATTATTCCATAGGGATGTGTTACCAACGTGACAAATTATCCCGTTTCAACATTGCTGCATTATCAGTTTGTATGCCACTATCTTGTTTCGAATTGACATGGACACTGTTTCTGTTGGCGTTATGATTGTCCCTGTGATATGTGGTCATCCTAGTAATTCGTTGTTGTCTGCTTACTCTTACCCCTGTTACGTTTGACTGACTACGGTACACCCGTTGCTTGAAAACATGGCAGCTGAGCGACCTTCTGGTATTTAAGAACAAGTTCGATATCGGTCGTTAAAATCAATGAAACCGTGTGCCTGTGACTGAGTCGCCAGGTTTGACGGAGTGGGATGTGTCTGTGACTGAGTCGCCAGGTTTGACGGAGTGGGATGTGTCTGTGACTGAGTCGCCAGGTTTGACGGAGGGGGATGTGCATGTAACTGAGTCGCCAGGTTTGACGGAGTGGGATGTGTCTGTGATTGAGTCGCCATGTTTGACGGATTGGGATGTGTTTGTGACTGAGTCGCCATGTTTGACGGAGTGGGATGTGTCTGTGACTGAGTCGCCAGGTTTGACGGAGTGGGATGTGTCTTTGACTGAGTCGCCAGGTTTGACGGAGTGGGATGTGTCTGTGACTGAGACGCCAGGTTTGACGGAGTGGGATGTGCCTGTGACTGAGTCGCCAGGTTTGACGGAGTGGGATGTGCCTGTGACTTAGTCGCCAGGTTTGACGGAGTGGGATGTGCCTGTGACTGAGTCGCCAGGTTTGACGGAGTGGGATGTCGTGTTTTTATAACTGTTATGTTTCATTTTTGTGTTTGTCGCTATGGTTTGTCTCTGATTTATTTTGGTTTGTTCTTTCTGACCTTTCGTGTTCTGTAGATAATGTTGAGTGCTGTCTTCACTATCCAATTTGTTATTGTCGTTAAGAACTGTTTATTAATAATTATATAACATAGTAACCTCATACATGTGCGAAACTGATGAAGATACGTTTCATTTCAACATTACCAAGGCGATACATACGATATATAACTAGTAAACCTTGCTTCAATCATTCATCTCAAATAGTGATGATATTTTACAAAATATTTACATTATTCATATTATGAAAAAGTGTGTCTCATGACTAATACCTGCATATTCGGAGGGTTCATTCTGAGCTAAGAGATTGCTTAAGCGTATTTATTGGTATTTGCATTATTTACAAAGTCGGTCATTTTAGAATTCCGGAGCGGATCTCGAACATCTGTCCAAAAGTATATATATGTAATTAGAATATTTCATCATTACCAAGGATATAAAAGTTCAAATAGGTTAAGATGAGTTGGAATTTATTATATATAATGTATAAGCTTATCCGATTGTAACAAACGGTTGCGATGTTAAGTAAAATATTTAAAGCAAATCGCGAATGATCCGATTTATACAGTGGGAATAATCAACAGTTCGATCTACAACTGATTAAAGCAATCGTTCACGATGCAAAATCATCGTTTATATAAACAGTTGTGTCATTGTTAGAAACGCGGAGTTTCGGGTGACTTATTTTATATAATAAAATAGGTCCAATTGTGACCTTCAACATTGTCGACGCTATGACAGTTAGGCGAATAGCCAGGCATTTTGGCCTGTTGATAGAAATTGTTTATTTATTTGGTTTGAACAAACGCCTTTCATACAACGGATTAGTTTGTGTCCTATAGATATGTAACTAAGTTGTAATATTGCATGGCATATAATAGGTTAAAACATATTGTTGCCTCCAGTCTTATATTGTTTTGTGAGCGGATTTTGTGCATATTTTTAAAAACATTTCACAGCATATAATGCATTTTGTTGATCAAACCAGTATAGTTTTCTTGGAATTTATGCTCAAAACAAGACAAACGTTTGCGCTACCGAAAACAACTGATAACACCACATAATATGAAAGACAGGTCCGTAGCCAACTTGTCATGAAAGAGGGTTGTATTTTTCCGCGACATAAGCTCTGGTGGTATCCTTCTCTAGCAGGACGATTGGTAGCTAATTATCCAAGAGTATTAAGTCTGTACAATTCCATAAAACATAAACTGATGGGAACTTGATTGAGATTATATATAACGCTTTGCCGTTGCACTGTGCACACCAATCTTGTACGGTGTCGATATTTACTTACTCGAAAAACGTTTCCTTGTCGACCATACCTCGGAGCTCGTGTTCGTCATGGAGTTGTCGTTCATAAACTGCACGAAATTTTGTCATGGTTTCTTTTAATCTGAAGTCTGACTCCCTCAGACCAGTCTCTTCCAATAACTGAAAGAGTAAAATACAATAAATGTCGTAAGAATAAATTGTAAGATATTCACTATTGTAGAAATCGTCATGCTGGCAAAAAGTCAAACCAAAACGACCCCTGGGTCAAAACATTACCGAATTGCGCCAATACTTGAAAATATGCCGGTAAGAACGCTGACTACGTTTGGTGAATGTTTAAAAGAACTTCATGGCGCGACAATGTAAAGAAAACTTATTTGTACTTTGGTGATTTACCGAATTATATCAAGTTTCCACTGAAATAACTCAAATGTATCGAATGGCATATACAAATTCTGTCCAGATATGAAGTTGTTAATTGTAAATTATTTTTTAGACGGACAATCAAATACCTATACTAAAACATTCTAGAGTTACATATTAGCTAGCAAAGTACCTCATAAAACAGGTTGGTGGCGAGGATGAGTCGCCTGTTTTGAAGGAAGAAGACATAAACCATGACTGTTAGATGTTTTATATAGCTAATATCACTGACGAAACTATTAATTAATCTACTATAATCGTGCGGTTATGTATACAATTTGTGTCATTACTCATATGGACACTAGCCGATTACATTTTCCTGAAAATTAGTCGACCAGCATAGCAACTACTGTTGCATGCTGAACGCCAGGTAATGGAGTTGTTACATCTTTGGTGTGCCATTGCATGTGGTTTACGAAAAAACTCTACACCAAATTAAAATATAATCGGAGGATGTCGCTCAACGTAAGATTGTTTATACCTGCTCCCCTTTACAGAACTTGAACGTGATCTTAGATCTCGTTCAGTCCCATTTATTTATGATTTTATGATGATTATATTAAACAGGGTAGATTCGTATGATATTGCGCCAGTGATCAGTGTCAACGAATATCAATATCAATAGAGTATCAACTAATGCATTTAGCCCAAAAATCTATGCAAAGCCACCGGGGGCGTCAGGATATAACACATGTAATATAATATCACAATAGCTAAATTGTGTTAATTATCGTGATCATTTTTGACAAGGATCTTTTACATAACCGAGGAATATATTATTACACCATTATAAAAGTACATGCACGCACAATCATAAAAGGTGCATCTACTGCGCCGTGTCTTTTAATGCGTCCGAATTGTTGATAAAGCAAATTATGATCAATATTAAAGATATTAGATTGTTTGTTTATAAAGCGTCTTGAAAGCGCCTCCTTTTTCATCGCTTGCCCTCAAAATGCATCAGAATGAGAACCACCATTTGACCGTTGCGTACTATGTTCATAAGGCTACTAAACATGACCCAACACTTGGGATCCACGCAACGTTTGACTCCATGGGAGGGATTGATTGGATTGCATTTAATGTTTTCTTTTCGATGAAAACAACTACAAAAACAAATTGGTAAAAACAAATTACAAAACAAAAACATTGGTTCTTGTGAGACACAATTTGGCTGGTACAGTGTTAGCGTTCCGACTACTTGTAAACTAAACCGGTTCATTTGTTTGTATGCGTTCATTGCTAATATGTGTTTATTTATTGTTTTGGTAATTACTCTTATCTGCAGCAGATGGCATCATAATGTACTAAAGAATGGATAAATGTGTGATGCATGTAATAAACGTGAAGCTGAATGCCATTTCATATTTGAATATTTGCTTTATAATGATTTAACAGCCAAATGTGTACTTGTATTGAAGCCTTTGATGATAAAACAGTTTACCGTATATATCAGAAAGACGGGTACATGTTTTATATACATGGTAAGCTCACAACGTCGGCGGGCAAGTGTTCTATATACAGGTTAAGCTCACAACGTCGGCGGGCAAGTGTTCTATATACAGGGTAAGCTCACAACGTCGACGGGCAAGTGTTCTATATACATGGTAAGCTCACAACGTCGGCGGGCAAGTGTTCTATAAACAGGGTAAGCTCACAACGTCGGCGGGCAAGTGTTCTATATACAGGGTAAGCTCACAACGTCGGCGGGCAAGTGTTCTATATAAAGGGTAAGCTCACAACGTCGGCGGGCAAGTGTTCAATATACAGGGTAAGCTCACAACGTCGGCGGGCAAGTGTTCTATAAACAGGGTAAGCTCACAACGTCGGCGGGCAAGTGTTCTATATACAGGGTAAGCTCACAACGTCGGCGGGCAAGTGTTCTATATACAGGGTAAGCTCACAACGTCGGCGGGCAAGTGTTCAATATACAGGGTAAGCTCACAACGTCGGCGGGCAAGTGTTCCATATACAGGGTAAGCTCACAACGTCGGCGGGCAAGTGTTCCATATACAGGGTAAGCTCACAACGTCGGCGGGCAAGTGTTCCATATACAGGGTAAGCTCACAACGTCGGCGGGCAAGTGTTCCATATACAGGGTAAGCTCACAACGTCGGCGGGCAAGTGCTCTATATACAGGGTTAGCTCACAACGTCGGCGGGCAAGTGTTCTATATACAGGGTAAGCTCACAACGTCGGCGGGCAAGTGTTCTATATACAGGGTAAGCTCACAACGTCGGCGGGCAAGTGTTCTATATACAGGGTAAGCTCACAACGTCGGCGGGCAAGTGTTCTATATACAGGGTAAGCTCACAACGTCGGCGGGCAAGTGTTCTATATACAGGGTAAGCTCACAACGTCGGCGGGCAAGTGTTCTATATACAGGGTAAGCTCACAACGTCGGCGGGCAAGTGTTCTATATACAGGGTAAGCTCACAACGTCGGCGGGCAAGTGTTCTATATACAATGTAAGCTCACAACGTCGGCGGGCAAGTGTTCTATATACAGGGTAAGCTCACAACGTCGGCGGGCAAGTGTTCTATATACAGGGTAAGATCACAACGTCGGCGGGCAAGTGTTCTATATACAGGGTAAGCTCACAACGTCGGCGGGCAAGTGTTCTATATACAGGGTAAGCTCACAACGTCGGCAGGCAAGTGTTCTATATACATGAAGTTAAGCGGTCTTCTATTTAACAGATCACTTTCTTCCACAACATCAATGTTCGAACATTATACTAGCCTTGGCTTACAATAACATATACTCATCACAGAGGTAAGGATGGGCTCAAAATTGGCATCTTAAAACAGAAACATTATTCTGATTGTATTGCAATAACATTTCAAAAGTTCGAACTTTAGATTTATCTAAAATTCAGACTCTCATTTGAGCAATATCTCTATATTTCTACTCAAAATGCTTCGAGAGATCGGGGCCTGGTTGCACGTATTGACACAAATACTTTTTTAAAGAACTGAAGACCAAACATAGCAGCAATCTTACATTTTTGAATCTATCGATGGACACAAGTTTGTTGTGATCACACAGAAAGTTAAACAACTTTTCTTCGAAGTCCTCCATACCAGAAGCCAGAAGCTCCCTGAAAACAGAAAGGAAAATGTGTTCAATTCTCATGACAATACCAATAAACAGAATCCGAGTGATAGAATTATAATGTAGTTATAAAAGGCGCTACCTGACGGTTATCATATGTATATATACAAATGTAATTATTTCTGGCTGATACTTTTTAAACTAACAGTCCTAAAGTATAAATCCATTTCGTTGCCTCTGTAGCTCAATGGTTACCGTGTTTGCCGTCTAACTTCAGCCGATCCGGGTTCAAACACGGGTGGAGACACTCATATGCCTGCCATATTTCAGCAGAAAGCTTACTGGCAAATAAAGGCTGTCACGCTCGGCTCGGCTTGCTCTGACAACACTCTAAACATACGAAAGCAGCATTATACAATAAAGCACGAAGTGGGTACAACACAGTGTGATAGAAATTAAGATACAGAGATCCTTTACTGATTATCCATTAGCTTTTCATGTCTGGAATAAATTAACAATATACCAGCTCCAGGCGTTATATGTGTGAAATACGGAATAATATTATGTCATAGTATAACATACAAATAAGAATGTATATTTGTTTGACATTGAGAAAGATATTCTGTCTAGCGAAGTTACGGTAGAGATAATTACGCGCTGTACTGGGATATGGGTTCGAGTCGTGTTGTCCATTTAGATAAGCCAGTTGCTTGAAGACGAGCAAGCTGGTACCGGTTCTGAACTAGGTTTAAACAAACACAAAATGGATCAACTATTTGCACGCTTGACTAGCTTCAATTTACCATTATTATAGTATAAAGACAATAGAGCTACATGTATGTCAATGTTTTTGTTAAACACGTTTATGTGATACGGAACATTTACAGTACACAACAATGTACATGATCAGTGTATTGATTACTCGTCATGGTTGAACTCGTTTCTAATTTTACTTCAATGTTTCATTGTTTTCTCTTTCCGTAATATACGATTGTTATTCCATACAATACATAATATGGAGCCATACTATGTGCAAATACATGTACGTAATACATTTGTAAACTTGCAATAAGGTGCGGTCTTAGATTACCCAAAAAACTGCCATGTGCTGTCGTTGTTAAAACATTTATTAAAGATGGTGAACCAACTGAATGAAGTACATAATGATCATTCATATTGTCACGCGGCCGTACGGACGCCTTGTTATCCGTTGGACAGACGGAGCTACCGAAGCACACTCGAAACGACATTTTCTACCGAAGACAGAATTTCAATACATTGCAATAACATTCAATACATACAAACAGCAACACACAATATGTAAAATGATATAATATTCGGTACCAATTCAGCGAGTCGCTTTTCTTTTTCGTTCCAAGATCCATTATAGTAAATATAAAAGTTGAAATGTTAATGTGATGAGTTAGTTTAAGCACAACATATCCAAAGTCCAAAATATATAGTGCACACAAAATCTAAATCACATTGACTTATATATTTACAAATTGTACAGCATATCAACTAATCAACTATAAATCTAATCGCCCCATAGGTTGCTGCGCTTAATTGCGTCGCAATTAACGAAATTAGTCCACTGAAGTGGAGGGACCACATGTCAAATCAATTAAATCTTTAGATGTCTTTATGCAAACAGAATTACTAGAACAATAACATAAAGACATATTTGATCTTATCTCTTTTACGTTGCCAGACATGTTTAACCCACAGGTTACAGTATCATTGACTAATAGTTAAAAATAATGTAAAATAGTTTTTTTACTCTTAAACAATAATGCAGTTACCTGAAATTAACCCGTTTGAAAGCATTTTATTAGCGCGAATCGTATTCATCATTTCCAATCACGGTTCTTTTAAAATTGCAAAATTTATGATGGAATATATACGTGTATATATTATACTCACTGGTTACTGTCATATGAAATTGTTATTATTATTATTATATGTAAATTCACATGCGCCTATAAACTATCTATCAAACTATAATCATGAGACAATATAGACATTCTACATGTCACGCTAAACAATATTAATAACACTAAGAGAAGAATATTCAGATACACGAAATGTCTGATCTGATGTAGTTTAGTGGCGTAGTTTATTATAACGTTATACTTACTCTAACCCTTCTTTCCATTCTTTCAAATTCGAAAGTCGTCGTTTTAGCAAGCGAGGATTAGCCATTATATCCGCCATTGTTACGTCACACCATATGCATAGAATTATCCAATGTATAAATATATATTCTGTGTGTTGTTTAAGTAATGTTTTTATTCATTAAACCAATGTCGTAACTGTTCTTCAATAAAAAAGTCTTCATAAAATGTTGAGATAACCACTAATGATCCTTCCAATATAAAGCAGCGAGTTTTTGTGTCACATTTTCTATTTACTACTTTGAAACCTTTAATCTCTGGTGACACTTTTCTAAAATTCCACCAATCAAACGCTGTGTAACAATGTAAACATTTGCGGTTCAATGGCGATCTGCAACGAAGAACCTATATACTGTCTACTTAAAATATCCAATTCCGGGTAGTTGTGGATCTTGTTATGTAATTACATACCACGGAGTCTAAGCGACTCTTCTTTGACCATGGCTTTATCACGCAATCAATATTCAGAAGTTTGAAACATTTCAAGTACATGTGAACTCATATCTTAATGTGGTTATAAATCTCCAAATTGCCAATTGTGCGTCTCTTGCATACATTCAGCGTTTGTATGCGTAAGTCGTTTATAGTTTCTTCAGTCTTAAATCCAGAATGATTGTTCCAAAATGGACATCATGTACATGCGCACTTATATTCTTATCTTGCCATTTGTGAGTATCATACAAACGTTTGTATGGATAAGTCGTGTATAGTTCCGTCGGTTTTAAATCCAGAATGTTGTTTTCCAAAATTAATATCGATAATTATACAAATGGAGTTGGTTTACTATAAAACTCTCCCACTTTTGTAGAACAAGGCCTTCCCGATACTATGTTATATGTTGATTTTTATAACCGCTTTATTGCCATAAACACTTTGTTTCAGCACATATATTCCCACCAGATACCGTGGTAATTACTTCATTAAACCAACATACGGTAAACTTCTAGAATTATCTGCCTTTGAACTGGTAGATCAAATGTTTCACAGTAACACATATTTCGAAGCGTGTCTACAATGTGTTGGTATCTTTTAGCCAATATGTCTTTCTTCATTTTATATGTAAGCACATAATTCATGTGGGTTGTTGCAATTGCATAAGTTAACATTTAACGCTTATAAATGATAACATTAATTATATATACACATTTGTAAAACATTCAAAATGGTCTGAGGTTTCCTTCAACATAAAACAGTGTTTATATATACAAAAGCAGGCACTGAATTTTCTCGTTAATACTCAATGAAAAATGCTATCAAGGTAACATTAATGTAATCTGTACATCAATTCATAATAAAATAGCTTATATTAAGTCATAAAATTATACAGAAGTCACCCGCTAATAATTATTGTACCAAGAAGGTTATTCACCTTAAAGGTGCTGCCTCACAAATTGGGCTAAACATTTTGTATATCTTGATTTTCCAACCTAACCAAGTATTGATGTAATAGAAAGCCACTGACGGTTGCTTTATGAAACGTTTGGTGCAAATAAGCAATTTAACCACTCTCGATACTGCCCACTGAGTATTTTTTCTTGAAAAAAAGCGCTAAATTTCCTTCCAACATGCTTTGTGAATTATGTTATTCACACGTGATCGTACGGTAACATCAACAAACTACAGCGTAAACATCAGTGAGGTGGTTCGTTTTTCGATTCGTTTTCATCAAATGCGAACAAATTTTAGGCAATTTAAATAATATTAGTGTTAATTCTATAGGGTATTAATACCCTATAGAATTTTTTATGTAAAAATACTAAATAACTACAAAATGCCGAAGTTTCTCAAGTTATTTTATATGTCAGTGTGGTTGTTTATGGGATATACAGGCAACTATACAAAAATTACGCGAATATTTGAAAAATTTATTTTATTTTTGCGATACACCGATATGTGAGGCAGTCCCTTTAACGTAGACCAACTTGTACTCTTAAAAGACGGCTTCGGTCAAACACATGTAGATATTGATTGTACATGTGTTTTCAGATGGCGGAAGAGCAATGCCTTTGGATACGTGCATGTCTAGTCAAGATATCACACCGATGCGCATCACCCAGGATTCAAACACGCGACATCTAGACTGAACTTAACAGGCTAGAACACCGGCACGAAAGCCAAAGATTTTCTATGGCATCGATGTATGTGACGCTCCAAAACCTGAATAATATTCATAAAGCTCAGTCAGCCAGCAGTTAATTTTAGTTTAATTCAGACCATTCCAAAGGACATAACTTGTACACATATAACTCTTGTTATTGTTTAAAGGTCCATCCATTTCACGACTATGACAATGATAAAGACAATGCTTATTTCTGCTTAGACCACCGGCCCATGCAACATATATGCAATACAAAACTAGCTATTTTAGCAGTTGGTTTGTCTATGACAGATTAACAAAGATAGCCTTGGGTGAACGTATTTTATATAAATTATGCAATGTTACAGTAGCATTAAATAATGAAATTCCTGCCAACATATATATATATATCTTTCTTATTTTACTGAATGTGACATAATTTGCAATAAATAAGCCATTCATTCCTTCTGTCACTGAAGAACTCTAGACATGCACTTATAAACATGTTAATTTCTCACAAGAAATTATGCATGCCAACTATTTATAATGTAATAAAACCAGGCCAAATCTTCCGTTTCTAGAAATAGAGGATCTTGCATGAGTGCTCATTACAAACGAGTTTTATTAAACGAGTGGACAAAATGATATGACACGAGGCTTTGCCGAGTGTCATATTGTTTTTGTCGACGAGTTTAATAAAACTCGTATGTAATGAACACGATGGGAGTGCCGAACGATATTTACGTCACGGCTTTACGACACTCCTGGACCGCATGTTATGTGATAAAATGAAATATTACAGCCGGTTCATTTACGGTTAAAGAAAGATTAAATCAAATATTACATTGTACATATATCTACCTTTCAGAACCAGTCCCGTTAGCTATGGTTATATTTGCTTCGCCCCAAGGACCGAAAGACGAAATGACTATAAGCCCTACTGACAATATTTTCATTGCTTATGTAGAGACATAGCCTGTCGAATTTTATTGATACTTCGCCAACCAGTCATGGAACTTCCAGTAGACATTTAGCACACAAAACCATAGGATACTAGTATTCCTTTATTTTGAGGCCCAGGACCCAGCCCTGTAACGTACCGTTCTCGAGGAAATTTAACAACTATCGGAGTCTGACCATGATCTACTGATAGAAGAGGGCTTCGTCCATTTGTTTCACTCGCATCGTTTACGTTCACGTCCATGTCATACAAATTTATACAATAGTTTGCCTCTTATTATGCATGCCAACATTTGGCCGTAGGTTGATTATTGTTGTAAATCATACATTTTCTGACGTCTTCATCTCATTTTGACAGCATATGTAAAATTATTTCGCAACAAAAGTACAAATCTACAATATTTCTATGGTTTGCGTACGTAATATATTTACAATTTTACACTAATAACGAAATGCGTGTGTTACTGTGGTGATAAGTTCAGTAATGAGCAGCTTTTATTATGTACGTACTCTGGGTCGTGGTCGACTGTTGACAGAACAAATGTTCCTGATTAAGCCATTACATAAATGTAGCTTAAATTATATTTTACTTGAAGCTTTTGCGTTTTATACAAATTTTAGGACAACCAGACCAACTAACCAGTTTTCCTGGATATAATTTTCAACCAGTGCTTTCTACTCAACTGAGATAGAAATCAAGGATATTGGTATGAGTTGTGAAGAGTTGGCGAGGAAAGTATAAGACAGAGAAGAGTGGAAATCTCTAGTCATTGCCTTCGGTCATAACAAGAACTAGATACGGATCGATACTATCTCATGATATATCCATTTGTTAGATTGGTTACATCAATCCCATCACACATCTCTTCCAAGTATGGAGACAGTTTTAAATTACTTATGGAAGAGCATTAGTTATATATGTATGTCATTTTATTCTACGTTTGGTCATATCTTCCAAGTGTGGAGAAGTTTTCAATTGCTTATGGCAGAACGACAGTTATGTTAACAGGTCACCACATTTATGACAAACATACAAATCATACTTCATAGTGATTTGTTGGAAGTCTACACGAATCTTCATGAAAATAAAAACATTGTTCTGAAACAAACTAATATTTAATGAGGCAAATCTATACAAACATCAAAATATTCGGTCAGTTACTCTATTAAGTCGCTTCGTGGAGTAAACACAATGAAGTCTAGATACCAAAGATTGTCAAACTTCGGTTATATAAACTTGAGAGAAAATGTTACGATGGATTATGTCAATGAGGGGTATTGTTGTCGATAAGGGGTGGTGTTGACCGTAAACACGTTTGTCCTGGAAACATTTACTATCCGATCAACAATTTGTGGCACTGACGTCATTTTGTCAACAATCTATAAATGAGCAGGGTATATCCCCAACGGATTTATGATCATATTCAATAGACGTAAGTCCTCATCAAGTCTAATTGTCCAATGTATAGTCCTATAAATGGATTAGCTGTTCTCATACAGGCGATCCAAGCTCCAAGCTTGTAATAGACAAACTACTAGTATATGAATGTTTTTTTATAATATTCGGGAAACTCATTCACCGATTTAATACAATAATGACATTGGCTTTTTTGTCTTATGATTGATAAAAGCTCTTAAAATACACGTAATCTCTAAAACACGCTTAGAATAGATGAATAGATCTTGATTTCTCGTTATTTTCAAAGACTCACTTCAATAATTTAAATTGTGTTCTAAGACATTAAATTTAGCCATTTTAGGTTTAGTTAAATGGCAAATGCAAAGTAGTAACGAGCGGAGAAAAGATAAGCTGAAGAGGTTCGAGCTTGGCACCTTTTAACCACTAATACTCCGCAATTATCCTCTCGGCTACGATGTCATATAAAAAATATATGTAGAAATATAATGATAGTCCACATTTTTGTTATATATAAAGTAAACATTGGATTGTAAACATAATTTGACGTCACAGTCAGGTATCATGTTTATGTGTTGACTTAAATGTTTCGCTATTTGACTGTAACAGTGTCATGAACTTGCTGCATTAAATGTTGTAAACAGTTTGATGTTGGCCAAGACAAACACATTACATATGGTTACAAAACTTACAATCGAACAATATAGTCTCGGTGATATAAGACTATCCCCTTTGAGGCTAGGAGGTCGCGAGTTCGATCCGATGTGCATGAAACAATACCAAAAACAATATTGCCGAAGTGGTAAGACTGTCCGCTTTAAGGATAGGAGGTAGCGAGCTCGATCCGATGTGCATGAAACAATACCAAAAACAATATTGCCGAAGTGGTAAGACTGTCCGCTTTAAGGATAGGAGGTAGCGAGCTCGATCCGATGTGTATGAAACAATACCAAAAACAATATTGCCGAAGTGGTAAGACTGTCCGCTTTAAGGATAGGAGGTAGCGAGCTCGATCCGATGTGCATTAAACAATACCAAAAACAATATTGCCGAAGTGGTAAGACTATCCGCTTTGAAGATAGGAGGTTGCGAGTTTGATCCGATGTCGTAACATGACCTATGTACATGTTATAATATCGATAAAAGATATCGGGCTTCTAACTTCTCATTCTGTGTACACTGGTAGTTTCTGGACTGGTTGATTCAGTCAAGTGTCATCATAAAGTCATTAGGTAGGTATATATAAGTCTCACCATGAGTGAAATATTATGATTTTATACAGTATAATTTTCCAAATTAAAATACCATCAGACCATGATTGTATGTTATTCAAAGTACTTTTCACACCATAACTTATTTATTTAGCATTCTTTGACGTAGGAGCCTACTTTATCTTCTGGACACGGCTGTCACATAAATCTCCACTCTTTTGATGCGATCAGAATTTATAGTCTCTTGGCGAAATAGTGTTGTGTCAAGCAACATGCTGTCAATGTGAGTATTATGCGAACAGATCATTGACCTTTCAATAACTCGATCGACGATCGCGCAACCTTTTTTCGACATGCGTAATCAATTCTAAATACGTTTATTGGATTATACAATATCAGCTTTAAATAAGTCACCTCTTGACCTGTTTTGACCAACCTTGCTCAACGAATGCCAAATGTTCGATATTTGGCGTAATATTAACATTTCACACGACAGATTACGGCCATGAGTGCCACTTAAATAACCCAGCTTAAAATTCAATTCCTTCGTCTTTTTTCATTCGTTTACCAATAGGTCTCTACAGACTGTAATAGCTTTCCACGGGACTGTCTTAATTAAATACTGTACAGTTACAGCCTTCAGTCGAATACTCAGGCAAATGAGACGGTCGGGAGCGGTGATGTAGAGGAAGAATGTGCGCTTTGTTGACGAGAGGGCACGGGTTTGATCCTCGTCTCCGCCATAGGTTAATTTCTCTGAGAAAGAATAACTCACCCTGCTCCTTAGACCTATTGGTGTTTTAATGGGTGTAAAAACAGATATGTTGTGGCTGCCAGATGCGCCGAGTGTAACAGCTGACGAGCGGAGCGACTCAATAATCGGGCATTAAATGCATAGTCAGACACGTGTAAAATAAATAGAACAGTAACATACTAAACTAGTATATGTTAAATTTATCATGATGATGACGACGATTATAATAACGATGGTGTTGTTGACGAAGAAGGGAATAAGTTAGTAGCCTATCTTGGGCAGACCATATCAATAATGTGATAAAGAAATGTAATTCTTATTTGCACCTCTTATCTAGAATTAAATATTTTCTTTCCATTGAAACTCGGAAGCGCTTTTATAACGCATATATTCTTCCACATTTTGACCTTTGCTGTGTTGTATGGGGAAATTGTACCAGCAGTCTTGAAGATAAACTTATAAAATTTCAGAAAAGAGCAGCTAGAGTAATTCTTGATTGTGATTATTCAACTCCTTCAAGTATTCTATTTACAAAACTCAAATGGATGACATTTCATGAACGTGTTATTTATCAGAAAGCTATTCGAATGTACAAAACTCTCAGAGGTGATGCACCAGACTATCTTAAATCTGCATTTAAATTTACTGCAGATATTCATTCACGACTGTTACGCTTATCTTCTACATACCAATTATATAGTCCTTAACCCAATTCCGAGTTATTTCGCCACACTCTTGCTTTTTCTGGTACCTCAATATGGAATTCTATTCCTCATAATATCAAAAATTCTTCATCTATTCAACAGTTTAAAACATTATATCTACGCTGGGTGAAGCCGTCTTATTTTGAAACACCCCATGTTTCTGCTACTTAAATATCTAATGACTGGCTAGTCATAATCATTACTTCAATACACATGTATAGCCGTATATATATATATATATATATATGTCTGCAGAATGGCATGCAGTGTGTTTTATGTTTCAATTCCGTATCATGCTTTTATAAATACCATTGTTTTAATTAACATGTTGTTATATGATATGCTGGCTCTTATGATGTCCCTATATCTAATTAAGCTTTATAGTGATTAATTATAAATTTAATTTATTAGCATTTTGATTTATACCTTCCTTTTATTGTAGATTCCATACATATCGGTTTCGCACATCCTTTCACTGAAACTCTTTTATGAAATTCCCCAATTATATATAAAATTATGATATTGTGGACGTCATATGGGCCAAATTGCCATTATGCTTTTTTCATTTTATGTACTAGTGTTCTTGTTCAACTGTTTATTGTTGAGGATCTCATGGAAGATTGCCATTTAATTTAATTGTCAAATGAGTTTCCTCGTAAAATAAAGTCTTTATTATTATTATTATTATTTAATAATGGCATCGAGTCATACCACCTAAAATGGAACAACTTCTAAACTGAAAATGTTCGTACTAATGATTAATTGTTCATGCTAGATATATATACTTCAGTGATTCAATAATACAATAACTCTTATAATTATTACATATTTCATTCATTTCATTCATTTCATTCATTTCATTCATTTTATTCATTTCATTCATTTCATTCATTTCATTCATTTCATTCATTTTATTAATTTTATTCATTTCATTCATTTTATTCATTTTATTTGTACGCAAAGTGGAGCAAAAGACGGCGTAACGTTACGTGACAGTGGTTCTGTTGACTGTGGTGAGGATTTGGCCTGGGGTGTAAAACGTTCTTTGGTTCTGTATAATGATATATAATATACCAATGACACTATATGAAATAAGCTGCTTACTATTGAACCATATGATAATATTTATACAAAGGGTTAAATACAGCTTTTCATTATGATCGGACAATTGCATCAACAAAAATAACCCCGCATTAACGATTTTTCGGTTAAGAAGAAAGGTTATTTAAACTACTTTTTGTTATGATTTGGCAGTTTTGTCCAAATCACAGCATTTATTCATATCAAGCAAAAAATAAAACTTAATGTATAAAGCGTTTTATATGATTTACTAAAAGGTCCTAATACCCTGTCACGCCTGACGAAACCGAGGATCTAAATTACGCAACATCATCATTTTACTTTAACATTCAAAACTAAAGGGAGGTAACTACAGACGGTCATATGAAAGAATTAATTTAATCATTGAGAATCCTGTCATATGGTTTCTTTGTTTTTCGGGTTTAGTGGACGCCGTTTTTTCAACAATTTTCAGTTATTTACGACGGCCGATTCGCTTAAACAATTTTCCTTAACTGAACCCTATGAAAGAAAAGAAAAAAATATGGTAATCGCAGACAGGCTGTGTAATGATAGTGGTTGTCCAGTACTAACTTATCCTTCCACAAGAAATCAGCAACTTCTCCACCTGAGGAGGAAAATCGTCAATTGCTGTCCAGGCCCGGATCCAGAAAATTTCGAGTGGGGGCACAGCTAGCTATTGGGATGATATGGTGGGTGGGTGCGGGAGGGGTGCCCCTCCTGGCGAATATTTATTCACTTTTCGACTTAAAATCATGCAATATCATGCACTTTAAGCTTTAAAATCAGAAGTAAAGGTACTAAAATTGTACTGCTACATCAACAGAAAATACGATGAGTTTAACAATTATTTAAAAAGAATTTCTTTCAATTCCCTAAAATTTACAAACCAGGTGTCAAATTATTAAAATTCACGCTACATAATTATTTAAACAAATGTTTACCCTATTGAAGATTTTTTTTTAAATAAGAACTTTAATTTTTTTAGTTAGACGTTAAATTATTGAAAGTGTAGGTCTACTGCTACAAATCAAAATATTTAACCCATGAAATAAACAATATAAGATCTATAACTGAACGTGTCCACAGGTTCAGATCGACGCTTTGTAACATTTTAATAAAAATCACGAAATTTCCGCTCTGTAACTTTTAAAAAATAAAAAATTATTCAACGCTAGACACATGAACAAAAATGTACCCCCCCCCCCATTCTCGTTCACCTGTGATATCATAGTCTGGGAACTTGACTAACCACTGATGCATGAGGATGCCCCCCCCCCCCCTTGCGAAGATTTTTGTCAATTTTGCATTAAAATCGTTTTTGCAGCTTTTATGTTCTAAAAACTCACGTGAAATTATTCTTATATTAAAATTGCATTTTTACATAATCAGTAATAAATATATCAACAAGAAAATTTCGAAATGTAATTTAAGCTCTATCGTGTCACCATTATTAAATCGATCAGTTCACACATTATATAGTAACATAGATAAGTGTATCATATACCAGTGATCCCCTAAATCATGATCATTCAGACGATTCAAAAGCATACGTTAAGCGTCTGAATGATACAGATCGGGAGTAATTAGGGCCTGGATAAACAACAGGGGCACATTTTATTGTACTCGCTTCCGTTATGTGTAATATACGGACGCTGATCACAAAATATCGGTCCATAGCCAGATCGATTGGTAAGATTTTAACATTTTTGGGATGTATAAAATGGACACTCCGAGGCCAACTGGGGGGGGGGGTCACGGGCCCCCTGTGCCCCCCAGTGGATCCGGGCTTGCTGAGTGTCAATTGTTCAATGAAGGGAAACGAACCATTGCAAACCCAACACACTAGCCACTGGACCATGACCGCTTCAGTGTATTATAGCTTCGAGGAATGTAGCTAGACAAATATCTGCATTACTTATATATGTCCGATCAAACGTGAACGGTTTTAAATGATATTTACAAATGTATATTGTATCTCTGTACTAAGTGATCTATAATGTAAGTATGTATCAGTAGTTCTATCACGATATAATCATCATTATCAGCATCATCAGCATTTTAATAAACACTTTTTCTGAATATCTAACGACATAGTTGATACTGGCAGATGATTACAATTTTACACTGATCTACGCACCCACATTTGTATGCACGGACCTAAATTTGCATGCACACACATACACGCGCACATTTGCGCTGTTTCATTAACACGCACGCACATACACTTACACGCGCGTACGCATCTGGTAGTACCTCAATCATCTTAGTACAGTAGTGCTCCTACACGTACGTAATTATAAGGTAAGAATCGCCCATATACATTAACACGTATGTACATATGTTTACATATAATTATATATTTTATAAATGATAAACACTCATACACCTAGATACACGAACTACGTTAAAGAACTACAATACTTCACCAGGTCTCTCTGGTATATACATGAACATGTTAAGTGTTCCTAATTTCATACATAACTGAGTTTATGAGCATATTTCATGAAACGAAACAGAATAATATGTCGATGCATGGAAAAAGAATTGTCTGTTTCGAACACCAAATGATTGTACTTGATTATGTTTTGACTCAAATGAGCAATTCTATATAATGAATTAAATACAGTAAATTGTGATATTGTACAGAATAATTATACAATGTGAAAATTAAAAGTACTTACTCAGGGTTGATCATTTTTTTGAACGACATTACAGCTACTGATTGCTTCACTTTACTCCAACAACGAGAAACCACGTCTTGAAATCCTTGATTAAAACACTTCCAGACACTTCCACTTTCGGATATAAAATAATGTGTACAAATGTTCACGTAAATACTATAACCAAGCGGGCAAAAGTTCTTTGACTTGTGCTATAACCCTTAACCCTTAGTATATATGTAGATCAGATTGTTCGATCATCTAGCTTGTGTTAACAAATTCCACTTGTTAGAATGACCGCGTCAAGGTTTTTTGGTCAGCCTAAGTTAACCTTTTCACTAATCCGTAATCGTAGTCTTATTGAATTAAAAAAACGCTTGCGTTAAATTAAGCATGAAGGCTAGACTCATTAACTCCAGGTCAAGGGCGATAGAATTTCCTTTGATATACATGTATCAGTAGAGAGAATAAGCACGTGTTTACGTTCTTTCATAGTAATACTCGTGTATCATGTTTCAGACCGTAAATAAACCATTCAGTTCTATTGATTGAAATAGATACGTAACCATTACGCCTCCAAACAGATTTTAAATGACAACTATTACACATTCTGATCTTAATTCCTCTTAATTAAAAACGTTATGCTGTTCAAAATTGATACGAACCATTACGATTTCAAACAACTTTTGAATGACAACGATCATACATTCTCATCTAAATTTCTCTTTATTAAAATAAGTTTTGCTTTTCGAAATAATAATGCACTAGAAACGCGTTGGACTAGTTCAAGGAGTGCAATTCGTTCTACCACTTTTAACAAGCTTTCGGTGAGTCTTTCAAACCAATGTCCTCCGTAAGATGATTGACCAATGCATAAACGAGTCAACTGTCGGTAATCGCAAGAAATCGTAACATTGAATTGTATGGTCCTCAAATAAGTCATACAATGATCGGAAGTTACAGGTGCTTTTGCTCGCAATAAGTCATACAAGTTGATGTATTTATAAAACGTCGCAAGAAATGATGCATTGATTAGGTTTATACGCTGTGTTCACAGCACTCGTAAGTAAAAGAATCAAGGATACGACGGTAACTAAGCATTCTCTGTCCTATGCATTATTTTCCAAATAAACGTTTTAAAGGACTAACATTCTTCCGTATACATGTTACTTCCAGCATGCAATTTGGAGTAAACCATATGAAATAACAGACAGCAAAGAAAACTAGACTGATTTGTGTTGTGGCTTTGATATTGAGAAAGCGAAGTTGAGAAAATGGTTTGGTGGTCTTTACATAGTGTTCTACTGTAACTTCATGTATGATAATTTGGGTTAAGGCATACACGTTCTTACAATTTACAAGTTTCGACGAGCTTGTAAATAACATCTACATGTTGGCAAAAGTGCGCATTTTAAAAAACAATGTATATGTTATATGTATGTAACTACAGTACAACCTCTGTTTAATAGCACCGCTCTTAGGGAGCCGCAAATATTGGCGATTGTTTTAAGGGAATCACGGTTACTCTTCAATATTCAATATGGTAATATTTAAAGTAAATATCGGCTTAGGGAAATTTGAAGGTGTTGTTATAGAGATAATGTTGTTCACAGAGGGCCGCTATTTGTACCATATGTAGATGTTGTACTGTATTTATGCATAGGATCTAATTTTGTTAAGAACTAAGCGCTGTATGTTTTGCGAACCTAGTATCAACTATAAGGCGGTATTAAACTTCCGACCCTCGTATGGGATGACAAAAATACATTTTAAATCTAGATCAATGACACAAATTGTTTAGAATAAAGATTTTAAGACTTCAATGTTGGTATTTTGAGCGTCGCAATGTCTGCTTGTATTGTTTTCTATGGTCAAACGCGATTGTGGATGTTTTTTCACTGATTATCGGCAGTAAACCCGGCATGGAAGTTTACATTAATTACGACTCTTCACCGTATGTTATCTTAAAAATATTCTTGCCGTCTACTTGTATTCACTTGTCGGTCCATAAACAGCGCCTTCACTATTCTCAGTGCGATACTCGGATAGTTGTATCATTTTATATTCAAAACAAAATGCTTCATAGCTGCAGCATTACCGTCTTCTGTGTAGATGTTGGGTCTTCTAAATTCAAAAGGGCAGATAATTTTGACAAAATGCATGATAGAGCTACTAACTCAAGTGTAGGAATTGGGATCATGATGGTGAACAAGTATGCAAAGTATCAAAACAATAAGTCTATGGACTTTAATGATATTAGAGGTAAAACATCTTAAACTTTAACAATAGCAATACGCCAACGCCAACACAGACGCCAGACGGCTGACATTCAGACTAAAACAAAACTGTATTCAATATATTAGCTTGTAAAAAGCTTATGGTAAAAGAATGAGTGTTGCGGTGTGGATATTAAGACGCGACATACCGGTATAATCTTAAGTCAAATGGTACAAGAATTGCTCTCTCGCCTGTCCTCTGTATATATAAATGTTTAGCGTACAGACAATCCAAAAAGATAATAATAAGTCGGACACGGAAGGAAACACTCAACTTAACCAGCCGAGCACAGAGAACATAAAAACATACAATGCTCAACACATAACCGAACGAGAAAATGAACTGCTCAAGTCCCACCTGTCAAAAAGCCAAACGGCGGCCATAAGAGTCAGACATACAACGAGCTATCTATATCCCAAAAAATGGTTAAGGGTACTTCTAGGATTAGTTAGACCAGCATCGAAATTATAATCACCAAAATGAACAAAATACGGTCGGTACAAGATCTAACAAAAGATTTAATAACACACGCATAAAACATATCAGTTGAACTATTTAAGTAGTACAATATAGTTAGTAATGCTTCCAAGTTCTGTCAGTTGTCATAATGTCGTGACTAATTTACGAGACAAAAGAAAGGACAATGAATAGGTCTTTACAATTAATTCTAGGTCACGGTCGTTTCTTTACAAAAATTGTTGTTAAGGAATGTACATTATTACGAGATACAGGTATATTTGATATACAATACTAAAATAGCCCGTATCTTTTATACGGAATGAAGAGATTTTTGCACTCAGATCTGTTTATTGGTGTATCTAATATCTTTCCATTGTTCGAACTTTGTATTGAAATATAATATTGCAAGCCGTTCAGGCAGCTATTAAATAATGGCAGGTCTAAATCGGTCATGTGTCCGGGACTTGTTACGTGTACGGTGTATTTGTGCTGTGGTAGGCATTAAATACAATCTACTAGTAGACTGAATGTAAGTTGTCGATCTGCGGATTCAACAAATGTGTTGAATGATGTAGTTAAAAATAAAAATTACGGGCATGTACACAGTCCCCAAGCTATTTTGATGGAGAAAGGCCTTATGTTTGTCATAACCAGACACGTATGTAGGACCACTGACTCTCCGCAACTTCATTAACAAGGAATATTGTTAAATGGGAAGCTCATGGAAAGAATATTAAACAAGAGGCTACTCTGACATATTCTAGTCCCAAGATAAACACGATTTCGCCAGGATCCCAGTACAGAAGATCAACTGGCTTACTTCCATCAAGACGTTGAGGATGCTTTTCAAGAGAAAAAAAATGTTTGGCAGTTTTCTTTAATTTTTCCAAAAACTAAATAAAATCGGCAATAGAAGGCAGCACTCATCAGAAGAGAAAGAAGTACAGAACATGTACAAAAAACACGACAACCAACTCTGACAGCCTGCCATCTCAGTCAGACAAAAAAATCTGGAACAAAAGCCAAAAAAGAACAGACGAAAAGGACAGCCACACACCACAAGGGCAACCTATAAACAACACTCAACAGATACAATGTACTTTGAAAATAGTCGAAGCTGCCTTATGCTGGACCACGCACTTGCAGAAGGTACCTATTGAACTATGTTTCACAAAAATGCACATAGCCAAAACATGTTTCAATTTCTTACAAGTCCTTCTTTCAGGTGTCAAACAGTTCTAAAAAGTTTTTAAAATTACTCTTTAAAAGGTGGAACCCTACAGCTGCAAAAATATTTTTTATGATTATCAACGAAATGAAAATACATTCGGTTTCTTAACAAGTCAATCATAACCCTCCTGTATGAACAAAACGATATATACCGCAAATATGAATACAGTCGAAAATGAAGCTGACTAACTAGCGAAAGGTGCAACCAAGAAAACAAAATCACAACCTCCAAAATAATATGTAGGAGCAAAATATATGCTGAAGAATAACTACAGATCAGCATGTCACAGCGCCTGCCTATATACACTACAAGTAACATTTAAACTACTAGTATCATTCTCCGTCTACGTACTTGACACTGTGGCCTGCGGAAACTAAACATGCTGGGTCTTTTGGAAACAACATGATGTCAGTATGGGGCAGTGGAGCAAACATCATTTCATATACTGCAAATCTGCCCCCGTCTGAATGGAGCATAGTTTAGAAAAATTGACCCACAGACACGTCATTCGATACCAAGCTGTGAGGAGATACTAGTTACATGTACACACGGAGTCGGTGCATTTCATCACCACATCTAAACTGAACTCATAAACAGCCGTAGGATTTGGAACGAAGACGAAGAAAGAAGAAGAAATTAAATTCAAACAAGCCATTTAATACTAGAGATGCCCCATGTTGAACATCAAATGTTCGTATTAAATTGTAATGTGTCAAGTAATACAAAAACTCGCTGTTTATTTGTAATATGTTTAGAACCAGAAAATAAACACATTTGTAGAGGGTATCGCTTTGGCCACACACTCTCTTATATAATCATATATAAGCATCCAAAGGGTGTTGGTAGAGCACGGATATACCATTTTTGTGGAGATAATCATTAATATTTGTCGTAAGAAGCGTGCGGTTATCCGCTGGTTCTATGATATATTTGACATAGTAACCAACCCAAGATGAGATGGCAATGAAGTTAGGGAGTACCCAACAGAACTGTCAATTTATTTCGACATTGTCGAATTACATAACTCTGGAAAAATCACAACAGGTGTGAAAGCTGTATTCGTTACTTCGGAACGATTATTGGAATAACTGTCACGTCTGATGTTTTATTACGGAGCAATTTACGGTAGGTCTGCTAAATTAAGAAATGGTCATGATGCTACCCACAATTTGAAGTTAAGGGCGATGTGTTCCCGGCATGTTTCATGGAATGTGATGTTGTTTGTGATAATGGAAACACGGACTTCAAACTTGCATTATCTCTCTCCTTGCGAGAGCGCCGTGACCATGGTGGTTTTCGGTATATTATTTAAGACATGAATAGTGGTTGCAGAATTCTACCGATCCCGCACCAATATACTTTAAAATCAGGAGGCTATTATTGAAATGCTTTGACTGCAGTGCTTAGAGAATTATAAACACTATCAATTAGTTTGATCGGTCTTCAAACGTCTAAATACAATCCTCCCTTTAAAAGTGTTGATATTGGTTATAAAACTGTTGCAAATACAATAAACAGTAAGTGTAAATGTATCGAACAAAATTGAAAGTACAATAAACAGCGTACATGTAAATATAATTATGTAAACACAATACGATTCCACAAATGAACAGAATAAGTTCACTTGTATCGTGCTAGCATGAACAATCCATGTTCAAACTGTTCACAAATAGATAGATAAGATAAAGTGGGAAACACCTCGTATAAATATACCTACCTGTTTGAAACGATGACCAGCGTTACTCGGTTATATGTGATATGCGTTCAAGGAATTAAAACGTGACACTCGTTTCGTACCTGGTACGCAAACGGTACGATACGTTTTGTACCTGGTACGAAACGTGCGTCACGTGATTTTTCCTTGCACGCAGGGCTGAAGTACACAGTGCATACATACATATGTATAACACGAAGAAGACCGTCTTACGTTGTAAGTTTTATTTTCGTATATATTAGATATATAACAAACATAATGTAAATGCATATATACAATAATATCAAGGATGTACATTATATGCTACGTACATAAAATCATCTTAAAGTAAAATATGGCTCATTATTATGTAAATACATGTAATTAAAAACATTAATCTCAAATATACATACATTTATCAACATTTATCATCTTTGGTATTTTTGATGGCATACCGCCATTATAATGTCACATATAATAAAAAAACCTAGAGAAAGCCCTGTTTCTGGTCCCCATTAGGTTCAGCAAATGCAAGGAAAAGGGGGGGGGGGTAAAATACTATTAATACATTTGTACTAAACTACAAATGTACTTCTATTTTAGATACTACAATCTCATCCTTCCTGTCTATAAGACAGTTAATCTTAAGAAAGTTAAAGTTGAATCTGTTATCAAATAATCATAAGGCAGGATTTAGCAAAACACTTACAAACAAAAAGCATTTAAAAGCATTCGGGGAACAAAATACTAAAAAGTTAAAAACTTTATAGATTGTACAATGCCTTGCAAACGTAACATCACTATAAAAACACATGAAACACGTAATAATACACAAACATGATTGTCTGCTTAATATGTGATAGATTTGTCGTGATAACAAGGAAATAACAAACATTAAATCAACCAAATGTCAAAGTGATTATAAAGCACAAAATGGATGATGTGTCAAGTGTTTTCTAGTCTTTTTTACGCCAACATTAATAGCACTCGGATGAACTTAGTCCTTGGTACTCAATTGCTCCATCTTTATACCGACTTCGTCTGCGGATGGGTTCTCTTTCATATGTTTCAGCAAGATTTCTGATACATATGTATGTTTGAAACGAACAGCGTCATCATATGCGGTAAATCCCCATCTACAACGATAAAACACGTTTATTAATTAGATAAACATCATAATGCTATACAAATTAGATATTATCCAACTTGTACACGCATTAAATCGTCACCATATCTACAAGATGCCATGTCTTTTTCTTCTTCGTTTTCTTTGTCTTCTTCTGCTTCGTGTTCTTTTTCGATTAGATTGTTGCTTGTACAATGTACAAGATACACACCTTCTCCTCAGGAGCAGTGTTGCACTGGTGTGTGGGCTATTTACGAGAAATGTACGTATTGGGACCATTCACATGAGAGTATAGAAGATTGTAAACTAATGATAATAGTTGCCATAATTATTTAAGGAAACAATTACAACTCTTTAATGGTTAACCATCGCACTTACAAGTCGTTGCAAAAGTGAGGGCAAAAACAAGACAAAACGATTCACGAACATAGTTGCTTCTTAGATACCAGTATACCACAGTGTTTGGTAGCTGAAGTCACATGATAAGAGATCTTATTCCAGAGTCTAACACTTTTTTGGGGAATATTAACATCTATGGAACACTCATTGATAAAAGTCGTGTTAATTGGATGTTATACATGTAGTTGCAAATACTCAGGTACTTGCTTGTTTCTGTTACCGGTCACAATAGGAAGAAAAATAAAATGTACCTGTCTTTCAAATGTGAGGTGACGCAACATTTCTCTAGAAGGAATCGAACAATCGCTTCGTGTCCCTCAGCTGCTCCCAGATGCAGGGCAGTCCTGCCATCATAATCTGCCAACGACATATCCATACCCAATAGCGCGTACCTTGTGATAGAAAACATGTCCCATATAATATTGATTTTTATTTTCGGTAGTTTGAAGTCTGACTGACAGTATTTCAGTGATGAATACGGAGACTACTCCACGGTCACCTTATCTTTAGACGGAGGTCCGAGATAGCAAGCCAGGGAGCTATACCAGATAACTGATTTGTAATGACACTGGTGAGTCATTGTATTACATTAAACTCGCAGTCCCTATTCTGGAGGCTGAAGATCAAAGCCCAGGGCTGGTATTCACAAAGCATCTTAGCAGAAAACTTAGGAATTTCTTAAAATCTTGATTTGTTCTTAAGTGTATCAGCTAAGCAAGAAAATTAAGATGCTTAATATATTACATAGTTTTGAAGTATAAGGTAAACAGCTACTATAATTACTAAGAAAACATAGATTATTTTTTAAATTGCGGGACATATGAACTGCACAAAATATTGACTTAAGTCAAAATATTTAAGTTTTCACTTAAGATGCTTTGTGAATACCAGCCCAGATGTAATTAATACTTTTTTCACTGTGCCATATAGTATCTTTTGAGGGGTTTTCCTGTTTTGCTGACTGATGCTACATGCTGTCAGTGGGTAGAGTGATGTTTTGTCACTATACCTTTTTGTCTTGTTGTTCGTTTTTATGCTTCTTTGTGCTCTGTTTGTACTGCAGAGTGTTGCTTTTCCTGTCCTATGTGTTATGACCATTTTACTGAATAGTGGCTAATATCTGAACCAATAACAAGATTTATTACATGAACACATGTTACTTATCACCATGACTACATTGAACAATACAATGCATTCGCATTGAAATTGGTTATCAGAAATGGTTCGTTTTGGCCCCTTTGTGCAACTCATGGTGTTCAACATACATGGTTATCAAAAAGGGGTTCATGGCAATCCGTTTTGTGCAACTCATGGTGTTCAACATACATGGTTATCAAAAAGGGGTTCATGGCAGTCCTTTTTGTGCAACCCATTGTGTTCAACATACATAATGTTATTTATATCGTGCCCGTTGCTTGTTTTACCTTCGCATAGCTGTGACGTCACCGTTGTAAGCACTGAACAGCAAATTAACCACATCCTGAGCCTTGGATTCCACGGCTCGACCTCGGGGATCGTACTTGGTACTTGTGTGTTTCAGGTTGTCGTAGTTGTGGAAATTGAAGTTAGCTACGAGTTCCTGAAGAAATATGTAGTCTTTTGTTCATGTTCAGTAACAGTTTAACGAACACCATTTCAGACGAAGCACATGCATTTAAATCTCGATGTATTCTTAATGTTATATTGAAACATCGCAGGACAAGTAATGCAAACATAATTGGCATGTTTTACTTGTGCGACATCACATTCAAGGAATTATGCTTTTGTTATTATCGAGCGTTAAACGACGAGTCGCTTAGGCAGCCATTTTTATGCTGAGTGACTAAAGAATGTATTGGAACCGTACGTCCACACGTATCCGGACCGAAAATACGTTCAGAGTTAAATTATCATGGAATAAAATCGTAAAACTCATTGATGGCTCATACAAAAAAAGAGTTTTTTTTAAAAAAGAACTTTAATATGAATGTATGACAAAGACAAAGTGAAACTAAAGGTGACAGCTGTTTGCTAAAATGAGGCTTATGTTGACATTCGCAAAAAAGTGCTTGGTCATTCAGTATTTGCATGCCAGAGTATCCCAAGACCTCAATGGAAATTCTCGCTGTATGCAACGCATTTGTTTATACTACGTATTTGTATGCGATTGAATGAAAATAAGACATACGACATTGGTATGACAATGAACGGAGACATAGCTTACAGGAGGATAATCTATGAAGCCGGAATGTGTGTAATATCTTACATACCTCACAAAACTGGACACCACGGCTACTGTTGCCCCACTGATCTAATGGTGGTGACCATGTAAATATACCCATTAGATTTGGTATGACCAGCAATACTCCACCAGCTACACCTGATTTCGCTGGAAGTCCAACCTGAAAATGAGTTAAAAGTATATAAGTGTGGTAGGTGGAAGGCATACAAGGAGGAGACGTTTGAAATAGTGAACTATGTTAACCTCATTCACTCCTGCATTTGCATATGGGAGACTGAACATCTGTTGAGATCATCTGACACCGGCTTTGTTAGGACGATGCCCCATGCAACAACGGAACATTGCGACACAACTATTGCTCACTCAAATCAAAGCGGCAAGATACCGCACAAACTGCGGCAGTTTTGTCGTGTAGTGTTCCAACTTCTACATTGTCACATGTACACCTTACTGTAAATTTGGATACAATGGACCAGAGGTGGAACTATGCTGCGTACGTATAAGCAATGAAGCTGCTAAGAAGTTCGATAAGGACTTAACATTACGAAAGGTGTTTTAAAGTAGTACATGTACACAGCTTTACCTTAAATGCAAACTGCCCGGAATAATCGTACATGCCACAGGAATGCATCAACGACAGTGTGTTGCGTACAGCGTCTGAGTCCAGGACACGATCTCCAGTTGTTGGACAAATACCTCCATTGGCAAGAGTAGCTGCAATCACTGCTCCGGACTGCGCTGTACACTCAATTGAACACAGCTGAAATACAGTTACAGTCAAAATAATCTATTGAAAATGCGTTAAAGTCGCTCAAAGTGGCCTTGACACAATTGATTTTTAATACACGTATATCATAATTATGTATATTCAAAGATGTGCACAAATACTATGTTTTACAAAAATCACACAAGCTAGGCTCAACTATGATTTTATTCAGTTCCTTTGTAATCAATTAGGGGCAAATTAATGGCAGTTACGCCATTGCTCAAATATACAGGTAATGTTTGTACAATACTTACTTGGAAATAGAATTCTAGAGTTTCTACGAGCTCAGCTTCTTTTGGGAAACACTAAAACAGTAATGCATATACATTTTACAATGCTTGAAAACGATAAAAAAATTATAACCTTGATTAGCTTGAATTGTAAGATTTTAAGAAATACTAAGAGGCAAGGGCAGTGAACACAATGTACGTATCGACTTAAATCTTTGTCAATTTTGTAAATGATTTTAGAGTTACATTATTGACGCAAATAGCATTGATAAAATTAATGTCATGACTCATATTAGCAAAACTACGTTTTTTATTCATAATTTCACCGTAACACCACTGTTTTCTAAAGTACATTTGTCCATAAACAAACTAACATGCCATTCCATCTAAAGCACTGTAATGCCCTGATCGATGCGCAATAAACACCATTCCATAGACCGATAGAACGTCGTTTTATCAAATATTTGAATATTTGTATTGTATTGTATTGTATTGTATTGTATTGTATTGTATTGTATTGTATTGTATTGTATTGTATTCTGTATTCTGTATACTCATGTGTCGTGTATGTTCTGTTCTGTTCTGAAAGGTAATATTTGAAAGGTGACATTTCTACCTTTGTTGCATGCAATTATGTTACCGAATATGTGTACATACCTTGTTTTCCCTCATATAGTAACCTAGTGCAAAGTTTCGGTCTGCAGTTGCTCTCTCGGACAAATATCTAAAATGCATAAAATGTACATATTAAACTGAGTTGAGGTGAGTGAGTAATGGTGAAATGCAGAACAAAATTTAATATTGTCTAACTACGAAGGGGCCATCATTGTATGCTACCGTGAGTGTAGTATAATAAGAAACTATATGCTTTTACTTGAGAGAGATCTGTTCTAATATCATTCGCCAAGATATGTAAAACATGGATATTGTAAAACTAGCAAATAAAAATATTCACATTTTAAGACAAATTGGTGTTTCTTATATGCATTTCGCTTTATATTTGTTACACATTCTAATGCTAAGGTCACGTTTGCCCTACGAGCTCCTTACAAGCTCCGTACGAGTTGATTTTGGTAAACTCGCACGGCGTCCGTACGGAGCCCGTACGGACACCGAAGACTCGTAAGAGCATCGTACGGATTATCTTAACTCGTACGAGCATCGTACGGATATCTTTCCAGTGCATCTCTATAGATCGTTCGTGGTCCGTACGAGTTGTGACCAGACGCTACGAACATTAAAAACCGTTAGGATTTCAAAAATTATGAACTCGTACGAGTTGATAAATTCGTACGGATATCGTACGAGCTTTGTGACCCTAGCAATAGTCACATGTTTCAGTCATTTTGAGTAAAACAGACGCACATAACTATAATTAATTCATTGCGGTACTACAGTGTGGCTATAATATTAACAAAATGTATTGTAGGTGAGAACTGTAATTAAGTTATGTAACGTGTGGCTTAATTATTGTGTCATGTTGGTATTTCATTTTTACTACATTAACGTATGCCATGGTATTGCTGATAATATGGTAATACAATGTCTTAAAACTAAACAACTAAAATGGCTTATTTTTATAAAAAGTGAATCATTAATACCACCCGGGTTGTGAAAGCACAAAAGGTTTTCAGTTTAGCGATTTACGTTGAAGCTCACAAAGTAGGCATGTGACATAACTTTACTTATTTATTACACTAAATAACGACGTTTTCATTACTGTCGCCTAACTATTACCCTCTTTTGAAAAACATAAATAGTAAATGCTTGAAACCTTACACCGGCCTCCCTGCACATTCAGAGATAGTATTTTATAAGTGTTTCGGTAATTAATACTTTGAATGAAATACGATAATAAATGTACAGTATTGATGTCGCTTAATATCTCAGTCGCCTAAATAGTTGAAAGTAAGTTTTATGGATACACGTGTCGTTCACAGCATATCAGTTCTTTTCTGATTTGTTTTATTATACAAAATTCAGTTTTTATTAAGTCAAGTTATGTTAAGGATACATCTGTGCAAAAAATCTCATCTTACAATGCTGGTACATTCCATATACATTTTTTTATCAAGCAAAAGGTACTCGGTTATATGAATGATATAGACGCGCATGCATGCAGTATAAATGCAACTAAACTAACACATTTATTTATTGAAAGGTCACCTAATTTAGACTATGTCTACGTCCCAGCAATGAGTTTGACGTTACTGGCAGTTAGATAGATAGACGCCAAAGTGTCTTACGAGACACATACTTTCTGAACACATTCACATGGTTTGTTTGCTTTTATTTATCCTCGCCACCGGAAATCCATATGGGCGAGAACCCAAGAAAAGGTTAGTCACTTAAGTTTTTGGGAGATGCCCCAGTTCTTTTACGTGCCGATGTAAAACATCGTACAAGAGACATCGCTTACCGTCTCGTCCGAAAGACTGTTAGTAAATTTAGTTATGTTAGGTGGGAAACATTGAAAAGCATTTCTGTTGCTGGACCTGGCTGGAGTAGGGATCGAACCCACAACCTTCAGATCAGTAGTCAGTAGCCCTTACCACTTGACCACTTGTCCACCTCAACATAAAAACATGGCCTTTTAAAGCAGAAGGCTCGCCACCAGACCGTATCAGAACGTATCTGGAATGTGTAACCTTCGATCACGCGCTCCAAATCCGTATGCATTAGCAACAGTTTTCACATACATGTATAGTGTCAAGCAATGCGATATACGAGCGCAATAGACCATAAGTTATCACAACAACTCAAAAATGGGAAGTTTTTCATAAAATAATTTTTTATAATAGTGAAAGATATTATTGTATGCATTTTCATTTGAGAGCATGAATTCCAAACTTCTAAATCGAATCTGAAACCAGCGTTCTGCCACATGAGGATGGTGTGCTAGTAATAAAACTATGATGCATGACGTCATAGTAAGATTGTCACGTGACACCACTTTTCTGCTACATCAGCACATTATCACCATTGCGTTAATGCACATCAGAACAATATTTCAACAAAACCGTATCGTAATGATAATAATACCTACACTGAATTATTGAAGGCTATATGTTCGTGGCCACTAAACCTCCGTAATTGATCCATCGCCTGAAAATGAGCAAGAGGGCATTCTGATGACAAGGTTCGAGGTAAGTGATCAAGTCTATATTATATCTGCAAAAAGAGCATTGTCTGCAAATAACATCTCTCCTAACTTTTACATTACGTATATGGCAAACGCTAACTCAATGATCATCTCAATAATAAAACCACATCGAAATTAAACCACAATTTTCAAATCCATTTTTACAGTTTTGCTTTTTATTCAAATACAATATCAAGAACAACCCAATGCGAACTCCAGTTTTTAAAAGTCCCCGTGATGGTCTTATGCTGTTTTGAGTTTACATTACGTATAAATAAGGCAAAACTATACTATTGAAATAAATACTTAAACTTATGGTGTGGATTACGAATTGAATACTAAATTTCAACAGTTTGTCCTTATTTAGTAAAGCTTATACTACCATGCTATTAGCAAGGCATACCAAAGAGTGGTAAACGTTCCCATGGCAATGCATTGCGAAGATAGCATCGATAAGACGTAGAGCTATAGAATGTGCAGTGTCCATTATACGCGATCCGAATGTGAATTGTGCCAATCTGGACAGACTGAAACAATTGTTAAACTCGTCGCCAGAGAACCATAGTGTTCTACGTGTCTTTCTCTTGTTTTCGAGAAAGATTCAGGGCTTTATAACTTTTTGTTTGTTGACGAATTCTAACAGAAGTTGGTATGTGTTTTATTTATGTAGATCTCAAGAACACTTCCAAATATCATGAAGAATCGTTGATTCAAACATACCGCGCTTGAAATCGGTCTACTGCAGATAGAACATTATGCAACCATTTTAGTTTACATCACGTGACTTGATGGGAGCAATCCATTGGTCAAAAACGCAGATAGAACAATTTGGTTCTCAAAACAACATGAAAATTGCAGATAGAACAACATGGATCTGTTGATGTCTAAATATAGAGATGTTCCCGAAAGAGGACAAGGTCACTGTGGCATAGCTCTTATCGAGAGCTTTTCAACGGTATATAATACGCATTTTTGGCAAAAATGACGCTGAACACTATGGTTCTCTGGCGTCGAACTGGTATTTGTTTACCAACGTCAATAAATGTTTTGCAGCAATTTCATTTATGGCTAATGTTTGAGTATGCGAACTTAAGAAAAGGATTAATGAATAATAACTTAGTCGACTTTACCAATATATAAAATGTGCGTTTATTAAGTGTATGATATTTGGTTTCAGTCTGGGTTGCCGTAATCATGTATATAGAATGACGGGTTATTTGTATTTTGCAGAATAAAAGGTAAACATTATTGTAGGTTTCGACAAAACTGAAATTTTGTTTAATCGTAAATACTTGGGTTTCCAATTTCCAAAGAAAAATAGCAAGAACGTAAATCAATATTGGGTCATTCGTTTTCGTGGTTTAATTCCTCATCGAGATCCACAAAAATTGGTCACCAGCGAGTAAATGACGTCACAGTTGTTGACTTTTATCGGTTACAAATAAGAATGAGTGAACCTTGGCAGTGATTCATGTTTGGCCTATTACACTGTGCCATTGTTTTTGTGCCATAATTTGTTGATAATATCAAACCTAGGTTATCAATGTAAAGAGGTCTTTGAATGTAATTCAGTTTGGCATGAAACTTGACCCTATGGTTAACAATACCTCTATTTTACAAACTTTACAATAACAAAATGTGTGTGCTTATAAACAAACGACCCATACGCTAAATTAGATTAATGTTATAATAATGTTTATAATCAGCAAAAAAATGTTTTGACACAACTACGTTTAAACTCGTATAAGTCCAGTCAGGATAACGATCCAGTGACGCAGCGGTCGAGTCCACTATAACGGTGAAAACCAATTATAAAGGCTTATACGGTACAAACAACTTTAATTTCAATGCTAAACTAACATTCTAAACTTCGCTTTACCTGTTTAGACAATGGTTGTGATTTTTTGCGTACACATAAACTGCAACGTCACTGTCACAATATCCTAACTGGACTATATATGGACGTTTTGAACAACATAGTTTCTGTCCAGTTAGGATATTGTGAGAGTGACTTTGTCTTTTATGTGTACACAAAAGGTCACAACTAGATTGTCTAAACAGGTAAAGCGAATATAGTGGTATTTTAGCATTTAAATTATAGATGTATGTATAAGCCTTTTTAATTGGTTTTACACCGTAATAGAGGACTCGACCATTGCGTCACTTTATTCTTACCCTAACTGGACAGTAGGCATATACTGTAAAACTATTTGAATGTCAAGAAAACAAACAAATTTGCTTATATATGATCTCCAAATAAATACGTTTGTATATGGCATGCGTTATGTCCTCATTTGGACATTTCTGCTTCCTCAACAAAAGTTACCATCTATACGTCGCCTCTTTCATTAGCTTTCTTAATGGATTAAAGGCTCATGGAGCACTAGCAAATATGTGATATTGCAAATTATCAACATTGTAAGTACTTCCGGTAGTGACGTCACTGTTTTATACATTACCTGATTAACATATCTCAAATCTGGTTCGTCTTTTTTCGGCGGCTACAAAGAAAAATTTAACTTTTCTCCAAGGTTAAAGACCCATAGATATGTAATTCAAAAAAATAATACCATACATTTGTAGTGAGGGATCTTGATCTATTGTATACCTGTATTTTGTATGTCAGCCTTTTTCAAGACTATTTAATAAAATATACGTTTGGCATGCATTACATTATTTAAGGTTAGACAATATCAGTAATATTTATATTACTTAACATAAGAGCCAACCAGTCCTGTAATTATCCAAAAATACGAGAAACACTATGCAAGGGAACTTTACATAAACCATGTTAACGATTTTGATTATGGCGAGTCCTATATCGAATGCACAGCGTAAAGTTGCCGGACGCTGTACCCATTTAAACCATCACTAATCATTCAGTTTTAAACTTTACCAATGTGTTATACCTGATATATGCACACATAAATATGCATCCTTATTCAGCAGTTTGTCAATTGTCATGCTGAAAATGTTTCAGAAGAAAAGAAGAGAAAAGTCTGTAAAATAAAGGGTATGATACTTACATAATCAAACCTATCGGCAATGACCATTCCTTTCTTCAGCAGGGATGCTGTAACGATGGCTCCGGCATTTATCATCGGGTTATGTGGTTTGTCTGAAGAACATACAGTTTTATATGTCAAAAGTAGGCCAAGCAAGATGACTGTGACTGTTTAAAATAGGAGGCGGTTCAATAAGACGTATTTAATATTAAAATTGCGGATCGGGATTTGATATTATTGGCTGGTTAACTAGGTCTTTCAGCTTTTTGACAGCTACACTCGACTGTAAGACTTAACTTACGACTTTTGGACACCTGAAACTTGGACTAATAGCAGTTAAGTTTGTTTGCTCGTTCAGTTGTGTGTTGGGGCATCGTGTCGTGTAGTAGTGGTGAGTGTTGGGGAATTGTTTGGGGGTAGCTTGTGTGCTGCCATGTTCTTATCTGTTCGGAATGCAATGTGGGGGCAAATTGTGATTCGTTTCCGTACAAGTTACGTTTAGAGCGTTTATTGCACACTACCAGTGACGTGCGATGTTATATGTTGAGCATGCATACGTTGTTTATGACTCTTTAAATAGCGATCCAGAATATACAAACAAAAGCATAGTAAAATAAAAAAATATCCAGGATGCACAATCGGTATCAAGTTCGGGTAGAGGCAGCTTACTTTTTCGGGGACATTAGCTATGTTCACAAAACAAAAAACAAAGGTTCATTTATATAGTATTTCCGTGTACTTACGTTGGTAATCTAGCGTTAGTTCATTGAAGGACTGGCCACTTGGTTCCTGTCCGACATATGTGTGGACGACCTCGGGTGATAGGTCGTTCAGTGTCATTGCGTAGTTCAATGGTTTCACCACCGACTGTAGACAAAATGGAATATCAGTAGCACCCAGATCGTACCTGAAGTAATAACACTGTTCATTACTAGTTAACAATCAAGAGAACATAACAGAACACCAGCTTGCCAGGTTCAACAGCATATATATGTAAGTTCTGGTGGACTATTTATTCCAGGAAAACGTGTTAGTCAATGCGTTTGACTGAAAACAGTGTTTGGAAACCCGATAACGTTAAAAACAAAGAAGTATCCGTGAACCACGACTGAGTATGGTAGAATTAGTATCATCAAGCATCTTATAAAATGTCTTTTTAAAATAACAAACTGATTCAAATTGGGATTGATTGCATAACTTTGAAACGTCCTGTCGATGAACTGACAGATTGAAATCTTTGTACCTCGTGTTGAATGACAATCGTTTCACATGAAATCGTTTATCGTTTTGCTATTAATTTCCTCTGTTGTCAATTTTTTATGGATTGGCTTAGATGTGTTAATAGTCCTGTTATGATATTTCTACGTTCTAAAATTGCAAATCATGTGTAAATGCAATGGAATAATTACTAAGAGGGTTCGTGAAATAACTATTTTACGAAATCAATCTTGCATGATTAATAAGAGTAATTTCCTTATTTATTTCTTTAAAAGCGTTCTTTCTATGTTTTACACCATGATCATCATGTTTGAAATACAATGCATACGAGTCAAGGATACGGTAAAATTGCCAATTTGCCAAGCACCTCGAGTTTTGTGATCAGCCAGTTTTGTTTTATGTTTACAAACGAGTCGCTGCACAAGTTGAGATTTTGCTCAAATCAGAGTCGGAATTAGAGATATATCTGAAGTTTCAGCCCTTGAAATTTCACTGTAATAAACTCAGAATAACATTTCTGTTGAGTGATGCTAATGTTGAGTCCAGCCTCGCATGGAAATTAACATAAAGGCACATGCCATATATATTTTGAGATGAGATCTTGCTCAGACTGAGATGCTTCGGGAGATCGGGGCCAGGTATATCAATCATATGCAAATTTAACATATAAGAGTACATTTAAGTATGAAAATATACTGCCAAAGTACTGCAATAATGATGCTGAAATACTTCGTACAAATCTCATAACTTTACATATAATACCTTTGTCCGTCAATAGTACAGATGGACACGCCCCAATGTTTGGGATTTCCTCTTGCGAGCTGGGGAATGTATTGTGCCGGCTGGAAATAACACAAATACTAGTATAATACGAGTATATAATATGTTTTACAAACGTATAACTACGGACAAACAATTTATGTTAACAAGAACGTTAAACGAATCTGTGTAATGTATGCTTTTTCTGATTTTAATTAATGACAGTTTCCTAAACATTCTGCAATATTATGACATTTTCATAGGCTTTAGAAAGTTAACAAGTGTCACTCAGACATATTCCGCCCGTCGACAGTACTTTAGCCATATACGGACTACAAAACCGCAATATCCGGACATAGGGCCAACCATTCCTGGTACTACATTATAAACACCGAGTACCAACCAAGGAAGCTGTATCATCTTGACGGTACTACAGTACAAACACCCGAGTACCAACCAAGGAAGCTATATCATCTTGACGGTACTACAGTACAAACAACGAGTACCAACCAAGGAAGCTATATCATCTTGACGGTACTACAGTACAAACAACGAGTACCAACCAAGGAAGCTATATCATCTTGACGGTACTACAGTATAAACAACGAGTTCCAACCAAGGAAGCTATATCATCTTGACGGTACTACAGTATAAACAACGAGTACCAACATAGGAAGCTATATCATCTTGACGGTACTACATTATAAACACCGAGTTCCAACCAAGGAAGCTATATCATCTTGACGGTACTACATTATAAACACCGAGTTCCAACCAAGGAAGCTATATCATCTTGACGGTACTACAGTCCAAACACCCGAGTACCAACCAAGGAAGCTATATCATCTTGACGGTACTACATTATAAACACCGAGTACCAACCAAGGAAGCTATATCATCTTGACGGTACTACATTATAAACACCGAGTACCAACCAAGGAAGCTATATCATCTTGACGGTACTACAGTATAAACACCGAGTACCAACCAAGGAAGCTATATCATCTTGACGGTACTACAGTATAAACAACGAGTACCAACCAAGGAAGCTATATCATCTTGACGGTACTACATTTTAAACAACGAGTTCCAACCAAGGAAGCTATATCATCTTGACGGTACTACATTTTAAACAACGAGTTCCAACCAAGGAAGCTATATCATCTTGACGGTACTACAGTACAAATACCGAGTTCCAACCAAGGAAGCTATATCATCTTGACGAAACGTGGCTGTGGTCTAACCCAATCTTATCCGTTTTAGGGGCTGATTGATATGATTAAAATAATAAATGTGTCAGACTTACAAGTCCTTCCATATTGGACTCACACTTATCATATATGTTGTCGATAATATCTGTGAAAGTCTTGAACTCAGGAATCACAAACTGACTTGTCAGTGCCTTAGAAATCACAACCAAGTTGTCTGACACGCAACTGAAATGTAAAAGACACCAGATTACTTTGTTGGACCGGTGAGGGTGTAAATGCATGTTCTTGCCGAAAAAATGCGCAGTTTCCGAACTGTGTTTATTGTCTGAACATATACAAGTAATCATCGCCAACCTTCCGGACATACAGTACATGAAAATGTTCAGTTACGTACTAGGCCATTCATCTCAAATTGTGGCATTCAGCTTTTTATTGATGTTATTCGTCAACTTTTTAGAACTCCGGCCAGCTTAAACGATATATTTCAGCCGAAACTAGGTCATTCTGCTTTTTGACAGCTGGGACTTGTGCAGTTCATTTTCTGGTTTAGTTTAGTGTTGGTCATTGTGTCATATAATTGTGGTAAGTGATGTTTTTATGTTTTCTGTGCTCAGCTGCTTAAAACTTAAGAGCTGCCTTCCCTGGTCGACTTTCTATTATCTTTATCCAACAATATACAGTATATTGTAATTATAGCATTTGTTTTACGAGGCAAATCACAATAATTTGTTCCTGCCTTTGAACAGGTACTGAGCTAGGAAGTATCATATCAGCTTCATGATGCCAAATGAATAGAGACAGAAAGCTAGTTATTGTGTGTAGGAAAATAAGTAGCGAATATAAGCGAAAATATTTAAACGTCGCGAACTTTTCAAACTTTAAGTGCATATATAAATGAAGACTTTGTTTTAAATTCTATGTGAATAATAATTGCTTGGATGTATAAATCGATTATTCAGTTCAGCCACATGTTTACATAACATTGTGTACATAAACATTGCAATTTCTCTTAATATTGTATTAATTTAATATATATAATGTGTACTAGTAAGAAATTAATGTATTGGTTGTCACGACCTTTTTACACTTACATTTTTACAACAATATAAATTCAATGCTGTGGTATTGTAATGTTTGTATACAAGTGACAGACCTGAATAAACAGAATATACTAGAGTCAATGGTGATGTAGCAATTACATCAACTAACATGAACAATTACAGGTGTAACAGTTTACCTGTTACGTGATATGAGAGATAGCCTAGTTACATATTCATCATGCTGGCTTCGCAAATATACAGGACGCATACAGTATATAATTTATATCAACTTTAACACAACTAGAAAGAAATGAAATATTATGCATAGCAACACGCATCTTTGACATAGCTGTACTATTTAGCATTCTACTTTGACAAAATGTTGCATAAGCAAGCAAAATTATAATAACATATCTGACTGGGATGGCAATATCAAACAGAAGAATTTTTATTGCATAATTCTGAAGATCTATATAACGTTACTAACAAAATATTTAAAAAAGTTTAACGTTGGAAAAAAAGGTTTTAAGGATTTTATATTTAATTTTTTAGATCACAGACATCATATAAAAATGTCATTTTTGAACATCACCATCAATTTACTAATGGTAATGTAATTATAAAAAAGCCACGCGCACTTCAAACAGGGCTGATTACTCGGGAAACGTTTGGAACTACAGATATTTCATCATAGTTTGTGTCAGAATAGATTACTTTATTTCCTGGCAAAATTTGAACAAAATCCAAACCGCTCCAACACCCTTATCTAAAATGAATTGTTCGTAATATTTTTTGAAGCACAAATGTAGAGTAAAATATTGCATTTATTTTGTATGTCGGTATATGTTGTATATAAGCCGAACATAAACTTGCTGTATACAAACAATTTATCACATGTTTGACGTCGCGGTAGCGTAATAAAGCCATTATTTATTTTTGATAATACACTAGTGTAATAAAGTCTTCACGCGACGTCACTCAAAGCATAGGCGACGTCGTCAAAGTTGCGCGTTTATTATAGTGAAAATAAGTAGCCATTTTATGTTTCGGACGGAAAAAAGTTAACATGTGATAAAAATAACATTACATTTGTGACTTTCCACATTGAATTTATTAAACTCGTTTAATAAAATCGATAAAATGCTCGGCAGAGCCTCGCATTTTATTATTTTATTCAACTCGTTTAATAAATTCAATATGAAAAGACAGTCATGTAATATCCTCTATGTACATAACAATTGAAAAGAATGTCATGACACTGAAACGGAAATACGCTTGTGTTTGGTTCATATAGTAATATCACTCTCCATCTCACGTGGATATACTTTGTCATCATCATAATATGTGGTACGTATCTGATGTTGTGTCATCCTCGGATCATATGTCATACATAATTGGTGTGATATATGGCATGATTCAACATTACAGTGAGAGATGTTGTTATTTTTGATACACCTTTTGTGAAGTGAATTCGACGCTTGGATAAATATGCAAATACAATGTTAGTATAATGTCATAATAAGATGGTACTTGTATAGTATTAGTGCAGATTTATTTGTTAGGTTGAATGTCCCACTGGCAGTATTTCGGTTAGGTGGAAACAACTCATGCTCACCACATTGAAATTGAGTCAACCAGTCATTGAACTAACCAGTCACATAACTCTGTTACTGCAAGTGTTTTTAAAAACAACTCAGTCCAACTACCCTGCTATTCGGACAATCAGTCCTGGAAGTGCTGACGACCAAAGAAGAGAGCTGTAAACATAAACCATTGCATGTTGTGGCACCATTTTCCGGAGACGGACGCTCTAATCGCTTCACAATAAGGATTTGGTATATGTGTACATGTAATTGTTTTTATATAACTGAAGCGAGGTTGTGTGATGGTTTAAAAATACAGTGCACCACGTCTGTCAGAGTATCAATACGTTATCAAAGTATGATCAGAAGTGCATTGTTTAAAACGTCTGGAATAAAGTTGTACAGTTTTCACGAACAATCAGTTCTACACAAAACGTCTTTATAATCAAATTTTGATAACAAATTGTGATATGACAGGTGATTAACTTGGAAAAAAAATTATGCACCCGTATCATACATTTGAACAATGGGTCTGTCTGTATTATTGATCTACATTCTTCTCGACTGCATGCGACCACCAGGTGTATATTGAACAAAAGATAATTTGATAATATTGAACAAATATAATTTTATTATAGTTCATTCAAAGCGTTTGCATCTTCTCTAGTCCTGTTTTACACTCATTAAAAGTTATAAGTACACCAACTTGTTCCGCTTGTATCTTTTTTTATACATGATAGCCTGTTAATTGTTTGCATGTGTTCATGCGAGTAGTATAACCACAATATCCGATAATTGGATATTTGTATTTGGCTTGGTGTAAGCAGTGAACCGTGAATTCTCAAAATGCAGAAATATTCACGTGCACAACACTGTCTATTGTACAATGTCTTACAATGTTGATTACACATTGTTCAGCCATACCAAAACCCCGAAAAACATAAAACCTGAAGAATTCTGAATACAGAAAGAACAAGAGATGTTTGTAAAATATGCATGTCTCATGACAACCGAACAGCCATGTGTACTTAAGACCATCCCGACCTGACATTTGACCCATTGAACTACATATTTGTAGAAGTCTTCTCTTGATAATCTGCAATCAGTCTGTGAAGTTGTACGATCATAGGACCCACCGTTCTTACGTTTTGGATCAGAAACCGTTGTGTATTCGAAGGTCACGGTAATTTTGACCTTTGAACCATAGCGACCTCAAAATCAATGGGCTTCATCTGCTGATGATGAACAACCTCCACTTAAAGTTTGTGGGCTCTAGGTCCGATCATTCTGGAGTTATTGATCGGAAAACATTTAGTCTACCAACCGACGGATCGACATGCTTGTGTAAAGTAATAAACCCCACCTCTACGATACGGAGACATAAAATACTTCACTACTTACACTTCCTAACATGTTTAAACATAATATCATACATGTTGTAGATCTCTATTGTGTAATATTTCAAGCTAGAAGCAAAATGATATACACTATTTGCATGTATCGCAATTAACTGTGTTGGTGTACTTATAATTTTTAATGAGTGTATGTGCAATAGTTGTCTGGTAATTTTATGCCAATAAACATTTTACAACGTACGTCATGTATTTTCTATTTCACACTGAAAAATACTGCAAAATGTCGTTGGGAATGAACTCGATACCTAGGGAAAATGGAAATTAACGTCAGAAAAATACAAAAGTCTCGCTTTTTTTCGGAGGAAACGAACAAAAAATACTATGGCATCGGGTGTTGTGACTGCTTTAACAGAAAACGTTCTTTCCATCTAAATCCGTTCCGTATTTAGTACTTTATTGCAACTGTTACCTATAAGACCATGCGTTTTTTGTTACATGGCTCGATGCTTTTTAGCGAAAAAATCACTCAAAACGGCACGTTTTACGGTGCACCTTTATTTTTTTCCGTGTACATGTGTATATTGCAAAATGCGCAATTTTGCGGTTTTTGCCGTTTTCGAGTGTGCCTCACCTTTTGACGTTACGTCTAGGGTTATCAAAGCTCTCATGATTAATCAAATCGCGTTTAAAAAAGAAATTTAAACTTTGGAGACCCCCACAAATTGGTATTTTCTTCAACACGACCCAACCTCAGCGTCGATGTGTATACACTATTGTATTTGAAGTGGTTTGTATAGATTGGTACCCGCTCGAATAGTGCGATAGTCAGATACGTGACCGGAGTACAAGTCTAGGGTTTGTATAGAATGGTACCCGCTCATTATTGCGATAGTCAGATACGTGACCGGAGTACCAGTCTAGGGTTTGTATTGTATTTGCTATCATTCCGAGAAGCCGTCTATAATAGAGTCACGTGGTTACTTACTCAATAAACGTGTCTTTATCTACACATCCTCTCAATTCGTTCTCATCTCGAAGTTGACGCTCAAGAACTGTACGAAACTTGGCCATGGTCTCCTTCAACCGGAAGTCAGTGTCACGTAAACCAGTCTCTTCTAACAGCTATAAACAATACGGAAATTATCAGTGTACAAAACATAATACATTTTTGTATTGTTAAAAAGTAGCCCTTATCTTCTGTATCACACGGCTTTATGAAGCAGGCAAACCGTTTCTAATGGTATCAACTAACAAACAAAACAGTTTCAGACTACTATTATTATGACGTCATAAATCATGACGTTGTTTACTTATTTCTAAAATTTGAAAAGAGACCGGAGTTTGTTTTGTATAAATCACTTTACGTTTATTGGAGTCATGCATGCATATTGAGCTGTAGTAGACTATTATATTTGGGACTCTAAACAGGAACTGCCGGATAGCAATATACGGTCTTCTAAAATATGCGCTATAAATGCTCTTATGAATGGAACCATTCTATAACTTCAAGGCATACTGTAAAATAATGTTTACTGTTTTAGTATCAATGTTTTGGCGCTCTCTCTCCTAAGGTTCGTGACTTCAACAAACTATTCAATCTCATGTTAAAACTAGGTTAGGACACAAACATTAAGGAATTGATATTTGAAGTAAATATACCTTGATAATAAACTAAAGGTAACATTTAAGTATAGAGTTACACGATGGGTCACGATAGATTAATATAACCGCTGACACTATACATCTGATGACGCTTAAAGTTCTTTGACTGTAGTCACTGTCGTGTCACTGCGCCGGACGGAATTTTCCGTGCGCCGGTTGAGACACACCAATATGGCGGACTGTTTGACAGCGAAAAGGTAGGCGCTTGTTTCTTCACTTCTATAGTCTTTTATATTGCCTTTATGTTTAAATTCTTGTTGGATACGATGCAGCTAGAATTATTGCCCTGTTCATCGATGCAGGTACCATGTCTGGTATTGTAGTATTATTCAATAAAACCGTGTTTGAACCTTGATAGTTCACGAAGTTGAAAAATGAATCGAGAACTGTAGTTTTATCCGGTCATATTGTCGCACATACCGGGTTCTATAAATGGTCACTTTGTCAAATACCCTAGAATCAGATCCCCTTGGCCATATATGTACAATTTTGTTGATTACTGACTTGCATTCAGTCGTCAAAAATACCATTCCTTAGATTTGCATACGCGTCGGTAGGAACACCACGCACCGGTTGGAATTATCCGGAGAATATCAACTAAAAAGTAGCAACGGTTGGGACACATAGGCTTATTTGGCAACGGTTGAGACACACATTTATCGTTTGAAGATCAATGCCGACAGAGACTATTGTCATTCACTTGACATTGTTAAATTTAGATGATAGGCATTCAATTTGTTACTCTTACAAAAGTAGTAATTCATTATATATGTCATATTTTTACATATTGCAGAGAACTTCGTTTGACGCAGCCACCCAGGAAACCGTTGATCATCTAGTTGTTAACCATTCAGTCCAATTACACGTTTGTACTATATAACTGTCAACAGACGAGTTCGAACCTACTTGGAACAGCGATGCCATCCAAACAACGAACTTTACAATTATACCTGCCGATATCCTAGGAAAAATTGGACAATTAAATTGGAAGAACTAGAATCTACGTCTTTCGCTTGCATTATTTAGACAGCGACATGTCTGATACAAAACTTACTAATGAGCACTGATTTCAGAAGGTAAAACTGCAGTTCTCGATTCATTTTTCAACTTCGTGAAATGTCAAGGTTCAAACACGGTTTTATTGAATAATACTACAATACCAGACATGGTACCTGCATCGATGAACGCGGCAATTCTAGCTGCATCGTATCCAACAAAAATTTAAACATAAAGGCAATATAAAAGACTAGAAGAAGTGAAGAAACAAGCGCCTACCTTTTCGCTGTCAAACGGTCTGCCATCTTGGTGTGTCTCAACCGGCGCACGGATAATTCCGTCCGGCGCAGTGACACGACAGTGGTAGTGGTATCTTTGTTAGGATAATCTTTGATCTTGATCTCTACTCTTTGAAACGCTAATGAGATTGAGAATGGTACGAACATATACAAGAAAATGGATTCATCTCGTATGTTACTTTTTACTCCCGCTCTCGTAAAATATTTTGCAAACTTGTCGAACGATGATATCGCTGTTTATATTTTATACACTGTTTAAGGAAAATGCCTGCATTAATAACAGAACAGAACAGAACATGTCTCTATTCTTTCTCAATGCATACAAAACATGCAATTATGGCGAACACTCATTATTTTATCCATTATAATGACAGTAAAACAAAATGTGCGTAAAGTTTGCTAGTCGTCGGCAGTCGACATACAGCGGAACGGAGACGATAAACGTACAATACGTTAAATCTACATACATTTTTAAATCTGTCGATGGAGACGAGCTGATTATGGTCACACAGAAAGGAGAACAACTTCTCCTCGAAGTCCTCCATACCGGAAGCCAACAGTTCTCTGGAATATATAACACAAATATTAGTCTACAAGTAATCACACGGACCATGACACAATGCTCCTAACACATGGTATGCCATAATCACTAGACAGCACCAACCTGCACTTGTCCTAAGGAAATGTCAGCATCTCATGCATGTACGCATTGCGTAACTTTTTGTCTCTCAGTTTCTGATGTAAGACGAACAGGGTGCTGAATAAATTTCAAAGCACGGTCCAATCATTGTTCAACTCTTCATTCAGTCCCATATCAGAGCCACCAACTGAATAAGGTCGACAACGAACGCCAAGACGGATTGCAACGTACGGTAACGGAATTGGCCGTTAAGGAACGCCAATACATATTGTAACGTATGGTAACGGAATTGGCCAATAAGGAACGCCAAGACGGATACAATTTAATTGCAACGTATGGTAATAGAATTGGCCGGTAAAATAAACTGCAACGTATGGTAGCTGAATTGGCGGTAAGAAACGCCAATATGGATAAATTTCCATGTATGGTAACGGAATTGGCCGATAAGGAGCGCCACGACAGATTGCAACGTATGGTAACAGAATTGGCCAGTAAGGAACGCCAAGCCAGATTGTGTATGGTAACGAAATTGACCGACGAGGACTGCTGATTGCAACGTATTCACATCATTTTTGACTGTCAAATATTCTTTAGAGAAAAGCATTGCTTGGATGGAGTCATTATATGCTTATCGCGATGCTTGCGTTTCATAATATAATGATATATTACTATAATATTATTATTTTCCGTCAACCTTGGTTTCATAAAATTATTATATATTAGTTTTATGATATATAGTTATGACAAGGTCCGGTGTCTTGACGAAAAGCCATAAAATATCGACGCAGAGATCAATGACCCTGTATAACCCTGACCTTTGTGTGAAGTCAAACATACTACTGGATAGTTAGTAAATACGCAAATTTTACTACAGTATTTTGAAGCAAAATTGTGAAATCGATATTGTTTTACACAATTTCGAGGGTTGTACGTGTATGAAAGACTGTACCACTATTTTAAATAATAATTAGTAGCTACAGTTTTGCGAACAACCCTCGAAATACGTGTGTTACAGTGCTAAGATGGGTTAGTGCATCCTTTTCAATACATCATGATATAAAGAACATTGTGGATGACGTTAATCAATTGTGATGATGGTGTTCTGTTGATGTGGTTGCTAATACTGATAATGATGAGGTGTATGCGCATATCTTTGTTTTTGCTGAATGACTGTCTGTGCTCTACCAAGCAACCAGGGTGTGATACATCCAGGACGACTTTTTTGGTCGGTTTTATTCGCGTTTGCAGGTGTCGCGACAATGAATGAACGAACTTCGTTTGAAAACAAAAATTCTCAATAATAGCATTATATTCAACAAGAGAAAATCAATCCTCAAACACGACAAGCATAACAGTTCAATTCAGTTAAAAGACCTAAACACTGTGCATTTATAATAACTTATTTGCAAAATATTGCCATTGCAGTTTATATACATAGTTTAGTTTATACTAATTTATTTAAGGTCGATTGTGAAACAAGTTTTTCCAACTTATATTAATCACTCTCGACACCTCATTCCTGATGTAATCCATCGCCACGAGGGTATGAGAGAAGAGAAGCCAGTCTCCCTTTTATGCTGAACGTCTAGCAAGGGAATTTCTGGTACCATTTTTATTTCGTCTTTGGTATGACGCGGCCAGGGATCGAACCCGAGACCTCCCGCACTCGAAGCGAACACTCAACCACTAGGCTATCTATCTTGGCCGGAATAATTGTGAAAACAAGTAACCTATACAATAATTGTCAGTGTTATTTAAACGCATTAATCGGTGTGACGTTATGCAAATGTAATTGTTACTTCAAGTAGGATATATTTATATGGTCTGGATATGCTCAAAGCAAGATTTGTGAAGCTTATAGCTTTTTATTAATTTATTCAAGCTCACCCGATGCAACATGTTACAGTTAATATCCAAACATATCACCGGGTAATGGGATAGTTTAGTGCATTTGTTTTATGGTGTTGTATTACATTGCACACGCATAGTATGTTTTTGGTTTAGAGTTCTATCCACTGTGTTGCCAGTAATATAGAGACCAATCACATTATCATGACACTGGGCCAACCTGTCCTTTTACACTGAGTGAGAAGCCAAGGAGCAACACCAGTACCAGTCTAACGACTTTGGAATCGAACCCACAACATGTCATGCCTGGGTCGGCCGTTGTACACCTATACAGGGGCCAGTATTCACCCTTAATACATTTTTTCTCGCCTCGCGCAAGAATAGACCATCTTTTATACGTAACAGGAGTGTGACAGCCAATACCGGTATCAAATATGTATTAAATATTGTACATAACATAAGTCATGTCATGTACAGTACAGTTGTATTTCATTTCTATAAAAATATATTTACTTTCAAATTGTACTTTACAACTAAAACCAGAAGCCCGTATCTATCACAAACCATTCATTGACATAAGAAGAATACATACCTAAACACAAGCCATTGGTATCAGTTACTACAACGGTGTATCGGTTCCATATCACAAGGACACTATTTTTATATCAAATTTCATATACGTTTAGCTCTAATATATTTTATAATAGAATAATAAATACAGCTTATCAATTGGTCTTACCAGTGAAGTAATCGATCTATCATTCATAGATGTGTTTATACCATTCACAGTGAGTTTGTGTGAACGATGCCAAATTTGATATTAAAAAGATGTCAAGCCCGTTGGTTGGAGTTATTTTTTAAACCTTTATGCACTGGTGTAGAAGCTAGTCAATTCAAAATTGAACTTGTTTTTTAATTACTAAAGTCATAGTAATGAATCGTCAAAACGTTATGGTGAGCATAAAAATGCTTGGTACTGCCTACGTATATATTTTTATATGTTTCAAACATTATTAATTTTTCGATTAACAGTTTAACACATGTATAGTATACGTACACGAGATTTTCTTAAGTTGAACCATAACATAACTATACAATAGATTTGCAATTTTGTGGGGGGTTATAATTACTTGAAAATGCATGTGAATGCGATGTACAGGGTGATTCATAATATCTGTTACACTTTACATATGAGACAGTTTTTATATGTTTGAATATAACCACAAGTAGTTTGCACATCCGAAACACATATGCTTTAAAGTTTTATTTGATATACAATATTACATACTTTCATGCCTGTTTTAGTCTACAAATGGAATTGAAATTTATGCCATATATTCAATGTGACGTCTTTTTGACCGATGACGACGTTAATGCTTATTTTAATGTGACTTTAATATTGCAATCTTCTATAGATACTATTTACTAAAACCATTCAAAAAGCCAGTGTGTCGTTGAACTAGATAGTTTATCATAATCAGGATACTAGTTTGCCTTGCTTTGATGGATATAGTATAGAGAATGGCTTTCAAAACAGATCTGATCAAAATTATGCTGCATTTAATTATACTTTAAAAACGACGTCTTGAAAATTGCACCACTGTTTATGACATTGTTTATGATGACATGATGTCAACATTATTATTGTCGTTTAAATCAGATAAAACTTTATCATATCAGCTTTCAAATGGTATATGATACATACATATCTTGTACAAGAACGAAAAGTTATAATAGTTTGAAACTGTGACAGATATTATGAATCACCCTGTATTTACTAAGTTTGCAATTGTCTAGTTATGAGGTTATATTGCTTATGCAAATACCGCAATTTTAGACGTTTAAGTAATTACATGCATATATATGCAAACTGTTTGCTATATGATATAACACAATTGAAGGTAACAAGAAAATTGAAGTTGCAAAGATGCTCTGCTTAACTAAAAGTCTACAAAAGTATTAAATAAATAATACACGTATTTACAAAAAAAAATATTGTACTTACTCAAGGCCATCCTGCCATTGCTTCAGGTTAGAATCCCTGCGCTTCAAACCTGGTTTTATAGGAGCATCCGACATTTTGTAAATATTTAATAACACGTTTTTATATTAATGTAATAATTATACCAAGATAAAACTATAAAGCAAAGACCGTATGATACGTTCCTACAATCTGATTGTCGCAACTCAATACACGAACAGTTTATTTAAATATTATAACATGTACAGTTTATTTAAACCCCATGACGGTTAATTGACAGTGCTGTGTGTCAATGTATTGTTGCGTATTATTGAAATGCGCGCGCATTCCATCGAACTTCCGGTGTCATCATTTTAATCGCTTCTGTTGCTTTTTGCGATGTCCAAGATTTATTGTGGATCGTCAACGTGTTATAAACAGTAAATTCCTAGGCAAGCGATATTATCACCAAAATTATCGCCGTAAATACTTTAAATACACTATAAGTATTGTATGACGTGGTTTATGTATATAATAATGACTTAAATGGCGGTTATTGAGACTGATGCTGTGCTATTCTGTTACATAGTTATGTCTAGGTACCAGATGTTCAATGCTTTATTTTTTAATGCAAAGAATGCGAGCAAGTGGGTTCACTGACAGCCAGCGCATTCATGGATAGTAGACTTTCGGATACATCAGTTGCACATTCTCGGACATGGCATTGGAACATTATCCCTCCGAATGAAAATGTCCCCAAAATCACCCACTCGTGACAATGCATGGATATTACATAGTAAAATGAATACAAAAATGGGAAAGAAAATATGTTTTCAGATTCAAGCATAATGTTAATGCACTGTATGCTATAATCATTGAGTTTCTTAATAGATGTACGAAGAATTTCTTCGTACCTTAAATATTATAGAATTTGTCCGACCTGTGTGATGAATTTGCACATACATGTACATGTATTTGCGACACGTGCGTGGAATTTGTTTTGATGACAAATATCGCTCAAAACAACAATGTATCAATGGATGGTAGATTCCTCGTTACATATTTCTAATGACGATTAATCGTGACTTGCCAGAGATAAACTAATAAGCTGACAGGTCTAATTATGGTTGAAAGACGGTGTAACGGATACCAGATGAAGAAACAAAGTCATTCAGCCCTAGATTGTGCTTGTTTGACAAAAGGAACCCGATACACCGAACCTATTCCAGGGTCACAGGAAGCATTGACTGACATAAGAAAATGACATGTCTTTATTGTGATTTCAGAAGCCCCCACAATAAATCGTTGTGTCATAAATGACTTTTTATTTGCTTTTCTGCAATTTTATGTAACGTGCCTGTATGAAGGGTATTGTACTTTACTAAGTAAACATAGGGTTGTTTTTATAATGCTTGCCTGATTCAGATATCAACTGTTCTCAGGTTACCCAATCTCAGCAGACTAGATAGACCTACCCGTTGTAATCTGGTACGCTTATCATACAATGTTGTTCGTAAAACTAGTGACACAAATACTTCATAATAACCATAACATGTCTGTTATCTGAGTTTTAAATAGTCAAACGAATGAGAACTCAAAAACTATATTAAAAAAGTCTAGACAACACACATTATGGGTATTATGGACAAATTGTAATCAGATACAGCATAGAGTTACCGCCACGGGACAATTTGTTCGACGCCGCCATGTGGATAGAAATTTTCTTCTGGTGCTGAAACCTATTTATTTTACAAGCATAGTTATAATTTTATATTTATCTCGGAGGTTGCTTGCTGTGAAATGCCTATGTTACGTTTACCTTATGAGTTATGTTCAAGCTCCGTTCGGCTTATATACACTTGACTTATAGAACAATTTAACTGTTAATCATTCCCTTCCACAAACATCTGCTCTATATGTATACTACTCAAAATATCTTAAAGGTCAACAAATTCTACTTGTGAGTATTTTACAAATTGAATAAGATGGACGGACGGAATTATCAAATTTTCATCTCAAATATTGTAAACAAATAAAGGTTTTTCAAAGTTTGATGTCTAAGGGCTAATAAGCACAACCTCACTGAAATGCTAGTGCTGTATTCAAGCCTCTGTGATGACAGAATGCGTCCGATTGTTCAAGGCATTTTGGGTTTACATAGTATGAAGATAGACAACTTTGGTACATGCCGATAGGGCTGGTCAGTTGCCAGGGAAAAGACGTCATTATGTCAATGCATACCAATTTCAACACATTTTCGAAATATAATTAATTGATATTTTAATATTTCCACAACGTTTTCTTCATCGGGTTTGTTCAGTTAACGCAAGACGGACATGTATATTGATTTCTTTACCCTTATCAAACTGTGAGTAGTATCTATTCTATGACAGTAGTCAAAAACTTGTGTTCCATCAACTGTTTATTTGATACGTAACTATGCAAACGTATCAGTACGTTATGAATTTAACATCTATGGACTGCAATCAGTGACAGCATTATATCAGCAAGGTTCTGGTCAAAGTACATTAAGAAAGCAATTATCCAAGGACATACGCACGAACAAACGAAACTAACGTTGAAGCCAACAAAATATTCTATGAACCTTACAACGATTCATAGACAAAACACATAGCAACCACATCATCTTTCTGGTAGGTGACTAAAACGACAAAATAGGAAATAAAATTAACGGCGAAGATTGTATCGTTGGTAACCATGGATTAACAGCCCATAGGAATGACAATGGTGAACGGTTTGTGTCATTTTGTTCCACCAACAATATAGGCATTCATCGAAATATGGAAGAATGTGGAATACCATCTAAACGTAAACAGACATGTTCCAAATCGTGTATGCAGACAAAAAGCTCGGTTGTTGGAGGCAACACTAGGATAAAACGGAAAATAATACGAAAAGAAGCATTGAGGAGGATTTCCACGAGGAGAAGAGGAATTTAGTCAAGTAAGTTAGTAATGAATGTATGTAGATTCCAGTAGACAGAGAAGTGACATTACAAGTATCGGAGTAAATCTATTAAAGTCCCTTTATATCTCTCAAAACTTTTTTCCGATCATTTTGATTTTTTTACATTTGACCAATGATTTACGACATAATGTTAACTGTCTCTGTCGAAATAGTATACCAAAATCACATTTAGTAAAATGGGTAGAAGACAAAATGAGGTGCTTCCCTATTATTGTTTACATTTCGTTATTTTGTGTAAACCCCAGCTGGAGGCTGTATTTTGTCTTATGGTGTTTTACGCCTTTGGGATTTATCTAAAGTGCTCAGAATGCACCGATGTATTGCTGTTTGAAATAGCCGTTTAGGGCTTAATGGAGCTTTAAGAAGCTGAATGGTCTAGCATTGTGTCTTAGTCGGCAGGTGTTTTTGTTGGCAACACAATCTGCATTTTGATACACGTTTTTAACCATTTCATGTTTAAAAAGAAAGTATTTGTTGATTGTTATAAATTTCTGACATTTTTTATTTTGTTCCCAGTCAGTCCGTGTGATTTACTGGCTTAGTTCGTGTCAGTTGTGCTGGCTAAAAGTTGAAAACTTACCAATAATGTTTTTTATTTGTCATTAAGACCATAAAACATTGTAACATAACACGCCAAGGAGTCGAGCGCCTGATGAATAGAGTTTTTGGTCAATGCGTGTAAGAGTCATGGCCCATTAAGTCTGTTTATGGTGTGAAACGATTAACTGCTTTAAACCTTGAGGTCAATGGCCTCCAAATCTCTGTTGACAGTTTTGTATATATTGGTTAACGTACCGAGTGTAGTAACATCCCAAAAAAGGGAGGTTGCGGAACGTAAATTTACGTGTTTATATGTATGTGTGTAACTACCCTTCACGTGTATACGTACAGGTTGCAAAAAAATTTGCTTGCGAAACAAAACCTATGTATACGTGTAAAATCACGCCACAGGAAAATGATTTCTTTATGAATCGATATGAGTGTTTACGTAAACTCAATGAGTCCATGTGGCGATAAAACCGTGAATTTCCCGTGCATGCGCACACCTGTGTGACAAAGTACACAATTTAATTACGACTGCCATACGTCCGTTTTCGTTGCATAAACTACACAGACCTTGATGACGAAATGCTCAAAAGTAGTATTCGTGTGTTCAAAATGTACACGTTCAGTTTCGAAACCTCCCAAATCAATAAGCTTGAAAATAAATTACACCAACCCCTCATTCCGTACGAAAATAATATGGTATATAGATCTATAGTATACTAACGTTATTCTGTACTATATATTTAGTAGACCCGGTCCATTTAATATTACATCAAAGCGTGACAACAGACGTCGAAAAGATACTTCGCTGTGCGTGACTCGAATCTCGAATGCTGAAATTGTTATTCGACTACGGTTTATGATCAAGTCACGTGGTCTTTAGTCACGCATGGTGACGTCATCGATAACCATAAGACAGTAAGTTTATACAAACTAACAGATATTCAGTGACTGAGAATACTAAAATGGCTAACTCTGGTTCCCACTTCTGTACAACGAGTATGTTACGAACATGATAATAATTGGGTACCAGAAGGTGGGTCACGTGCCAACAACCTGCTCAACTTTCAATCACTTCTGTAATTGCGTATTTGGCTTAATTAAACACAAAAACATATAGTATATACATATCAGTATCTATCTAACCATGCTTTAATACAGTACATACACGGACATCTATATGTACTACAATGTGTTAACAACAAGTTAAAATAAAACTAAAGCTCATTACCTTGCACGATCTAGTCCAGACATTTTCAAGAATTTACACGATTTTAATATTTCTTTAAATTGTTGAATTAGCTATCAGCGCATGCGTCTTGTTTATTATATATCGAATGACCAGTGTCCTTGAAAATTGATCATCCGCGGTTGGTAACTTGTAAACAATGTCGTCATTCACCTATGAAGGTGGGCTACCTTTTACATGATCATGCAATCAGGTGCGGGAGATTAGGAAAACGCACAATGATAAATGTGTTGTTTTTTGTAGCATAAAGACATTCCTATGATATATGAACTACGCCAAAAAATAGACACATATATCACTATCTTTTTTTTACTTCCATAGAAAATGCTTTTCACAATTTGTGTATTTTAAATAATGTAAAAAAAGTCTGACAATGTACCAGTAACTTATCCGATTATCAGCTAAAACTGCTATGTCGGCAAAAAGAATCAGTATTTTTTTACTTTTATGTTGATATCCGACGGATCGTATTGTAATCATATGGAGCGTAGAGATTAATATGTCACATATCCCTGACCCTTGACCAACCAATCCCTTAGACCATACTGAGTAACAAGCATTAACAACATCGGTATGGCTCGGCCTGGGCTCAAACAACCAACACCAATTACTGAGGCTGCCGCTCTAAATACCATTTTACATGATGCAGAGCCACAGATATCATAAAATTATACAACATACGCAATCCCTCAAGACACAAGTTCAATATTACTTCACATTTTTAATTATCACACGAACGAATTTTAGCATGGGTCGCAAAGGCTTTTGACGTTACGTCCGGACTGTTTCCGCTAAAATCATACGATAGATTGAAATTGCCATCACCCGAAGTACGCCGTTTAAAGTACAAATGTACAGTACCAATAGCCACCAGGAGTATCAGATCATATAATAAAAGAGACCATTATTCACGTTGTTCTTAAAATCCACAAGTATACAGGTATTTGGGTAAAAATAAAGTTACAGCTGAATACCCTTCCTAAACGCCAAAACGCCCTAAATTGTCCGTAATTAAGTTGCTCTATACTGGTGTCAAATTTTCATGGAAGGGTATGACCTGACGCTACCGGAAATGAAACCCAGATCGCAAGGTTACCAATCCCAGCACACTAATAACGGGACCTAGGATAACGCTAAAAATGTGCGCTCTGCCAACTATATGTCTGTGATATGTATAGTATGCATGGCTCTATCGCGAAATGGACATACAGTAGTTAAATTGCAAAGAATGTATTGCCAAATAGGAAGATAGGATGAGGACTGATGCTTACGAAGTGGCTTTTCGAAAATCGTAAAATATGTTAACAGTTCTTTTTTACTTTGCAAGAGATAATTACACATTTAGCAAAGCATTTTTTATATTTTGACAAATCTCAGGGTCAAATTAAGCCATGAATGAAACTTATCCTTTGCCTGTGCCTTATGGTATGCCAGGATAACTGCTAACTCTATACCATAGTGATACGTATGATTGTAGGAAGACACTAAATATGCAACAATTCTGAAAGTATCAAAGTCATTGAACACGTAAACAATCACTAAAACATTTTAATGACTCTGTTTATGTCATTTGATGCATAAATATACAAAAGGTCCTTTAATTTATTTGTCATCTCACTGACTAGACCACATTTATCTGGGATAAGTATTTCATTTAAAGTAATAAAGACACAAATAAATGCTCAGTAAATAATGATTATTATCAACAGATGCTGGGGCTCAGATGACGGTGAAGTAAACCAGAATGCGCCGAAATGCAGAAAACGCAATGGTGACTGCCATAGTTTGGCAAAGAAATGTCCTTAACATAAGTGTACTGAACAGAGTGTCAAGGACTGGAGGCGGTAAAGTAAGCCAATTCAACCCAGATAAGTAGCTGAATAGTAAACTAGATATATCTGTCCGCTTTAGTACAATTATACATTGTATATTATATTAGATTACAAGATTGTTTAACCAGATATTTTAATGGTATTGTCCTCAAACATTTATTACCCCAATGTCACCAGACCTAGGATTTTTTTCAAAGCAGTTAACCTAAATTTAAGTTTACAAATTCTACAATAGATCATGTGTGTTGCCTAAGAGGTGGTTATATTTTAAGTGCTAGCCAGACAGACTTTTATTAAGCATGACAATGTGTAAATGGATAACCCGGGCATGTAGAAAGTTGCCGATAAATTTAATATATTGCTTTCTGTACTGGGTTAGATTTAACTTATTTACATCAGTTTACTTTCCACAAAGTCATTTATGTATCAAAATTGCATTGTATGTGTCCATCATTTTCAACATGACTGTATTATACAGCGACAATGGTTAACCTTGTCAGTTTTATGGAATCCATTGTATGTGTCCATCATTTTCAACATGACTGTATTATACAGCGACAATGGTTGACCTTGTCAGTTTTATGGAATCCATTGTATGTGTCCATCATTTTCAACATGACTGTATTATACAGCGACAATGGTTGACCTTGTCAGTTTTATGGAACCCATTGTATGTGTCCATCATTTTCAACATGATTGTCTTATACAGCTACAATGGTTGACCTTCGTTGTTTTATGGAATCCAATTTCAACCACAATAGATGACATGGCCATATCTACACACAAAGAGCATATAGACGGTGGACGGTCGCCTACTGGAGGTTCTTGTTTCATGTTTAAACTTAATAGCGGAAACAACCACGATTGCAATGCTAGTATAGTACATGTATCTACAAATCATATATCAATAATAGTTCGAAAACCCGCATATCAAACATGTGATTTCATATGTAAAGCAGGAGCTGATACCTGAAAAGACAGGAGTAGATGGGCAGAGATATTTAAGGACAACCTTAAAACTGCCCTCAAAGCAGTGAACATTGACTAGGGGAACTGGGAAACATCCCTAAAATAACATTATTATAAATGATGACGATGGTAACCCTATTACTGATTCTATGAAAGGTGCTGAAGTGTTCAATACATTCTTTACAAATATCTTTTAAAAACGCGCCATTAAACATCACTGAATTAACTAAAGAAAACGAAACAATACTAAAAGACTTGATCCTATTTATAATACATTACTTTTTGAGAAGTTAAAATGTTACAAGTGCAATAATAATGCACTAGAGTGGTTCAATTCTTATCTTACAGATCCCAACAAGTCAGTCGTTTTCCTAGTCCAGCTTATTCTTGAGTCAAGGTTTGAATTAGTGGAGGAATTTGCCCGGTGACTCCCCCTAATTACTTGTCCGAAACGCCCGTAAATTTGAGCAACTTAAATTTCCCGATCGGGCAAGTAAATATGTATTGAATTGTAGAAAGTTGCCCGAACGGGAAGGTGAACACAATGCATTTAGACTGGTCAAATTGATAGGTTTTAGGCTAAATATCTCATAATCTAGACAATCAAGATAAGGAAATTTGAAACGTAGGAGTTGGATAAAGCCTTTGTGATATGATGAAACATGTGTTTAAATTATCGCTTCGTCAAATATCCTTATGCACAGGTTAGTTTTTTTTCAAAAGTGGGCGTTCCTATTGTCCGATCAGGTAATTTTCGCAGCAAAATTGCCCGATCGCGCAAGTAAATAGGGTAAACAACGAATTGCCAGATGGGGCGATATCCTCCATTGTTAATGTTCATCATTTCTGTTCAGGATAACAACTGAAAGAGAAAATGAACTACATCACTGAAAGACAAAGTTTCAGCCGAGTGACAAATAATAATGATAATATCTTTATTTAGAGAAGGTAACATGTACAGGCGAAAGTGCAAGTTCCAGCTGTCAAAATGCTAAAAGACCTACTAGTACAATGTATATAGTGTCAGCTATAAAAAGCTGAATGACCAAGTTTCATCCATAAAAAGCTCATTTTCTCACTATATGCAAAAAAACAGTATTATTTATTACCGGGTATATACATGGAACCATATCTAACACAACAGAATTATGCAAAACAACTCATATAAGTGGGCACTATTCCGTCTGTAAATTCGCCCTACTTTTTACAGGAAAACCCCTGCGATTTAATTCCGTGTTATATAGAAACGCAGCACATCTTTTTTACCATGGATCGTTTGATGGTCGTTTTCATACGTGGCAGAAAATGGATGTAGTATACATGCCTATTGAAATTACAATTTCCTTACAAAAGACGATGGTTCAGAAACAAATCTCTTATCACGATTCATAATTAAGTCTTGAAAAAAGCATTAGGGTGTTCAAAATAGTATTCATCTAAATATTATTTTGTAGGAAAAAGAAATTTCTAGATCACCAATTTTATTGAATTTTATAGACATTTTAAATCTTTCCCATTTCAGAATAAAACATTTTCTTTTGGGCAGCACTATTTTAAACAGTGACAACTGACAAGCAATGGTATGTTTAGCAGTTATCAGATGTTCCTTAGTGTAAACATTCGGGATTGGTTATTTCATATAGCCTAGTGCTCAAAAGCATTTTTTTAGATTGTTCGAAGGGAGGCAACTCGAAAACACTGCTTAAACGTGTACTTTTACGAGTTATCGTCGATAATTATGGAGCAATTCAGTCAGATTCCTATATGGTTCTGTAACCAGAATTATAAGAAGGCAGTGGTGAGCAAGTTTCGTGCATGCTCGCACGGGAAGCATATACATGTCGTGGCGGGAATTAATTATTATCTAGGAGACATACATGTCTTTGGAAATGCTGTCTGCTGTTTAAATAATTACTCCAATGTTTTCTCTTTCAAGTTCATTTTTGGGTAATAATTCTTTATTGTACCAAAAGATAAAACCTTGTGCATGTGTATAATTTCTTACCGTCTAATCTGGCGACCCGGGTGGGGGCACACATATATGCCTGCCATATTTCAGCATTAAGCTGACTGGCAAATAAAGGCTATGCTCGGCATTTTTTTTTTGGCATATTTTTCTCCGAAGGGTTTATATTAAAGCACACCATGCCTTGTTTTATCTTTATAAAATTCGAGGGGTGATCCAGAATTACGTGGACGTTTGCTGTCATTAAATTACCGTTACACTTACAAATCTGTGGACCATGTAATATTGATACTTTTTGCACAAGTATACCAAATTTCATTTGGATATGATCATAATTAACGTAAGATGATGTGGTTATAGTGAATCGCGGGGCAGCTCAGAAATGACGTACGACTTCACCTTCATGAAGCCTTTGAACACGTTTGATCAACGGTGCTTTATTATCCCTAGTCCATTATGCTCTTATTTTATGCATATTTAATTGCCCTGTCAATATTTACCGTATTGTACCGTTACCAGCTCTACAAGATCATATTTTCCATTAATGTCACGGGTGGTTGATTCTGACCAGCGTAATTATAAGGTTTTTACCTGTATACATGAGGCGAGTCGCGGCCATCAGCAAGATGTTACAACAAAACATTGTTGGGTTCACATACATGTACGGTCACATCTTGAAAAGCCTAATTATGCACACGTCGGTTTGTCGGTAGGTCGTACCCTAAATGGTTTCCGATCAAGAACTACAAAAAATAGCAATTGTGGGATAATAACGTTTAGAAAAGGCTCTGAAATGAGAAAAATGTCATGGTCTTTAATTTAACTTTAAAGTAATTTTTTAATATACTACTACATTGTATCTGTTAGATTAATTTTTCTCATGAATTAAGTTAAATCGACTTCTGTCGTTGCTATGGTGACCAATTTCTGAAAATTACCAATGTTGAGAAAAACGAGGGGTTTGTGGTTAAAACACGGTACTTTTTCTAAAAGAAATCATTCACGATTTTGGTATGCTTTATTATAATAAAAATATAATTCTCAAATGTGATGTAATTTTGAAAAGTTTATGTCAAGAATTCAACAAATACTGGATTTGTGAAATATTTTTTTACGTAAAGTCAAATAACGTTTGAATGACGTTTGCGACGTCACTCAAAAATTACGCGGGTGATTAGTTTTAAATAATATAAGTAACTTTGTATATTCATAAACTGTTCATAAGAGTCTCATCTTCTAATGATATAAATATCACGATTTTCGTAATTTTGTCACTAAGCCCGTTTTCCTGGAGAACGGCTCAAATATATACACTAAAAATAAATACACAAATGTGGATTGAACGTGTCTATTAATAACATAATAATGTTGTGTAAGCAAGTTATGACATAACGTTGGACAAAACAAAGCCCATCAGCAAATCATGACATAAAATTGGAAAAACTATAGACCACAAGTCAAAACAATTACTTTTAGTATCAGTCACTAAAACAATGCCACTCGAAGTGACGGAAGTCGGGACACTGCAAGCCGGCTGCCCTAACCCATACCAAAATATTCTCTTTGATCGGGAGGTAGAAAGAATACATGCTGCCCGAAACAGTATCAGTGAACCTCACAACCTCAAGACTTCCGTCTCTCAATTAAACATTTGTAACTGACGACAAACTATTTTTTAACTAAATGTATATGAATAAAAATAACACATATAAACAACAAAACGAAGCCGGATGATGGGGTGGAAAACAAAGATTTATAAGGAACTTATCTGTAATTGATATCTTGTCGACAAAGAACTGCTGAAAACGAGTTAAGCCAGACCGAGTTCTTTTATTTTTCGTTACTCAGACCCCCTGCCCATGTGTTTGGCATTTTCAAAAAAAATGAGAAAAAAATATGAAATTGCATGTAATTGTGAAATGTTTTTATTTTGATATATACACCATGTTTTTTAAAATTATTATTCTACTTATGATAAACTGGTCTAGTGCTTGTTTATTTTTGTTTTCATTCACAACTGAACCACAGTATCATTGAAAAAACTTTTACAGAAATCTATTTTTATGTAACATGTAAATATTGTCTGAAGATTTTTATTTCAAATTCTTTATCAATGATTCAATTTATCTTAAGGCTATTTCTGTTCACAGGTAACTGTCAGTTACCTGACACTGTACTACTCTTATGATAAAGTGGCTGTTTTCTCGAAAACTGTCACTGTTGTGGCACATCATTGACTTTAAGTCGTAAGTCCACCACCAACAGTGTCGTAGCTACATTTTGGAGTTTGTTTTCCTCCTCCTGCCGACTTTTTGCTAAAAAATGTCCGAGTAACAAACAAATCAAAAAAATTCTGGCCTAATGAGTAATCATCTCAAAGTGTATCAAAGGTCCAAAGTTATATAACTGAAACAAAGTATCCACCCACAGCCCCTGTTGGCATACCAAAATGCAATATACATAAAATCATATGGACCAACATTATTAACTACTTAATATTAAATTCAATTAATATATTAAAAGACCAAGTCAGAATACTCCTTAACACAGAATTATATGTTGCAAAAAAGAAAACAAATGGTCAAAGTTTGACAATGATTGGAAAAATTATTCACGTTTGATTACTTATTTATGTGACAGATACTGCGGAACCCAGCTACTCAGTACTTCTGACTCTTAAATATTAAAACTTTATGTCCAAAGTATCGATCTGTATGACTTTTTGTATATCAATACTTTGTTAATCATAGCTAGAGTCTAAGACGATGAATGTATCATATTTATCTGAAATAAACGTGGTTATCCTCTTACGGGGCCTGAAAAATAGACTGCATGTACTTTATAGTGTTGCATCTATAAAGTGTGGCTTTATAAAGAAACCAGAAAAAAATCATCAAGCGTTGTTACTACACTTGGCCTTATTTAAATTAATTCCGTAATCTTATAAATTCACAAAACACTTCAACAATTAAGAAACTATAATGTAGCTATATAGTCTGTTAGCGACTAGGCTGGACCCCCATAAACCATAAATATCTTTTAAAGTAATTATGCAATTTGATTGAAATTTGGTATGGTACACTGAATTACCTTTACCAACTCTGTGTTTAAATTTCAGAATTTGGTACGAACTCATTAATTTTTTCCCCATTGTGTCTAATGTATTAAATTTTGTATTTTAATCAACAAATGGACAGGGGGTAAAATAAGCCATTACGATCAGGTAGTTAGACTAATGCTATTGTATTTGTAATAACTGTAACGGGACATATATGGATAACTTTGTCCTACATTTGACTGGTCATCAATGTGTATATAGTTGAGGCCCACCATCTGATTGTAATGATCATTTATATAAACACAATGTTGAGTCTTGAGGTGAGCTTAAACATAAAACACATGTACACTTTGATGCATGGGCCTCATTTTATATTTGCAATCGTCACTGGTGTGTTACCTTATGTACAGTTATATTGAACCAATTTGCTTACCTTTGCTGTTCCAGTCACTTCAATCACCCGTACGTATTTACCCTGTTTTAGACTTAAAATTTTATATTGGAAGTAAATGCAAAGTACACTTTTCTGTGGACCAACAATTCTGTTTTAATTTATCAGAGTTGGTAAGGTTGATTTATGAAGATATACCAAGTTTTATTCTAATTGGCATTGTACTTTTTAAGATATTTAAGGTTTATGGGGGTCCAGCCTAGTCGCTAACGGACTTTTTTTATACATTGTTTATTCAGCTACCAAAATGAGGAATACATTTTATTTTTCCAATCTGTTTTAACATTATATTTTCAGACGTAATTGTTAATACTGTATTATCGTATTAATGTCTTATAAGTAGCATTAAATAAAACAAATATAGACAGGGTTGTAGCCAGCCGAACCTACAGACAAAAGCAAGATACCAATGGAAACCGGGTGTTGTTGGCCAGAACATGGTCAGTAAAATGTATTTAAATATTGAATAAAACAGACTGAAAAAAGCGACTTACCTTATTTTCATACGGGCACGGCCATTACGAGGGAAATGCAATAATCACGTGATCCCCCTCTGCGAATGCACGTGCGTACGTGCATAACATCAATTTGAAAAGTAAAAACACTAATACAGCCAAAACTGGCATTAAAGTCAAATTCTGGGATGTTTTACTTTATATCCCGAAGTTCGGTTTTCTTACTGCGAAATTTTCAACATTTTTTCCAAACTCTTCTTCGGGAGGGGACACTCCCTCCCTAACACACACCACTACGATAACCTATAGCATATATTCCCTTCAAAACACCTGGATGTGAACGCTACCATTTAAGGTAACGGAGTATAATCTATAGTGAGATTGAGCTTGTTTTTTTTTTCAAAAGCATTTTATTCTTAAAATTGAAATGTGTTGGATAAAATAAGCATAGTATTATGATTTAGTTATAATATATTTACCCTTGAAGTTAAACAAAAAATAAATACCTATAAAGTGAATTTATTGAAGCATGTCAGCACTTTCATTGCAAATCCTGCTCGTTCACAAACAAAGTCAACATGACACTAAGAGTCAAAGTTTGTTGTTGGAGACATAGTCAATAGTATAAGGAACAAACTCTTATAAAGAAATAATTATGAAATATATTTATGAACTTGTACCATGCAAAATTTTAATGACCTTGCAAACTGAAAGTAGAAAAATGGCAATGTTTATTGAATATCTTTTAAAGTATACATTTTTCAGTCACAAACTAAATAAGAGTTTGTTCCCTGTAGATATAATGTAAGCATGGTATACGTTTTGGCTCGTGACATTCGCCAATGTGTGTGTTTGTGAACGAGTACTGAAAGGCACATACATTCTTTGAAACAAACTGTTTCAAAAGCGGGTGGCACTTTTTTAACGAGTTTTTTGGTGTTTTGTTACAGTGATAGTATACATACAATACAAGTCTGTTTGCTTAAGCCCTTGAATTTTCGTAAAAAATCAAAACTATTGTTTACCATCCCCCTCCCACTTTAGTTCTCACTCTGTTCCCTTAAGTTCCATTTTCTATGTAATCCATAATATCAACCAACATGATGCACTCACCATCTCTACCACCCACTAGCAGGCTTGTGTGTAACATCCGTTCAAGCCTGGCTACGCCCCTGTATAGATATATTCAATGAAAAGTGTGTACAGATACGGATAAACTGATGATGTATTTTAGTATTAATTAAAGTGATCATGATATTTAACTTTAGTTCCTTACTGGAAAAATCCATAATCAGGCAGTATACACTCAGGGACAAAATAAACGCACACTTTATATTATAGTAAAAAAAATTATGTTGTTATTTTTCAAATTCGTTGAAATTGCACACACTCATGCATAAATTATCAATGAGGTTAAATTCAAAATTTCATTGATATTTGGACAGGAATGACATTTTTACAAAGGTTCAAATCTAACAGTCGAGCATGACAAAATTCACACCTTTTGTCCCATTTAATATCTAGTGTTGCAGCCTTAACAACAATGCACTACGCCTCATTGATGCTATGGTGGTTGTCATGCGTTGTTGTGGGATCATGTTCCACTCTTGAATGAGGGTCTGGTGAGGTTTGTCAACATTCCTCGGTAGTAGTGCACGTGCGCGGACATGATGTCCGATTTCGCCCCAGACATGCATGTTTATGAATTCGCTTGGGGACAGGCGCACAGTTTTGCCTGAAACCGACTCAACTGCTACACAGGCAACAATAAAATATGCATTTATCCAGTGTTTGTGATACTGCTGGTAAAGATGTGTATGTGTTGCGACATAAATCGGCTAAACCTTAAACGACTGTGAAAGGTATCATTATCGTCAACAATGAAGAATGAAACAAAAAATGAATCAAAATTAAGTTACGATAATTTGAAAACGGAGTTATATTTTTCAAATAATTTGTCAATTTATTCCCCATTGGACTCCTATCATCATCCTAGCTGTGGTTGTGGCTGACCGGAAGTGATTTCAGCGATGGAGCATGCGCATAGTCCCGCCTTGTCTACGAGTTGTTATCCGGGGTCTCCCATTGTAAGGGCGATCCTTCATCGTCCCAGTGACATTATATCGCTCTTTGTAGAATAGTGGCAATGGAATTGCCTGGCGACAGCAGTACGACTCATTCACATGCGAAGCATTCCAGTTTCTTCCGACCGAATGTTTTCTGGCAAATATTGCACGTTTTAACTTACTTTGTATGCTTTTATTTGATGAGTTTTTAAAAGTGTTATCGATAACCTACTATTTGTCAATACAAACGTTCCGCTTTTCGATTTCGCACGAGCGCCACGTGCAAAATATACGTTTTATGCACTTCCGGTCAAATCGGTTTTAGAACAAATATAATTGCGTGCAAAAATGTACAGGAGCCAAGGTTTTAACCCGTGTAGCATGAATATTTTTAATAAAAACTATATATCAAAGTCACTTAGAAAATTAGGCCCCCGAAAAATTGTTGCGTTTATTTTGTCCCTGAGTGTACTATGGCAATCTATTTTTTTAGACGGAGAAACACCCTTATTCCTGATATCAAGATAACATGTCTCTGAAGGCGCTATATAAATATGGTAACGTTATTTATTTATTTATTAATTTTAATTTTATTTCTTTTTGGTCCCTTTATAAAAAAAATAAGAACGATTTATTGATATCAAGAAATGATTTTTTAGAAAATATATTAGGGCCTATTCCTTGATATCAAAAAATATCTTTAAAATAGTAGAACGGCGCCCCATAGTGGATGTGTCTACTTGCACGTGCGCATTATATCAGTTCCGAATTAATATTTTAAAGACTAGATCTATGTTGTTTTTTTTATTCATGATAAATCAACTGATTTTTTTTTAATTTATATCATTTTAACTCGATCCTTCAATTGTAGGGCCTATCGGGTTACTTTATTTTCTGGTAAAAAGGTACGCATTCTCAGACAAATAGATCACTTTCGAATCAACCCTCGATATGAGTTACGTGGCAGGATCTGCGCATGCGTGAACGGAAGTATTTTGCCAGGACGTGGCAAGTAATTCGTGTATTCGCATGAAGTGTCAACTTTTCCGATTTTGTAGATCTAAGTGTACTTGTCATTATTATTTTTAACTGACGGAACCACGTTCAACTTTAAGTTTCATGGTAAGTTTCAGTGACATCAGAAATTACACGCATACCAAATTGTGACAGCAATATTTCATCCTAAAACTTCCAAGCCGGTGACCGGGTCTGTCAAATCATTCACGTCGTCGACTCCAAGATTACTGGATATAGATCGAATAGTACATTGAATAAGTGTAATATATATTTTGTTTTGTTGTTACTCTTCTGAAATACGCTGGATTAGTACCTAAATAGTGACAAGGTAGTGGTTTGTTGTTACTCTTCCTGTCTATGTTTTATTCGTCCCAAAAATGTTCGACCCAGAAAAATACGACACAATTAAAAATGTGTATTGTTTTTATTGTCTAAAACATTGTTATTATTATAAAAAGTTGCAATTGGATTTTGACATACATTGTCTAATGACGAACTTACTTGGTCAAAGACCAGAAAAATGAGGAGTAAAAATGAAAGTTGTTCACTGGTTATCACTCAGAGTCAGACTTCCTGAAAGTTAGTCAAGTCTGACTGACATTTAGTCTGACATGTCTTAAAAATCTGTACAAACCTATTTTTTTTCTCCCTATCAGTAGTTAACAAAAACTACAAGTAACAGGGTTTTTTTCATTGTATAATAGGGACCATTATAAGGCCCTTCCCCTGGAAAAACTCCTTAATATCATGCAGTTTTCCCAAAAATGATGCCTACCTTGACAAAATCATTCCCTATGTTACAAATTTGTTTCTTCTAATTACTGGTAAGGCCCCATCCCCAAGGTTTGAAAAAACCCTGAATAATCAAGTTCTTCCACTAGTAATAATACATCTAGATAGATACTCAAACATACTAAATATCAATAGGCACAACTTATATGTATATATATAAATTATTTGAAGTTATTTGAAACACATGTAGTAAGGCAGGCTTTTCTGTTTAGACAGTTAAATTGCTTCCTAGTTAAAATTATAAATAAAAAATATTGTATGAAATAAATTATAATCATTCCTTGCACATCTTTCAGGTTTTAGGCATTGTTGAGTTATGAATCCTCAGTTCCCTGGACAGCATGGTCAGGGGCCACCAGGTGGATATGGAGCCCCTGTGTCATCAGCTGGGTATGGAGGTCCTGCACCTGGACCACCAGGGCCACCTGGACCTAGACCCAATATGTATAATGGTCAGCCTGTGCAAGGTGAGGATTTCGCTGGTTTTTCATGATGACCTTATAAGTAATCATTTGTTATTATATAAATCACTGCTCAGTCTAAGTTTACAATTAAGTTTTACTTAGTCTTAAAGAATGAATGACATTGCCATGTGTAATAATGCTGCAGCTGGTGATATTCTGTTTACATTTGTATGCTATTTATGTTTTTACTTCAAATAGTTAAAAAAAAATCATTCAAACTGACTTTTAATAAAAGTATAGTGGGTATACTGCTATGCTTAAATCACTATCAGTAGGTCAAAAACTTAAAGACCAGTTTGACCAAGAGGGTCCTCAACTTTGTGTGGGGGTTGGTCATAAGCGGTAGATGATCAAAGGTCACCATGACCTAGCTAATAAATGACTGCCATGGGAATATACCTGATTTGCAGACATTTTGTTGACATTATGATTGTTTTGTTTATCTAGGACAAGGCCAGTTTGCAGGCCCTGGGAAACAGATGCCTATTCAGAATGGACCACATGGAGGCCCACCAGGAGGTTTTGGTGGACCACAAGGAGATCAGTATGGGCCTGCCAGGTAAAATGTTGTTCAGATTATTTGATCCTACTACTAGGCTTGCCGTATAAACCTTTCTTCAAATCGCCCAATAAATTCAAGTAGTAAGACACAAAGTGACTAACTATTAAACTTAGTATTCTCTATCATTCATGTTACATTTTTGCTTGAGAAATCGTAAACAATTGATGATTCAAATATTTGTCTTGCATTTAGTAGTGTATTGTATAGTTCAGTATGTGATTTTGTGTAATTGCATTCAATTAAGTTTATCATCAGAAATTTAATGAGAGAGAGTTGTTTTCACATTTTTCAGTACCAGTTTGTTGCAGACTTATTGTGTTTATGTTACATTTATTTATAACTCAGTTTATTTTATTAACAATTTATTTTAGGCCTCCTGGTCCTGGAGGACCGAGCCAGTTTGGACAGCGAGGACCACCCCCACCTGGTGGTATGGGAGGGCCTAGGGGGCCTAATCCACAGATGATGCCTGGTCAGGGACAACCTCAGGTACTTAAAAATTTCAAACCTTAGATACTTTTCCACACTGGATTGTTTTTCATGTGTAAATAAAATAAAATAACAACAAACAATGGTTGGATTTGAATGAAGGCCTGAATATTTGAATTTGCACAAAATAGAATGTACAAATGTGTGTGTAGTCTAAGCTACATAGACAGATAAGCGTCAGAATGTTAGTCTGAAATCTTCTAGATTTATTAAACTACCTTCTTTTGATAAGACAGAGATGTTTTAATATCATAAACAATTTGGTTATCCTTGTATTCTTTCAGATGAACTCTCAGATGGGTAATCTCAGTATTTCTGGTCAACCCCCTCGTGGTCCAGGTCAGCCATCTATGGTAAGTCATGTGGAGACTATCTAGTAACATTATCCGGACAGTCTGATACACACTGTCATGGACCTACCATAATACTCTCAAGGAACAAGCTAATGAGCTAGACCAACATCATTTGTTATGACTTGGTCTTCACATATATTAGACTGAAGTCTTATGTGTATCATTGTTACAATTTATGACCTACTTAAATCAAGTGTTTGTTTTTCTTTGATGTGCCTTTGAATGAAGATATACTGTAGTTGTTTTCTGATTTCAGTCAGTATTATGGTTAGTTGACCATTGGTTTTTATATGATTAACTAAAAATATCTTGCGTTTGCACTGATAATAAGTTGATAACTGCTTGTGTAATGCTATTGTGTTGATTTATTAGCATCTACTTGTTACTATTCAAGAGTCCTGATTTGTGTGTTTCAGGGTGGGCTACCTCCACAAGGTTCATCAGCTAGTTTGACTCCTGGCTATAACACAGCTCCAATCATGGGTGTTAATAGTGCAGGACCGCCAGGTGGCATGGCTCCTCCAAGCAGCATGAGTGGGCCACTCGGTGGCATGGCTCCTCCAAGTAGTATGAGTGGGCCACCAGGTAGCATGGCTCCTCCGAATAGCATGGCTGGTCCACCTAGTGGTCCCCCTGGTGGCATGCCAGGACCACGCCCACCAGGTATGGGTGGTATGTTACCACCAGGAAGTACATCACAACCTATCTCACACAGTGGACCTCCAGCATCACAAGGTATGCAGCCACCAACAGGACCCTATGGTCAGCCATCTTCTATGGCAAGTAGTGGCTATTCAGCACCAGGTGGAGGACCAGCACCTTTAACCAGCTCATACGGACAACCTCCAGTGTCCAGTGGTGGTGTGCAGCATCCTGGACTCCCTCATGCTCCTCTTCCATCATCATCTGGACCACCAACCATGGGAATGCAACCACCAAGTTCAGCACCAGGCCAGGGAACATTTCCACCACAACCTACGTATGGAGCTCCACCAACTGGTCAGGTGCCTGCTGGATTTCCACCTACATCAACTATGGCTGGTCCTGGTATGTTATATTGTTTGTTTGATTGATTGATTGATTGGTTGGTTGGTTGGTTGGTTGATTGATTGATTGATTGATTGATTGATTGATTGATTGATTGATTGATTGATTATTCGAGATCGATTGATTTTGCCTAGGTGTCAGTTTGGTCTACAGTTTGTGTTAAAATCAGAGGTGCGTCTTTCTATAATAGGTATCAACATGACGTTAATCTTTTAAAAGTTTCTGAGACTACAGTACAGGTTGTACCTACATTGTGTTGGATGACTTGGTCAGGTATTTTATATATTAATCAATAGGGATGAACTTCATTGAATATTAGTTTCATTTTTTTTGTTTACCAGGTTTTAACCAGCCCCCAGCCGGTTTTCCACCAATGGGTGGGCCAACACCTGTAAGTCAGGGAGGTTACCAGGCTCCTGGGGCGCAAGATATGTCACATGGACAATTTGGTGGTGCACAACCTCCACAGTTTAACCAGGGTTACCCAGGGAGCCAACCTGGTCGTCCTGGAATGCAACCAGGAATGCAACCAGGAAGTATGCAAGGCAGTATGCAACAACCTCAGAAACGTTTAGATCCAGACCAAATGCCAAGTCCAGTAAGTAGGATTTTTTTAAAAATGTTACTATGTTGTCAAATGTATTTTTCATGCAGCTGTACATCAATGTACATGCATTTTGCTAGAAAAAGGCTATGAACTCTTACCAAGTAAAATAACTATTTATCATTAATTTTAAATCTAGGACAATCAATTTCATCTAATCATATGGTCATGCATTATTTGTGCAGTTAGCTAACTATGAATTTACTGTTTATTACAGATTCAAGTAATTCAGGATGATAGAAACAATCGTAGTGGAACATTTAGCACGGCTGGGAAGGGAACAGTACCACCACTAGTCACTACACAGTTCACTACTTCCGATCAAGGTAACAATTTTCACAACTTCTGACATGAATATTTTGTCCATGACTCCAGTTGGTGGGATAGTTATGGTTTCATGTGCTAAACTTTTCCCAATGTAAATCACATGTGGGTCCAAAACATGATTTGTCCATTTTCAGGAATGTTAATTTTCCACCCTTTTCCACCTTTAAACTGATATTTTAGACTTTACTTCAAATCTTAGAAACTGAAGGGTGCAGTTTTACTTTTAGTTGAAACTATTGGAATTATGTTTTTGTATGGTGATATGGTACTTTAATTTGCTCAAATGTTAGTATGATATGACCCAGTACCAGGTACCACTGAACTATGTTTGTGTTTACAATCTACATAAAGTAAACTTTCAAAGTTGCATATGCTCCAATATACAATACAAACTCTGTAGAGCAACACCCTTAGGTTACAAACATAGGCTATTATTTAGAGGTTGTTACACTACAGAGGTTAAATTCAAGTAAATATCCAGTTAGGGACATTTTGAAGGTGTTTTTGTAGAGGTTGTTGCTCTACAGAGGGCTGCTCTGGAGAGGTTATACTGTATAGATGTAAGATTTATGTACAAAGGTTGATATTTTATGATTTCAGGAAGTTGTAATCCAGCATTTCTACGTTCTACCATGTATAATGTGCCCTGCACATCGGACATGCTCAAGAATAGTCATATACCATTTGCTTTAACAATTTCGCCATTTGCCAAACTACAAGATGAAGAGGTATGTCAATATCTTGTGTCATTATATGTATCAAAATTGTGACAAGAACAGACTTCCAGAAAGTTGAAAAATTGATTGAACATTGTGACAAGCCTTTAAAATCTGTCTGTTTTAAAAACAAACTGTCAGACAACATACAATTTATTTAAAGATTGTGTCGGACCTGATCATAATTTGACAGTCGTGTCCATTGGTCGGTTTTCCAGAAGTCTGAAGAATTCCTTCACTTTAAAAATCATTTTAACCTTAACTTAAAATGGCTATGTGAAGATTTATTCAGTTAATTTTGTTCTAGATTTTCTGACCAGGATAAATTATGCTGAATTCACTCTTTCAATTGACTAGCATAGTTCAGAGACTCGGAGTAAGTCAACAATCCTGATTAAATGTTACCATACATCTTGTTATTACAGCAACCTCCTCCAATAGTTAACCTTGGAGAACTAGGACCTGTACGATGTAAGAGATGTAAAGCTTACATGAATCCTAACATGATGTTTATAGATGGTGGTAGAAGATTTCAGTGTGTTTTCTGTGGAGCAGCTACTGATGGTAAAACTTCTATTGTTTATACTTCTTACTTTACATCCAGAATTATATTCTATAGTCCCTGGTGTCATGATTTTGGACATTGTTTATATTCAGGGGTCCTTTAATTTCAGAATATTCCTGAAATCAGGATTTTCTGCACTAGAAATACTGAACCTTTCAGCAGAAAGTAAAAGTTATTTGGTTACAAACTAAGTTACAGTCATTTGAAGTTTAATAGGATCAATTTTAACAATGTTTGAAACAGAATATTTTGGGGTGGTAGGGATGTGAGCTAATGGCATCCGGAACAGACTTGTGTCGTATAACCAGCAGTATTTACCACATCTTACAAAGTTTTTCGCATGTAGAGAATTGTGTATGATCTTATTGATATTTTCTGAATGGTTGCGTGGAATTTCATGGAAAATATTTATAAACTGACATCTCCTTGGCCATTGTAAAAAAAACATTTGATTAGCAATCATTGAAAATGGCCTCTACTACTCAAACTCTTGACCACCATGTCACATGTTTAATACAGAATCTTCTTTGTTTCTACAGTTCCTGATGCATATTTTGCCCATCTGGATCACACTGGACGTAGAGTGGATAGTTATGACAGACCTGAGCTGTGTCTTGGTTCTTATGAATTTGTAGCCACTAAAGATTATTGTAAAGTATGTAAAATTTTGTGATATTAATTGCTTTGTATATGTTGTAACTTGTGTTTTAACTCCGACCAACAGTAATCATAGACAATCATATTTTGACTACCTAGTCAGGCACATTTGTTGTGGCAGTGAGTCAACCAGTTGTGTCTGTTGATTGGTGGCTGCCTGGTATCAAATCTGCAGCCTCTTTCCCCAAGGGTAATGGTGTAACTAGTTACCTTTAAATGACTGAGGCTGATGTCTTCTATAACGGATGCAATTGATTAAGTGGCAAAAGCAGGATCTAAATGTGTTACAAGGAAATATTACTTACAATTATATACTCGCTAGCCGAGCACATCATGCCTTAGTGGTTATGGTCCCTTGGCCTTCACTGCTGTGGATATGAATCTTACCTGGAATGTAGAACCTATAAGTGAGGAAGCTATCCAACTGGGGAGATCAAAGTTAGTGGTTCTATCCAGGTGATGATTGTACGCCAAGATCATTACTAGAACGGGAACCTGCAGATCTTCCTCCAGCATAATTGCTGAAAGAGGTTGTTTATATGAATAATTTGAAACTCAAAATAAATATTTTTTATCCTCTAACTTGTCTCTTGGTTGTTATATTTTAAAAAACATTTTATTCTAATTTCAGAATAGTGTGTTACCTAATGAACCAGCATTTATATTTATGATTGATGTCTCATATAATGCTGTCAAATGTGGTCTGGTCAACTTAATTTGTGAAAGGTTGAAAGATGATATACTCAAAAATTTGCCAAAGTAAGTAGATAACCTACTTAAAATTGATGATTTTGTTTATAAAACTTTATTAATCCACTGTTATTGTAGGCTAGCATGCAGTTTATGTGAATGCCTGGCTATCCATAAAATATTTAAAAGTCTTAAAGTGTACCCCCTCAACCGATGGTTTTAACAATTTTGTGTTGAGGGTTGATCCTTTTTAATGCCATCAATACTTATTGTTGCTACCTTCCTTTGCATTAGTTTATACTAATTTATTTAATTTGATGTCGATTGTGAAACAAGCCTTTTCTAACTTATATTAATCACTCTCGACACATTATTCTTGATGTTATCCATCGCCACGAGGGTATAAGAAAAGAGAAGCCAGGTTCCCTTTTATACTGAGGGTCTAGCAAGGGAATTATTGGTACCATTTGTATTTCGTCTTTGGTATGATGCGGCCTGGGATCAAATTCGCACCTCCCGTACTTGAAGTGGATGCCCTACCACTTGGCTATCAAGGAGGCAGTTTATCATTTCATAATATGGTGTATACATATATAAGATTTTCATCAGTATTCCATGTTACCAATGCTGAACATGTAGTTGTATTTTGTAGAGAAATCGGTGCTGAAAAATCAGAAATTAGAGTTGGGTTTGTGACGTATGGAAAAGAAATACACTTCTACAATGTTAAGGTACCTATTAAAAATATCGGAAGTATAGAAGAAGTAGAATATGCTGAACTAATTATTTCAACGATTGTAGTTGAAACTACATTTGATTCAATGAATGTTGTTGAAAATGTGTTTTATTTATATTTACCGGAAAGGAACTAAATAAAGATACTTAATATCTTTATTAATGCATGTACATGTTTGTAAATGTATGGTACAAAAGTTATTGTTATTGTTTTTAACCTTTTAACATAAAATTGAAAACATGTTACTAATTGGTAAATCTTTGAAGAAAAGATGTTTGCCTTTGGTATGTTTGATTGTTGATTTTGATTAAAACGTTTTACAATGAAAAACGCAAATAACTTATTGAGAAAGTATGTGACAATAATGAGCATGTGACCGTGTCTGTCATTTCAGGGTTCATTAGCACAACCACAGATGCTAGTGGTATCTGATACAGATGATGTGTTCGTACCATTGCTGGATGGATTCTTTGTCACACTGGAAGAATCTGAGTCTGTTATTGATAGGTATGTTACATTGGAGTATCCCAGATTGCTTAACTGACATAACTATTATACAAGTAAGATAACCTGGAACTTTTCTACTATACATGCTTGTTCAAGAAGATACAGGATTAGCAGGAATGAAAATCTAATGTTAATTAACATTACATCTGTAAATTAAGGATTCAAATTTTAACAGATGAACAACCTCAACATGTAGATGTGCATAAAGGAAAGAATTTGCGCTGCGACGATTTTTGCAATGATTTTTGCCATGCGGGGGTATATTAGTCTGTCGAATGGAGACAGTTCTAGTTTGACCTATCATAAAGTCATGTTTTAGTAGTAAGAGTGCTTATATGAAAACACAATTTTGCATAGTTCAATGAGGTTTCTTGAAAACCTTCAACAAACAAACAATGATAAATAAATTTTAATGTTTGTTTTATTTCCCTGCAGTTTGTTAGCACAGATTCCCCAGATGTTCTGTGATTCACGTGAAACAGAAATAATCCTTGGACCAGTGATTCAGGCAGGCCTGGATGCACTGAGATCAGCTGATCGTGCTGGAAAATTGTACATATTTCACACCTCCTTGCCAATCGGTGAGGCTCCGGGCAAACTAAAAAATAGAGATGACAGAAAACTACTTGGAAGTGATAAAGAAAAGGTAAACAGCATTGATAATTCTGTTTAGCCATTGATTTATTTATTCATCTTTGAAATGAGATGTGGTACATGCAAGCTCGACTAGTGGTTCCAGCACTTCCGGTTTATGTTTTGCCAAAACATTATGCTTTCCAGTTTAATGTATTGTTGCTAAGAAACCAGAACTTTTAACATTACATGTCTTACTAATGTTACGATGTGTGTGAATACCAAATAAATATTTAGTTCAAATCATGTTATATGTTCTTTTGCTGTTTCAGACTATATTATCACCACAGAATAAATTCTATAGTCAGTTAGGACAGGAATGTGTGGGCGTTGGATGTAGTGTGGATGTGTTCTTGTTTCCAAACTCCTACTGTGATGTCGCTACTATATCAGACATTTGTAGACTTACGTCAGGCAATATGTACAAATACAGTTACTTTCAGGTAAGCATTTCTTGGACCATAAATGCATTATTGCCAGGTTTTCCAATGGCGTTATATTTGAATTTTCCTTTGGAGAAGGTTTCATTTGCCTGCTGCTGGTGTGGAGGATTTGAAGTACAGTTAGAATACATTAACAAGATCATTCTTATGATGTAATAGTTGACTTCTTGTCTATATTTAGCTTTTGTGTATAATTAGTATCACAAATAGTTAAGAACTATACCGGTAATATACATTGGTAAACTATGAATCTAATGAACCAGTGATTTTCTTGCAGAGATTAATACATTCTGCATTACAAAGGTTGAACATATTCATGAATAAAGATCCGAATCAAGTCTACATTTACATACTGTATTGGTTGATAATTAGTTTCATAAAAATTGGTTTAGTCAACTGGCTGTTGTACATGAATGAAAAATCTGATGAAAACTAGCAAATCACATATGTGTACACAAGCTGTAAGTACATGTGTATCTTAACTTTTCTGTATAGCAATATAAACAGAATGTTACTTTGGTTTGTAGGCAGACTTGGATGGTGATAGATTTATGGAAGATTTGAAGAACAACGTACAAAGTCAGAAAGCATTTGATGCTATCGTTAGAGTGAGAACCAGTCAGGGTTAGTTGTTATTATTGATCCTTGTGAAAAAATCATTGTGAAACATACTAGCAAATTTATCATTGAGAAATGCATACATTCACCATCTCAAATTGAGAACTAACTTCTATTGACAATACTAAGAATATCTTGTTGTTGATCTGTACATGAAACTATAAGATTCATCACAGACATTGGTATGTCTAATTCTTGCGTCTCTTGTCAGATAGTACTGGTCAATGACATCTGAATGTTTGCTATGTGCTTGGATATTTTGTAGTTTCAGGAGTTTTTCATTAGATGCTGAACTTAGATAATTCTGTACTGGATTAAAAACAAGTATCTGTAATTCAAAGAAAAAAAAATGGGATAATTACATTGACATAGTGAGGGTCAAAATGCGGCTTTTTGGAAATTTCAGACGTCAAAGGGTCACATGAAAACTCTTGATAGTTCAGTACAGTGCAATTATATAATTATTTTATGTTGTATGCAACTGTTTTAGTACATGTATCAACTTCACACTGGCATGATTAGAACTTTATTACAGCTATTGTATTGTTGTAGCAAATATGAACGTTTTGATTTGATAAATTTTCAGGTATACGCCCAGTTGACTTCTTAGGAAATTTCTACATGTCAAATACAACGGATGTTGAAATGTGTGCTATAGACAGCAATCAAGCAGTGTGTGTTGAGATTAAACATGATGATAAACTAACTGAACAGGAAGGAGCTTTTGTTCAAGTTGCTGTCCTCTTTACTAGTGTCAGTGGACAGAGACGTTTAAGAATACATAATCTTTCACTTAATTGTTGTACGCAACTGGCTGACTTGTTCAGGAACTGTGAACTGGATACCTTCATTAACTATATGTCTAAATATGGTAAGTGTCTTTCATACTGTAAATGTAATTAATTGTATTCTCCTTGGAAATGTTTTATAAGCATGGACTTTGAATATTGCAGCCATTCTTGTTACTTGAATTACTATATTGGAATTAAGTAAGTAAGTAAGTGAAGTATTTTCAGTGTTATGACTCAATGATCAGAGAATATGTACTGTACTGTTGGCAGAACAAACGCACGTCTAAAAGTAAAATTTAAATTAGTCAACACAGTTGGGTATCCCTAGTCCCTCAAGTGAGCCTCATCAATGCATATACAGTAGAGTTACGATAAACAGTAGAATTACGCTATTTGCCAGAAAGTCATGTTAAAATAAAGTTATTAGCTGAACTTTGCTGTGCATTGTATATATAGTCACAAAACAGTAGCAGAAGCTTTTCAAGAAATGTTTTAGAAAAGTTGAAGTAAATGTTGCAATAATGAAAAATAAAATATGTTATATGTCTCAGACTTTTATTTGATTCTTTCAGCTATTAGAAATACATTAAATCTCAGACTTTTATTTGATTCTTTCAGCTATTAGAAATACATTAAATAAGAGTCCCCGTGAGACGAGAGAACATATTATGACAGAAGTGGCTAATGTACTGGCTTGCTACAGGAAGAATTGTGCCAGTCCTTCCTCGGCTGGTCAGCTCATCTTGCCAGAATGTATGAAGCTTTTACCGTTGTATGGAAATTGTGTCGTAAAAAGTGACGGAATCCAAGGAGGTTTGTGAACATCTTGTGCATTTATTGTTTTCCATTCCCCATAACGGAGATTGTTCAAACTAGTTATTGGTTCATTGGTGTTATTGTTGTTTGCATTTGACTGAGACAGTCATAAGTGTGTGGTCATCCGATACTTTTCCCTGCCTTATTTTCCTAAAACTGGCTTCCATGAATTTAAATATGTCTTAAATCCCCTGATAAAAAACTGACACTTCTTATTAAGTTAACTTTACATTACACTAACAGCAAATCTGAATGGCATTCTGATTCTATGGATATTAAAACTGAATTGTTTGTTATTTACTGCATGTATTTGGAAAAAGTCATAATCTGCTATTTAAAAGGGTTTGAATATGAAAGATCAAATTTAAGCATTCATTGATTAGAACATAACTTATCCGAGCATTTATATGATGATTTTATCTTTTAGGTCAAGATATTTCCACAGATGACCGTAGTTATTTAATGCACCTTACAAATGCAATGGACGTGAAATCTTCCTGTGCTTTCTTCTATCCTAGACTCATACCTCTGGTAAATATCCATTCTACAGCTGATCATGCATTCTAAGTTTCTGGTTTTAATAGACAATTTTAAAAAGGCAATAACAGCTTCATAATAATTCCTCCCTTGGAACTTTTAAAAACTGACTTGATTATAAAACTTTTCATGGTTCAAACAGTAAAAAGCCTCATACTTTACTGAAACTTTTATGTTACATGGCTAGCCTTAAAGAAAACAAAGCAATATTTTCTGGTATAGTAAAGATCATTTGATTGTTGGACTTTCTAGGAGCTATTCAAGTGCTGAACATGTTAAAAACTAAGTTGTGTATTGTAATTGGAACAGTTGTGCATTATAGTCTATATGTTATGTTTAACTGTTTCAGCATGATTTGGATCCAAATGGAACAGATTTACCATTGTCAATGAGATGTTCTTCAGAGAGATTACAAGACAATGGTGTCTACTTGCTAGGTAAGTTCTGGATCTATTACCTGTTTGTGCTCATGTTAAGTAAAACATAAATAGACAAAATGAATTTACCCGTCAGTTTCATATGTTGAATGGTGTGTTTATTGATTATACTGTTTCGCCTATTTGAAGAAACAGTTATTTTTGACTACATCCTTCAAGCATGATTTATGTTTTGGTTCTTATCTTGTAATACAATATAATTAGTAGAAAGATACTTTGCACTATGTCGTAAGGTAGATAGATACTTGGTATCATTACTTAAGATAGAGACTTAGTACCATTACTTAAGATAGATAGAGACTTGGTTACATTATTTAACTCGTTGCAACTCACCAACCTTCCACAAGAGAACAAATGCCTACAGGGATTAAAACCTTCAACTTATACCCAAGGACAGATGCCATAAGCTCTCACAGACTTGTTTCTGCCAAGCGTGAAATTAAATGATACAATGAAGCTTTTTGTTTTGGATTTCTTTCAAAAACTAGCTAAGTGTTGAATGTGGTACTTACCTTTTTTGGTGTAACATCTTTATAATGTAAGTGCTGTCAATCATGCCAAATATTCATCTTGTTGTAACTCTTATTATTTTCAGAGAATGGTGTGTCTATGTTTATGTGGATTGGTCATAGTGTTAATACAGATTGGGTTCAGAAAGTATTCAGTGTACAAAGTGCTGCACAGATTGACATTGATAAGGTAAATATTGTAAAATTTTGACAATACCAAATTTACATGTCATACGTATTTTCTGAAATGCTGAACTAGAGATGAACTGGTTGGTAACCAAGACGTAGTGTTGTGTGTATCAGTGCCATACACTGGGCACATTGCAGGAAAGAGCACCCAAAGTCCTTGTATCACACAAGTTCTCTTTTTAAGTTGGATGTTATTGGTGAATCTTTCAGGGAAAAACTCTAATGACCATCCACTTACGACTGTCTCAGTCTAATGCAAATTATGCAAACAAACAAAAATGATTTTTCAACAAATGTTATCAGCATGTACAAAAACAAGTAAAGATATGTTTTCATGTTGTAAATAATATATTTCATTTATGCTGCTATGTATTTCAGTGTCGTCTTTTGGACTTGGAGAATGAAATTTCACATCGTGTTCGAAACGTTGTAAATCAAGTCAGAGCTCAAAGAAGTAGATATATGAAAGTAAGCATGAATATTGTTTCATTGATACAAAACCCTCAACTTGTATACTATGCAAAGGACTTTGTTGTATGTCTGCTTTGGTTATAAAGATTGTATTAAGAAGTTTTTAGAGTTCCCTCGTCGCCCGTGTGATTCGGGTTCAAATACTGGGTCGGGCAGGTTATATTTTGTGGTTACGTAAACAGCTCTAAATGTTTTAAGGCTGATTGTGATGTCCAGAATGGAAAGAGAGCCTCTTGATAAGTTATATCAGATATTTATGTTGATAAGAGGGTTGTTCAATAAATTCATTGACCTGATGCATACTCAATACCCAATGACACAGTAATACAAACCACTTTCAGACACAAGTGCAGAAAAAACATGATAGGAACTTGATGTAGTCCTCTTCAAAACATATTTTATGCTGTAAGTTTTATAACTAAAGTAGTGATGTTGATAGTTTTATATAAATTTTATCTAATAGTATTTTGTATCTATTATTGCAGTTAACTATAGTGCGACAAAGAGACAAATTGGAACCGTGGTTTAATCATTTCTTAGTGGAGGACAAAGGACAAAATGGCAGTGCTTCATATGTGGACTTTCTGTGTCATATTCACAAGGAAATACGGAATTTACTCAACTAGATGATTCTCCAGGAGTTATTGGGATCCTTATGTGATATTTATTAAATGGCAATTGCCTTAATTGCCGATCAAACTAATGCGTGGTGGTGCCATTTTATGAGAGTTTACCACACTAAGGTTACCTTAGTGATAAAATAAGATCAGAAAAACATATGTACATGCATTTTCCTCAATGCGTCATGAATATGTCCATTTGGTGCAACAAGGTTGTATCTCACTATAGAGTATATTGGGAGATACAACTTTGTTGCGCCAAAGGCATGAATAGTTTTCAAATAATTGCAATACAATATTATATATTTATTGATTATCACATGATGATTGAAAACTTATTTTAGATTGAGAAATGAAAATCGCATTTTCTTATGAAAAAAAATTGTTGTTCTGTCTTTTGATACAGAATATTGAATAAAACTGTCAAACTGGATTAATTCATACTAACAGGATTAATTCATTCATTTGACTCGGGAGTAGGGGTTTGGACCCTAAAAACATAACCCTAAAAAATTCCAAAAAGCCACATTTTGACACTCAAGATTTTGGCTTGAAGGGTCATTTTGTTTTAAAATCATGGTTATTTTGCCTTTAAAATTGTAAAATTTAGTCAAAAGTATCAAAATGACGTTTCAGATTCAGAAGCTAGTGGAACCCCTGACTTATATAGAGTTTTATTTAGAGATAATTACGCTGATTGTATAAAGAACCATTTGTGTTTCATTGTGTATTGTGAGTCATCACCATCATCTTTCCATTGACATGATATATAAACATCTCTATTTTACTAAAATTACTAGATCATTGTACATTGTTTTCATCAGATAGTTAACTGTCAGTCTTTGCTTCGATTGTTTAGTTTATAGCATTAACATCTACATCATTGCATACATGTGTGGTAGTGATTTTTACTAGGTTTTTGAACTCTAAAGATAGTTTTTTCGTTTGCTAATTTAGCAGGCTGTTCAATCTTTGGCTGGACATACATGTATGTCAAAATTTTTCATATCATTCACATTTCCTGAAGTATTTTACTTACGGTTGTGACTGACTATCAAGTTACCAGTAAGTTAATGAGCATCATGTACATTTCATAAACCTGTGATTTTGGTTATGCTGGTACCAATTTTCATCAAATCTGAAGAGTTATGGCCCAAGTTTGAAAACATAGTTTTCGTAGAATCACCATGTTTTTGCTTAATTTATTCAGCAGACATATAGGACTAGGCTATATACACCAACCAATTTTCTGTCTGACATCAGGGCCCTTATTCATTCAACTCGCAATCAAATGCTATATGTTTCAACAAATTATTCAGTACAGACAGAATTGAATATTGCACATGATGTTGTTAATGTAATACAATATAATGATAAACATGCAAGATAAACACTGTTGGTTTAAGCAAATGTAAAAAGTATCAACTGAAAATAAGAGAAAACTGCAAAACTTGCAATGTTCTTGTGGTCGTACACAATTTGTTTACGTTGTGTATTACAATTCTAGGTATGAAGGAATTGGTTGAAAATAATTATATCAATTTCCTGTTTACACTATTTAACCTTGAGCGAGACATATATTCGCTGTTACTGTACCAGTTTCTGATTAAATTGTACATACATTGTACTACTAAGTGCTAGTCATTTTTATACTATTATCCGAAGTGTTCTTAGTGCATGAAATCACTGAGCGCATGTTTTCTCTCTAAATGATATAGTGCATGCATGTTAAGCTTTGTATATTAACTATTGTGCTTTCATCTTAATCTGTCCATATACTTTGTGTTATGACATTCTGCTCCATACTGTCAAAACTAATTAATTTTTGTTGGTATTAAGTTTAGTGGATTTTAATAAAATGGCATATTCATGGGTGGTAGCAGAAAAGTCTAACGCTTTCGTACTTCTTTGAAGGCTACTAATTATCACAAACTTTTGTTAATTTCTTGCTTACAAACTTAGTGGTTCAGGAATATCATAAGTATTATCTTTATTGTGCAAGCATCTGAATGCTGTGATATATGGGAATAGCTGCATTACAGTATAATTAAGAAACACATGATGTGTATGAGGGCTGTTCAGAAAGTATTGAAATATTTGTAAGTTTACATTTGGTCCAATCACACAGACGGGATGCTCCGGGATATACTGACTCGTCAAATGCAGACAAACCCTGGGGGAAATCTAGTCATACCAGCAATGAGCACATTTAAATTTTGCATTCAATAAATTCTAGAAAACAAGCATGTCAGTTATAGCCTATGCTTACAACCCTGTTACTATTTCATGGCTTTATTATTTACATCATCTCAATACTTTCTGAATGACCCTTGTATACTAGATAATATATTTATATGAACATTTCTGTCAGCAAATTACATGTACATGTATTTCCGACGTCACTCCTTGTATTGAAAGCTACTTTATTTTCACATTTGAACTGGACTGAAATGTGCAAGTTCTTCAATACAACCATATAATCAACACATTGCCATCTTAATTTGTTTTATAAAAAGAATCTTTTGTAAAAAAACACCACATATTTTTGTATTTAGAATACATGTATATTGAACTGTGCCATGTTTTCTATAAAATGGTTGTGGTTAAGCATAATTATTTGTTGCCATCATTTTGTTGGAATAAGTGCTAAATTGATTAATAATATTTGGTTGTCTCATTTTTGTTACCCGTACCAGGATTACTGTACATGTCTGTTGATTATGAATCTTTGCAACCTTCGAAAGACAAAACCAAAGTTTAAATGTCATACATGTATAATATAGTCATCTGTATGCTAGATTCATGCTTATCTGAGAGACGAATACATGTGTCATGTCTTCTTTTGTTATAGAAATGCACACATAGGCTACCTATAAAAATTGATGTATATTTCCCTGTTTCTCTCATCATAATAGAATTTGTGTAAATCTTTTGCTGGCAAATCTGAATAGATGGAAATGTCAAAATTTGAGGCCTCTGTACTTTCTCGATGAAATAATACCTCAGTTTTGTTCAAGGGGAAACTTACACATTAAAAAGTATAGCCTAAGTTTTAGTCATTTTGAATCACTCAACTTAAATAATTAATGCACTATTTATTGTTTATAAAAATCATTACTGTATATTTGAAACTGATGCGTATCGCACCAGGCTGTTTTAATATGTAAGGAAATGGATTATTGTACATCAAAAATGCTAATGTGAAATGAAATAAACTATTTGTTTAACAATATTGATGTTAAATCTTTTGTTTGACTGATGACCACTTTTTATTTCGGCCAGTATGTGGTGGCTCCATATAGTCTCCTCCTGGTTATTTTGCAACTCCTGTCTCCTTTTCTAATCTCGTCTTTGACATACTACCCTTGGGCATACAGAATGTATTTCTAGTTTTGTGACATTTGTGATTCCTATGTTGGAAAGGTTGCAGTCTTCCGATGATACTGGCTACTATCATGTAGAGTCAGTTGTGAATTGTTGTGACTGATTTTGAATTTTAGGAAATCTGGTTAGTCCAACTAGCTTGCATAAATGAACCATGTGAAGAATGAGCCAAATTTAGTTCTACAATATTCCATGTCTGTCAGACAGATATATTGATTATTTGGCCCCGTCGAATTTTGAGTACCATGGTGGTCATGATGTGTGGTCATCATTTGAAGAGAAAGCATATTGTTAGACTGAACGCATTTAGTCAGAGATAACTTGTTATGTGAAATTCACTCGGTGAAAAAATTGAGTCTGCAACATCTATACTCTATAAATCAGTTTAAAACTGAACTGAACATTTAAAACTGGCATCAGAAGTACAAATCGTTGTGTTGATGTACTCATTTCAAGGCTATTCAGAGTAATTTTATTCAAGGAGCCAAGAAAGCTATAGGCTAAGACAGCTCAAAGATCCAGGTGTAAATGCCAGTTGATAGTTGGTGGTACAAAAGTCTAGTACTGTTGTCCTCATTGGTGGATAGACACAATTTGATGTGACAAAAGAAATAAAAAATCCATATTAACTTCCATTCTATTTTAATATACAATACATGGGTATAAAATAATTCTACACACATCTAAATATTACATCAGAAAATATATTTGTATAGCAGCAGTGACTTGACTACATTCACACATTTGTCCTACGACTTAGATAGGTACATGTATATAGATAGATATATACAAGGGTTGATCCAGAATTACATGGATTTTTGCTCTATTTAAGTTCAGATCTGTATGAAAATTACACAAAAGCGACTTTTTCACTTGTAAACATCAAACCGTACATGAACACATGCTTTTGGACAGACTATTATTGACATAAATCACAACATATATCTACAAACTAGTATTTTTATCAACAGTTATATGGTACCATATCAACACATAAAAGATTTTGCAGATCAACACAGACACAGGTATTGTCTGACCAGATTAAACTGAGACTCCTTGCATAATTCGTTCAAGTCCGGAAATTTCCGAAGTTATAAAAACATATAATTACATTATCGATATTAATGGCTTTAATTTGTGGCTACTAGATAACAATCTGTGATGGCTCAGTGGTTAAGTGTACAGTGTGTAGACCACAAGGCATCGGGTTCGAGGCTAACTAAAAAAAAATATTTAACATTTTTATCTTTTTATGCAAGTATGCTACATGTGTTTTCGAATTATAATCTTCCCTATGTTCACATATCCATTGCACAATTCGGTCATACATTAAATTTATAATGGCCAAGTCGTTGAAGCCTTTTTCATGTACTTGAAATAAAACAATATGCAATTGAAAATATTACAAAAACCGAAAATAACGACCAAATAATATAAGAACGTACGGGGAATAGTTTTAAATATAAACCCCTTGATTTAAGGATAGATATTTGAAATAAAAATTAATGACCAAAGCTTGCTGTAAGTTTCGAACCTGCGACCACTGGCGTTAAAGGCACAAACCTTTCCACTGCGCTACAATTTGTGCTTGATTTTTCTTAAGATTTTGTTACAAATGCAGAGATTACTGCACATGTAGTAAATAAACATACGAATCGAAAACAGCCGAGTACAGCCGGGGTATACGGACTTTGATCAGAGTCTCAGTTTAATCTGGTCAGACAATAAATGTATCATTAATAGAGTCAACAAAAACACATTTTTTATTTTATTTCTGGTATACATTTCATGGTATAACTTTTTAACTAGCTGATCAATTTAGATGGTATTTTTCATGGAGGAAGTTCTAACGATGTTGTCTATGAATGCAATTACTTTATGAAGATATCGAAAGCCAATTCTTGTTTCTGATACCATGACAATCTGACCACTTAAGTACAAATGCACCTTTCTAAGATAACATAAATTTTGTAAAAGAAATTTTATTTTGCTCTTTATCTATAATACAGTTACCTGTGTGATCTTGTAGAGCTGGTAACGGTACAGTCCAGTAAATATTGACAGGGCAATTAAATATGCATAAATTAAGTGCATAATGGATTGGGGAAAATAAAGCACAGTTGATTTCTGAGCTGCCCCATGATTAATAACCATACCCTCTTACAGACGCTGAATTTAGGTTATTTATGATCATATCCAAATGAAATTTGGTATACTTATGCAATAAGTGAATACTACATCCATGGTCTACAGATTTGTAACTGTAAGTATAACGGTTTTTGAATTAGAGCAAAAGACCACGTAATTCTGGATCACCCCTCGTATATACTGCAGGAATGCATTGGAACTACAGGTGTTACAGGGGTAACTGCTAGCTAACTTTAAATATAACGAGCATAAGGTAAGATATACCCTAAATATTCAGAAATTGATGAAAGTGATAAAGTATTAACAAAGTGTCAAAGCTGAATTAAATTGTTTATACTTTAAAATATCACCTGAAAGAGCTTACACAAATAGTGTTAAAACATAAACAAGAGCATTTTACTACAGTAGAAGTCAAGAAAATAAATACATGTACAATACAGTTAACAATCAATATTTAAGCATGCTTCCCAAACAGTTTCAGATTTTCTGATGCGAGGTGTTGACAAACACATACTTTAAAATCAATATCATTGTTTACTAACCCCTCTCAATACAAACAAGATTTAGCTAATGTTATCTTAAATTGAACGTCTAAGCAAACATGCACTTTTAGTGATTAATACATGTGCATAATATTCGATCTATCAAAGAAGTCATACTTTCAATTTGACAAGTAAAAATATTGATTAAGTTTAAAACCACCAAAAATCACCAAAATGACATTCTTTTGAAACTAAAAAAAATGCTAAGTGTGTAGATTAAAACACTGTGAAGCCACACATCAGAAGAGGACAAATATATGAGCCGTTCTCCAGGAAAACTGGGCTTAGTGACATTGTATTAGTATTTATGTACTAGGGTTAAGAAAACGCTCATAAATGACAAAAAGGTCATGCTCTTTGATTTAGGTTTAAGTTCTTGGATAATATAAACTATGTCTTTGATTTATTTTTTCTCATGAATCATGTTAAAATGTCTTCTGTCGTTGCTATGGTGACCAATTTCTGAAGAGTATCCACATTGAGAAACCGAGGGGTTAGTTGTTGAAAACAATAGCTACGTTTCTCTAAAAGCTTAAATTCACGATTTAGATATGTTTTATCAAAAAAAGGAATATAATTCTAAAATGTGATACAATTTTGAAAAGTTTACATCAAGAACTCATCAAATACTGAATATATGAACTTCTTGTTAACGTTACGTCAATTAACGTTTGAATGACGTTTGCGACGTCACTAATAAAGTAGGGGGAGTGTTTAGTTTTAAACATCTGTTACTTTGTAATTTGATGTTATTTAAATTTTCCGAAACTGTCTTTCATCACTAAGCCCGGTTTTTCTGGAGAACGGCTCATATCATGGTTTATCACAAAATTAAATTGAACGGCAGTTCAGACCCACTGCTTAAGGTACGATGTACAATGTCTACCTGTATTTAGGATGTAACACAGTAAAGGTATTTGAGTGCATTTTAAAACATGTAAACTAAAACATCCAGTCAGAGTAACAATAAGTTCTACACAGTAGATATATCACTTTATCATTCTTGCCATCTCCTTGCATATTTGGTCAGCTTGACTTTCCAGTTCCTGTGTCTTCATGTGACTGTATTTTTTCTGCAGGTAAACAAATATCATAACATAAGAAAGAAATTAAAATAATACTTATAAATACACAGTAAAATCTCAATTGGGACACTTGTATTATTAACTGGGATCATAATAATTAATTGATTGGGATTCAGATCTCCAAAAGCCACAGTGGTCAGCAATTTCACTGACTACAATACAGAGGGATTTATCACAGGCTACATTTCTCAAACTGAACTTGGGTTAAAAGCAAGTCAGCTTTGGGTGCCATAATTAGCACAAATCCTAACACCAGAACCCTGTTTCAAACAGTTATATTGTTAATATTCATGTCTATACGTTGGCCACAATTATGCGAAATGCTATTTTATGCTTTTGATTATTGATTATTCTGAAATGCAGCTAAGGAAGATAATAATTAGTTAAGTACTAGGAATATATTTGTTACCCATTTATTTTTCTGTCTTTCGCCTTCTAGTTTAATGAATTCGTCCATGGTGAGATCCTCAAGTGGTTTATTTAAGGAAAGAAATGCACAATGGGGAGAGTGTTTTTGATGTTCATCCCTGAAAAATAACAAGATGGTAGTAAAAAGCATTATTATCAATAAACTACAGAGTTCACTAGTAATACACAGAACTTTCTTTGTCGTTTTTTGCGATTACCTTGTTAATAACTTAAATAAGTAATGTTTAAGAGTGTGAGCTATAAACACATTAAATGAATAATAACAATTTTACCATTATAAAAAATGTGTATTTATTATTTCACTGAGTGTATATATATGCCATTAGTGAGAAAAATAATTATAATTTATGACTCAGATGATTTAGGGCACCCTTTCGTTTTGAATAAGAGTGTCTTAGAACAATTAAAATAAAAGTAAACTGTTCCACTAAGCAGCTTTACAAAAGTTCATGTTCCCAAACCATAAAGAGTGGGGAAGTCTTATGAGAAAGACTCAGAGGAATATTATGTATTATACAATATAAATCATACCAAGGATTGTCATCTGGTTCCCACCCATCCAATTCTTTGTAACAGCAAAAACACCGGGTACCATCAGGCTCTGCATTTGTAGGGATGTGATAGAAACCTGCTGCTGCCAACTGTTAATTAAAAAGATATGTGGTATAAATAATTTGGCAGTTTAACTAGACACATTATCTTATTGGCATGATTATACAATATTATGTGCAGCTCTGACAACCTAAAATATCACAGATACAACTATCAAATGGGAATGATCCATCCACTAAAACGGCTACCAGACCTCTAGCCACATCAAATAAACTTCATTATTTTAGTTATTGTTTGAAACATCAAGTGAGTCAAGCAGTCGCATGACAACAACGATATAGCAGAAATACCGATGTAAGCCTGTAACATTAAACAACGAAAAAGTTCCAATTTTAATCAGCTGTTTTAAGGCCTAAATTTAAATATTGTTTGTTTGACCTTTACCGACCCAATATTTTTTCATTGGGTAGATAGGTAGGTAAATTTTTTCGTTTTATTTGAATTGTGTAGATTTAATGTTGTCTAAGTACTATTGTCTGACCAGATTAAACTGAGACTCCTTGCATAATTTGTTCAAGAAGTTATAAAAACATAATAGTTTAAAACATTTATCGCTACATGTACATGTAACTTTATTGAGTTCTCCTAGATAACAATCTGTGATGGCTCAGTGGGTAAGTGTGCAGTGTGTAGACCACAATGTATCAGGTTCGATGCTAACTAAATATATTTTTTTTATTTTACATTTTTATCTTGATATGCATGTATGCTATTCGTGAATTAAAATCATCCCTATGTTCACATATCCATAACACATTCAGTCATACTTTGAAGTTATAATTGCAAAGTCGTTGGAACCTTTTTCATGTACTTGAAATAAAAAAAATAAGCAATTGAAAATATTACAAAACCGAAAACAAAATAATATAAGGATGTACATGTACGCGAAATAATTTTAAACATAAACTCCTTGATTCAAGCAATATTAGGATATAAAATTGAAGTAAAATATTAATGCCAAAAGTATACAGTAAGTTTCAAACCTGCGACCACTTGCGTTAAAGGCGCAAACGTTTCCACTGCGCTACTATTCATGCTTGATTTTCTTTCGATTTTGTTACAAATGCAGAATTACTGCACATGTAGTAAAATAAACATATGAATCGAAAACAGCCGAGAACAGCATATACGGACTTTGATCAGAGTCTCAGTTTAATCTGGTCAGACTATACATGATTGTATACTCTATTGTTGACATAATGCTGGTTACTACTCTTTGTAGATGTTCTGTCAACTATGTGCGTGTAATATAATATGAACTAAGGCACAGCCTATTTTAGCGAATTATATCTTAACTATTAAAGAACAGCTTAGCTATATCATTATCACTAGGCAAGTTGATTTAACCTAGAAGTTATTAAAATCCCAATTTAACTTATTATGAAATGTCAAATACTTTCTGGTCCGACTCCACATGTACTGTACGATTGTAAGTTGTTGAGGTTCAAAAACGCCAGAAAAGATAACATGATCATCCAGTACAGAATGATTGCTGATCATACATGTATGATTCATAAATGTACAGTCAGTAGAAAATTTGTGACATTTTTGGGTACGAAGGACGATACAGTACGATTACGAACCTGCTTTCACTGTACTGTATAACTATGTTGATTATGTCTATAAAAATAAGATTTTCCTTGTTTAAAACAAGTACTTTCATTGCGTAATCAGTTGATCAATAACTGCTTATAGGCAGGCTGTCATGTCCAGTGTTTTCTCTTCCAAGCGTTCCTATTCCAAGATGGCGGTCGTTCAAAGTGCTATACTAAGCATACATGCCATGTTTCACAGACCCCTTTGCGTGAGATTAGTGATGGAAATGCAGGAGATTTCATTAAAATGCAGAAGATTTTCCTTGCTGAAACTTTAGACTTAAATTATTGAAGTTTATATGCTGTTTTCACTTATCTTAATTTGATGACAATACCATGCATGCTTCATGTAGCAATTTAAACTAATATTTGTCATGATTTTCATAATGTAAACAAAAAATGTCAGATTCCAGTTTGTCCATGAAATGCGTGAGATTTGATAAATTGGCCTCTGATCATGCAGGAGTCGAGTCTCAAATGCAGGAGACTCACGCATGATGCAGGAGATCTGGCATGTATGACTAAGCAACTGAGCATTTATCTCCCTTATTTTAAAATGTGTTCTAGATAGGCCTACTAGAGTTTTTGGAATATTTTTAAACATCATTAAAATATAAAAGAAAATTTATGAGCTACAGAATAACGCATTTTAGGAAACTTTTGTTATTCTATTGGCGGCCATTTTTCAGTATCTTTCTGTAACTTCGAAACTGTAACACAAATTTTCAGATCCATTAGTGAATTCAAACTCTGACCAAACCACGTGACCCGTTGACTTAATGCAAAAATTTTCGGGCGCTATGTGCCCGAAAATTCGCTATAAACCTTTAACAACTAGTCACACAAGAATTGCAAGCAATACAATACACATTGTGTTTTTTCCAAGTGTAAAAAATAGGTTCCTGGCCTTGTAAACGTTCTGGCCTGGTCAGTTAAGAAATAAAATAATTTGCTTTCTCCAGAGAGCAATATAATTATTTGGGTAGGTAGGGAAAAGGTTAAACCAAAGAATACAGGAGAATGGAACTGACACTAAATTAATTTCCTATAGGAGCCGACATTTTGAAAAGAAATAAGGTGATTACGTCAGTAACGATAAATGCCGAACGGACCGTTTCGATTGTTTTGCCGCTAGCCTCCGCCATCTTGATTATTTAATGTGTTTAAACCTGTGAGATATTTAGATTAATTTAAAGCAACCCATGGTCAAATATAGCAAAGGTGGGTTTTCATTTCGCCAATTATGTGTTTGCCAATGGAATGTTATTGTATAAATAATTTAGATGATTCATCCGTAAGTTGTGAATAGACTAATTTTTTAGACCTTTCCGAGTCGATGATTTTTCAATGGACGGGTTTCGGATTGCTTCCAAGATTTAATTTTCAGATCCCTAAGCAAACTTATTTACGGCAGTTATTCTTATAAATTATTATTTTTTGTAATCTTTGGGATCTGTTATAAATGATTAAACCACTTCGGGTTTGGGATTTACCACGAAAACACGATTTCTTTTCGATACACTACTACGGTAAACTATATGACGGAAAGAGACGGAGTTAACCAAACGTTGTTAAACCTTTGATAAAACGGACACGGCCAATAATTACCGAAGCGCGCACAATGCATTATGGGTCTTCAAGTCATAATTTGGCTCTCTTTAGACTGTGACATGCCTATCCATTCGTGTATAATCTTCGGTCAAACAAACAATGTTTTAGGCTTCATGATCTTTTGCTGCAATACGTAGGCCTAGGTAAAATTGTTGCTACCGGACTAATAATAATTTTTAATAAATTAACGCGGTATTTCAGCATGTTGAACTAGAATTTCGTCCATGAGACACGGGTGCCCCCATTATAGCACATATCCATTTAAATGGGGAAGGAGAGGGGAATAGCAGTTTGAGGTAACATAATTATTCAATTTCTTTAACCTTAAAAGTAATAATTAATTAATTAAAAGTAACAACAGGCCTTAATTCTAGTAAAAATCGACACAACATTGAAATATTCCATCCTTTACGGTCACCTATACATTGAGGTTGTTCATCTGTGAATTTCACTGAAAGCTAGAAGAAATTCCACCCAGTAGTTGAACTGTTTATGAGGAGTTCAACACACAAGATTTTTCACTATAGGGTATATAGTAAAAGTAACAAACTGAAAGAGTCATAACTATGGTCAAAATTGATGCAGCAAAAAGTCCATCCTTTACGGTCATCTATACATTGAGGTTGTTCATCTGTGAAAGTTTGAAGAAATTCCACCCAGTAGTTTATGAGGAGTTCAACACACAAGATTTACACTATAGGGTATATAGTAAAAGTAACAAAGGGCCATAACTCTGGTCAAAATTGACGCAGCGAAAATGCCATCCTTTACGATCATCTATACATTGAGATTGTTCATCTGTGAAAGTTTGAAGAAATTCCACCCAGTAGTTTATGAGTAGTTCAACACACAAGATTTGTGTTACGTACGGACGGACAGCACCAATGCTATATGCACAAAAAGGGCCATACGACTAACAAATGTTAGTCGTACGGGCCCGTATCTGTAGACACTGTCAATTGAGTGACAGGGCTCGACACCAACACTGGTCCGCTGGTCCGAGACCAGTGAAAATCCAGAAGGACCAGTGAAAATTCTGGAGGACCAGTAACTGTCCTATTTACAAATTTAGGGCTTTTGCCCTGTCGGACCAGTGCCCAAAATAGTTAGTGTCAAGGCCTGAGTGACCATCTCAACCAACATTGCTGCAGTAGTTGACACTACAGCTAAATAAGTAAATTAAGCAGCTTACAGGAGCCCAATGCTTAACCAAGACGCTTCCAAATTGGGCTATTGAGTGCCTTCCTTTGTCTATGCAACGACACGCTATGAGCGAGCAGTGCACGCTGATAGCATACCGTTTCTTAACACTTTGCTAGGCATGCATTTGTTGTGCAACGGACCGCTTCGGTCTGCTATCCACGAGTGCTCACCGGAAGCATATAATTTTTCTGCTTCGTCTGCTATGTAGCACTTATTTGAAGCAAGCCGTTTCCTAGCATAGCACTCAGTAGCGGTTTGGTTAGGCCACGTACGTTAATTAAATGTATAAGACACTGTATATAAACGTATGTAATAGGGGTAAGCATGGTGTCGTTCAAAATCACGATTAACAATGTTACCGCGCTAAGCGTAAAACGCACAAGTCAAATTCTACCCTGCTCTATATAAGACCTCATAATTTTCTTATCTATTATCCGTTTTTAAATATTTAAACCTTGTAATGAAGTGGTGATATATGTCTGTCTTTAAATACAGCATTTAACATGATACCTTAATTATTAAATCAACGGCGACGAGTTAGAATCCGTTCCGCATAAAACTAAAAGTAAGTTTTAAATCTCCCGTTTTTACCAAATAAAAATTCAATCAACGGTCGAAAATCATCAATTATTAATTTAATTTTCGATTGAGTTTGCTCATTAAAGCTTGTTTTAAAAGCTATTACTCTAAGAATTTATACCATGTAAAACTCATTTTTAAAGCATTTGCGAGTTGCCGACCGCCATCGAAATAAAACAGAAAGGACGTATTCATAATAATGCGTGATGTAAATTACGCATACCATTAATCATCTTTGGAGGCTATTTTTTTCAAAAGCTAGTGCTCATCATGGTTCATAATTTAATGTGACCAATACCTCACAAAATGCATTTAATAGCAGGTGATATTGTAAATAATCGCCATTTTATAATTAACATCCGGTAATTAGTCTGCAAGGTCAATACATCCTCATACATCAGTGGTTAGTCAAGTTCCCAGACTACCCCCTGATTCAATACCCGTCATTCCGAGCGCAAACCTAAAAATAGCTCATTTCATAGATATCTTGTGATTCCGTCTATCGTCCAATCAGAACGCTTGTTACTCTACGCAGGGAATTTTATAAACAAACTCGTGAGAAAATGTAAACATGGATTGAGTTATGGGATTTAAATATTAACAAACTTAATTGGATAAAGTACATCCTAAATTCAATATAGTTTATAAAGCAGCCGTTAATATAATAACAGAGAGTACTGTACGAGCGGTTAGATATATCGTGATATGAAATCAGAGTCCAAGGTTTTCGATGACGAGTGTCCATGGGCGTGAAGTCGAAATGGATCTATATAGCTGTGTCAGACATGCAAACGACGATTACAATAAGTCGCAGACATTAGATCTAATTGAATAATTAAAGTAAAACTGAGACTGTGCCCGTGAACTTCTAAAACAGATTTAAAAACAATTTGTAAACAACGATGAACGGACAGGTGCCCCCGGAACTCATTCGCCCTCGTCGTTAGTGAAAATGTTCCGTGCCCAGCTGATTCAGGTGTTAAGGTAATAAATAATCAGTTTCTAGTTCAATTTTAGTTCAATAGTTGTTTTATTATTCTGAATAATATCTTATAATCGATACAAAAACATTGCAAATATTTTTTTCTTCGATTGATTTCCCGAACGATAAATTTGAATATTTTGTTTGTTAAAGCTCGATTTTGATTGGGCGATGACAGGGAAACACCCGTCGTAATCGCTATGAATAGAAATAAACGAAATGGATCTGATTGGTTGATTTTTCGTTCATCACGCTAGGATTTGGCCCTATTGAACCAGAGTATGTTTCGGACGAAGAATACTCTGGTGAACGAGAATGGGTCAATACAGCTAGCGGAAAAAAAGTCCTGCTTCGTGACAAAAAACACTATTTTTGACACCATTTTGTGAAGACAAAACCAATAGTATCCAGAAAAAGGTACGACCAATACCTCAAACAGTATTTAATCTCACAATTTAAACAAGTTTCACTCAAAATATGTTTTCAATTAGCGCATGGAAGATTTGCAGGTGCCCGTTTCACACGCTTTTCGACGTGATTCCGCCATTTTGGAAATTTAATTGCAATAATAAGTACACAAATGTCAAGCTTTTTGATACTTTTAAGACAACGAAAACACAAATAAAATACTGAAAACACAAATATCCTGTTGTTCCCTATTTTCGGGCATCTAAGCACAAAAATGATTTTAAAAGCATTTCAAAAAACTTTTTGAATTTTTTAATTAGAGGAAAATATGACTAAACCACTTAAGCAAAACATGCAATCAACAAAAACACGAAAAAAATAACTTGTATGGTCTATTTTTAGTATCACATCACGTGACCTCCATAATCTGAGTTCAAGTGAACTTTCTCGTATAGTCGTCATTTTCGTATTGTGCCTCGACTGGTACTCTTACAAACTTTATAGTGGGCCCAATTTGTAATATTGTCCTTCAACCACACGTGTAAATTCTCATTTGTGGTTGAAAACCATTCAAAAAAAAGTTTGAGCAAGAATAATATGGGTTGTTTCACTTTTTTGAAATGTTCGCCATTTTTTAGTTTTTTTTCGAAATTTTTCGTTTTTTGTCCAAATCTGATTTATTTTTTTGAGGAAATCAACTAAAATATGTTAAAACTATCAAATTAATTCAAAATCATAACTCAGAAACGAAGTTTTGATGCTTGCCGAAAATACGAGAAAGCACGACGATACGAGAATCAGGGATACATGGCTTTCTCTCGAATATGCCATGTCGATTCGTAGGATAAACGTCGATAAATCGAGTAATTTGATTGATTTTATTTCACCCGTCCTGTCGTAATGGTAGGTGTAATGCGCACGCCTGACAGCTTAGTTAGACCAATCATGACTCCCATCTCCATAATATTCATAAATTGATTAAACTTCGTGGTTAGGCAAAGATCTAAAAATATGTGTTTAGATCTTTCGGTTAGGCAACAGGTCAACTTATTCTTTTTTCAAATTGAATCAAATAAAAAATTAACATACAAAGGAATAACAGATCTATTTATCATATATGCTTACAGCTCTTGGGTTACACGAGTTGCCTTCGTCAAACGGCCAGTCAGAAAATGTCAACAAACGAAATGATTCGAAAAACATATTGTACTCTTCCTTCTTGCAGTTTTGATATTCTGATAATTCTGTACCAAGTTTGATGGCAGGTGCCTTTTTGCTAGTTTTCTTTGATGATTTCTTTGCTTTAGTTCCTTTCCCAGGCATTTTGTTGTTTTTATTATTTTAAAATCTGCGGGCACAAATGTCGGAAGATAATGGGTAAACTATTGCCAACTGTTATCAGGAATTTAGCGTTGTCGTCATCGTGTTCGTGTTTCCGGTGTAAAACTAACCGCACCACGGATCTCTTTGCATTTTAGACAAGGAACTACAAAAGGGACAATTTATGTACGTCGATTCAAAAAAGAAAATATATCCATGATAATCTTGATTGTTTTAATGCATGGGGAAAGAATGGCAACATGATGGTGGGGATTTTTAACAGTATGGTATCAAAGGTAACTGTATCATTGATAAAGAGTAAAACATGTATTTTATAAAATTTATGTTATCTTAGAAAGGTGCATTTGTACTAAAGTGGTCAGATTCTCATGGTATCAAAAACAAGAATTGGCTTTCGATATCTTCATTAAGTAATTACATTCATAGACAACGTCGTTAGAACTACACCCATGCAAAATCCCATTGAAATTGATAAAATAGTTATAAAGTTATACCATGAAATGTATACCACGGTATTCAGTCAATCACTGAGGTGCATTCAATAGAAACGACAATGCTATTCTAACCAAGAACAAATAAAGTGATGTCACGCCCTATGGGTTTATTTTCTTATTTGCGGACGGATTGTTAAAGTATTGATATCAAATTAAAGATGAAGCACTCTAGTTACTGATTATGTAATTCATTTGACAATAACAACAGTTATAATGAAATGGTTACTAAAACAAATTGTACCTTAGTGACTGTGTGGTCAATTTCCCGTGTTTTAAACCTTTCTAAGATATTATCAATTTTATAAACAAAACATAGTTTTTGGTAAATCTATGTCATAGTGACCACACAACAAATACATGTTTGGATTATTTTTATTAATACATACAAAATAAACAAACAATATGCCATGTACTCATCATTCACTCACAATACTACATATAACCATATAACATCACTTCATCATACATAAACCATAAAAAAATTCTCCATGTACTCATCATTCACTCACAATACTACATATAACCCTGATGAAGGCTATGGAATAGCCGAAACATGTTGGATCAATAAATCACACTTGAAACCCGACCCGTCTTTTCCGTGTGTTTCACTAATTATATTTTTATTTGTACATATAACCATATAACATCACTTCATCATACATAAACCATAAAAATTGAACAAGACGAGAACGCCAGGGGGGCGTTTTATCAAGATGTCTTAGCTACGACATGTCTTATCTTAACTCTGCAACTTACGACAACTCAATAAGATGCGACAAAACCGTTTTATCAACGTTGTCGTAACTCGAGTGTCGCAACTAAGACAAACTTTTGTCGTAAGTCGGTAAAATTTGAGACGCCGTCTAGAATACGTCACTTCCGCTACGTGACGCGCACTTGTCAAATAAGCGTTGTCAATGTAAACAATTAACATTATGTTGTCGGCAATCTGCGATTATCCGAAAAAGCGACTGAAATTATCAGATTTAGAACAAATAACTAAATTAAGACAAAAATCAAATAAATACCCATCGATTGACGAATTCAGCGAAATGCATTGAAGTGTACTGCGAAGCTAGGCCTAAACTGTGTGCGGCGGATTGGTTCGAAGCTACAAAATATAGTAGTGATCGCAATTTTTAATACATGTCTACGTACATGCCCCTAGATTGTTACTTTTATTATAACCCTACCTATAGACACTGTACATAGAAAGTCATGTCTGAGACACGTCGGTCGACAGCTCAGACGCCATTTTTGTGCATTCTTAATAATGGCGTAAGCGGCCACCGCTCTGGCATGAAGTGTGAAATGGACTGGAGTGGAGTGCTATACCGTCGAAGTACATGACGTCATAGATCTAAGAGAAGACTAAGTCTTTTAGATCTCTTTTTCCAGATAGATGTGAATAGAAAAAGATAGATCCTGATTATACTACGTGCATTCCAGCTTGAAATATATCTAAATCATCTCAGATAAGTGAATAATAACCGAGTAGATCTAGATCTAATGAATAAAGTGTACTAGATCTAGGTGTAGGTCTATCTCAGGTATACATTAACTGTATCTCTATATAACCGCGGAACATGTTTGTGTTTGCTTATATTCACAAGTGTCTGGCTAGTTTTTTTACTTTATTCTTACGTAGGATCATTCCAACGTTTCCAATTGATTATAGATCTATATCTTTAACTTAATTAACATTAAGAGGTAAAATGCAAATGTAGATCGTTAGAAGTATATTGACATTTGAATTCAGATAGATGATCTACTTAAATTTAATAGTAGATGTTTATACTGTATCCTAACTTAACCTTCCACCAGCAATTTCTCCACATGTGGCGGAAAATCAACTTTGATGTCAAATTTCCATGGAACGGAATATAACCAGATCGCCTGACTACAATACCATCGCACTTACCACTTAACCATTTTTGTAGATGGTATATATCAGTATGATATATTGCTTCCAGACTTCACGTAGCCCGTGATTGATTCACATAGGCTATGTTTGTTATGTCCACCAGAGTTCAATTTGAAGAAAAAAAAGATTTTTAAAAACATGCCGTTTCGCACTAAAGAATTCCCTTAAGTGTTTATACAAAGTCGGAGTTACTCTAGACTTTCAAATTGATCTTTTTACATTCATCTCCAACCGCTGCACGCTTTCCTCGTGGAAAATCAGTAATATTTACTAACCAAATTGATTCCTTAGCTACTCACTTGGATCGGTGCACGTGTTTATTGTGCGCGAATCGTGAGCCGATGTGTTAAAATGTCACAATCAACTGACCGTAAGTGGACAATACCGGGTTTCCCATACAAAAACTCAGCTTGGGGCGTGGTTTGTGACACCACAGAATGGCACCGACGATGTACTAGATATTGAACTTTATGAAGTAAATCACGAATATTTCGCATAAAATCAGGAAACTATATTGATTGTCGACTGGATATGGTACATAAAAGTATTCTTCGCCGAATGCGCTAATTTGATCGCTTGTATTTTTTATTTTGATAGCACATAATCAGCCTGACTAAGCTTTCGTAAAATAGTGCGTTTTCAGCGATTCCTTGAATGAAGGTAGTGTTTTACTGTCTCTTGAGTGCTGTTGGCAGTGCATTCCATAGCTTCGGTGCTGCAGCCGTGAAACATCGGTCACCGTACGTGACAGTCCTCATCCTTGGCACAACTAGAAGAACAGAGTCATTCTGAGACCTAAGCTGTCTTTGTGGAATATATACTTCCAACATACTTCTGATGTAGCCAGGGGACTTTTCATGTAGTGCTTTGAAAACATGAGTCAAGACCTTGTACTCCACTCTGTAATGTACAGATAGCCAGTAAAGATTCTTCAGCACTGGAGTGATGTGATTGTAACGCGGTGTCCGTGTGATGAGACGGACAGCAGTATTTTGAATATTTTGTAGTTTGTAGACCTACTTGCAAAATCCCGATTCCTCGGTGTTTCATGACCTCTGACAAACGCGTCTTTGTGGAACTTCAAGATGTCAGCAGCGAAGTATGTGTACGCCGAGGTAATCAATGCACACTGCGGCGTTTATGTCCAAAGCTTTATCAGACACCATTCACTGTACCATACACGACGCCCATGTCCAATTAGACTAAATGTATGCAGTTTTAAGATTTACCGAATTTATCTAGTACATAATATGTATTCAATATATTGCAACTTGATGGTTTTGTGGCTTGACATCCAAAATTCTTTCTACAAATGTGTGTCTTCTGTATATACATGTTATGTTAATTAAATACACTAAAGTGATACAGTTAATGTACATGTATTTTATGCTTTATTTGTTACCTATATGTACCTCCTCAACATTATAACTGCTCCAATTGAAGTACAGTGCAACCTCTCCAGAGGGCCAGAGCGACCCTCCTTTCAGACAAAAACACTCTTGAGCAACATAATCCATTGCGGCCTCCTCGATAGACCGGTGGTTGAGCTTCCGCTTCTAGTAAGGGAGGTCTCAAGTTCGATCCATGGCCGCGTCATACCAAAGACGAAATAAAAATGGTACCGGTCATTCCCTTACTAGACGCTCAGCAAACAAGAGGGCTCAAAGGGCCCTAGGTCGCTCACCTGTCTTAGTTGTTTAACAAACTCATGAAGATTGGGCCGTAATTTTGTACTCAAATGGGTACACAATGGGGAGGTTCAATGGGGTTTTCTACGAAATGACCTAGTGACCTAGTTTTCCACCCCATATCACCCAGTTTCGAACTAGACATACAATGTAGCTTATATACAGACAAACATGCTGACCAAGTTTCATGAATATTGGTTCATAACTGCATCCTCTACATGTAATTTGTTATCAATCAATTGTGGACGGACGAACAGACGACGAGTGATCACAAAAGCTCACCGTGACAAGTGAGCTTAAAAGGGGAAACTGGCTTCTCTTCTCTCAGACCCTCGTGGCGAGCGATAACATCAGGAATGAGGTGTCGAGAGTGATTAATATAAGTTAAAAACAAGACTGTGTTCAATAAACGCCTTTGCCCCCATGGAAGCCTTGTCCATAAAATAGCTAAGTGAATCAGGGGGCCATAATTCTGTTAAAATGTTGGATAGCGTTACATTGCTGTGATAGTGCAAGGGGTTTGCCTCCTTATGATGGTAAACAAGTATGTCAAGTTTTAAGGCAACACCTTGATGTAAGACGAAATTTCGGTTAACAAGAACTGGACGCTCAATAAGTATAAGTCCAAACTTAGGTCACTGTGAAGGTCAAAATGAGGTAAGGTGATACAGGCGTGTGGAGAGTGTTCAAATACAACATCCATGCAAGTATGAAAGCTTTGTAGCAAGCCGTATTAATGCTAGAAGAAAAAGGTAAAGGAGGCAAGAAAATGGGATGATAATCTAGCATTTAGTATACTGTCTTTAGATTATTTAGGTAAAAGCAGAATCATTGAACATAAATAAAAGAATGACACAAGTCCATACTGTATTTCATCTGTGTATTTCACAATCTCATCTTTGCAAACCCCTAATTGGCAAATAATAACATGTTCACAGTATTACCTCTGTAGAGCAACAATGTTACACTCTTAGGGAAACTAAAGTATTCAACAGCTATTCACATTGATCATACCTTAATATTTTCAGTTTCTATGTATGTATATGCAATTTAATTAATACCATAATTTTTTTAAGTCACCTTCTACAATTGGAAACTTGGAAATTATACAAAATCTAGACAATCAAAAAATCAGCTGTACATCAAAATGCTTGTATTTTTGCATATGCATGTATTTTAAGAAGAATGCATGAAATACTATTTATGTGGAGGAATTTTCAAGACTTAATTTAGACATTTGAGAAAATGCCAGAAGATAGAAAAAGAAATCCATTTGAGTAGGTTTTGAAATGTACTGTCACAAGTTGCTTTGTCTATGTTTGTGGCTAAAAGACCAAATTCTAAAGTATATTAGCATTACAATATTTATAGAGATTATTCAGGACCACAGCAGTGCTCCTTCAAAAGTTCATGTATTAACACCAATATGTTCCATTGGTCAAAGGCATTTCCCCCAATGTACTTCCTCTTTAAGTTCTCTTTAAGTTACCACCATCCAGTTGATCAAGCAGTGATGCACTTCCTGAAAAATACATGATAGAAAATCATTGTACATACATAACTTCCCTATAAAAATTCAAGGACTTTTCAAGTACTGTTAGTCAATTTTCAAGGACTAAAAATAGATTTGAGTTAATTTTAGTCCACAATCTATCATTTGTTCATCAACTTCTATCAGTTTTGTTATTTTAGTCTGTTTTCTTTCAGTAGCAAACTATATTTCTAAATTTACCAGAAATGTGCTTTTAACAAAATTCAAGTACTTTCAAGGACTTTTTGCAGTGTCAAATTCAAATTCAAGCAATTTTCAAGTACAAGGCATTAAAATAAAGAACTATTCAAGTCATGTGTGAAACTTGAAAATTAACAATACAACTTACAAGTAAGAACACAAAATAATTAGGCCGGAACAGTGTAAAGAACTAAAAGAATTATGCTTAATTTTAAAATGAATCTAATTAAAATTACTTCATTAAAGTAATACACTTCTAGTTATCTACATAATGAAGTAATACACTTCTAGCTATCTACATGAATGTTTAGATGAAAGGATAAAAACAACAACAGAAAAGTAATTTAATAAGCCTACTTTTGTTTAAAATGTGTACAAACACATTATTTTAGCTCTATAAATCAGTTTCAGTAAAATGTGACCCATTATTTTATTTGCATGATGCATTAATGATAAATACAGGCACTAGAAGAAATGTGCATACATGCTGGTACCAAAACTATTAGAAAAGGTACATCCAGACAATTAGCTAAATTGAAGTATTACCGGTTATCCATAATGCTGTAATTTCTTGTCTATATGAGTGATTCTCATTTTACCATGTACATGAATGTTCTATCTGTATATGATTCTGCAATAAAGAAATGAGGTGCATTTTAAATTTACAGCATCATTTTCAGACAACATAATTTATAATTCCTAGGCAATTAAATGCAATAGTGTCTCTAAACAGGAAATATTTAATTGTTTACAGTGATGTTTTTCTGCATTGAAAAACCTTTAATGGGAACATTCAGCAGCATTTTTTGTAGACAGGTGGTCTCTCTTTACAGTCTAAATATCATTGAAAATAGTCAGATGGTAAAAAAAATGTGTAGGTCTTTTAATGATCCAGACAGGTTTAAAATACTTTTTATATTGGTGGTCTTTGATCAGAGGTGGCCTTTAACCTAGGGTTTTGTCTTTTCAGCAATATTTAAGGGACAGTTTTTACAAACAATCAGGGTCATATATGCCAATACCTGCAGCAACCTGCTACAAACTTATTATCAATTACATTATATATAGCTAGTTTCTTTCACATTTTCCAAATGTACAGCAACTACTTAATGAAATATATCTGTATAGCTGTAGGGTCTCATGGAAACTAATAAAAGCATCTCTGTCTGTGTAGAAAACTGATGTTTTTCCTTCATCAGCACATTGATGCGTCTCCACTGATCAAAGTTATTGTGCGAGTGTAGTGAGCCAGAAAAATGCATAGATTTATATCAAATTTTATGTGCAGGCCTACACAACCAGTACCAGTACAAAATGTTATGCTTTAAGTTCAGAGAAAAAGAACATCATTTGAAAAAATCATGAGTTTCTATAGAATATAGCCATTTTGAGAGTTGTATTTTTAGAAATTTAAGGGATGATTTCTAATAAATAGGATTTTCCATATTATATAGGTCACAAACATTCAATTTTTGTCACATTAAAATAATTCAGAAAATTAAAAGATACATAATTACAACCATAAAGGCTTAATTTTCAATTGGTTCAAAAGATCCAAAGCTTGAGAAACATACTTCAAGTGTTTATTTACTTTTAATCAAAGGATTGAAGGCAGATCCAATGGAATCCTGTTAGTGCCACTTGTAATGTAACTTGTATGGCAATCTCAACAACATAGTGACATCACCACAATGCATTATGACATCAAGAAAATATGACATAGCGCTTAAGGATAAAAAGTGATGGTATTTGATTGTCAATCATGAATGATATAATGATAAAAATGTTACAGTGGCATTGGTATGTTACATTGTAGCCTGTCAATAAATGAATAATGGGATATATTGTAATGTCGCGTCCCATTGTCATGTTGCATTGTTAATTCACATTTTCGCAATGCCGCATTTGTCCCATATGTCCTTACTGTTGTATTCAGGTGTGACACATAATGTGACATGATTGATGGACTAAAATTAATGCACCGCAACCATTAATATTAGGTGATATGAAATTAAAGCAATATTGCGTGGCTTCAGGCAGTCGGGTATCTTCTGTTGTGTTGGCCAATACAGCACAACACAGGTCAATGTGCAGCACTACATAAGTTCGGATTAACATGCAACTTTGAATCACACCACATCACATTATCGTGCGGTGTATTTCTCTAAATTGCCGGACATGACAACATTATATAGCATTGCGACAAGACAATTTAACAACGCAATGAAAAAAAGTTGCGTCAACATGACATGATTGATGAAAACACGATACACGTACGACAGTGCCTTACAATAGTCGAAGATGAAATGTCGCATTGTCTTGCATCGAACTTGATGGGGGCAATGGTCGACATTCAAGAAGGCACTAACTAGATTCCATACATGATTGTAAATAGTGAATAAGACATCGCAAAAATGTTCAATGTTACAAAACATTGTGTAACATTGTTGAGATGGCGCAACAAGTGGCACCAAAAGGATTCTGTAATATATCTATAGACTTTAAACTATCATTTATCACAAGACTACAGCATTCAACAATATTGACCAATATCTGTCTTAATGATGAAGTGAAAGGTAAGCATATTTCACCATTCATGAGGCTGGTCTTGTTTTCACTGAATAAACATTATTTTCATAGTGGGTGGGGTATGTTTCTTTTTTAAAACTGTGTAGCGCAAAAACGACATATCATCATCATTAGATCTATAAATATTATACTTATTATTTACACTCTTCAGTAAATTATATAAATTCCCTGCAAGTGTGTATTGACTAATTTCAGTTTTGCACAGACGAAATTCATCATGAAATAGATGGGGGAATACACTCAAGTAGTACTGTAGTCTCCCTTGATTGCTTGAAATGATTACAGTTCCATTCAATATGAAACAAACGAATGAAATAATCGACGTAGAATGAATATGTAAAATGAAAACAAACATCTACCTTGCTCTATCAACATGACATTGCTCCAACGAAGATCTTATTATTGGATTTTCTTCAGATTTGTTTACACTTCATTCATTTGTGCGGTTGCCGCATGTCATACTTCGTGACCTTCCGTAACACATCGTCCCAATACTATTCGAAACATCGTTTATGGGACGAAACTGTCAAAATTGCATTCGAATCGAGCAGACGAATGGTGGCCATTTTGTTTGAGTTACGACAAAACTGCTAGTTACGACAGCCTCGGACCTGTCTTAAAACTTGCGACAAAAATCGACCAAGTTGCGACATCGTAGCTAAGACAAATGTTGATAAAACGCATTTGTCGTAAATTCGGCGACGTACGACAAAACTTGCGACAAACTACTAAAATATTGTCGTACGACACGTTGATAAAACGGCCCCCAGATGCTACGTCACTACCTGTGACGTAGCATATTACGTAGTAGTGTGGTCACATGACTACTATTTTGGTAAATCTATGTCATAGTGACCACACAACAAATACATGTTTGGATTATTTTTATTAATACATACAAAATAAACAAACAATATGCCATAATAATGAGTAATAATTGGAGCTACGACGGAATGTAGCCAGAAGACAATAACTTTGTCGAAAACAAGAGATTATGAAATATGCAATAAATCGATATGAGGTTAAAAACAAACATGATTACTAGATCTAGCCGTTATAAGAATCCCAGTCTACACATTTAAACATTCAACCTACTGACACAGCCGTATTATTCATGCGTCAATATGACGTCAGTAAATTCGCTCGGCGTACGTGCGTGTACATAATGCTGGAAAAACACCTCGGAGTTCTTCCAACGACCTACTTTTCTAACAATTTCAGGATTAATATTTCGCTCTATGGCTGACGTAGCGCCTGTTGGACGAAACGATTTTGCTGAAAATCCCTGACCAGCTAAACCCGCTAAAGTGATGGCCTCGTCCAAACTTCGTGCAATTGATGCCGCACCAAGAGCAGCGAAAGGGGCCTTCAGAGCAATAAACACAGGACCATGTACGTCCCTGTTACAGTCGGTTCTTGAAATATATTCTCACAAAGTAACAATCGGATCTATCTTGTGATTACTAGCGTGCGGAATACTAACCACGAAACCTGTTCTAGAGGTGTCGTTTTTTATCCCAAATAAAGTAAATTTAGCCCCCTCAGCAGTAAATTCAATCTGATCAATACTGAAAATGAGATCACACGGACCCGTATCGGTATGCATTTTACCCTTCGGAGCAGCATCCGAAGGTCTTAACATAAGAGTAAGAGCAAGAAGCGTAATTGTCTTAAGCCGTAAGTCTTTGATAGCCAGACTACCATTTTCATGCCACGCAAGGAATAAATCGTGAAACTTATGCACTGGCATAGCCTTAGATCGATTCATAGGTATAGAAGTCCCCGATTTTACAAGACCTGTTATAAGCATCTGGAGCTCAGGAGCATCTAATACACTCGGAATGCCTAGGCCTTTATAAACATGACCGGTAGCCGCCGACGCGGTGCGTAAAACTGAGTTGGGTCGTTCAGACGCACCTGCAATCTCACAAAGAAAGTCTGCGACAGGTGCCGTACTGTCAGGCGGAAACTTGTAAGACGAGCTCTCACAAAATGTCCCAAATCTACTGATCAACCTATTATATGAACTGACTGTACTGGGTGCTAAACAATATGTCAAACGATCAACAGCGCGGTCCGACCAATTTTGTCTTTCAGTTAAATTTTTCCTCCATATATCCTCCAAGCGTAAAGCGCCCATTTCCGGTTCCGGCATGGTTCCGGTGTTACCCCCATCGCGCGACAACTGTTTTTGTTGTTTGGAATACGTAACGGTGGGGCTATTGACAACTGCTTTAGTCTTAGATACCAAGTTTGAGCCTTCCACGCCGGTGCGATTATGGTTGCAATGGCACACTGCGATGTGAACACGTCTAGCACGCGGGACATGAGAAAGAACGGTGGATTGACGTAATTGTTCTCTAAGCCCCAGTTGACCTGAGCTAAAGCGTCTACACCCTCTGACATCGGTTCCCAGTATCGACTGTTGAACCGCTTTACGTGTGTGTTTTGGCAATTCGCGAAACGATCTATTGTGTGTGGACCCCACAACTCGTCTATGTAATGAAATAGGCGCGGGTGCAGACGCCAATTGTGCTTGTCTGGTGTCCTCGACCAGTAATCGGCTTCCGTGTTCAACTTTCCGGCGATATGTGCGGACTCGAGCCATATCCCATTCTCCATGGCTTCTCCCCATATTGCGATTGCCAGTTTGGCAAGATTCGGACGCGGGCCACCCATATGTCTTATATAAGCCATTGCCGAAATATTGTCGGTTAAAATTTGGACGCGCTTGCCCGTCAGTAGGGACCCAAACGACTTCAGTGCCATAAGAATAGCCAACATCTCCCTTTCGTTTTATGATTGGAATGATATACGTTTGTTCCAATCCCCGGATGCAATGTGTCCCTCGTACACTGCACCCCAGCCGAGGTGTGACGCGTCCGTCACCACCTGTGCGTCTATTGACTCGGAACATATTACACGCGAGTTCCAAGCGTTCACAGATTCAAACCACCAGCGGAATTCGTCCGCTACCTCCTTCGTTATACTCAGATAATCACCCCACGATGACCTTGTACTAAGAAGCCTATATGCGTTTCGCAAAAATAGTTTACCAGGCGTAACCGCCCAAGCAACAGAAATACACTGACCACAAATGCGTGCCAATGATCGCGCATTAATCATGCAAGATTTCAAAGCTTTACGAATCGCCGATTTTAATTTTAAAACACGAACACTTTGCGATTTTACGATAACTTTGCAGTCCGAACTATAAATGTCATAACCTAGATACTTTATATTACATGAAGGTATCAAGTGCGACTTCTCCAAATTAAGCACAAACCCTAAATCGGACAGTGTCTGCAATAATAAATCAGCGTGATCCGTCACAGTACTAATTTCAGCAGCCAAAAGAAAATCATCTACAAATACAGTGACACGGACACCCAACGATCGTAAATATGCAATTACAGGACGAAGAATCTTATTAAAATAGTAAGGGAACAACTCAAACCAAAAGGAAGGACTTTCCAACGATAATACTGATTATTCCACCTAAAACCTAAATGATCTCTATAGTCCACTGCAACCTGAACATGAAAAAATCCGTCTTTTATATCAGTGGTTATAAATCTAACATTTGGCTTTACAAGCTTAGCTGCCTCTCTAATATCGTCATTGCGAAATTTGGGCAATTTGCACTGAGAATTAAGCAATCTTAAATCGGTAATTAGTCTAAATGTTCCACCTTTCTTAGGGACACAGCTAAGAGGACTGACACACAAGGGTTTATAATCACAAGGCTCAATATAATTGTTCAATAATAAACGCTCGAGTTCTCCATCAACAAATGATGATTGTCTAGAAGTCAGTTTATGGTTCTCTAGTTCAAAAGACACAATATCACTGTTTAACGGAATGGGTACTCCCTTAGAAACCCATTCTATGATATAATCCGGTGAATTAATCTGAATCCATGCATTTACATTTCTATTTAGTTTCGACTGACACATTGGATGAATTAATAATTAAAACACACAAACCTACAAGTAATAAAACACAAATTCACCACTGCACATGTAATCCAAGATTGTGATTAAATCCAGCTTTCAATAAGCAACACAATAACAATGAATACTAAAGTCACTAGATCTATCATACTTATAACAATTAGCACAGTCAAAATCTAATCGTCTCCTTGGTTGTGGGTATAATCCTCTCTTTGGGGTCGTTTCGGGAATTGACGCTGTGTGAACGACTGGTAGATATCCGAACGTTGGTTACCCCTGTGGTAACCGCGGCCTCTGCCACGACTTCCTGTCGATGTACGATATGGCTCCTGGGGACGGTTAGCAGCCGATATTGTAGCAGCCGAACGTAGTGTCTCTAATGATGCGGGGTTCAGCCCCGATGTATTCTTCTGAAGCGCCCTGAACAACTTGGACGTATTAGAGTCAAATTGACTATTCACAATTAAAGAAGCATATTCATCCTGCAGGAAACGTCCTTGTGCCTGCGCAATCAAAAATAACTGATCCAATGTCGTCTGTGAAATGTTACTTCCAGGTTCAATAGTCGACAATAACTTCACTAATGTCTCGTTGTAACGACCGCATTTAGACACAACGTTAAGAACTGGTTGGTCTTTCCTCTGGATTCCTTGACGAGATTCGTTCAGCTTTAACTCCGCTGGAAGCTTAATTCGTGAGAGAGAATCTCTCAACGCCTGAAAATCTCCTTGGATATCCTGGGTGCTGCCAGTGGCGCCGGGCTCTTTGAAACTGGAGGCCACGTGGTCACAGTGACTGTCAATTGGCTCCGAATATGGAGCAGAATGCACAAATTTTGCACTAAATCCGTCACGATTTTCACTAATATTAATGTCCGCTAACTTTGCATCGATAGAAACAAACTTTTCTTCCACAATTTTCATGAAATCGTCTAATTTCTGTTCCATTTCTACGCAGACGTAAAAACATGTCCTCACTCGTGAGTGAACAAGACGAGAACGCCAGTGTGGTCACATGACTATTATGACTACTATTTTTGTTTACTCTTTATTAATGACACAGTTATCTGTGTATGGTATGCATGGTCGTCTCAATCGCGAGAACTCAGTCATTTCCGTTTGTCTCCAGTAATGAAAAGCATAAAGGCCGAGGTGACATGAGCGCCAAAACAGTTTATCTTGAAAGCATAACAAACGGATAATATTAAGTCGGATAGGGAAGTGCCTTTTTAGGCAGCACTCAACTTAACAGCCCCTCTTAAAGACAAATTATATAATGATCAAAGCGACCGTGCAAAGCTACCATCCTCTATCAACAATACAAAAAGATAATATTAAGTCAGACAGGGAAGGCAGCACTCAGCTTGACCAGCCGAGCACAGAAAACATTAAAAACACACAAGGTACAACGCCCACCCGAACATGTCGAGCACAGAAAACATAAAAACATAAAAGGCACTATGCCCAACTAAACAAATTATAATCCTCCCTTGTCCAAGCTGTCGAAATTCTAAATTAACCAGTTTCAGCAATCAAATAGCTGAATGCCCAAGCTGGATGACCTAGTTCCAACAGTAAAATGGCTAAAATACCTAGTTTAAGCTATTAGAAGTCCTTAAAGGTAGACAAGAGAAGAAAAAGTTCAGTGACAAGATTTCAGCTAAATGATATAGTTTCGGCAATACATATGAGCCTAATGCTCCTAGGTGAGTGACCTTTTTTAAACAAATAGTAATCCCAGGTAAAATAACCACGTATCAACAGCAAAAAAGAATTGTCCCCCACCGAGTGACCTACTTAGAACAATTAGTAATCCCCCATAACATAACCATGTTTCAACAGCAAAAAGGAATTGTCCCCACCTAGTGACCTACTTAGAACAATTAGTAATCCCCCGTAACATAACCATGTTTCAACAGCAAAAAAGAATTGTCCCCCGCCATACGACCTACTTAGAACAATTAGTAATCCCCCGTAACATAACCATGTTTCAACAGCAAAAAAGAATTGTCCCCACCTAGTGACCTACTTAGAACAATTAGTAATCCCCCGTAACATAACCATGTTTCAACAGCAAAAAAGAATTGTCCCACGCCGAGTGACCTACTTAGAACAATTAGTAATCCCCCGTAACATAACCATGTTTCAACAGCATCAAAAGGATTGTCCCCACCTAGTGACCTACTTAGAACAATTAGTAATCCTCCGTAACATAACCATGTTTCAACAGCAAAAAAGAATTGTCCCCACCTAGTGACTTACTTAGAAAAAATACTAATCCCGGGTAAAATACTCACGTTTCAACAGCAAAATATAATTGTCCCCGCCGAGTGACCTACATGAATTGAATGACTTCAACTTCTATTAAGATAATATGGTTAAAGTGTAATATTCATAATATTATTTATAAAATGTTTTATACATTTGCTTCTTTTAGTACTTGCAGCATGCATACATTAATTAATACTTTAGTACAAACTATCATTTTGAAATAAAACTGAAATTTAGCAATGCACAAAATAGATTCAATATACAAAATGTAGTAATAAAAAATCTTATTTATAAACCTTCTTTACACCATTGTTAAAAAAATAAACATAATGCCCTCTAACCTACCTATCAGACTGAAGTGCACTCCAAGTGCACATTGATGTGCACTTGGAGTGCACATGTAGTGCAGACCATGTTTAAACCTTGTGCACACCATGTGCACTTCGTGTCAAGTTTAGTTTAAACAGTACGTTTCTTAGAACAATTAGTAATCCCCGGTAACATAACCACGTTTCAACAGCAAAAAAGAACTGTCCCCTGCCTAGTGACCTACTTCCACGAACACAGTGGAGACAAGGGCGCAAGGAAATTAGAAAACTAGCAACCAAATAAATTTAAGATACATCCATAACTCTACAGCTACGTGTGAACTTATAAACGACCCGGGTAGGGTACTAATAGCGCAAACGAAACATATATTGGACGAATAGTGAATGCGAATAAAATAACTCATAGCTGCATCGAAATGGCCCCGGTCAAAATGACGAATACTTAGAAATTATGAGATATTGTAGATTATTTAAGATAGAAAAACTCCACTGTAAACTGAACTGGAGCTAAACTTTAGATTTAATCCCATATTTTAATAATTAAAACAAATACGAAACTCCGGACAGAAATAACATCCAACAAAAACAGAAGGACACGAAAGGACACATGAAAACAAAAAGGCACAGACAATGCACAACGTAACTAAAAATGTGTAGACCATGCCCAACAGAAAAAACTAGCACAAGAACACGACTGTATAACAAAACGACACAGACATTGTCCAACGTAAACATATATAGCAACTATAAAAACACGACATCCCGTCCCGGAATTCTGCCGCCTCAGTCAGTCAAACTAAAACGGAACAAGAGCCAGGTGAGGAAAAATTACCAAAAGGACATTACACACCACAAGGACAATATACAACATATATATAGTGTACATGCAAATTTGATAGATACGAAGCAGCCTTGTGCTGGACAACGAAATTGCAGAATTGCACATACAAAATGAACAAAGTTAAACAAAAAGGCAAAATGGCAAAATATTTTTGTATTTTTACTATAAAGTGGACAATACATACATAGAGGAAGGTTGGCTAAAGGGCTTCCGCCTTGGTACGGACAGCGACAAATGTCAATGGGGGCTTAAACGTTTACAGTGCACCAAACCTCACACTTACCCAATAGACAACCTTACAGAACATTACTGTGTAAATAAAAGTTTCCCGCCATGTAATGATCTCTAACAAAAAGGCCAAAGTGACGGGTAATAAAAGAATGTAAAACATGAAACAGTATATGAACAACGTCCATCAAGTAGCTCGGAAAGTACTCAATGACCTATCAGAAGTCAGAGCAACAAGAGAACAAAACATATAAGGGTACGACAAGACAATGTAACAGACAGGCTTCAATGTCAGCCGTCCAAAAAGGCTTAAGGTTAGGCATATCATAGAGTCTGTATATTGTCCGGTCATCTCACAATGAAATAGGAAGCATAATGGCGAGCTGTAAATGGACCCACTACTATATAAGCATGCAGTACTTTGCAAAATTAAAGGGTGGTGTGTGGTGTCCGGTTGTTGCTTTCCTCTTCACATGGCTCTCGTTCCGTTTTAGTTTGACTGACTGAAGCGGCAGACTTTCGGGACGGGATGCCGTGTTTTCAGTTGGGTATTGTGCTTTGTGAGGTCTTTAAGAGGGGCCTGGTCAGCGAATAAAGAATATGATGTTTTTAACGTTTTTAACGTTTTTAACTCACACACTGTAAATACTTGCTGCACCGCTCATACGATTTTAATAGTACGATATTGCCCCAGAGTGGGATCTGTACTAAACAGAAAGAAGAAGAAGACTTAATATAATCTTTTTGAAATAGAAATATACCTCATCTCTGGATAGCTGTACCTATCTATCTATCTTCCTGATAGCCAAACCCCTGCTGGGGACTTAGGCTTGACGCGCGTCAAACTGACAAAGAATGTTAATAAGGATAAGAAATTAAAAGTATGAAAGATGTGAGAAAGAAGACAGGTTAAAAATAGGTTAAAAACAGGGCAGGTATTATTTAAGGAGAGGCATGTTCAATACGGCTAACAGCCGTGCTGAACTCAGGTGTGGGAAGGTCAATGATATCAGGGGGTAGGGAGTTCCAGTGTATTATTGTTCTAGGGGGGAAGGAGAATTTATGATAGTCTGTTTTTGCGTGTATTTGTTGGCATGTCTGAGAGTGTGATGTGCGTGAGGACCGGGTGCTAGGGATGAGACAGTTTTGATGTGGGATATCAACCCGGTCATGTAAGATGTTGTGTAGCATAGTCAGTCGTTGGTCGATTCGTCGTTGGTCAATGCGTCTCCAGTTTAGCATGTCTGTGACACTGGACGTACGACTGTAGTCTCGCTTGGTCCAACGAGCAGCTCTACGCTGTATGACCTCAAGTCGCTCAATAAGGATAGCTGTATGTGGGGACCACAGACAGTGGAGCTGTATGCTGTTGCTTTTAGTTTTTATGAATGTATTTTATGTTTCTTCTGAGAAATCCTAGTGTTTGATTTGCTTTCTTGTGATGTTGTTTATGTGTGTATTCCATGTGAGATCATTTCATATTGTAATTCCTAGGTATTTTGCTGATGTTACTGATTCTAAGATTGTGTTATGCAGTGTGTATTGTGTTGGGATGACTGTTTTTCTTTTGGTGATGTGGATGACTTGGCATTTTGATGGATTGAATTTCATATCCCACTTTGTTTCCCAAAGTTGGAGCCGGTTTAAGTCTTGTTGGAATAGGCTGGAGTGAGAGGCAACAGAAAGAGCAAGATAGATGGCTGTGTCATCAGTAAAGAGACGCCCTTTGGAAGATTGAACAGACTCAGGAAGATCATTTATGTAGATGAGAAATAGGAGCGGTCCCAGGACCGAACCCTGGGGAACACCTGAGGAGACTGGTATAGTGCTGGATGTGGAGCCATTGACTACTACTGACTGTGATCGGTTATCTAAAAAGCCTTTGTACCATCAGCAAAGGTACAACTTTGGGATGTTGTCAATTTATTGAAATATCTTTCTCCCGTATTATTTGATCTATTTAACATCTTTATACGCCACACACACTATATATCTAACTCGTTTTGCCGAATATGTGGATCAAAAAGGGAAGTAACTGCTGCGATTAAAAAATTTGGTGCGGACCAAATGGATATCCGGACCAAATGCGCACGACACTTTGACGCATGCGCATAACGTTCAGGAAGTGAACAAAGTGAATTTATTTATTTACATTCTTACGTGTTTTTCAATAACTTTTTACAGGTATGCACCGAATAATTTAGCCTTATTCTTTACTAAAAACTAAATTAAACTTATCATCTATTTGGCTCAGTTGTCATTGTATGTATTCTTGTTGTCACATGACTATGTCAAGCCTTTGACGTAACAACAATTTTTGTCATTTCGAAATCTTTGAAGTTGGATATAAAACCCGTTCCACTTTTGATTTATAATTGTACAGATATTGAATTTTGTGATAATTGTATCTTGACCAGGTAAATAAGTTTTATTGTTAGTTATATGTATTTGCGATTTAGGATGTTAGGTTGGCTGAAACCCACTGATTGGTCCAGTTTTGTGAGGCTCATGTCACATTTATTTGGGTTGTTGCTTGAGTTTCATTCCAGGAAAAATTGTACACCCAGGATGTAACCGAGTTAATGACAATTAAATGCCAAGATTTTGTTCTCTGTACAACCTAGTGTTCCTCAAGAAATTGGTGCCTTATTACTATAATATATATAACTATGACTAATTAGTTGTGTTAAACTTGAAAGTTGAAGTTATTTTTATCCCCCGAAGGCTGGCATATTGAAATTGAACCTGTTTGTCCGCCAGTCCGTTTGTTCAAGCATTCAGATTAAAAAATTTAATAAAGTTATTACTATTGCATAGAAATGACAATTATTTATTATTATAAGTCAACCCTACTAGACAAGTGGCATAACTGTAGGATGATTTTGTAAGAGTAACAACCCTTATTTAACTTAGAGTCTAATTAAGTAAGTAATGCAGCTATCAATGTTTTCCCCACGGGAGGGGAGCGGCGGGCATGCACGGGACTTTTGACAGAAGGCTGTACCCGATAGGTGGGAATTTGACAGACAGAATGGTGCCGATTCCCGGGAAATTTTGACTTTGGCCGAAATTTTGATCCCGGGGTATGTAAAGCATCTCCCAGTCACCCAGTGAGGGGATTTTGACAAATTGTCCTTGCTCTAGGGTGGAAATTTAGACTTTGAAAAAGTAAAAATGTCAAATTCCCCTGGGTCAGCCCGCCGCCCCCCTCCTGTGGGAAAACATTGATAGGTGCATAAGTTAGACATTTTGGACTAAATTAAAAAAAAATTATTTCAGTATTTGTAAATAGTTATTTGTATAATTGTTTGCTGTTGATGCTTGGCACACATACTATCATTAAATATTAGTCAACATAACTAGACATTGGTGATAACTGTAGGATGATTTTGTCAGGAGTTGTGGCCCTTTTTAACTTCTATAAAGTAAAGACGTTTGGGTTAATTTTTTAATGAAGTTCAATATTTTGCCTACTCTCAATGCTATTGTAAATTAATGTAACTTGGCAGTCGACATAACTAGTAGACAAGTCATATGATTACTGCCTGGTATCGGCTAACCATTTATTTGTAAGGAGTGGCCTTAATTTAACTAAATGGCCCTTTTTATGCCCCCCATCTTTGATGAGGGATATATTGCTAAAAAAGAATTAAGATGCACATGTCTGTCGGTCGTATAAAATGGTTTCCGTTCAATAACTCAAGAACACTTTGACCTAGGATCTTCAAACTTAACATGGAGATTGGCCAGCAACAGTAGACAACCCCTATTGATTTTGAGGTCAGTAGGTCAAGGTCACTGTGACCTTTATCATTTCTGACTTTTTAAATGGTTTCCGTTCAATAACTAAAGAACGCTTTGACCTAGGATCTTCAAACTTTACATGGAGGTTGGCCAGCAACAGTTGATTACCGGTACCCCTATTGATGTTGAGGTCAGTAGGTCGAAGGTCAAGGTCACTGTGACCTTTACCATTTCTGGCTATTTAAACGGTTTCCGTTCAATAACTAAAGAACGCTTTGACCTAGGATCGTCAAACTTCACATGGAGGTTGGCCAGCAACAGTAGATGACCCCTATTGATTTTGAGGTCAGTAGGTCAAAGGTCACTGTGACCTTCACCATTTCTGACTATTGGGCTGCCATGGGGGCATATGTGTTTTACAAACATCTCTTGTTAACTTAGACATTTTGGTCACTTTATGATTATGTACTTGGGTACTACCAACATCACACTTCGGGGGTATACATGTTTGTCCCTTACAGTGACAGTGGTTTCATCTGATTCTGCTAATGTAGCTTGTCCCCAGCTGTAGTTGTTCTCTCTTATCTCTTCTCCTATAGACATGCCTGTAGTGTACAATAACTTTGGTCAGTGAAAATAAACGATCATCAAGAAGCTGATGAAATATGGCTGTAGAGAATAAGTTGTATGGCATGCTGTTCGGGGTTTCACTTCATTGAATTTGTCATTTATGCCAGTATCATTTTTGTATTTTCAGCAAAAATGTCAGCAGCACCCCCACCATACCCAGGCAATGAGAAGGGAGGACCTCCTAGTAAGTTGAACTATCAATATCCTATGTTAACTAGTTTATTCCAATTAATCGCCATTAATCAACAATTTTTCAGTAGTTATAAATACATTTGGCGACTGATCATTCACCTTACCAGTTTTCTTGAAGTTGGACTATATCCTAACCAGTACTATTTTGTCCTTGCACAAGAAAGACACTTCTCTACATGTGGAGTAAAATAGACATTGTCAAATTTTCATGGAAGGGTGCTGTGACCAGGAAGCCTACTGAAAAGCAGGAAAAATTGACAAATGGGGAAAATCCCAGTATAACACATTATTGTCCATAATATCCAGGTTTCCTGAATGCATTGAACATATTTGTGGTACAAAACAGGATATGGCAACAACAGCAAAGGATTTAATGAGTGACCAGTCTGTTGTCATGCATGAAGTAACATGATGTTACATGGTAAACATAAAGAAACCTTAAGAGTTTTATGTCAGTGACAGAGTGGGATTTGTAAATGTAATGTAGTTGAAAATATCATCATGTATAATACATGTAACTCTGTTAAACAAATGGCATATATTCAACTAGGCAAGAACTGATTAGTGTTACCCCGCCTTGCGCTATGCTTTTAAAAGATTTTCCAGTCTAATAGAGTCTGTTACATGTAACAGTAAATATCGTGAAGCTACTTCTTCAACGTAGATTGCGATTTGTTAAGTTGGTCCAGCAATGGAAGACATACATAATTCATAAACTTAAATTTGATTGGTTGAAATTCAACTGGTGTGAGAGTATGTAATTGAAAGAATCTATCCAATGTTTCTCAGTCAAATATGCTTAAATGTCTATTGTTAATCTTTACAGATTGATAAAACCAGTTTTGATTGGCCCTCTTTCTCAAAGCTTGCTTACCACATTAAAATGCAAATATGGAACAAGTATGTGTAATGCAGAGATTGCATTATAAACATAACACAAGACAGTAATTTCTAACATTTAACATAAAAAATTTACTGAATTAAAGTTCTTTTAAACATGCTTATTATTGTATTTTTTAATCCCATATTATAGAGCTATGCATTTAAGCTTATTTGTGTTATAATCTTTAAAAGGTAAACCATGAATGTATTATAATTATATATTATAATATACAATTATATTGAGAAAGCAAATATGTGTTAATGCATCTTGTCCAATAGTGTACTAAGAGAAACAAGAATGACACTCACTGTGGGAGTAAGGAATGTATACATAGTGCTTGTTAATTATCTAATCTCTAATCTTGTCAGTTAAAATGCCCTGGAGTGCTAAAGAAGATAATATTTAAACCTACAACAAGCATCTTTGTAGCTGAATGGACAGTAGGTCACTAAGGTGATATAACTGCTTTCATAAAATATTCAAGTTATTTCACAGACCCTTTATCAGGTGAGGAAATTGCCCAATCAGGCAATTCGGTGATTCCCCTATTTTCTTGCCCAATCGGGAAATTTTGCTGTGAAAATTGTCTGATCGGCAATAGTGACAGAGTGAGCTTTTGTGATCACTCTTCGTCCGTCGTACATCCGTCCGTCGACAATTACTTGTGTAGACACTAGAGGTCACAATGATCATCTCAACAAAATCTAGGTCAAGTTCAATATTGGGTCATCCGGGGTCAAAAACTAGGTCACAAGGTCAAATAATAGAAAAACCTTGTGTAGTCACTCAAGGTCACAATTTTGGCCTAATCTTAATGAAACTTGGTCACAATGATCATCTCAATAAAATCTAGGTCAAGTTCGATATTGGGTCATCCATGGTCAAAAACTAGGTCACAAGGTCAAATCATTGAAAAACCTTGTGTAGTCACTAGAGGTCACAATTTTAACTTAATCTTTATGAAACTTAGTCACAATAATCATTTTAACAAAATCTAGGTCAAGTTCGATATTGGGTCATCCGGGGTCAAAAACTAGGTCACAAGGTCAAATCATAGAAAAATCTTGTGTAGTCAGTAGAGGTCATACTTTCGGCCTAATCTTTATGAAACTTGGTCACAATGATCATCTCAACATAATCTAGGTCAAGTTCGATATTGGGTCATCCGGGGTCAAAAACTAGGTCACAAGGTCAAATCACTTCAATATGTCATTGGGTCTAAATGTGATGTAAATTATAAAGCATAAGACAATTTGAAAACCTTGTACGTGCAATAGAGGCTATCATTAGGGGTGCATGAACTACTAGGACCTGTGAGCGACCTATGGCCCTTTGGGCCCTCTTGTTTTTTAGGCCTTAATGTAACTGGGTCAGGTATCAGTGTACATGTATGTATAGTTGCATGAATAGACCGACTTCTTGTAAAGTTTATTATAACCATACCGTATTTGAATTGACTACATAGATTTGCTTGGCTTAACATCAAGACAAGCACATACTGTATAACCCGGCTACCGTCGCTATTCAGCTTTTGTTCTCTTATCGTATTTCAAAATACAAACATGAATAATGAATATACCAAATTTCATACTCATACCTGTATATTCCTGGCTATATAATCTCGGTATAAACAGTTTAAAACTCAATTTCTGCTTACAGTGTATAGATGGTTTGGAATTAATACAGGAATTACCAGTTAACTTAATTAATAAAGTATTATCAGAATGTCAGCTCCAGGTACACATTTTGCTGTTCTTTATTTAAGTTGTGCAGTAATCATAGCTTTCATTTGCCCATAGATTTAACTGTTTGACATATTCCATATTTTGACCCTCTGCAGTCTGACTAAGGGTTAGTGTATTTGTGCTACAAAATGGTAAAGTCACGAACATGATTAAAATGACCGTTATCAGAGATTCAGCACAAGTCCAAGTGAAACCTCTGATCAATGTTAACTTAAGATGAGTGGCATCATATGTGTTGCCAATGATGCAATGTTTATTGTCAAGCATCTGTCTTGGTAATGCAAGGTTTAAGGTACAATTCTCAGTCTGTCATATGCTAACATTTAGTTATTATAAATGGTACTGGTGTAGTTGCTTTGCTCAGCACCCAATAGTAAATGTATAGGTGTAAGTCTAGGTTTGACATGTTCAGTATTGTGATCAATTAATGTGACTGTATAATCACCATTACGACTGAAATAATTGTCAGTAGGACTGGATTCAACCCTCATTAAAAACAGATTGGTTAGACCATTAAAGCCATGCATGATTTCAATTTGTTGCAATATAACTACAATTTATTTCAATTAAGAGATACCCAGTAATTGATGGGTAGTGCATCTGACTCCTGCCCTGAATGTTGTCTGTTCAAATCCTGCCATGAGCAAGGTGTGGCTATAAACATTACAATCACCGACAAAATGTTCAAATCCTGCCATGAGCAAGGTGTGGCTATAAACATTACAATCACCGACAAAATGTTCAAATACTGAATTAGTAAACTTGGTCTGAGTATGATTAATATACATTTGGCAATCTGTGACTGTGTTAAATACACAAAGTTTAAATTTTGCAATCAAATATAACCACACAGGTAAATTTATTAGCATTATTTATAGAATACCACATACAAATGTATATCTATTGTTTTAATGTTGATTGGTGTTTACATTGTTACTTAGTTTATTCAATCAGATATAGAGGATCTATCACAAGTTGTCAATTGATATAAACTTATATTAAACAAGCCATTGTTGTCCTTAACAAGTTTAATATAAGTTTATATCAATTGACATCAAGTATTAGATTCTTTATATCATACGACTCTAATAACATGAAAAAGCGCACCTCTATGTTGAAAAAAAGACGCTGCTGTATAATTGATGCCAAAAATAAGTGACGTCAAATAAACGTGTAGTATAAGAATTTACATACTGGTTATACTAACCGGGATACAACTAAAGTCATGTGATATAAGCAGTGATCAATTAGCATAGAGTTCTACACAATGAGTCTATCAACATACAAATGCTGTTTAATTTGTACTACAAATGTAGATTATCAGAGGTATGTTTCAGAAATGTCACATCTGAGAATGTGCCAACAGCTGCACTGCAAACATTTATAGTCTGCCTCAATAGCCTAGTGGTAAGGCGTCTGTTTTAAATTTGAGAGGTCCTGGGTTCGCTCGCAGGTCGCTACACCAATGTTTTAAGAAATGGTACTGGTATACATGTATCTCCCTTGCTCGACGATTAGTACAATATGGTGTATAGTTCCAGGTAACCGCTGGTTCACTTGGTGTCGTCAGGATAATGTTAATGGGTGGTCTCCATATATGACTAAAATACTGTTGGCCAGTGGATGGGACTTGTAACATTTATTTGAAAAAAAAATGTGACTAAGTGTTTATAATCATCTCATTATTGATCATACAACTATATAATTATGCCGTAAATGAAAAATAATTGGTTACCGTACAAAGTATAACACAGTTGGTATAAAGGGTCAGTGACTATCTGGTACACATTACTGACATTCATACCATTATTTGCTGGCATTAATTATTCATAAATCAAACACTGCCTTGTTAGTGCTTGTATACAATACACAGCTGTAAAATCAATATCTGCAGGATGACATTATTTTACTGGCACTCGTTAATCATTAACAGTTTGGGTGTTTTTCATGGACAACATCACCTATACATGGTGCAAGGTTAGCTAGAAGTGGTACAATAAGTGCTTGCTGCACGTAAGAGTTCATTTGTTAATTCATATAGGCAGTTACCACTAAAATGCCAGAGTTACCTCAGGTTACCTCCAAGTTACCAAAGAAACAGTGCAGTTACCTGGTAACTAGAAATGGAAGGGTGGTATAGCCAGTTACCATAGATATAGAGCAAGTCACCTCAGTTACCAAAGCAAAGAGTATGTAACTTGCACGATACCTTGCGCAATTTCACTTATTGTCCCATATATGAGGTTAGCATTGCCTCACTCAGTTGTGTCACACAAATGCATTGTCCAGAACCTGCAGTATAACAGATTTCAGTGACACTATAATACAGTATACTGTTCGTACAGCTAGTGATAGGGATTCCATTTGACTCGGACGTAGGGGTTTTTAGACCCTTGAAATAGAAGTTGGTATATTGCCTTTAAACCTGTAAAATTTAGTCAAAGTTATCAAAACGATTCTTAAGATTCAGAAGCTAGTGGAACCCCTGAGTGACACAGTGCTTTAGTCCATGCAGATAGTAAGGATTATTGAAGTAACAAACATATTAAGATAGTACATGAACCAATTTCATTGCAAAAACTTCTTGGTTGGATAATTATGGATATTACGCTTTTTTCCAGCTGCTTCACATGTATTAGCTTGATGCTGATTGTTGAACCTTTTCCTTTAAGCTCATTTAAACCATATACAAAATGTCAACTTCCCAATTACTCCTGGTATATTTGTTTCTAAATGGAAGTATTACTGCTATATTTGTCTTATATTTTACACCATAAAAGCCTCTTAAGGGTGAAAAGATGTTGAAAAACAGCCCTAAACCGTAAGCATGATAAATTAAAACCATACCAAGATAAAAGCCTAAATTCAGTATGACATATAAAAATCCTATAATAAGTATGTTGTATAGTTACTAAGTCAAGAGATATTAACCCGATCCTCAACCTTCTATTAGCATAATTTTACAGCTGATATCTTGTCTATATTTATAACAATAATTAACGGCAGTTGTATGTTTTTGTTAACGAGAAGTATCTCAAAGACATTCTAAATGTGAAACAAACACAAATCTGAAGGACCAATATTGAATATAATTACTGCACAATTTGCTCATGAAAATTGATGTATTTAACGCAAGAACCTTGTAATATATTCATACATAAAGGTTAGGATCTGGTCAATATATCCGCACTATAGCCACAGATTTTATAAATCCTCTCTGATCTTTATTGATGATTGTTATAATGTGCATCTATTTAATATTTGATATTTATGATTTCAGACCCAGCTTATCCCCAGCAGCAAGGTAATATAGTTCACTACTTACTTCATTATCTTATCAATTCTATCTTCGGTAGTTGACACTGGTGTATCAGGGCCCTCATCGCTTCTGTTTCATAGCCAAAGTTATGCTGTAATTCCCTGCTTTTACTTATTTTATAAATTAGGTTTTCTTGCCTATTTGTTGAAACTTCTTCATTTTGAAATTTTAGTTTCAGCTGAACATTATTCAAATTCATGATGATCAATGTGTTATAAAATTAATACAATAATAATTATTGCTTTATTAAATTAACATTTTAAATGCATGTTTAACAATAGCATCATGATAATTTACGAAAGTATGTTTGTCTATTGAGTGTTATTGAAAAGCAGACCTATATTTGTATATTGATGAAATTTTGATGAACATCTGGGGGGTCCCCTACCAGTTGGTTCCTACAGATAGTGAGGCTCATAGTCAGACAAGTGTAGTAAGGGCCCTGTATACATGTGTATGTATATAATGTGCTGATTTATCATTGATGTATACTGGTGTGTTCTGTATATACATTCAGGCCTCAATGAATCCACTCGTATCTTCCTTCTTTATTAGTCCCCTACCGGTTTTTGACCGGAGGGGACTATAGGTTTGCCCTCCGTCAGTCAGTCAGTCAGTCAGTCAGTCAGTCAGTCAGTCAGTCAGTCAGTCAGTCAGTCAGTCAGTCAGTCAGTCAGTCAGTCAGTCAGTCAGTCAGTCAGTCAGTCAGTCAGTCAGTCAGTCAGTCAGTCAGTCAGTCAGTCAGTCAGTCCGTCCGTCCGTCTGTCCGTCCGTCCGTCAAAAAATCTGGATCCTGACATAACTCAAACAGTTTCCAAGCTAGGTTTATGAAACTTGGTATGAGGATAGGGGGCAATAAGGGGATAATGCACGTCCAAAAATATTTAGATTCCGACCAAAATTGTGGTTGCTATGGCAACAGAAACATTGAAAAATGGCTTTAAACCGGTAGGGGACTTCTGTATTGCTTGCAATTCTTAATTACTTGTTTATATAAGATTTTGGGGTTTTCTTCTTTGTCTATATTGCAGGACAAGTGCTTTTAAAAATATTTGTTGAGGCCTGGCATTAATGGTGGATTATATGTGCCTGTATTCTGCTTACGACTAGTTCACATCAGCCACACTGTTGTAGCTGTACAATTTCTTACTCCTGAAAATTAAAATGAATTATGATAAACACAGACATCCAGACAGATCTTAGATATTGATAGACTGATGTGCATCATTCTTGTATGATGAAAAATGGATGATTTGCCATATCAGAAAAACGCTAAAAAATTGCAGAAAGTTTGACTTGTATAGAATTTGGCTTGCAATGTTGAGTTCGTCTTGTGGCTGTAGATCTGGTTTGTCAGTCTTTCGGCTGCCACATGATAAATGATTTCTCCAAAAGTATCCACACAAAGTGATTGCATACATGTACCTTGCAGCTGTAAAACTGATGTGAATTAGGCTTTATATTATTCTGCTGTTTGCAAAATTTTATACTTAACATTATACACTATATTAATATATGAAATTACACTGCTGTATATTGGTGTTTTATGATATTCAATTTCAATGTCTTTATACTATTTATAACTGAAATTAGGGTAGGTGAAATTGACCTGTGTGTACAGGTTAAATCTATGGGCTAGTATAATTCAGTTTTGTCAAATTCAAGTTACAGTTATTGCTAATCCAATCAATGTGGGCTTGACATATTGCCCAAGTACGTCTAGTTACTTAAGTTGAGTTTGAGATAGTTGTTAAAACTTATTACTGATTTTGTGGTCCTGGTTTGAACTGTACTATTTTGCTACGTTCTAGAATGCATTCTTGAAGTTAGGTTTGTATGCATTCAGTATATTTATTCTTTAAACCAACTGACAATGTGACTGGTACTTATGAATCTATAATGTATTGGATTATGTTGGCATGCATTTGTCTTGTCTTGTCTTGAATCATTGAATGCATTAAATAATTTTCATTATTAACGGCATTAACATTCCACATCTTTCAAATGTTTAAAAGGATCTAAGACTGCATTTATTTATGCTAGCTTAATATAATCAGGTGAAATGAAAATGTTATGAATTGATAAAATCGTAAGACTTTTACTGTTGAAAAACGTAAAAATAATGTAGCTTAACCTTACTATAGCTTCACTATACAACAGCTTTTATATTTTGGCTTAGAAATGAGTTCAACCATAGCAGAATACATAACATAGTATACGATCGTCATATTCAAAAGGGGAGCATAGCGGCCATGTATTCAGGGAAGCATAACATAAGCAAATATTACATACTCTTACCAGTTAGCCAAACCACAGGTTACAACAGTATCAATTTTAGCTCCACTATTCGTAAAATAAGGGGAGCTATTGCAGTCACCCCAGCGTCGCGTTGGCATAACACTTTTGTTAAAGTTTAGGTACAGGTTTTTTAACCTCTTATATTCTCATAGTCCTTTGAGATATTGCTTTCATACTTTGCATACTTGTTTGCCATCATGACCCAAAGCCATAAAAAGGGGTAAGTAACTCTATCAATCATTTTGATGAAATTATGCCCCTTTTTCAACTTAGTGCAAATGTTTAAGTTTAGGTACAGGTTTTTTCACCTCTAATATTTTCAAAGTGCATTCACATATTACTATGCATACTTGTTCTCCATCATGACCCCAACCCCTACACAGGGGTGGGTAACTCTATCAAGCATTTTGTTGAAATTATGCCCCCTTTTGGACTTGGAAGTGCAAATGTTAAAGTTTAGGTATAGGTTTTTTAACCTCTAATATCTGCATTGATAAGTGCATTGATATATTGCTTTGATACTTTGCATACTTGTTCACCGTCATGACCCCTAACCCCATACACAGGAGAAGATAACTATTTAGCATTCTGTTGACATTATGCCCCCTTTTGGACTAAGAATTGCTTATTTGTTTACCTTCATGGCCAAGAAGACCTACACATGAGTAGGTAACAGTCCTGCATAATATGTCCAAATTATCCCCCTTTTTTCGATTTAGAAGCCCCAACCTCTACACAGCAGAGGGTAATGCGCTGTTATGAACATGGGTGAAAGTTTTCAGGCACATGCCTGAACTTCAGGTTTTTGAGTGTACCAAACAGTATGTTTTTCTCTATTTCCCCTATATGAATTGTTCATATTTGAGGATTTCAGGTTTTTCAGAATTTAAAACTTTCACCCATGTATGAAGCATTTAGTTTTGAATATATAATAATTGTACTATCCTAGCATGGGGCTGCGAATAGTGGAGCGCGCTGTTCGTGGACAGCTCTTGTTAATTTTTTAGTATGTTGGTAGCCTGTATAATATTTTATACTAATTGTGTTAAACTGTGGAACCTGTGGAAGGGTGACACTCTTCCCTGAATACATGACAAGGCTTGTAGTGTGTGTATGACTATATTTACATAATCTAGCAGGTCAGGGGGCATGCTGGACTAGAAAAAATTATGTTTTGTATAATATTTATCGTGGAAAACTGATCAATGACGTTTTCTCATATGATATATAGTCAGTTACAGCAAGTGAAGGAAAACCAGATAATGATTCATAGAAATAATTTTTCAGTATTGCATTCTGTGTGTTTCAGTAATTATGTGCATTTACTTTACTGTGTATTATGCATAAATATAGCATTGCAATTTTGTACCAGGCAAAGTTTGGTATAATTTATGTAAATTGTCACTAAGAATATTTAGTTCCCTCTATTACTATCAACTAGCTTACGGAACCCAATATGGTCAGCCAGGTAAGAGCATGAGAATGTTATCCTGTCAGTTACAGTTGTTATCGTTCACAGTACATTTAACATGTGCCACCACTTTACTCCATAGGTACCTAATCTGTCCATTGTCAGTATCCTCCAGTATCATAATCTTAAGTTTCAACAACAACATTGAAGAAAAAAAAACATTAAAAAATTTAAAATGTGATATTGTTAAGTACTGTAGAGAATTAGTCCATGTATAGTTCGCCAGAGTAACACTGAGCCTTTGTTTACAAATAAAAATGAATATTAAATACATTTTTGATATTCATTTTTGTTCAAATTTGTGCATATATATGCACTTTTAATGATATACTCTTTAAATCTACACTGATAACTGGCAGCCAGTCGACCGTGCAGTGTTTATAATTTGCTTTGTTTTTTTATTGATAAGGCTAGAGTTATCCCCGGCGAACTATATTTATTTCATTGATCACATCATTAACATACAATTACTTCCCATGTTATTTGAAAGGTTAAAAAATTGGTTAGATCATGGAGTAGAGGGTTAAAACATGTTTTTAGTTTGTTGATAACGTCATTAACACAGCACTTCCCGTTTTATTTAAAAAAAATCCTTGATTATGCCCCCCATCTTTGCTTTGCACATGTCGGTCAGTTGGTCTGACTGTTGGTAGGTCGGTAGACCAAATGGTTTCTGTTCAAAAACAGAAAAACGCTTTGCCCTAGGATCGTCAAACTTTACATGAAGGTTGATCCTCAACAGTAGATGACACTATTTGAGGTCAGTAGGACAAAAGTCAAGGTCTTTGTGACCTTTACCATTTCTGACTATTTGGGGCATCCGTGTTTTACAAACATCTCATGTTAGAATTGAATTACCTCCTTAGAAAGGACAAGGTTCACTAATGGCTTCATTTAAAATATAAAAATACATGTTCCTATAATTATGTCCTATAATTAAAATAAAAATAACATGTCCTGTGTAAAAAATGAGCAGACATACCCTAATTTCCCTTGTAATTTGTTGACAAAACTGCCAAGAATATGTTGTTGTCAAAGTATTGCAAGAGTCCCATCGTGGTTTTTGGGAAGGTTTTACGCCATGAAAAGCCATGAAAATGGCTAAAAATGACATTTTTTGGTAAATATAACCTATTTCGAGTAGAATTGTAGAAATATTACGAGGGAAATTTGGAAAACTATGCTTAAATTTTTGAATGACAGTGTTAGGCTATTAGACACATAGGACAGATTTATAGGAAGTTGAATTTTTATTTTTCGATAAATCTCGGGGCCAAATTAAGCCATAAATGAACCTCTTTCTATAATCTCACCAATACTGTAACACTTAAAATTACCTCCCTGTCATGACTAATTTTAAAGTGCCAGAATTATTAGCATGTACTATGTAGTCTTCATTTATGCTAAATTGCCTCCCTTGGAATTTCAGAACTAATATAGTGCCAGAATTATTTTGGCTATGAAATAATCATGTATAGTATAGTATTCATTTACACTAAATGATTCTTTTAAATATCAAGAAGGACAAGTCTGTGAAATTGATTTGTTGCCCTGACTTAGTGAGAATTTATGTTAATCGTTTATATGTTTATGTTAATTGTTTATATGTTTATGTTAATTGTTTATCATGTACATTAGTGAATCACATCCCCTATTGTCTGTTAGCATGTTTGTGAAAGATAAATGTGCACCCTTAACAAAACATACAGTCTTGGTATTTCATGTAATTATTTAAGAAATAATGAGTATGTACCTTTGTTTTATCATACGATAAAGCACAGTCACGAGTTTGGATGCGTAGTAATTAAATCACGAGTGCATATCCAAACAAGTGACTGTGCTTTGTCATAGATAAAACACTGGTAGATATTTGTTGTTTCGATTCTAACATAACCAATATTTCGCATTTGACAACATATTAGAGATGTAAACGCGACAAACGATGTGAACATGGAGAGCGGATAAGCGGATTAAAAACGAGGGGTTCTCTCAAAGGAACTTTAAAATAAAAATTATAAAGGGACTTAGCTACGAAATTTCATTTCGCTACGATGCCTAATTTCCGTGAAAGTGAAATTGAATATATTTTTATCAAAACTGTAACCATGACTATGGATAAAAAAAATGAAGAAAAAATGCTTCTGTTTAAATATTATTGACAATAATTGTAGTCTGTTCACCAAATGTTCAACGAAAAATTCAGCCATACATTATTACAAATGATTTGATTAATAATTAGTTGTTTGAATGATCGTTTGAATGATTGTTTGAATGAATAATTGGATTGTTTTGGATTCGATTGGAATGATTTGTTTGATTAATTTGATTTGATTGATTGATTGATTGATTGATTGATTGATTGATTGATTGATTAATTTGATTTGATTGATTGATTTGATAAATTAAATATTTGATTCATTGATTGATTTGATTCATTGATTTGATTCTTTGGATTGATTTGATTCATTGATTTGTTTTATTTTGATTGATTTGCTTGATTTGATTTTATTGATTTGATTGATTTGATTTCGTAGTCACCATCTGTATCTTTGAGAACACCCCTAATACATTTAGTCGTTATCTGCTTTCCATCCTCACATCGTATATCGCGTATACATCTCTATTAAGACAGTAACTGCAGCACTATTTTCTTCCTCGTAAGGTTATTTAAGTGATTTGCTGTATCTGTGTTTTATTGGGAGTTTGTGCACACCAAGGTTTCCTCTGTGTGTATATACATTTAGTCGAAATGATCATTTCTTTGACTTTAACTTACTTTCAGATGTATCAATGTATATTGAATATAAAATAACAATATGATTTATTACAGTTCTTTGGAATTGAAACTCTGATTAATCATATTGTTATGATTACATACTTGTTATGGAGTATGTACTTCTGTCTAGTAAAGTCAGTTGATATAGTTCTGGACTAACACTCTAGGGAGATCCGGGTTAGATGGAAGTTTGTTGGCTTCCATAGAGTCCTGTGCTTACACTCCAGTGAGGTCCGGGTTAGATGGAAGTTTGTTGGCTTCCACAGAGTTCTGGGCTAACACTCCAGGGAGGTCCGGGTTAGATGGAAGTTTGTTGGCTTCCACAGGGTCCTGTGCTAACACTCCAGGGAGGTCCGGGTTAGATGGAAGTTTGTTGGCTTCCACAGGGTCCTGTGCTAACACTCCAGGGAGGTCCGGGTTAGATGGAAGTTTGTTGGCTTCCACAGAGTTCTGGGCTAACACTCCAGGGAGGTCCGGGTTAGATGGAAGTTTGTTGGCTTATTCCACCTCTGGTTCATGTTGGGAAATTGTCAGCTGCTTATAGTGGTTAGGTCATCTGTCCTACGGGGAACAGGAAGTTGTATAAGTTACATACCAGTATATACCAATGGTTCAGGTATAGTTCTCAAAATGTAGGGTCTCAAGTTCATTTACTAGTTGGACCAGTATCAGCATAATGTTACTCAGGTTATCAAATCCAATTAAAACAAGCATTATGTATCTAACAGTCTTAAAAATGATGTACATTTGTATTCATTTAGCCATCTAGACTTCCTGGTACCAAATTTTTAGATTTGAGGTGACTCTACATGCAGTATGTTTGTGTACCAAGTTGCCAATGACGCTTATCTTTGCGGGATTACACACTTTTTCGATTTAAGCCTGAAATCTGCATTTTGTGTCAAATACTTCCCTTATCTATAACACACATTGTACCCTTACCTGTATTAATAAACAGTCCAGTCTTATCTATCCAGATTGAAGTAGCCTTTATCATTAATTTTAATGCATGATAATACTCAGTGTAGCAATACCACGTGGTATTTTACTACAGTTCCAAGTAGAAATTTGTAAACATTGGAACACAAATGTAGCCATAAGTATTTTATTTCTTTATCGATTTCTATGAAATCTACGCCACGCTAAGGTGAACATTATTTGCTTTCCATGAAATATAAAATCTTTTTCAGCGTATGTGCCGTTTTGTCCATTACCCTGTGAAATCGTGAAACGTGTAGGTTTCACAGGGTAATAGTGGAAAAATCCGTAAAGCTGCTGAAAAAGATCTTATATTTCATGGAAACCAAATAATTTTCCCCTTAGCGTGGCGTATATTTCATAGACATCGATTAAGAAATAAAATACTTATGGCTATTTTATTTTCCAATGTTTACAAATTTCTTCTTGTAACTGTAGCCAAAAGTCACGTGGTATTGCTACACTGATACTGATACTCAGAAAGGATTGGTTTATGCCTAATTTCAGACTTCATAATGAATTGTTGATTCATTTTCCAAAATTTCTGTATGTGTCCATTCTGATCTAACCCACATTATTATGACACAATCTTTTGTCATATGTTGAGAGCTAAAGGAAGAACTATTCTATCTTCTTTAATTTATCATGGGTCCTGCAAATAAAAAAAATCGGAAGTGTTGATCTGTTGTTTTGGTCATTTTAAATTTCATAAGCTGAAATTTGACAAGATAACACCGTATTTGAAAGAAGAGTTTTGATGTTACTAAGGAACGTGTCTGCTGTGAAACTGTCTGCAGCTTTAACTTTCAAGATTAGGCATTATTCCCCTGTAGGACTGCTGTTTATTTGTATGCACTTAATACGATTCAGTTTTTCACTTGCCCTCTCTTACACTTATTGTTCTATTTATGATTGTACCATCAATATCCAGTGTCCTCGGATTTATGATATAGACAAAATTTCTTATCCTTGAACCTCTATTTTTTTTTGTTACACTCGTCTGTATGTATGGCTCTATATATTATTGGAACATTCAGTTTCTATGGTAACAGTTTATAGAATGTGTTGTATTGATAAAACTGTATTTAACATTGCAGGGCAGTATATATAATACTGTATTATAGCTATCAGACATCGCCTGATAATGATACTGCTGTTATATGTGCTACCACAGGCGCTTTTGGCTTGTTGTTATACTCAATTATTCTATATCTAATTTGTTTATTTTTTATCAGGCAACAACCCCTACCCCCAGCAACAGTATGGTATGCAGCCAGGTAAATGAGTGTTGAAAATAGTTTTTAGCTTTTTAGTTTTGTTCTTATGTTTATCTGATTAACAGTTGTGCTGAACAAGTTGTTGTTTTCCCTAATTACTTCTATCAAGCTACTACTCTGATATGGATATTTTATTTTAAATTTAGAAAAGAAAAAAAAATTGAAAAACATTGTTGTTTTGAAAAGTTCTAAGTGAATAAAAGATTAATTTAATTGCAAGCTTGAAAGGAAACTAGGTTCATCAGAGTCACGTAGCCTAAGTAAAAGTGTTTTGTAACGCCTTTATTCAGTTAACTCCTGTACAATTAGAGAAAGTGTTACATAGTGCTTTTATTAGGCAAAGGACCCCAGATTAGTGGAAACACACAACTTATTACGCACCTTATAACAAGTCACTGCTCACTGATGCATAAAGTGCTACAGCAAGCTTTTAGGATCATCAGATGTTCGTTACCCCTAAAGGTTATCTAATATCCATCTTTCTATTTTCACTCTGTACTTCATGACATCTGCAGGATCATCAGATGCACATTACCCCTGAAGGCTATCCATTTTTGCTATGTTCACACTGTACTATAATATATAACGTCAGCATTTCGATCAGTGTCAGTTCCAATCACACTATGTAATATTTAATATTTAATAATCTAAGAAATAATAATCTGTTCGTGTATTTTGTCGGTGAATAAAACACGGGCAGGATGCGGAAAAATTAAATCACGAATGCGTAGCACGAATGATCAAATTTTCCGCATCCAAATGAGTGCCCGTGTTTTATTCACCAACAAAATACAAGAACAGAGTTTTTATTTAGATTCTAAATACGATATTATCCCTTACTATTTAACTGCCCGCATTCCATTTTCACACATTTGACATTGCACATAATTTCACGCTGAAATTGAGTAAAAAACAATTTTAATAACACGTGTATAGGGTATCTATTTCATGAAATTAAAAAAAAAGATTTTTATGAAACTTAATTTCGAGAGTATATTGGAGTTTCTAAAAATAGATGCGTCTTAGCTGTAACACTGGATACTCGTGCAACTTGCCTCACTTGCCTCGCGGGCGTCTTAGCTGTAACACTGGATACTCGTGCAACTTGCCTCGCGGCGATTTTTACCATAAAGTTTACGTTCATTCATTCATAAATATGTCACAAGATAAGGGACGTAAATAGTAACAGCCAATTTGATAGGTATGTTTCATTGCGGTAATAATACATGCCCTGGTTTGCTCTGTGCGTATATGGATTAATCCGCAGATCGTGTTAGAATGAATCATATATTACTGATTGTCCACAAAGTTTGTGTCAAGTTTAAATAGAAATTATGCCAGCTTTATGCAAAGTCTAAATGGTAGGTTAAACCACAGGTGTCTGTGCAGAAATTCTGGAGACAGCAGTTTATTTAATCCTTCTTGTTGTCATAGCAATATCACAAAAGTTACCTTTGTCCAGAACTTCCCAAAAGTCACTCAAGATGAGCGATATAATATTATGACCCTCATGATTTCTTATCCCATTCTATACACATTGTATGCTGTTGCTAGTTTCTTAATTCAAAATGTAATAAAAATATACTTTATTGTCATTGCATGCTTGTTGTAATAAATGTTGTGCATTAGTATAACAACATTGCATCCAGTTTATATTAAATTTTGATTGAGGTGAAGGGACTACTTTGAATAGTTAAATTGACTTTATCATGTACTGCAGATTGAAGTTAATAATTTTGTTGGATGTTAGATATTCTAATAATCTTCAATTTACGTAATGAAGAAGTTCTAATAATCTCCCATTTGCATGACATTGTAATAATCTCCCATTTGCATGTACATGATATAGACGTTCTAATAATCTCCCATTTGCATGTACATGATCAGACGCTGAGACATTCTAATAATCTCCCATTTGCATGTACATGATCAGACGCTGAGACATTCTAATAATCTCCCATTTGCATGTACATGATCAGACGCTGAGACATTCTAATAATCTCCCATTTGCATGTACATGATGAAGATGTTCTAATAATCTCCCATTAGCATGTACTTCTACTGTGACCGTGCCTTGCCATCACATTATTGAACAAAGTTTGAAGGGTTAAATGGATTTAGTCATCTCATTGTTGGTCAGTCATGTAGTTGGTCAGCTTGTAGAAAATTTGATGGTTGTTGCTAGAACAACTTCCTACACCATTTATCATGATATTTAAATACATGCACTATGATCTGTATGACAGACCAGGCATTTTATATTGATATTTTACAATTTGCTTTTGTTGTTAGCTCTCAAAAATCAAAGCTGCCTATTTTGTTAGCAATTTTGTTAAATTTAGACTATCAGATGAAGTGGCTTTGGACCGGCAATCAATCACCTTCTAGAACTTCATTTATAGATATGTTGTATTTAGTTTGTTGCCAGGTGTTATGCATTAAATGTCTGATTGCATCACATGTGTTGCTTGCTGTGTCTCTTTATAATAAGATAGTTTTCTGATTTTGTCTTGCCGTTTATTACTCTAGAATGGGCTACAGTGTATAATATACTTTAAATAAAGCTTATAATAAGTTGATTAATAACTGCAATGCTGTATTGCAAATAATTTGCACCACTATATGTATGAACTATTACATTGTTTTCATAATGCTAATAATGACTTTCCTTGCTTCAAAATGTTCTCTCAGATTGTCACATAACTTTAAGCATTTCAATAATTTTATGACTTGAAAATGAAGGTGTAAGCGTCAGTTAGTTAAATATGTTATATATTTCAGAAAAGTTATTCCGATCTCAGATATTTTCTTGTTTATAAAGATAAATAATTATAAAATTATACTTATATTTCAGCTCTGTCTTAATATCAGATTTACTGGTCGTAACATAGTCATAGTGATATATAGTTACTTAATTGTATTATGCATATTTTCAGGTATATACTTTTAATAAGTGTGTTACAAAAAATATTTTTTTTCCTATTGATGACCTAGTTTTGTTTCTATATATAGCTCAGTATAATCAGCCCGGACAGCAGGCGACCACTGTTGTTGTGACACAACCAGCCTACCAAGTGGTTCAACATTTCCGTGAGGCCCCTGTACGTATCAAGTGTCAGTTCTGCCAGGCTGATATCGTGACATCTACTTATTATGAGACAGGAACCCTCACATGGGTGGCTTGCTTCGTTATTGCTATTGTTGGGTAAGTCAGAGGCAAATGGTTGGTTCAGTAAATTAATATATACAACAACAGGGCGGTACCCGGAGACAAAATAGCACAGAGACAAATATTTTCTAGAGCATACTCTATTGGTGTTTTGTCTTCAAGAAGATAATAGATAATCAGACAGGGAAGGCACGACTTGACCGTTAACATAAAAACATCACATACACTGTTACACGGTACAATGCCCAACACACAACCCTCCTTTGGTACTTTCTCAAATGTTCACTGAGGCAACTGCTTCGGAGTGCTTCTGCATGGCTACATGCCCGAATAAACACCATCTTAATGTATTGTATAAATCTGTAGGCTTGTGTGATATCCTTACCATCGTGCCGTGTTTATTTCATAATCCTGCACATCTATTGAAAAGATTCTGATATTTGATACATAGAAATACACACAATTTAATGCTAGTTACTTACAGATGGGAAGACAACATGGATACCGGTACAACAATATACCACATGCATAATTGTGCGCAGTCATAGATTATAATTAAATGAAGTCATCTGTGAAATTAAATAATGATTGACGGAATTCAGTTCATATGAATAAGCTACATGAATAGATATGGAAATAATGTACACATGCAAATAAAGAGACATAAATTCACCCTTATTTGAGAAATTTCAAACAAGCTTAAGAGCATGATGTATTTAAACTTCATTAGAATATAACCTACATTATGAGCCAATGAAAACGTCGCATTTTCGCGGTTAAATGAAAATTTAATAATTAAAATTTTCTCTTAACAGACTTGACGTCTTGCGTTGGCGCTAATTCCTATCGGCCAATCAGAATGCAGAATGTTATATTCTAAGTTAGTTAGAACATATTAAGTAAATTTTAATGGCTAAAAAGGCCTCGCTTCGCTTTGCTCGCTCCGCCCTTTTTAATCATTAAAATTTACTTAATATGTTCTAACTATAACTTAAACTTTGGGTACCAGGGATTTTATTTGATGTTTCACAAAGCACACGACTCTGTTCTGTTTCTATGACCCTACAGTATTTTCTGAGTGTTAGATTTAGTCTTCCATTATATTGTGTTGTGAATAAACTGTAGTCAACTGCTTATACATTAATTAGTTGTGGTTTTAATTGCATGCACAATGATTCAGGTACCAAGCAACAAGTGAATTACATATTCATTATTAGCCTGGTTTAATATAAACAGAAGAAAATAAGGTTATTAGATTTGGGCAGATTTTGCAGAATGTAAGATGGGTGTCTAGCTGTCACACATATTTCCAGAAGTATTGTATGTACAGTCATGGAAGTTAATTTGAATCAGAATGTTTCTCAGCAAGAACTTGTGTAGTTGTACATGTGGGGCTTGAATTTTGCTGGTCTGGTATAAAACTTGGGTAAAATGGATCGTCCAGTTTGCTTTTGATCCTTGCAATGATTTTAACTCATGTCTCTATATCATCAGAATTTAATGCTGCATATGTACAAATATGTATACAAATGGCATCTAAAAACATAGTTCGAACTCCCCTTATTCAGCAATTCTTGAAAGTTACTCCATAAAATGAGCAGTTATGTAGCTTCTTCCTGGTGACTTCAGTTAGTATTGAAGGCATTGATATTCTTTGTGGTAGAATATCAATCATTTGTCCAATTATATCCATTTGTTTTGATTCATGCATACAAATTATTTGAACTAGTTTCTCTCCCCAGTTTGAAATATGATAAAGTTATGGTATATCATTCTGTTTGTACATACATGTACTAGTCACTTTTGATAAACTGCCAAAACATAGTCAGATAAACGTAGAGTGTACTCGGGTATACCTTAGTTATCTATACTACCCAGTTTAACCTGGACAATATATACTTATATTACCTAGTTGTCATACTAGTGGTTGAACTGTGGGTAATACATGTTTCGGTTGATGTGTTTATAAAATAACAGTCCGGGTATTTCATAACAGTTTATAAAATAGTACAAACAGTTGTCTAGTCAATGCAGTGTGAACGAGCAACGTTTGCTGTGTAATAATATATCTTTTGACCTGTATGTTTGGACGTATTTTAGCTTACTATTTGCATAACAATATTTTTAGCACACAATTATAACTTAAGTGAGGGCTGTAGAGGGGCAACACAATAAACTGAAAACACACTTCCATGCGCTTCACATCTTCGCAATATTAAACAGATTATATTTACATACCAGAAAAATATGCATATGTTGCTTTCGCTAACATCCTTAACTACCAAGTAACCTATGCAATTTTGTGACAATTAAAGAAACCTATTAAGGAATGGGTATGCACCATGCAGTTTATATCGTAAAATTCTGCACTTAATTTTTGCATTTTGCTTTTTTTTTATCCCTTTACTCCATATACCCTACACTAGTCTGATAGGAGATCAGCTAGAATGTGCACATATGTCATGTGCAGCTTTTTTGGACGAGTATCGAGAATTATTTCCCTTGATAAGGTGTCTGTAATGTCACATGTCTATAATTGGATTGTCTCCCCTCCCTACTCATTGGAAAATAATTCAGGCTTTACAAAAAGTTTTTAAACTTGTCAGTGAGAATTGAGTGAAGGTTCCTCTTCATCTAATAGAAAAATACGGATTTTATGTCAGTCCGAATCACAATTGGTCAGTCAGGACCGAAGGACTGACAGTTTTCGTGGAGTCTGCAAATAGCAACAGAGATTGGATAAGGGCATTAATTGATGTATCTATGGAGTAACGGGTTAAAATCCTTTCATTAAAGTTTATTACATATTTAAATGTAGATTTGATTTATTTAAGTCAATTTTTGGTTCTCTTTTTGCATGCTGCCTTCTTTTGATTCTTTCAGATGCTGGCTGGGATGCTGTTTGATTCCATTCTGCATGGATGCTTGCAAGGATGTTGTGCATCAGTGCCCGAATTGTCACCAACAAGTCGGACGCTACAATCGCATGTAACGCACGCAGTACATCGTGCATGGCAGTCCTAGTGCACGTGTACTTAACAAGATTACAGCCAATACAAAAGACAAGTGCACAATTATATAGACTGTAAAGATGTTGTTGAATATATAACCAAAAGTTTGATTAATGTCATACATTTCTATGAAGAACAATGCATCATGTTTTAACATATTTCTTATTAGAACTTCTTATAGTTGTAATGTCTGCTTTATGTATATATACCAACGCACCTGTGATTATTTTTTTGTCAAAATATACAAAACTTATCTCAACCACATTAATGCATGTCCAAGACTATCAAAGTACCTGAAAAAATTGGCAGAAATAATGAAAAAGTCATATTTGTAGTTTTTATTTTTGTATAAAAATGTGTTGTTCTTTTCAATCTATTTGTCTCATTTTCATTTTACTTTCTACCACACTAAACTGAAAAGTGGACCAGAAATTTGGTGCACTCTTCGTAACTGTTTTAATGTGTCATATTGTCGTGACTTTGTGTGGTTATGAATCACGACATGAAATTTGGCTTTAATTCAGATTTAAAAATTGGATCCTTATAGACTTTTACGCATATATTGTAATGTTAAGACTTGTGATCTTAACCGTTTTCCACATGATTTATGTTTTGTGAAATCTATGTTGTGTTATTATTTTCCTAGACATTATCCAAACCCACTTACAACTTACTTGTAAAAGCTCAGTAGCTACTGGTAGTGAATCTGTGACATATCGTAATTATCTTCGAGTCTGCTGAAACATCCATACCATACATTCTACAAAGATTGTGATTAGTTTTATATTAAAGAAACTCACACGCCTTTTTAAAACAGTGCAACATTGGTCATTTATTTAAATAAGTAAAGTTTTTGTCAGAATCGGCTGCTTAAGGCATATCCATTTGAAGATCCCATTTTAAGTGATTTTACTGTTTTATAGATGTTAAAACCTGAACTGTCATACCCTTTGTCTGTGATAAAAAGTTTTATTTTATAGTACGGTGAAATTTGATTTGCAATTCCAATATCATTTCGCTACTTTAACTTATCATGTGAAGCTATTAATTTTCATTTGATGTCATTAGAGCCCAGATATTATTTTATATATCTGGTCTCGTGATTGAAGAAACTGTTTCTAATTGGTGGAAATATGTGCCTTTTTCTTTGATTTTCAGTAATACGTTTAGATTTATAAGCTGAAATTTGTATTTTAATCCTTTAAACATGTACAAATGCACCAGTAAATGGATGATATTGGATACGTTGCCATATACTGTATATGACATAATGTAATGACAAAATACTATATATCTATATGTTGATCTAAATAAACTTCTCTCATTTTATCTATTTTATTTTATTTTAAATATGGACAATAATTGATTTTTTCCTACATATGTGGAGACTTTGTTTCCTTGAGGAAGTGTAAGTTAGTACTGGTTAGGATGCAATCCAGGAAAACTGTTTAAGTGAATCAACCACCATATATAATTAAAACAAAATGATTGAGAAATTACGTTAAATTGGAATAAACAAACACACAATAGTTGGTTATTATTCCCCCCTTCTTTGACGAGGGGGTATAATTGCTTTGCACATGTCCATCGGTCTGTTGGATGGTTGGTCAGTAGACCAAATGGTTTCCCTTCAATAACTCAAGAACGCTTTGCCCTAAGATCTTCAAACTTTACATGGAGGTTGGTCAGCAACAGTAGATGACCCCTTTTGAGGTCAGTAGTTCAAAGGCCAAGGTCACTATAACCTTAACCATTTCTGACAATTGGGCTGCCATGGGGGCATACATGCTTTACAAACATATCTTGTTTGTTTTACATCAGTTTTGGTCATGAAACTTAACAAAGATGTTTATCAGCATGTGGTGTTGTACACACAAGATTTTCATTTTTTGCTGAGACACCCAGTTTGCACCTGAAGTGGGATAAGAAGCTGCAGGTATCTTTACTGTACAGCAGTTTCAGTAGAGTTATGGCCCTTGGAAAACCTTGTTCTAGTGGAATTTCACTAGATGAGTACTTTAGAACAAAGGAATTGTACTACCTCTAGACTGATAAATGACGGACACATGTCTGCTTATCTGGAGGTCTTATGTTTGGATCCTGAGCAAAATAATGAACTAAGGTTTGAAGCATCAAAAGTTATTTATCAGGAGAAAGGGTTTATATCTTGGAAAAAATCTCATATCAGGAGATATGGCATGTCACTGATTGATAAGGGAACTATACGTTATAGCCATGGAAAGCTGATCGCTGTCAACTGAAATGCTGAAAACCTCCAAAAACAGGTCACAGTCAACAGTATTATCGCACTAGGAATTAAAACATTTACAGATTTCTATTCAAGTTCACACAGTTCTGTTGCTTGTAGTGGATGCTTGCCAAACACAACAACCACAAAATCTCCAAAATTTATAATGATTATAAAAAATCATAGATCAAATTCATCTGATGTCTCTACTGAGCAAGTACACAACTTTGCAACCATTGGATCGGGATGGTGTAATGCCAATGATACGAATTGCAAGATTTTTACGCATTTTTGCTTGACTATTCAAAGAATAAGGAGAGCTATAATTGTACTTGCCCATGTGTCGGCGTCATGCTTTGGTTAAAGATTTGCATACAAGTTACTATATAAGACCATATATCACATAGTATCCATGATACTGCTTTGAAACAAGTTACCATCATCAGTCAACAGTACCGGTCGAGTGTAATAAATCAATTTTAATTGGAGTTATTCCCCTTTATATGCCCCATATCTTTGATGAGGGAGTATATTGCTTTCCACATGTCTGTTGGTCGGTAGACCAAATGGTTCCTGCTCAATAATTCAAGAACACTGCCCTAGGATCCTCAAACTTTACATGGAGGTAGGTCATCAACAGTAGATAACCCCTATTGATTTTGAGGTCAAAGATCAAGGTCTTTGTGACCTTTACCATTTCTGACTATTGGGATGCCATGGAGGTACTGCTATACATTTTTTACAAACATTTCTTGCTTACCTGCATGTAACTATTATTGCGTCCCCCACAACTGGAGAGAGGGCATAAAGATTAGCCTGTGTCCATCCGCATGGGCCCGTCTAGTGGATGAAGCATTGGATTTGCTTGCAGCAGAACAAGTTAGTTGATAATTAATTCCAGGTCTACACTGTTCCCCATATTTGACAGGTTTTGTTGAAAAAAATGGTGTTCGACCTGATAAAAACAAACTGTCTATCTGGAGCTATACCTCATAAACTTAAACAGTGTTACCTACAGCTATAACAGCATGCACTTTACCCTGATTACCTGTAGTTTATGAACAAGCGAGTTATTGCAATTGAATCATAAAAGTGATATTTTTAACTTGTGTGTAACTCAATGTTTTAGTTTTAGTTAGCATGTGTGCATGACTGACTTGTGGTTAGTATTTGACCAGTAACAGCAGAGAATGATATGCTTCTTGAATTATGAAACAACATTCTGTCTATATTTATTTTGTTAGTAACCTTGACAACTTTGATTTTTACCCAGATTCATTGGGGAATATCAGTTTCAATTTTATGTTCAGGGTTTCCATGTGGCTAGTAACTGCGTAGTTATGGCCCTTAGTTCAAGAAAAACAACTATTTTTACAGTATGGCTCTAGATGGCCCATAATTATGATTTGTGTGAGCACCAGTGGACTCACTTCTGCTTTTAATTAGCATTTGCATGATTTATTCAGTTACTGTGTATGCTTTACTTATCACTATAGACACGAACACATACAGAATGTTAGTTCATTGACTTTGTGGTGTATCCCACGTGCAAGATGTGAACCAAAGTCAACTAAACCATACATGGTACCAGCATTTAATTAGTTCAAATTCCTTGTAAAAATGTGAACTAGAAGAGGAAACAATAATTTATTTTAATACTGGATAATAGCCATATGCCGAGTTTAAGATAATGAGGCAACACAACACACACTACTGATACAGTTTCTCATATGGTATTAAACCTGTATTGACTTGTGTATTCAAGCTTAAGATTTGACACAAACATTAGTACAGGAAGAACAATTTGTGAAAATATCTTTCAACATTTGCCTCTGACTTTCCTATTAATATTTTGTATGCATATGTGAACGACATATTGTCTCCCTTTTAACCATTTCATGAGTTACCTCCCCTGATAGTTAAATAATAGAATAAACAAAGGGAGGTAGCCAAAAAATAAAAAGGGAGATAATCTGTGCTCACTGGTGCCAGACACACCTATAGGCCCGAAGTGATAGTACATGTGTCTGACGCAACTTAGTTATTACGACTGATCATCTGTATCTAGACGAACATTGTTACAGAGATGTGGGATCTTGTAATGTCATTTAATCACCATTGATTGTCTTTGATATCTGTGTAGACCCTTCATCTTGCTGACAGGATGGCTGCTTCCAATCATGGAATTTGTCATGAATGACAGCTAATTAAACCATACTAGATTACATGTCTGGATTACTTGCCCCTGTCTGCCACAAATTGACCCAACTTGTTAATCTTATAAATTTGTTCTGAATAATTAGTTCTACACCTCTGTACATGTTGAATATTGTATTGTATTGATTTGATTGTTTTCAGCCAGTTTACAGTTAGAGTTGCTTTATGGACTCAAGGCATGGAATTATATACCGGATATGTCTTGTATGCTGGACCAGAACAGGAACAACAATGAACATTGACCAGACTTATCTACCTGAAGTCTCTATGTACATGAATTAATGATCTACCAGCATTAACCAAACATAATACAATAGCTCACCGGAGATAACTTAGGCTTATCAATAAATAAACATGGATAATATATACAAAAATGGACTATACCAGAAAATTTGGGTTTAAAGTCCCATAAATTCAACTATCTCTGTCATGTTGAGACTGCTCCGTCTCATGATCGGAACCCTGCCAAGCAGGCCTGTATGCAACAGTGTGAGAAAAATGTGCATCCAGACCAGGGTTTGAACCCTGGACCCTTCGCTTACAGGGCAAATGCTCTACTGACAGAGCTAGTAGGCTGCCTACACCAGTTTCTCACCTATTAGCAATTAAATCTCATACACACTACTATACATATGGATGTAGTAGGAAAGTATTAATGTTTCATGCTTCAGTAGCTTGTTCATTATCAGCTTTAATCAGCATACATCTATAATAAGTTTGTTCATATACATGTATGTGGGGGTTACTTTAGATGTGTTGAAATCTACCTTAACTGTGATCGTCAAAATTAAGTTGTATTTAGGGAGGAGTCTGTGTTGGTCCTTGACCAAATCCCCCTCAGGTCCTCTTGTTTATAATAATAATAATAATAAAGACTTTATTTAAAGAGGCAACACAGTTGGGTAAACCCAGTCTTCCCTGTGAGCCTCATACATATAACATTGACATAGTATGTTTAACAAGAAGTTAATGACTCTTAAACAAATTTAGTTAATTTACCATTTATATGTATACATGTCAGTATACCTGTGTTTAAAACTTCCTGAAATACCAGTACATTTAAGATCAAATCTGGCAATGTTACAGTATATTACTGCATTGTGTAAGATGATATCATCCCAAACCATATTTATAATCACTTAACTCAGATTGGTGATTCATGGTCACTTGTTTAAATTCTCAAAAAATATGTTGAAATACTTGTATTTGTTATCATACATATGCTATATTTGCTTAAACATACATTGTATGAGAAGAATGTCATGTGTGGGTGAAAGCTATCAGAGTTATTTGAACTGACATGGAAAGATAATCCTGCTGTTTTGTTTGCACTGATAAATGGGTTAAACATTATTGATTGAAATACATGGATATTAGGGCTGCATAGCAGTTAGAATAATCGATTAGATATTTGTATCGATACAAAATGATCGATATTCGATATATCATATGATATATTCTTTTGGCAATAAAACACTTAAATACATTAAATATGCACTTGCAGACTTACAACATGTATTTAATACAATCAAGTCAGGCCGGAGATGTTATAATAATAAACTTTTACATGTTTTAAATTGCATGAGTAGTTAACAAAAATTAGCAGATTCTTGTTTAAAAATAAGATTCACTTGAACTTAAGCTACAACGACGACCTGGCAATTTTGAGATGAAACATATAGATGACGAAAACACTTGACTGAAAATGGGTATTTTATTAATTTACATGTGTAGATTTTTTGATCGATTTTTTTACCGATACGGACACGTTCGATACGATTTATCGATTGAACCCAAAATACCGGTATTCGATTTATATCTGAAACCGGTTACGCAACCCTAATAGATATATGCTAGTAGGTCTAAACTGAGGTTAATTTTTAGAACTCAAATATATTTTGGAATATCTCAATACCAGTCCTGCATGCATGTCTAGCCATTACAAATAATAGTCAAATTAAATTTATCATCCCTTCGCAGGACTGGTGTTAAATGGTTAGTTATAAAAACATGTATAGTATATATTTTCAGGATTTTTTCTTTCATGAATGTATTTTGCAGATTTACCAAGTAGTCCAGAGAATTTGACATGACTCTCAAACTTCTATTTGCATAATTTAACAGCTGATTTATTATCTATATTTATAATCCCGGTTGTATGTTTTCATAAGCGGGGACTATCACGAAGATGCCCAAGGTGTAATACCAATACAAATCTAAAGGACTGATATTGCAGGATTTGCTCCCGGAAATTTATACATGTATATTCAACGCAAGAACCTTAATATATTCATGCATAAAGGTCAGGATCATGTCAAATTCTCTGTGCTATACTGCGTAACATTGCAGTTCTCTGGAAGAGATTCTCTGGAAGAGCTGAATGATTGAGCCTGTTGCTGATGATATTTGATGCCTATATTACAAGTATATTTATATATGTATACTACTACTAGTATATCATTTAATCATTTTAATTTTACAGAACTTAGTACTTGCCTTAAACATAAAACTAGCAAGAAAATGACATACACTATGTAAGGGAGAGAACTTCAGGTTGGTATGCTACAAGATATGTATGAGTTATCTGTAAAGTTAGTGTGAATAATGTCTGTGGTTACCCCGTGTATGTGTATATTACTTTGTTAATTGAATGTTTTTTATGGTAGCCCCACCACCAGATTATCCTCAAGCGATGGCTCAGCCAAGTGCCCCGCCCTATGGTGGATACCAACCACCTCCTCCACAGCCAGGATATCCCCAGCCAGGTTACCCAGCACCACCACAGCAAGGATACCCACAGCAAGCTTATCCTCCACAACAAGGCTATCCACAGCAACCGATGCAACCACAAGTTGGAGCGACCGTTGTCGTGACAACACAACCAACAGTAGCAATGGTACAAAGATTCCGTGAAACACCAGTTCATGTTCAGTGTCCATACTGCCATGCTGAAATTGTCACAGCTACATCGTACGAGACAGGAACATTCGCTTGGTTGATGTGTGCATTGATGTGTATCTTCGGGTTAGTTAGTTATATTTGTATACAGCTTTTGATAATGCTGCACATTTCTTATAACAGTATATCTTATTACATAAACCCTGTAGGAACTATTTTCCACATTAATTTTGTATCATTGACCTAATTCAAGAAATTATAAATTAATGGAATAAGGACAACTTCATAATCCAGGGTAAAACATAGTGTTTAACTGTATTCACATCTCAATGACTTAAAACTTTCAAATTTCTTAACTAACAAAGTAGAGTTGCGCATGTCCTGTCAATACTATAAGGTAACCTGAGAACATGAACGCACACATACATACAATTATGTGTGCATAGGTAAATACAGTTACATGTCACATCTACATACAACTCGAATTGTGAATGTTCATGCATATTCAATCATAGGCACATGGTTACCGTATTTGACAAGTCCTTGCATGTCTGAAATACCCTGTATAAAGAGAAGGTAGTGCAGAGGCCATATTTAGCTGTAATGGATATGACTTCGAAAGCTGGTACCCAGTTTTTTTACAGTTGTCACAGCAAACACAGATACCAGTTCCTGTAACGTCATATCTGTTGCAGCTAAAAATGGCTGCTGCAACACATTCTCTTTTTATAGGATACCCTCACATAATTTGAAACGAACTGCCTATGTATTCGATTACAAAAATAATACAGACTTATATAAATAAATACTAGTATTGAAAATAAAGACTTTTGTCCGAGATGAAGGACAAACATGATATTTGTTATATTATTTGTTTTATTACGATTACAGGTTAGATGCAGGTTGTTGTCTGATTCCATTTTGCTGCGACACGTGTAAGGACGTCTCACACAGCTGTCCTAACTGCAGACAAGTCATCCAAAGATGGAGTCGAATGTAACTCAAGACATTCAGAGATAATTATGGTGACCAACTACAAACTCATTATTTGTCATCATACCTTATGCACGTACTCATGTTTTGCTGCCATGGGTGGGGGCAGAAGTATACGGACAAAGACCCCAAAGACATTTGATTATATTGATACAATTAGCATCTACTGGTGAGGAGATAAACATTGAATATAATTGCCACTGGGATGGGCAATTAAAATTCCAAAAAAAAATCCCCATTTCCATGCAAGGGAAAAATACAGCTAGTTGCATTATGGTATTTAAATGTTTATGTATACTGAAACTGTACATTTCTAGTCACTTTATTATTGAAGCATAATAGTGTGTATAGTGTAACCTTGGTTATAGGCTTTTATGAATCAATTCCTAGATCATCATCCTATCTCTTTTCTGTGCTTTGATTCCCAGTACACAATGTGATTTGCAGGAAAGAGTGGAGAAATGAAATGATCAGCCAATGGTAAAGCTGTTATTTTTACAAGAAATTGAAAATATTTCCAAACTTATTTAGAAAACATGAAATTGGCCATAATCAAAACTGGAAGCAGTAATTGAAATAAGTGCATGTACTACTATTGAAATAGACCCTCTCCACCCTCTCTCTATGTAAGAGAAAAATTTGGATGATAATCTAGGATATTCATTTATTATAGCCTTATTACTATGGCAATGTGATTTATAGAATAATTATGTGAAAATAGCAATGTAGACATGTTTGATCATACAAATTGTACGATTTCACTACAAAATATACTCCAGTATTAACATATGTCATGCTTTACTTGAAATTAATACATGTATGCACTATGACAATTAAGTGTAATCTCACATACTCTAAAATACAACATTACAGTAATTCACATATTATTATTTCAAGGGTTGAAAGTTTGAAATTAAATTGCTGGAGTTTAGGCAAGTGCAGTGTTAAATGTTTCACCGCACAGATCTGTGTTCAATTCTTGTTAAGGCGGTAGTTGTACCAGTATATGTTCTTTAAACTACACAGAGGTTAATTGCTTCAAGATACTGTCTAAACCTTGTAAATATTAAACCTTGTAAACATATAATATTTTCACTGTCTTATATCCCAATTTCTATACATGTCACATAATTTTATAGTGATTGTTTTGTGTTCATATTTAACTAGTCAACTATATAAGTTTGCATTGCTGTTTTCTGTACAAAGTACAAATTTATATAAATATATGATTGCCTTGTTCTGGAGTCAATTAAAGCTTATCTATTGTAAATTTGTACAGAGATATAAACTTGATCCTGACCTTTATGCATGATTATATCGCAAGGTTCTCCCTTAAAGTCCGATTTCATCATGAAGTGACAAACCCAATGACAAATCACGACTGTCTCCATTTCCGCTTCCAAGTCGAGCATTATCAGTCCTTATAGATTTGTGTTTGTAGTGCATATTCAAATACTCCCGCTTATGAAATCATACCATCAGAGTTAAACACAAACAAGAAATTGACTGTTAAATTAATAAATAATATGTCAATAGAGTTTTCGAGGATCACGTTAATATGCCCAGACTATACACGTACATCACTGTTCTATTTCACAATATTTAATATTTTGCAACTATTCTTTTTCACTATTTGTATTATATACACTAAACCTGTGTTTTAAACAAATTCAAAAGGCAGCTGAATTAGCTTGATTAAATGCTTTAAAATCATTAGTTTTAGTTGACATTCAATTCTGTGAATTTGGTGAAAGTTTGTCACAAATGTGTGTATTGCAAAAAACTAGTAAGGTATTTTGAGGGTTGATTACAAGATTAGATCATCATTGTGACTTAATTTTGTGGTCGATGTTGTTTGGGTATTAGATATTGATCCCCAATAATGATTTTACAATATTAACTAGATTCATTATATTAGATCCACACATCAATGTTAAATTGTCTTCCACTTTTTTCCAACCAATGTCAGTGTCTTTATCATTATTTCATAATTGGCCATCAAAACCTGATTGACATAAATTGTACAGATTTTGACATTTCTTAATGCACAGAAACACTAACATTGACAGAGTACCAGTACTGTGTACGATATAGTCCAAGGACTTCTGATCCAAGTTTGCGAGTTCAAGCCCCATGTTGAACTAGGTCAACCTGGCTGACTAGCAGTTGAGTCAAGCATTATGCGGTTACCTGGAAGATTCAGCTTGGGTAACCACAGTTTATGTTCTTCGTAGACATTTGCTATGGTTATGTGAAAGTTGTCTGTTGTTTGTAGTGGAGTAAGTTGCAGTAGTACTTGTAGATAACTAAATCCAGGAAAACGGGTCAACTTTAAACTTTACTGTTTAATTCAGGAGATCACAATCACAGGTTCAACTGTATATACATGTTTGTATGTCTACTGTAGCTGGACTTGTATTTGTGTTTATATCTGTATTTATGAGTTGAGTTACAAATATACTTAACAACTTTTCTAAGTCCTCATTTTCATTGATTAGTAAATTTTTTATTATAAACAGTGACGCAACCAAATTTCGCAAGTGTTGTTTGTATGCGGCAGACAAACTTATCCATGTCACAAACTGGCCGTATGACACGTGGTTTTGCCGTTGTTTGACGCATGTACATTTTGTGTTTTTCTGCCGGCGCAGTTACACATCCCCGGAATTTGTTCCAAACTCTTGCGAATTATGCCCAAAGACTCGCCATGTACAAAAAAAAATTTAAAAATCAATTTTAACATCACAGTTATGCGTCCGACGATATCAGAAAAAAGATGACGTGACGTCGGTACAGTGCAGTGTTGCATTTTCTGTCGACAAGTCAGAATAATTACCTAAAACATCACTGTCTGATTGATTTACTACATATATATGTTTTCGAGTGTTTAGTTAAAGGTAATAAAATTCAATGAGCTTATTCGAGCTTCCGAGTCTCGTCTGTGACAGCTAGCAGAAAAAATAGACTACATGGTGGTTATCCCAGATATTGAAATCTGTATTTGTGACTTATACCTTCTTTAGTTGTTATGTTAAGATTGTTTTCATTCAATAAATATATATCGAAATTGACGTGTTGATGTACAATTCTGCAAAACGATAACACACGCATATTATAGCCAAATTTCATTGAGATATATACAAGATTGACAAAGTTATCATCAAAAATATAAGTGAGGACTTAGAAAAGTTGCTAAGTATATAACTATAGAGGTATAATCAAATCACGTTTTTTGCTTTTGTGTACCTATTTGCTATGTACATCTTGTGTAAATAAACCACTTATTTTAAACTGATTAGTTGAATTGTTATGACACCAAATAAAACAAGGTCCAGTATGTACCATTAAAATTAGTTTTGATTTAAGCCCTCAAATAATTGTCACTGGGATGAATAGTCAATGGGGCCAAATACCACCATTTATCCTACCATTAGGCCTTTATTAGCCCGAAATCGACCCGTCGTGTAAATTTTAGCTTTATTATGCCATGTGAGCTTTATTAGGTTATGTGGTCACATGACATGGGACTACTTTCGACCTCAAGTTTAACCAAGTCATTTAGTGTTGAAGACGAATCTTACATAATTATTGGAGCGGGTCTGATATATTTGAATCCTAAACACATCACAGGCCTGATTTATTCTATTTATCCTGTCACTGAATCTGTTTGGTAGGGGAACATACTCGTGTTGTTTCTTAAAAAACGGGAAACGTCACATACTGTGTGACGTCATTTAGGTTCTAATTTTGTAGAAAAATAGAAAGACTGATCAGTTTTAACATCCTCTGTAAACATTGATCTAATTTAATTTAAACAGATTTTCAAGAAAAACTGCCCTGAAAACATTACACATACTACCCTTTTACGCTGGGTGCCAAACAAAGGAGCTAACTCACAGGTGACTGTATCTAATAATTGTGTGTCAGCTACCAGTATAGCAACCTTGCATTCCTAAGCCATAAGTTCCATCAAACATATTTCAAAATAGCAATACAATATGTAGTAAAATTATAACTACTCTGACATATAAAAGAACATTTTATATCACAGACTTGGCAATGTTACATAACAGATGAAGATTTATATATATAATAAATATTTCTTCCGCCACATTTCTGTACACGGTAAGGTAAGTAAGGGATGTCTACATCTTGGAGTCCGCATTCACAATCTTATAAGTCAACAATGAGTCAACAAACAACTAACCACAACTGTTCACATTCAGTTTTTCTACAATAATCAAGCACAATGTTCTTCTATTTGTCCTATTTAAGCCCTTCCAGTGCGAGCCTGTTCTATTTTACGTCGTACTTGATTACAGTGGAGTGTTAGTTCAGCATGTTGCATCTTAAGTTGTTCAAGTTTATCACGTAAATCATCACCTTCGTCTTTACGTTCTTCAAAGTCTCTGAGTAATGATTCATTGCCTAAAAGTCCACAATTTTGTCTCAGTCTTTGATTGTCTATTCGTAAAGCATCCCTAGCTTGTTTGGTTCTCGATAAAACATCTCGTTTCTGAAAAGCAATAATTTGATAGATGACTTAGACTGTGATTAACAACCATTTTTTAAAACCATCTTCAGTGAGAGCTTATTTTAAAAAACTTTTGATTTGTAGTATGCACATCGATTCGACTATAATTATAAGGACACAAATCATTTAAATGTACACTTATATTTCTACAAAATAATTTTGAGAGAAAGAGAGGCTACAAAATCACTGTTGAACACCGAATTACCAAACAAAGTTCAACAATTGTCTGCTAAAATTACATTTAAAATTAAATGTAGTAAACTTCCATTCACATGGAAAACGACAGTTATTGCCTGAAGCTGTTTAATTTTTTTTAAAGTGCAATCATAATATGAGCTATAACATGCTGTAATTATCAATAGGAAACAATGAGACAAATAATAAATTACCCCTCCCACATCCGCCTCTACTTCTCGCAAATTTCGCTTTTGAACTTGATTCTCAGCTTGCACATATTGTAATTTCTCTTTTAAGTGAGTTAACACTTGTACTGTACTTGTGATCTTTTTACGTAACTTCAATAATTCCTAAAATATAAAATGGATGAATTAGTCTATCAGCAAAGAAATGCTTATAACTCCCTGAAGTACTTTGAATCCAATGATCAATATGTTTACAGACTACACGCAGCAAGTTACACTAAATCTATGTTTTCATCCCCCACCAAAGGTTGTCTGTCCCAAAATGCTGTTTTGCACATAACTTGATAATTATTCAAGCTACAGTCGTCAAATTCTATAGGAATATTAATTAGTCAGTATGTGTAGTTGTACACATACCCATAAATTCAGTTGAATCCAGTATTAGCAGAGTTATGGTCCTTGACATGGTCAAATGGCAACAGGGCATCGTACACATTTTTAGTTAATCAATATTTCTGTATAACAACTACAAAGGTCTACAGAATAATGCTAACATCAGTCTATGATTAAATACCTAAATACCCATCATAGACATAGACATATTTTCTGTCTTATTTGAATGCCAAGTATCAAGTGGTTAAAATATTTCTAATTTTATGTGACATAGAAAATTAGAAATACTAAAAATGTATGTAGCAATACACTGGGGGTAACATTACCTCATTCCTTTCTTCAATCTTTTCATTGTATGTCTGGTTCTCAATTTTCAGTTGTTCAAAATCAATTAAATGTAAACCTTCAGCCAGCTCCTCCTGGAATATGATAAACATGTGTTATTAAATCACAAAATTGTCTCTTAAGTCTTTTCCAAAGTTCAATATATTTTTTGTATCACCACAAGATTTAACTCCCAACGACAGTATTTCAGTCTACACCATTATCCATAACATTAACATGACACTAGACTGGACATTAGGCAACCCGTCCTTGAACTAACCTAATACCCGAGTGCCAAGCCTAGGAGCTATACCAGCGCCATCTTTAACTTTTTAAGTAGCAAACTGAACACCCCCCAACCTCCAATTGATACATTAATATCATCAGCATATAAACATTCAACTAATCAAGTATGCTAGCAGTTTTTATACTGCTAGTATTTAGTAAGTAGCAGGTAGATGTGTCTTTATTTTACGAGTAAACATCAAATGAACCAACCTTTGATTTCAATTGTTGTTCTTTTTTTTTCAGTTTATTTTTCAGTTTAATATTTTCCAATCTGACATTGATTACTTCCCCTTCCTTTCTTGCTTCACCAGCCAAATATTGTTCAATATCCTGTAAGACAAAACATTTCATAGAGCTGTATATCAGCATATTCTTACAACCAAGGCAATATGACATAGGATACACATAAACATATACTAGTACTCAAAATTCTGATACCAACAATTTTGCCTACTGTATTAAGAGTAAAGACATAATTACACATTTAGGTCAAGTTAGAATCAAAATAAAATATTTGAAAGCAAATGAATACCTTACTTTCTCAACAGTTTACTTCCCTGTTTTGTCATTAACATAGGCCTTTATGGTCCATTCCTAATATTCTTAGTACAAGTGTTTAAGATTATAAGTTTTTTTTCTCTATTATAGATTTATAGGAAATAACATACCTTTGGTGGGATAGGTCTGCCTGAGCGACTGTTTAATGCATTAAGTGCAACTTGTTTCTTAAATTCCATAAACTTTCTTCTTTCTTCATCAACACGTTCTTTCCTCTCCTCACATCGTGACTTCAGCTCCTGTATTTGATGTTTGTAATTATCACGTTCTTGCATATCTTGTCGTCGAAGATCTTCTAACTGAGCTGATAGTTTGAAAATAAACAAACACATACCATGAAAGTTTAATAAAACTACATCTACTACATCTAAAATTAACTCTCTGCCAAACAGATTATAAATGGGGGGCATCGAAAAAGCTTTTACAGTACAATACAAATATACTTTACATACAAATATGATCTGAAATAATGAAAGCTACAGGTTCAACAGAACATGATAGTTATTTCAAAAGAAATCTTGCTTTTAAACAAGAGGGCCCAAAGGGCCCTAGGTCGCTCACCTTTCGAATTTAACCTAGATTTTGTTAAGATGATCATTGTGACCAAGTTTTATACAGATTAGGCAAATATTGTGACCTCTAGTGACTACAAAAGGTTTTTATATGATTTGACCTAATGACCTAGTTTTTGACCCCAGATAAACCAATATCGGACTTGACCTAGATTTTGTTGAGATGATCATTGTGACCAAGTTTCGTAAAGATCAGGCCAAAACTGTGACCTCTAGTGACTACACAAGGTTTTTCTATTATTTGACCTTGTGACCTAGTTTTTGACCCCAGATGACCCAATATCGAACTTGATCTAGATTTTTTTGAGATGATCATTGTGACCGAGTTTCATAAAGATTAGACAAAAATTGTGACCCCTAGTGACTACGCAAGGTATTTCTATGATTTGACCTTGTGACCTAGTTTTTGACCCCAGATGACCCATTATCGAACTCGACCTCGATTTTGTTGTTATGATCATTGTGACTAAGTTTCGTAAAGATCAGGCCAAAACTGGGACCTCTAGTGACTACACAAGGTTTTTCTATGATTTGATCTTGTGACCTAGTTTTTGACCCCGGATGACCCAATATCAAACTTGACCTAGATTTGGTTGTGTAGATCATTGTGACCAAGTTTCGTAAAGATTATGCTAAAACTGTGACCTCTAGTGACTACACAAGGTTTTTCTATTATTTGACCTTGTGACCTAGTTTTTGACCCCAGATGACCCATTATCGAACTTGACCTAGATTTTATTGCGATGATCATTGTGACCAAGTCTCATAAAGATTAGACCAAAATTGTGACCTCTAGTGACTACACAAGGTTTATCTATGATTTGACCTTGTGACCTAGTTTTTGACCCCAGATGACCCAATATCGAACTTGACCTAGATTTTGTTGAGATGATCATTGTGACCAAGTTTCATAAAGACTAGGTCAAAATTGTGACCTCTAGTGACTACACAAGGTTTTTCTATGATTTGACCTTGTGACCTAGTTTTTGACCCCTGATGACCCAATATCGAACTTGACCTAGATTCTGTTGAGATGATCATTGTGACCAAGTTTCATAAATATTAGACCAAAATTGTGACCTCTAGTGACTACACAAGGTTTATCTATGATTTGACCTTGTGACCTAGTTTATGACCCCGGATGACCCAATATCGAACTTGACCTAGATTTTATAGAGATGATCATTGTGATCAAGTTTCATAAAGATTAAGTCAAAATTGTGACCTCTAATGAGTTCACAAGGTTTTTCTATGATTTGACCTAGTGACCTAGTTTTTGACCCCAGATGACCCAATATCGAACTTGACCTAGATTTTATAGAGATGATCATTGTGATCAAGTTTCATAAAGATTACGTCAAAATTGTGACCTCTAATGTGTTCACAAGGTTTTTCTATGATTTGACCTAGTGACCTAGTTTTTGACCCCAGATGACCCAATATCGAACTTGGCCTAGATTTTGTTGAGATGATCATTGTGACCAAGTTTCATAAAGATTAGGCTAATTTTGTGACCTCTAGTGTGTTCACAAGCAATTGTAGACGGACGGACGGACGGACGACGGACGAAGAGCGATCACAAAAGCTCACCTTGTCACTTTGTGACAGGTGAGCTAAAAAGGTGGAAATGAATTTTTTGTGAACATTCATAATAGAACATCCAATAAGGCTATTCTTTCATAAACGTAATTCATTTTCAAAATGATATGTTGTTTTTAACTAATGTTTATTCCCTTATCAGAATTCCCTTTTCAGCACATTATGCCAACATTTTGACTCAATATGATCAAGATAATATATACATGGAAACCTTGACACAAATACTTAAGTTTATGTAATAAAATGAATATTAAAACTTTTCTCCGTGTATTGGAACCCATATTTGAAAGTTTTACAAGCAGTATAATTAACCAGAAATAATAAGTTAGCTTACCCATATATTTGAGATATCTTTGTTCCTGGTCTGTGCCATTTTTGTCATATTCTTGTCTTGTTTCATCAGCCTTTTTCTTTCTGAAGTATTCTGCTAATTTGTGTTGAAGTCCGAAATTTTGCTGTTGTAAATGTTCACGCTCTGCTATCGCTTGCTGCAAAGATTTGGGAAAGTCAACGAAAGTCAATCCACGGTTTTTCAAAACAGAAAACAAAGTTTCAGTAGTGTAGACATATTTTTCACTGATCTCCACTTCTATAACAGAATCCTGAGATTCCAGAATGTTTTCCATGACAACAACAGGGTTGCTGTCCTGTTTGAGGTCAGCAAGTCAATATGTTATCAACTTTCTTCTTTTCTTACTTAATTATCAGCCAAAATAAATAAAAACTGTGCATTAGCAACAATGGGCTAAAAATAAATTTTGACTGTAACAAGGGGAGTAACTCAGTACAAATTTAAACTTGTAACAAGGGAGGTAATTATGTCACAAAAATATCAGAAAGGGAGGTAATCACACCAATAATGGTATTATATCGGTTATATCATTGATTGTGAAATAAACAGATCCATAATATGTCATAAGATTGTGTTTTATGATTTTATTTAACTGTAACAAGGGAAGTAACTCAGTTGCAAAAAATACTAGAATGGGAGGTAATCAAACACACCAAATGGTACTTTTTCCTGTCATAAAGATTGTGAAATGAACAGATCAATACTATTTTTCAAGATAAAGATTGTATTAATTTGATTCAAAGGTGGAACTGGTTGGCAAATATACAGCAACTTTCTTAGAGAGACTGTAAAGCTTGAGCATAAAAACTACCAACTTACATGATATCTTTCAATGAGTTCCTCTCTATCAAACTCTGGCTGTTCTTCTTCTTCTTCCTCCTCTTCCTCCTCTTCTTCATCATCTTCCTCTCCTTCTTCATCTTCTTCTTCAAATGTTGTCAGCGGTCCACCTGCCTTCTCACCTTCAGCACTACCCGGTCGTGATCGTTCAGGAGTTCCTGGCTCTAGAATGTCAGGTACAGGCACTGGAGTCTGATCAACAGGACTACCTTCGCGTGACAATTTCTCTCCCACCCCAACTGGTACAGGACTCTCAGCACGCTCTCCCTCGGCAAATGTGTCGCTCTGAAAGTTAACAATTATAAATTAACAATACACAAATCTTAAATGCACTTGTTGCTCAATTAAGCATTTTACCATCATAATGGTATACTATGAAAAGAATCTATAGGAAGCAGTTTCCAATATTGCGCCTGACCATAACAATATGCATGTATCATGAGCTTCAGATCATTAAAGTGAGATATGCAAGGAGTTGTTTTTCATAAAATGAAACAATGAGTTAATTAACTTACCTGAGGGACTGGAGACTTGGACACTTCACCTTCTTGCTTCTCCTCTTCGCCCTCACCAGCTGGCTGTTGTTCACCCTCTTCTCCCTCCTTTGCTTCTCCTTCAGCAGGAGTTTCTCCCTCTGCAGGTGTTTCACCCTCTTTGGGAGCCTCTCCTTCAGCAGGTGCTTCACCGTCCGCAGCCTGGGCTTCATCTTCTTTCTTTTCTTCCTCACCTTCGACTAACATGCAATATCAAAAAGTTATGAGATATCAAATTCAGTAGATTGTACTATATCTCAAAGCTCTACAAATACCTTAAATCACCGACAAAACATATTAATTACTAAGCATGACTAAAATGCAACCAATTTATTAAGAGTTAGTTTCTTTATAAGTTTAATAACTCTGTGAACAAATATGTATCAATCTTACTTAATCTGTGTTACAGTTCTGACACCTAAAGTTATATTTGATATCTTTTTTTATATTTTGATTTCATTAAAATGTTTAAACCTTGCTCAGCTCCTTCAGCTACTTGTTCTCCTTCCACTGGTGCTTCCCCTTCTTTCTGCTCTCCACCATCTTCTGGTTTTGCTTCACCTTCTCCTTCACCAGTGCCTTCAGTTGTAGCTTGTTCAGTTTCACCTTCCTGTGTTTGTCCTGTTTCTTCAGGAGCTCCTTCCTCCTGTTGTGTTTCTTCTGTTGTAGGAGTTGCTTCAGTATTTTCACCTTCTGTAAAATACATCCAATAGCAATGTGATTACGTCGACTATTTTAAACTGATGAATATGTTTAGATTAAATATCTTTACTCAACTTTACTTGAATTAAAACTGACAAAAGATTCAATTAAACTTATGTACGTCCAAGTAATTGTAAAAACATGGGCATTTTGAGGTTTGTTTAAAATTGTTATTAAAGACAGCTTATAGTATAATAAACCATATGAAAGTTGAAAATATAATCTGTTACCCACCTGTTGGTGCAGCTGGCTCTTCAGTTTGTTCAGCAGGAGCGTCAGCTGGAGCTTGTTCCGGTGTTGGAGCCTTCTCCTCACTTGGAGCCTCAGCTTCAGCTGGTGCAGGAGCCTCCTCCGTAGTAGCTGAATTATTTGCCTGTAAAGCACAGTAAAAAAGAGCATGTATATTGAGCACATAACCACAGTATTATAAGATTTCCATGTGTGGATATATTCCCCCGAAAAAGTAGGACTCGGGTCGATGAGAAGGATCGGGTCGATGAGAAAGTATAATACCGTTGTTGTTGTTGTAGTTCTATTACGCTATTGCCGTAGCGAAATGTTCTCTCTGTACTTCGGTAATACTCTCTTTGTGCTCTCTCTTTGTGCTTCAGCTCTTGGTACTTCGGATTCTCTTTACAGTCGGTTGGTGCTTGTTAAGTATTGACTCATAGCACCGATGAGTTTGTTCCTTGCCTCGTCCGTAATCTCGTCGATTTATATTTATACTATACCGGAAAGTGTGGGTTCGAATACCACATTGTCATTGGGTGCAATTTTTCTTCCTTAATTAGTCACTGCAGTCCCAACGCATAAGGAATTCAACCCCAGTTTCTGGTCAAACCCAACTCGATGCGTACAGTATCACACTGTATCTGGAGATGGACTGTCAGAAAAAAAGCAGCCACTTGGAGACAGCAATGTCTACCCAAGTTTCAAGATCTTTAGCATCTACCCAAGTTTCAAGACCTTTAGCATGGGCAATTATAATAATCTGTCTAAACAAAATTTCTAAAGAGCTAGCCTTACAATGAGGCCGTGGAAAGCAACATAAATCAACACACAATAAACTATTTTTTAAACAGGAATGACACAATAGGTTTGAAGATAATGTCTAAAATAAATGTGTTGTTGACGTTGTTGTTGTTGTGCAAGAAATTTATCAATTGTTGATTTAACGAAATTACAGCGGGTCAGTTACTTGTTACAATGCAGGTCAAGTCTCCCATTCAATTGGAAATCGGGAAAGACGTCCACGAACACAAACAGTGTCGTCTAACCAAGGTTTCTCGTCTAGAAATTATTAGAATCGTCTTTATCCACGAATGTTTACATTTCAAATTCAGCATTGGCAGCAATATTAAGCCCTCTATGCATGCTTTCAGCAGGTTTTTATCATTCCAGAGTCGAAAATCAATCATGAATTTATAACAACTATCTATTTCTATTTTTATAACACCAATAAGTCAGAAATCGAGATAAAATTAAATAATAAATTTCTACCTCTTGATCCGCCATGTTTGTTGCTAAGGAAAATAGTCACTGATAAAACCCGTACGGTTACGTTCCGTCCCGTATACCCTAACTACACAATTTACACAATGTATCGACTAATTTATGACATCGCCATGTTTAGTTTTATGTTTAAGATATTAATTAAATCATATTTCAAAAATAAAATAAAAATATCTCGTACACTACAAATAAAAGCATTTTCTTACTGTTAGAAAAACAGACACCTGTTGTGCGTAGGCCTATATGTAGGCTTAACATGTTATATGAGCGCAAGTACATGTACATGAATCGGTATATATCATAAATTTATGTTATTGCAGGTATTGACTGTTGAAACAAAGATATAAAAATACATTTTTTTTAGATCTTTGGTTGAAATAATCGTTCCAAAGTTAATTGCATCAGTAGTCACTGGACATGATAAAGGAGCATTTCACAAAACTATGGAAAGAAATACTGCCAAGACGACATTTCTCATAGCTTTAATGCGATAGTACATGTATGTTTTATACATGAAAAGATTGAACCAGTTTCTGATATATAGAGCTGATAGAACTATAGTTTGGCAAAATTAAAATTACCTACAAGGGTGATCAATATACTTGAGAACTTTCCATCTAGCAATTGTGCTGTGTCAAGAATTAGCAGTAAGTTAGACCCCTCTGAGCGAATGTAATGTGAATGTTTTTATTCATGCAAGGGGCATGTGACATTGGTTGTCATGCGACACCATTCTTTGCGCTCTTGTTAGCTAGCTCCTCGCTGAGCCTATAACCAGCCCCACAAAGACAATCATTTTTACTTTTAAGCCAGACATAAGTCATAAATAGCCAACTCTGAAAATGTAAGGTGGTAAAGAGTCTAAATGTGTTAATTGGCATTAAACTCTGAAAAAGACGGTTGACTTGACACGGCTATATTATCCCGATGAAGAAAGAAGCACAACCAATCAAGTTTAGGGCGCAATTTCTAAAGAACACTTTTTAACTGCAATAGAGTAAAAAAAATATTGTTTTGTAGTCACTGATCATAGTTTTTTCACCAGTAACATGATTTTTATGGCTCTTATTCTATCGTCTATCCTTGTTTTATCAACAAATCTGTTTGACAGAGCTCATACAGTCACACAATGGAATCATGTGTAGATCGCTGATTTAGAGCGCAAAGAATCCACATACAATTTGGCCTAGTCATCTTTGAGATATCGCAAGGATTTTCCATGAATTTTAATGGCATGTTGCTTCTCTGTGGTCATGTATAGTCTCACATGCTCAACGGCACATGCTGCACTTTGCAATGAATGACATCATCAAGTGCACTGTGATGTCACAATATAATTAATTAAAACTATAGATAATTGATGAATCTACATAAGGTCGTAATTACATTGTTCTAGAATCAATATTTTGTAAGTAAAAAAGATAGTTCTCGAATATATTGATCACACCTTGTATTTCTAATTCAGCATTATTCTAGTTCAGGGCTGGTACAAGTGTCTACATATTGATATCCATTTCATATTGTACCGCTATATACTTGTTTAAATAAATTGGCAGCACACTTATTCTCTTCCTCTTCTTAAAGTACTGTTCAGACACCTTTTGGTGTATAATCGTACAAGTTTGATCGATCAACGACCTTAAAGGCCAAAGGGGGCATAATTATGTTGTATACTAAACTCAATTAAAAACGCAGTTTCAATGCCTTTTGCAAGGAAGTATTATATATCCTTGTGAGGGCTTTTTGACAGACACAATAACAACTGTAAACAAACGATAACTCTGATAAGAAAAGGTGACAGAAAAATCTTTGCAACTAATTGAGAAACAGTCTTAAAGCTGGGTTCACACTCTGGTGTTTGGGCCAACGTTTACTGACATTTGGGCAAACGTTCAGGGCAAATGTTCAGCTCTGCTAGTAAAAGTTACTAAATGTTTTGAAAAGTTGATGATCACTGGTGAACGTTGTGTTCTTTGAAAGTTTTTAACATGCAAAAACTTTGTTGACGTTTGGAAATAAATGCTGATGTAAGTTGTGCTTCGTTTGTAAACGTTCCTGAACGCTGAATTAAGTAGATTAAAGTTTGCTTAAGTTAAACTCCGTTGGCAAACACTTGCTGAAAAGCTGGTGGTGTCAATGAATTGAGGCTAACGTTTTTCCAGCGGAGGCCAATGGGTAGTCAGCGCAATGAACGCGATAGTAACGCAGGGGCTGGTATTAAGCGAACTTTCCCCAGCACAAATTAGCGTTTGTCCAACGTAGGCCAACGGGTATCAGGCGCAATGAACACGATAGGAACGCAGGTGGTCAGCGCAGACTAACTTTCCATAACTTAGGTTAACTTTGTGCAACGAATCCTGGCGTTCGGCAACTCGTTCGTCTACAACAGACTAAGTTAGGAATCGCTGCACATACGCTAACCTGCGTTGCCTTAAGTTCCCATACGCTGATACAATATGAGTACAACGCAGGCAAACATTGTTAAGCACTAGTAACCGCTGTCAAACGCTTTTGAGCGCTTGGAAATGTTCCAAAAAGTTAGTGTGCCTTAGATTCACAACGTTCGCAGAGAGAACCAAAATATTCCTCCTCGCGAATGTAATTCCACCTATCTTTGGGCTCATTTTTTCGACTTTTGAAAAGCTGTCCAACGCTAGTACAAACGTTCATAGTGTGAACACAGCTTTACTTAATGACAAGGGCGGTAATATTTTCCAGTTTGTAATTTTACTTTCTGCACTCCTCATCTTCTGAAAGATGGATTTTGACAAACAGAGTGGATTATTGAACATGAGGGCATGACTAACATGCCTACAAACAGATTTGGAAATTTACTTGTAAATGGTTGAAAATAATATGGAACAAGGTGTCTTTAGCTTAATATTAAGAGATTACAATAACATCAAAGAAGAACTCATAATTTTATTGTCAATATAAAACAATAATATGTAGCTATTTGGTATAACAACACATTCAACTATCCACTTCCACTATATCAACTACCAGTATCCACTATCTTCAGTACAGTAAAACATCTCCATATAGCTGCTGTCTCCTTGTCTCCTGTAAAGCAACCTTGCAACATAATCATTTTGCTTTCAATACTTTTTTACTAGCAATCCTTAAAACATCTCTGGAGCAACAACCTCTTATTTACAACCATTTGAATTTGCATCTCACAAACAATGGTGATCTGATAAAGGATATCACAAATTTGAATCCAATATGACAGTCTCCTTACAAAGATGAAAGCAGAAATTTACAATATAAATGGGAATAAATGAGAATTTGAGAAGTCATATCACCCTTTACTCCATATATCTATTTATGTTTAATTTCAGATAAGAGCCTACTTAGATAAATGTATATACCATGTCCATTCTGGTTATATTGAAAGTTATTGGTGATTGACAACACTAATACATCTACATGAAAATCTGGTAAATGCATCATAATATGCCAGCATGGAGAGAGAGACAATGTATCAAAACAAGGGAATAAAACAATGGAACCAAATGATGCAAAATCCCAATATCCAAATATGAATCACAGTCTATGATTCAAAAATTGATTTAGAGCACTTAGGATTGTTATCTGAAAGGAATGTCAACAGTTACAAAATTTCTTCTTCGTCTTTTTCTTCTTCCGTATATGGGACAGGAATCCATCATTTGGAGTGTACTACATCTCGGATGAGGTTTGGCCCAAGACAAACAAGACTGCGTTCAATAAACGCTTATGCCCCCTGTGGAAGCCTTGTCCATAAATAAGTCTAAGTCCAAAATTAGGTCAAGGTGAAGGTCAAAATGGGGTTAGGTGATACTGGCGTGTGGAGAGTGTTCATACACAACATCCATGCAAGTATGAAAGCTTTGTAGCAAGCCATATTAATGCTAGAAGAAACGGTTAATTTGGGTTAACCAGGACGGACGAACGGACGGACGAACGGACAGGTGAATCACTATATGCCTCCCCATCTATCGACAGGGGGGGCATAAAAAGTCACAGACAGAATCTCATAGTTCTTGGATAATAACAATGGCAGATGCAAAATGCTATCACACTTATTAGCGAAGATTGGGCGGACATCAAAGCATGTTAGCACGAAGCAGAAGCGATGGACGGCTTGTAATGTATGGTAAGGAACCATTCTAGTGAGGCGTTAGTATCTAGTGCATATGATGCTTCATTTTCCATGACAATTTTGTTCGAGCCATTTTAACACATCACCAACACCTTGTCCACTACAAGCACTAACATCTACTTGCTCAACTTGTCTACCACAATGTTCTATAATGTCACTCATACGAAACAATGATTCTATCTCACTCTTTGTTAACTTGTCAGGAATATCTCTGAAATATAAACAAGAATACAATACAACATCGCATTCTCATAAAGCAGCTCTCAGCCAATGTAATGTATCTCAGTAAGCCATTTTAGAACTGGATGTACATATAGTAAATGGAAAATACTTGACCTTACGCTAAGAAGACCATGATCCAATTTCCAGAAGCAACTCAAGCACAAATCTCATCTCAAATTGAATTTTTACCCTAATCAGATTTAAAACCTAAGTTGAAGCTTTAATGAAGATTTAATGTAGTAAGCTAAGAGCAATAGTTATTGTAACACAAATTTTGAGTCCAGTCTTGCTTGGAAATTATCTCAAAGATATATGACAATATTTGAGCTGAGATTTAGCTCAGATTGAGATGCATCCTGAGATCGGGACCTAGCCTCAATCTCCTTAAGCAACCCACCTGAGCTAAAACTAAGCTCAAATATTACCACTTATCTTTGGGTTAATGTCCATGCATGCCATCATGGAATCAAAACTGGTAAAAGAAGAAAGAAACAACGGTAATAAGTTTATAACAGTAAAATTTCAAGAGCTAGGACTTTGTCTCAAACTAAGACTCTGATTTAAGCAAAATCTCTATTTGAGATTTCTGCTTCAGATTCTTTGGTAGATTTGGGGGGGGGGGCTGGTCTGACAAGTCAGGTTGAGGTGTTAAGGATTTCCACACCCATACAGCATGAAAATATTTAATAATTGATATTTAGTATCATTTACTTATTTACTTACGTTTTGTTATATACAATCAATACTGGTACAACAGGTAATTTGTTTGATGTAAGCAGAGTAAGTAGTTGTATACAAGATGCCGCTACCTGCAATCTGTTTGATATGTCAATCACATACTGAAATAAATAAACAACAATGTTACATGTCAACCTCACATTTACTTTTCTTAGTCAGCTCTGTATTAAATATTTTTAGAATATTAAGCAAGTATTTTTGGATTCGAACCATACTGTATTGTATATATTGTACAGCATCATTGACTAGCAATCCGGTATGAACACATTAAGACACTCTGCTAATGCAACAACCCCGGAAATCTGACAGTAATTGTCATGGTTTGGTTGCGACATACGTAACATGAAATTCCAAGAAAAACACATTTTCAAACAGATACCAGGCGTTTACATATGTAAATCGAGAATTCAATTACCAATTTGAAAGAATGTTCGAGCAATTTGGGTTGTAAAGACTTTGGAAATATTGCACATCATGTTTGCATAATCTAAATGGGTGGAGTTTTATTTAGATCGGTAAATTAAGCTATGAGAAGAAACATGTTAATCATCACTTACCATCAAGCCAACTATATCTTTGAAATAATTCTTCCAGATTGGCCCCATACATCCTCCTAATTCGCGCATGGTGACTTCCTGTCTGCTAGTCACTGACACATTCACAAGGTTAGTACCAGCCTGAAAGAATACAGTGTCTATAAAAGATGAATGACATGATTGAATCAGTTACTTGACATCATTTGTTAGGTTAGGCTACATGTTGTTTGTTTACCATGACTCTGCTTGTCCATGAATATGGCCATACTCCAAAAATTTAAGATTTATTGTTAATTTCCACCACTAAACACTAATGGATTCATGTTTCATGTGTTGATAAACACATGCATGTATGTATTACATACAACAATAATGTTTCAGTCAAAGATATTATGTATAGATGCAACAGATGTTTGTAAAACATGTATGCCCCCATGGCAGTCCAATAGTCAGAAACGCTAAAAGTCAGTGACCTTGACCTTTGACCTCAAATCAATAGGGGTCATCTACTGTTAATGATCAACCTCCATGTAAAGTTTGAAGATCATATGGCAAAGCGTTCTTGAGTTATTGAACGGAAACCATTTGAAAAGTCAGAAATGGTGAAGGTCACAGTGACCTTGACCTTTGACCTTCTGACCTCAAAATCTATAGGGGTCATCTACTGTTGATGACCAACCTCTATGTACAGTTTGAAGATCCTAGGGCAAAGCGTTCTTGAGTTATTGAATGGGAACCAAAATTTGGTCAACCAACCAATCTACAAGTGCAAAGCCATATACCCCCTCATCAAAGGCACAGGGGGCATAATAACATACATTTTATTGGCATTTTAGGATGTGTATTGTTTTAGAACGATTAGCTGTTTTGCAAAGTTGAAACTGGTTTCACCAAATAATCAAATTGTACCTGACTAACCAAGTAATCGTCCAAGTCAACAATAATGGAGAGTACCTACACATGTATCATTTACATATCAACTAAATACTGGATACTTACAGTTGGTACTGTTGAAGGCATGTCATCGAAATAATAATTTGACCCTTTTCTTGATGTCCCCACTAATATTCTGTTAAGGAAGACAAAGAACAAGATTGCTGCACTAGTATATTGTTCCAGGATTTTTATTAAGATTTTGCTGAGCAGGCTTGTTTTAAATTTGAGGCGGACAAAACAGTTATTTCATCAATAAAAAGTAGTTTATCATCTTAGTTTTGAGGTGTCCTAAGTTGAAGTTGAGATAAGCATTTTGCCTGCAGCCTCAAAGATTGGGCTAAAATTTTTGTATGACATAATTTTCCAGCCTAACCAAGTATTCATGTAAAAGAAAGTACCGGTAACTGACAATTGCTTTATGAAAGGTTTGTTGCAAACAAGCAATTCAAACCACTATTGATATCACACACTTAATGTATTTTTCCTTTAAATACTTAACATTAACAAATTGTTTATTGTTAATTGCAATTCGTTTTCATCGAATGCGAACGCATTTCAGACAATTTTAGTGATAGTAGTGTTAATTCTATATGGGGGTATTAATACCCTATAGAATTTTGGATGTTAAAGTACTAAATAACTACAATAAAGTGTGGGTGTTTATGTGATACACAGGCAACTATACCAAAATGGTATTGGAAATCTAATTTCTAAAAGCAGCCATGACAGAAATACTGTATTAGTATGAAGACAAATGAAAAAGGCTGTCATCAAATCTTACTGTTAGGATAATTCATCATTGCACTTTAGTAAGATTGACCTGATATTCTGATACATGTATGAATCTTGACCTTCGAATAATAGCATCGTTCAATGTGGCTGTCAGTCGCATTGAGCATGTTGTACCATAAATCAGTCTTCTGAAATCTGTTTTTACTACTTTTTAAACCTATCTTTCTATCTATTGTTATCTTTGTATTATACTGTCAAATTTTTATTTACTGTTCTCTTATTAATTTTCGTGTCTTGGCAGTTTTGACGCGCAAAATGTCTACGTCCCCGCAAAGGGTTTGACATCAAAGGGAGATAAATAGATAGTAATATAGCGTCGTCCGCAAATAACCTTATAGTTTTACTATGAAAGAAAAATAATGTATCCTCAATATACCTATTACCGGGATATACCAATTACCGGTAAAATCAAAACAATCCGAGTATCAAATCCGTTTGCGCATGCTCGATGCCAGCATCAGTCACACTTCATTTGCAAACACCGGCGCTTCTTATCAACCACTTTTAACCTAGAAATATTGTCATGGATACGATAAATTAACGTTCTGTTAATCAATATATTGAAAAAAGACGTATTAGCTCACCAACCATGAGAATTAAACACGTAATTCCAACCTTATTCACGAGTAATCGCCGATGGTTTCATGCGTCTGATTCGGGCACTTGGCCCGTGTGACGTCACAGAATTACGTATTACGAATATAGGTCATTCATAAAATCTACTAGATTGAACTTCCGACCGGAATCACTATTTTCGTTTAATATTGGATTTTCACTAATTGCAGACCTTAATTGATTGAAAATTCGTATTTTTTTTATTTTACCGGTAATTTGCACATCCCGGCAATCGGCATATTGAAGATTTATTAATTGGGGGTTATATTAAAACTGTTATCACGGGACAAATCTAAAATACTGCACTTTAATTAGGTGTTTAAGAAGAAATGCTAAATTTTAGTGCCCACGTGGTGAAAATTGACCACTAAAACTTTGCACAATGGTATAACAGTCTACGCGCATTCCACTCATCCTTATTGTATTTTGATAGTAATAATCCAATTTGTTAACTTAAAGATAGAAGTTTTACCCAGTACCAAACATTTTTGACATGCCGTCGTCAAAATGATTATTTTGTACGGACCGTACCGGATTACCGGTAATTAGTATATTCGTAAACAAATATGGCGGACTCCCAAGGGTTGTTGATGTGCTCGATTTATGTCATAATTTAAGTTTATCCACTCGTATTTTACACAAATTATTAATAAAAATAATTGTTGCACATATTTATGCCGGTTCATGCAGTTGTCGGGTGTTTTAGTTATATTTCATCAAGTTTTAAAAGTAGATTACCGGTATTTGGTATACCCAGGCTATGTGATGAGGACGGACAAATTTTATTCACTGAAGATGTTGGTGACAAATTATTCTAGAGCCTTATTGTGATCATTTTTTTCATTAGTTTGCAAGCAGAGAGGAGGTAAAAGTGAGAGAATAAATGCAATAATAATATGACTATGAGTATCCAAAAATAAAGTAACCGAAATAGATGCAACTATAAAAATACCAATTATCGAACAGAGTCAAATGATTTTTATGAAAGGATACTGGCATCTTCAAGCCTTTTTATAAGCAATGTTTTTCCGACTCCAGTCGATCCAAGAACCAAACACATACTTCCAGAATCTAAAATTGTTTCAGTGGTGATTTGTTTGTTTTTGAATAGCCAAGGGTTCCGAATTACAAAAGGGAAGTAACTGTGTTATGCTTATATCAAATAAAACATAAAATAACAAATCAATGTTAATCACGACAACGTGTTTATAATCAAAATTGTCGATAAATTAAGAATTCATTTGAAACCACAAAACAATGAAATTATTAGTATAAAAAATTAGTTAATGAAATATTGGTATTTGTGTTTGATGTAAGCGATCGTGTATTTTGGAAAGCAAGCAAAAATAAGAAAATGGCAAGTGCATTGGAACAGTACGTAAACACTGTTCAAACTCTGTCCACTCAAGGTAAATGAGTATATATGGAAATATTTGTTGTCTATGGAAAATTTGTACTTTGAGTTCCACACACTGACACAAAATTTTCTCATAACGTTGACTATGACAATGTATGAAAACATGAATCATTCATGTAGCCCGTTGCCTAACCAAGCGGCTTCCAATTGCACTCCTACGTCTATGCAGTGACATGCTGCTCGCGGATAGCTTACCATTTCTTTAAACTTTACTTCAGGCGAGTGCATTCTTGTGGAACGGACTGCTTCGGTAGCGCTAGATAGCGCTTTGCTACGAAACAGTCTGCTATCCGCGAGCACTCGCCGCTTGCATATAAATTTTCCACTTCGTCCGCTACGTAGCTCCTTTTTTAAGCAAGCTGTTTTATAGCATAGCGGTTTGTGTAATGTAATACATGCGAAATGATAGGTCACTTGGTAGAAGGATCACATTCCTAGTTGATATATGCAATAGGTCACTTAGTACATCTAGAATGTTCCCATTCATTATGAACATAAAGCTTTTTCATGATGTAACAGCTATTGGTCAATGAGTGACTTCAGGGCCTAGATAACACAAGAGGAAATGAATCGATGTTCTTTATCAACCAATTATTGATTTTTTTCTGCGCCGTTGGTATAATCAGATAATTCGCTGGTCACGTGGTTATCGATCGATTGCAGACGCTCGATTCCTAACGCTGTTTACCGTACGTTTTTTGCGCTACTATCGGACAGATTACTGAAATTGTTTATCGTTTTATCAATTATTATACGATTTCGAAAAAGTTTTGTGTTATAGAACCCTTTAAGATTCTAGTTTCTTGTTATCTAATTTTTTAAGAGACAAAATAATTATTAAGCGCGCAACGGCGATTCAAAAAGCCGTCACTTAAAATATATTCCACTATTTCGAACGTCCTAGTATAGTATTTGCTATAGTAAAATTAGCGTCATTTGTTGAATACATATCCTATTTTGATAAATTAAAATGTTTTAGAATGCCGAAACACTGAACTTCATACTTTTCTACATTTTATTGAAAACAAACAAATAATCAACGAACAACGGCGAGCTAAAAAGGCCGTCAGTGATAAGTTTACATGTGCTATCCGTTAAATGACTAAACTTAAAGGTTTGACATTAATAAGTCGTTAAATATAATACATGCTTTGCATATATTGCAAACATACTTCATCATAATTTACAAAGTTATTTACAACAAGAAAACTGTGATTTCTCCATAAGTGCTAAAAATTGCCTCGGTAAAAAATTTAGTACTTTAAGAACACAAGTACATGCAGAATAGATCTACAGCAGACCCCTTCATAATTCTTAACACGTTATAATAACATGTATATAATATATTTCACAGAAACAAAATCCCACTATGTGGTTTGGTAATTACATAACAATACATAACCCCTGTGTGCAGTTTCTATGATTGGTTTTGACAATTATATTGTGTTATGTAATAAACTTAATAAGTCACTGTGCCCTATCGAGATAAGCAATCAAGGTCGCCATCCATTAAGCAGTTTGCACAGTGGGGTTCCAATATATTCCCAATCAATATATGGTGTCAAAATCTGGCACCTATATACTTAAACTTTGATCAGATCTTGCTAAGCTTGTTGTTACATTTTGTCACCTCATTTTTTCATGTAAACATGAAATGATCGAGCGAATAAAGGGTATTTCACTTGACTTGACTTGACTTTGACTTCGCTATAAACAAATAAATGATTAGCATAGATCACAAAAAAACATTAAACACTCTATTTTTTGACATGTTTCTTGCTATATTCTTTATTTCTCTCATATATGTATATGCAAACTTTTTGGTATTTTCTATTTAATAATTAATATACATACAGTATTTGCTGGGACTGAATATAATCGTCCCAGATATTTGTGAAAGTATAGTTAAATCCCTGTTTTTACCCGCCTAATATTTTTTTGTCCATTCAATAAATAATTAAAAAAATTATCACGTGCAATGCTCGTATGTCAGTACTACCGATTTAAAACAATAAAAAGGAAAATGCGTCACATAATATAGTAGTAAAGTGTAATTTAACACAGACATGTAAAAAATAATAATGCGTCAATAGATGGCTAGATATGTAAAATGGACGATTTTTGAACGCATCCAAATTTCTTAATTCAATTCATACGACGGCACAATTGTTTTCTACCATTCGAGAATTATAAATAGTTTATAATTATCAAAATTTTACTGTTAAAACATAAAGATTAAGTGCACATGGCGTTGAGCAAAAGTGCATAAAATTTGTTTTCACGCCATTTTGAAGAACAAAGGCGGCTTCAGACTAGGAATCAGCCAACTGTGATGTTCAATTTCTGTGATAAATCGACCGATACTTGAGAATGTATTCACACAAATACATTGTCTGTCAACTTATCTAAACATAAGACTATGTTATTTAAACGATATAGGGTTGAAGGAACTAATTACACTGAAAATAAGTTGGCTGTAATTGTTGACGCTATCGGCGAGATTTTACAAAATGGCCGACTCGACAGTATCGCTCACGTGATCACGGCTGAGATCTCACGAGGCTATGGCGCGTTACACACTCCTATTAATAGAACAGCTCCTGGTGACTTGTTCAATACTATATTGGTCTTAAGACTAGATTACATGATAACTAATACCCGAATCATGGTGTAAACAAATAGATGTCGGACAAATCGAAAAACATTTGGACACTTATCAATCTTTTCCCCCAGAAGGGTGTTATATAGGGGAAATAGACATTTGTGAAAATTGGCTGTCAAATTTCCCTCTTGTGCATTTTTCCCTGTCTAACTTCTTGGGATGTGGATGTTCTTGTTGTCAAATATACCTATTGTAGATTTTCATTGCAACGAAAACCTGGAAAAATCATTTCATATTAATGAAAAGGGCCAATCTAAAGCATCACTGGCAGACTCAGGGCTCGAATTTCACTTTTTTGGTCACTTGCAAATTTTAGCAAGTAGCTTTTTTTCTTACTTGCTAAATCAGAAAATCTACTTGCAAATTTAGCCATTCAATTAAAAACGTTACAATATCCACCTGTATTATACCTAGGTAACATAGTTAGAGCTATAATCATATTGTTTGTGAACCTGTTATACATGTATCAGACTAAAGGATTTCAGCATGTTGTAAATTTGTTGGAGTCATTTGTGACCTCTTCTAGCAGAAGTTTGTTGGCATCTTTATGCGCCCGAGACCTCGGAAATTATTTGTAGTTGTACTTGCAAAAAATAGCAAGTGATGATTTATCCACTTGCATTTTGGGAAATCTACTTGCATTTTGCAAGTTAGCAAGTGCTTAATTCGACCCCTGAGACTGTGTGGGGTCCCGAGGAAAAATGTAAAAACATTTAACTGAACAATATTGATGATACGCACGATTGGGGGAGGGGGTGTCCTCTTCGTTTAGCTGACGGGGGATCCTTCCCTGAAAAAAGAAATATAGATTGCGAATGGTGCATTCTGAGCACATTTTCTGTCTCTGAAAGCCCCAAGGTAATCTCTGGTTTTGATCACGATTAAAGCAAAACAATAAGTCAAAATTGAGCAATCAGTATGTAGACATGGATGCAACTAATGCGGGCGAAGCGAGGTAGAAAAAATACATTGTTTATGTGAGTAGCATGCCACACAAAATCGCTCTCTGACTTGATAATACATGTATTCACTAATAAATTTATGGTGCGAGCGAAGCAAGCTAGAAAAAATAGCACTGCGTATCTGAGTTGCGTACCCTACATACTTGATTTCTGACTAGATAATGCATGTAAGCCTACATTTGTATTCAAAAATAAGGTTATTCTGCTCAGCGCAGCAAGCTTCAAAAATAGCAATGGTTTATTTGAGCAGCATACCCTACAAACTCGTTCTCTGAATAGAATAGAATATGTTTATTCAGAAAACCACATGAAATGGTGTCTTCCATACATAGCTGGGTATTGTCGAGACAATTCATGCTATGGGATAATACATATAACAATACAATATATACATTGAAATAAACATTCAAAGTAATATAGAACATTAGTGAACATTAATTAGTGAAACATGAAACATTATCGAAACACTAAAACACCTAGTAGTTATCTGGTCACCATGGTTTTTGAAATGAAATTACAGATTTGTTTGCATTCTCCGGGATTGATTGGATTAAGAAGCTTTCTAAGAATGGTTAAAGAATTTTCTGAGTCTGGTTCGATATCATCGATAATAGATCCAGTGATATTGTAAAACAAGAGGAGCACACGCCTACTTTCTGTAAATTTTGTACAATGTAGTAAGAAATGCTCTTCGTTTTCTATATAATTACAATCATTACAAATTCTCAATTCCTTTGGAAGTTTAGGCCTTAGATACCGCCCTCTTTCTATTAAAAGATCATGTGCACTTATTCTCAATTTTGTTAATTCCTTTGTGACATTTTTTGATAAACCAAATGTTAAGTATGGTTGTATTTCAAATTGGGGGTAAATTCTAGAGTATGTATATAATTTATTCTCCTCTTTTTTTGTTTTTAACCTATTTATTTCATTTGATATGTCTGATGCATATTTGTCAGATATGTGCTTAGATATATTCTTTGGTCTATCAGGTATTGTCTCTAAAGTGGTCCTATCTAAGGCGTTTTGGACAAATGAGCTAAGTGACTTGTGTCCATGTTTATTTAATTTGTTATCAACTTCGAATGCTTCATTAATTAACCTTGTAGATGGACGGTTTTTAATTCTTTCATAGTATTTAACAGTCAAAGATGTTATGTAGCTCAATATATTTTCTCTGCCAAGTTCGAGTTTTGAAGCAAAGTTTGATGCATTTTTATGTACACCAAGGGTATATTTGCAAAATCTATTATGTATTTTTTCAAATGGTTGCATATCTAGGGTATTGTTGTTTATTTTAAAATCTGAAAGCCATACTTCAGATCCGTATGTTAATATTGGTCTGATGAGGGAGTCTCTGACTTGATAATGCATGTATTGTACTGACTTATAAAGTTAGTTAGCTATAAAAGTTAGCATTGTTAATTTGAGCAGCATACTCTACAAGTACAAACTCGTTTCCTGACTTGAAAAACGATGGATCTTTTAAATGATATTTATCATATTATAAAGTGACTTTTTTGTACAAACGCTGCATTTGTATGCCCCTCACCCCCTCTGCTTGTGATTTTTATATAAATTTTCATAGTTTTCATTTTTTTCAGTCTAGATTCGAATTGTATGCACGGGTGTACTGGAGTACGCCTAGTTACGCCCCTGTAAGTTATAAGTAACCTGAGTGTATCCAAACAGATTTGGATAACTATGTAATTAGCTAATGTCGATTATGACATGTACAATATATCTGTTTGGACACGAAGTGCACCTGATATTCTGCAGGAGTCATGGGAATGGTATATAAGACCCCGCAAACAACATACGGTGTGTGTCCTTCGCATGCCAGGAACTTGTGTTATTTATTGAACCTGGGTTGATGTCGTGATATTGTACGTCAGTCACCTGTAGAAGAAAACTCAAGAAGAACTTCATTTGTATGAAACCATCAGGGACCCTGCAGGGACTACGTGACATTTGGTTGGGCAACAGGCTCATTGAATTGTTTTAGAAATGTACTACTAGGCCATTGCCCGACCAAATCGCTACCGAGCGCTCAATAGCGCTATACTAGGAAACAGCTTGCTTAAAAAATGTGCTACCTAGCGGACGAAGAGAAAGATTTATATGCTACAGAAGTGGTCCGTTGAACAAGAAAGTGCTCGGTAGCACTCGCCTAGCAAAGTCAACTTCAACTTTTTACTGCCGACAATCGCTTTCCGATTATTATTGGCAGGTGTCTGACAAGGGCAGACTTAAAATTAATGGAGAGACAGAGTTGGGGTACAAGGAATCCGGGTGTGTTACCCTTTTTGAATAGGTTCCTTGATGCTTTAAGTTAAGTTTAACATGCCCAGTGTAGGCTACAGCACTGATACACGCGAGACAACCAATAGGTTTCCAACCAGTTCATCTCTAATTTGATAGGAAACACTGAAAAGCGTTTGAGAAATGACCAAGTGCCCCGACCCAGGATCGAACCTCTCGATCAGTAGTCAAAAGCATTATCTGCTTGACCACTGTGCCACCCACAAATTGCTGAAAAATGGTATTATGCTATCGGCAATAACTGCTAGCTGGTAGAAAACATTACTGTCCGGAGACTAGAGTAGATACTAGTTCTATCACCATAGTCAACATCATGAAGTTATTTGGGAAACCTTTAGCGACAAACTTCAGTGGGAGAAGCGGTCAAAAGTTCACATATGTTCGAATTTCTCAATCGCAACCCGAGAGTTCTCGGCAAAGTGGTTGACGTCTCCATCTGCAAATTTTAATGGTGCATAATTTATATGCTTCTGCTTCCTACAGCTCTATGAAAGACATATTAATTGACAAAGTCTAGCGTCACACAGCCAGATACATGTAACTTGCTACAACTAAATGATCCTTTCAAGCTCTTTTCCGTCCAGCCTGACCTGTGTCCTCAGGGTAGATTGCTTACATATGTATACCACAGTTTTACTTGTATCTACTGCTCACTGTATACTTATTACATATACTAGACACCATGGCCATGTTGGTAGAACAGGCCACTGGAAACCTTAACTTTGGCTGTATGTACTTAGATTGATATCTTCTTTGCTATGATATGATTGTAAGTACTTCATAACATTATTTATATTTCAGGCAATTTCTCTCAGCTATGTGATTTTATTAGTAAAAGTGCTGAGGTGCTGAGTAAGAATGTTGGCCATTTGGACAATGTGTTAGCTACTCTTGATATACAACATGATTCCCTGGGAGTACTCGGCATTTTGTAAGTAAAAATATTGTATTTATATAAATGTTTTCTTTCTTGCATAATCAAACTTAAGTTATTTAAAGTATTGAAATGGTGAATATGTGACTCACAACCGACAATTGCCAGCGTCAGCGATCACCAGGTTTGTAATATATTCCGTTCATCAACTTGATGAAAATAACCACTAAACACTCGTGATTCTTGGTTAGGTGGACTTTGGAATACAGCCTAACATGAATCAGGGTTATATTTATAACATACAAATCGTACAAAGGGGTTTTATGGCCCCGTCAAGTCATTAGAATTTCTGCCTTTGTCGTTAGCATAAGTCTCTTATCTCTGCCTCTGCGTTAGCATTAATATTTATCGCTCTGCCTTTGTCGTTATCATTCGAAAAACAGAACTGCCTATTTCGTTAGCATTTTTTTCGTACCTCGTTCAATTCAAACCTCTGTATCTTCACAGAAAATGCACATTTTCCAAAACGGAAACGACAGATATATTGAGGAAGAATTGAAGTTTGTATTCAATGTTTTAGAATTGTTCCAAACCACGAATTCAGTTGAGAATTCAATGCCAAAGGCGAAAGTTTCGAACTTTCGGCAAACATCGCATACATAAACCCTGTTTACTCGAATAATATGGCATTTGTGGGCAGATAAATTGTATATAATTATTGTTCATTCATCGTGTCAATGATATATGTAAGTGATTACTTTCAAAAGCAACGCAAAACACATATAAAATAACAAATACTTACCCCACTCTAGTGGCGTAAAACGCGTGTGTCTCTGCCTTCAACATACAGAACTGCCTTACACACAGCGGGTTGTACGGTGTGTTGATGGAGAGGATAGAAGATGACCAATATTTCCAAAGTCTGCAGAATTGGTTTCTGCCTTTACTTAGTCTGCTGTTGATGTCTTCGTCACTGCCTCCTTTTGATGTCATAACTCCACCCAGATATGTGAATGTTTCTACGTCTTCTGAGTTTGCTTCGATTGGTGTTTTGGTTCTAGCTTTCAGTCTCATCACTTTTGTTTTTATGCCCCCCTATCGATAGATGGGGAGGCATATAGTGATTCACCTGTCCGTCCGTTCGTCTGTTCGTCCGTTCGTCCGTCCGGTTAACCCAAATTGACCGTTTCTTCTAGCATTAATATGGCTTGCTACAAAGCTTTCATACTTGCATGGATGTTGTGTATGAACACTCTCCACACGCCTGTATCACCTAACCCCATTTTGACCTTGACCTTGACCTAATTTTGGACTTAGACTTATTTATGGACAAGGCTTCCACAGGGGGCATAAGCGTTTATTGAACGCAGTCTTGTTCTTTCATTTATTTTCAGCCCAATTCTGCTCACGTTTTCTTTCAGTTTCTGCGTTTTCTGTTGCATGTGTTGGAATGTTGATGAAAGTAGAGCTAAGTCATCAGCGAAGTCAAGCTTCTAGCTTTGTTGTGAAATTCCATCGTAATTCGTTTGGATTGCTGTCAGTGGTTCATTTCATGATAACGTCTCATTGCCAATAAATAGAGAAAGCCTGACGTTGTGCATCCATCTTTTTGCTGCACAATTATAATTAAGTTATTCCTAAATTGCAAACTAAGGCATACTTAAAGTTACTTGAATTCAGCATCAGTAATATGATGCGCTAAGAGCTTGATTGAAAGGAAATACATGTACATTGTATTTGAACTTTCATAATGATTACTGTTAGTATCAATCAACTTCTAAAATGGTAAAAAATCTTTAACTTAAAAAGCTATTCTACTAAATTCTATATTTCACTTTTATTTTTTGAAATTTTCTTGTAAACAATAAAACATTGAAAACTTTATTATCAAATTGCGATTTCCATGAAGGCATTTTTTTATTTCAGATGTGTGAAGTATAGTATGCCTAATGTTCCTGACTTTGAGACATTGTTTGTACAGACACAGGAGTTTATATTGTCGTGTAATGGAGAACATGTCCGATACGCCACAGATAGTTGTATGTATAAACCATTTTGATTTAAAAATAATTTTATTCACACTTTTCCTTTGGTACTGTATGAAATCAATTTGTATTAAGATTAGAATTATATTTTTGATGTGTTATTTTTAACTCTTAGTTGAAAATGTGTAACTTGAACATATTTCTACAGTATTAAGTTCATTCTTTTACCGTTATTAGTTTTTAGCTTGCCCATTTGAAGATTTCTGTATGCAAGTACCATCAATACCCATAGCACAGTAACTCCTTCATTTATTGGTTTGTATTGAAACTACACATAAGGCTTTCCTGTGATAAGCCTAACTCTGATACAAGTACCTGATTTAGATATATATTTCGAACACTTTATACCGTATTTAAGTTATACAGCCTGTGCTTGACTAAGAATGACCAGTTATGACATAGTCATTGTGGCAAACTTCTTAGTCAGTCCAGCACTCTGCCATTAATAGGGAGAGCTCTTGTCTTTTAATGATATTGTTACAGATTTGTATTGTTTATCTCCTTGCTTTTGTTAGACTTCAAAACTTGTCAAATTATACGTAAATAGCAGGTGTACTATCTGGATTAAGTATTGAAAGTTTGACTTTTTGGTATTAAGAACTATGTAGTGTACTTGTCAAACTGATACATGTTTCGTATATATAAATATTTTACAGATGCTGATTTATGTCACAAGTTCACTCACAATCTGGTGGAAAGAAAACAGGTAATTATTATGTTATAATGTTCAAAATAATTACACCACAACCTCTGTAGAACAAAACCATTTGGGAGCTGCTAATATTGGCTGCTGTTAAGAGGTTGTTGCTCTACAGAGATTCAATGTATAGTAAATATAAGCTTAGGGAAATTTTAAAGTTTTTGTTGTAGAGAGGTTATTGTTCTACAGAGGGCCACTCTGGAGAGGATGTACTGTATTATTGATGGTAGGCTGTTAGGATTCAATTTCTGACTTGAACTTTGTGATACTAGAGTACAGTTCTTTTGCGTGATGAGACGAATTACTGTTTCAGTGAAAATTGAGCAAGAAGAAAATTAAATAGTGTGTTGATATTAATGCGGTTGGATTAAAAATTGAAGACTTGAGTATGATCTCCTGAGATCAATCAAATCTCGATTCTGATGACTAGTTGAATACTGGTGTTGAGATCACTCTGCATAATGGTTTGTTGAAGATCATTTGATGTACATGATTTTTATGCCACCATATAATATTATTATGATATACTGCTTAAAATATCTAAATTATTGGTCATCTGAGTTCTTGATTGACAATTAATGGCTGGTGATTGATATTATTCCGTGGGTATCCTCTGGTTCAACTGAACTTTTGATCTCACCATTGGTTACATGATAACTTGGAATTGATCTTCCTGGATTAAAATTTTACAAATTAAAACTATATCTTTAAACTTTGAAATTTTTCAGCCTAGTCGTGGAATCCAAATCCTTGTCACAGCTATAAATAAAATACAACTGTTCCAAGCTCAGCTGACATCAATCCATGCAGATCTATGTCAGGTACAAGTCTTGTTTAAGCTGAAATAATATCATTTGGTGTTCAAACTTGAATGCTATGGGAATGTTTTACATATAATTTTTATTTTTAATGAAATACTTGTTACAATGCAGCAGTCAAATGATATCATATGCAGGGCCGTATCGAGAGGCAAAAAAGCACGGAGGCTAATATTTTCTAGGGTCTATTTGAGGCATTATTTCTTCAAAAGCATTCTTATTTTTAGCTCACCTGTCACAAAGTGACAGAGTGAGCTTTTGTGATCACTCTTCGTCCGTCGTCCGTCGTCCGTCCGTCCGTCCGTCCGTCAACAATTGGCTTGTGTAGACACTAGAGGTCACAATTTTAGCCTAATCTTTATGAAACTTGGTCACAATGATCATCTCAACAAAATCTAGGCCAAGTTCGATATTGGGTCATCCGGGGTCAAAAACTAGGTCACTAGGTCAAATCATAGAAAAACCTTGTGTAGTCACTAGAGGTCACAATTTTGACTTAATCTTTATGAAACTTGGTCACAATGATCATCTCGACAAAATCTAGGTCAAGTTCGATATTGGGTCATCCGGGGTCAAAAACTAGGTCACAAGGTCAAATCATAGAAAAACCTTGTGTAGTCACTAGAGGTCACAATTTTGACTTAATCTTTATGAAACTTGGTCACAATGATCATCTCGACAAAATCTAGGTCAAGTTCGATATTGGGTCATAAGGGGTTAAAAACTAGGTCACAAGGTCAAATCATAGAAAAACCTTGTGTAGTCACTAGAGGTCACAATTTTGGTCTAATCTTTATGAAACTTGGTCACAATAATCATCTCAACAAAATCTAGGCCAAGTTTGATATGGGGTCATCTGGGGTCAAAAACTAGGTCACATGGTCAAATCATAGAAAAACCTTGTGTAGTCACTAGAGGTCACAATTTTGACTCAATCTTTATGAAACTTGGTCACAATGGTCATCTCAACAAAATCTAGGTCAAGTTTGATATTGGGTCATCTGGGGTGAAAAACTAGGTCACAATGTCAAATAATAGAAAAACTTTGTGTAGTCACTAGAGGTCACAATATTGGCCTAATCTGTATGAAACTTGGTCACAATGATCATCTTAACAATATCTAGGTCAAGTTTGATATTGGGTCATCTTGGGTCAAAAACTAGGTCACATGGTTAAATCATAGAAAAACCTTGTGTAGTCACTAGAGGTCACAATGTCGACCTTATCTTTATGAAACTTGGTCACAATGATCATCTCAACAAAATCTAGGCCAAGTTTGATATTGGTTTATCTGGGGTCAAAAACTAGGTCATTAAGTCAAATCATATAAAAACCTTGTGTAGTCACTAGAGGTCAAAATATTGGCCTTATCTGTATGAAACTTGGTCACAATGATCATCTCTACAAAATCTAGGTCAAGTTCGACAGGTGAGCGACCTAGGGCCCTTTGGGCCCTCTTGTTGTAATTTCTCACAATTTCACCCGGCAAGTCCCTAAGTGTGCCTCAGCGTGGCAACAGGCCTGATATGTTGCTTTCATAAATTAATTTAAGTGATTTGATTGATGAAATTGTGTCTGGTGTATTTACAGACATTTTTTGGTGTTTAGTATGCCTGTATTGTAAAATGAGTTTCCTCCCTTTCCCCTGCTCTTGGCTGGGTTATCAGTGCAGACTGTTTCTTGATTTATTTCCCTTGCAGAAGTCCAGAAAATGAAGATATTCATCAACTGACTAGATATTTTGAAGAAAAAAATGTTGAACTAAAAATGTATTTACAACAAATTGTACTCTGTTTTAAACCTAATAAACTTGAAGTATGATTTGTTCTCTGGTCAGTTCTTAAGGGTACACAAAAAGTTACTGTTACTGGATAAGTTGAATCTTTTTAAATTCTCAGTAATTTAGTTTTAAATCTAGTTGGATTTGTCTTAACTTGATTGAGAAGAAGAAGACATTGATAACAGTTGTTTTAGATATAGTGCAATATTTCTTGGTGTGTCATATATGAGTTGTATGTTTTAACAATTTGGAACTCATGTTTGATCATTGTAGTTGTGTTTGCTGGCAAAGAACTTGAAGCCTGCATTACAGTTTATGGATGTGGATGTCACTGATATAAGTAAAGAGGTAATAAACTGGTAACTTTAGTATAAACTTGCATGTCACTTAACCCTTTTCTCCATAGACTCCAGTTTACATACAGTATTTTGTAAACTAACGAGGGGTAAGTGATATTCCATATCCCATCTCCATACCCGTTATTTGAAAATTGCTGTTTATGGACTTACATAATGTATTGGCGTTTTAATAATGTAAATCAGTTGAAGTGTGTCTCAATGGTAGTATAGTCGATGCATCAAAATGAGTTGCTATGGAAAATCTGATATGGAAATAGTGTTCACTAAAATGAGTTTGACTAAGTTTGGTTATTTTAATGCTGTACAACTCATTTCAGAAAGGCTTCTTACATAAGACTTTCTCCTGTTTAAGTTTATGTCACTCTCATTTAATTAGGTCTCCAGTTAAAGATATTTCTACTCCTTGAGATGCCCTTTAGTAGTGATATTTGACAAACCAGTTATGATATGCATGTGTTAAAGATCATTCGGAGCTTGTACGGCTAGTGCATTTTGTAGAGCGTCATACTGTCACCTGGTAGATGTGGGGTTGATTTCTAGTTTGGACATGTTTGTTTTTCACTGACATTGTCTAGCTAAGGTCATGTCCTCTATGTGTGGAAAAATTGTCGCTTGCTAGCAGAAGAGCAAAACTCAGTACTGGTTGAAAAACAATTCCAGGAATTGATGAACTGTATAAATAAGACTGAAAACCGTCAACCAAGATGACTAGAAGTCTTACCTTACCACATGTAACTCGTGTCCTGGTACAGCCAGCTACACTCTATCCCACTGTTGTTGGTACAAATATTCATGTTTGTACAGGGTAACTCATATGTCTATTTAATGTGATATATATTGTAGGGTGGACATTATGATTCCAAAGATTTCCTATGTTACTATTACTATGGTGGTATGATCTACACAGCACTCAAACAATATGACAGAGCTCTATACTTTCTAGAAATTGTAAGTATTTTACAATCCTTATTTACAGAAATTTATGCATGCAAATTTGTCGACTATAGTTCAAAGGCAAATCACATCCTGTGAATCATTATGACTTTACAGTATCGCTGCATTTCTGTGTTCACTTTTTCTGTAGTTATTGAAAAGATTTGTTGCAAAGTAATACAGTCATGAATGTAATTCTTAAATTGCTCTATTAAAGTCTGGCAATTTCTTTCTAACATGTCATTTTATTGAATTTTCGAAAATACTGGTTGCTCATATTAGTGAAATCATAATGTACATGTATCTACTAGTATTTTTTATGTTGCATAGACAGAAAATAATATGGTTTAAATTTCATTGTTTGTAAATGTACAGTGAAACCTCAAATCTGTTTTGAGCAGTCTAGTCAACAGATGCATCAAATGTTGCTTATTCACATATTCCATGTTTCTTGTTTGCAGGTGATAACATGTCCAAGTATGGCAGTAAGTCATGTGATGTTAGAGGCGTACAAGAAGTATATATTAGTTGTTCTCATCCTACATGGAAAGGTAAATCTTTACACTTTGATTATCTGTAGTTGTATACCTGACATCTGACAGCGCAATTGGGCCATCCATTCTGTGCATCTTCCCCTTAAGTTACACATTTGGTACAAATGTATAAAAGTTTCATGCTGTGGGTTCAAAAGATATGCAGCAGACTCAAAAAAACAATGAGTGCTCTGCATTTCATCTCCATCCGAAAGTAACACATTTAGTATAAGATTAATGGAAATCGATCAAGGGGTGCAAATGATATGGAGAGGACATGATTTTGTTACAGACGGAAGAATTAACAGAGACCATGTCTGTAATCCCACTACTACTTTGCGGGGATGGATAATAAACCATTTATTATTACATCTTCTTGCCATTGAAAAATTTATATAATAAAGTTATTTGTACATTTACAGTTATCTCCACTACCCAAGTACACATCACAAGTTGTAGCAAGATATATCAAGGTAAATATTGGTATTTAATACACACAGGAGCTTGTTGTCTAACCAAACAGCTACTGAGTGCTAGAAAGATCTATGCTAGGAAAAAACTTGCTTCAAAAAAGTGCTACATAGCAGAAAATTTATATGCTACCAGGGAGCGCTGGCAGCTAGCAGACCGTTGCGTAGCAAAGGTAGGTAGCGCTCATCTAATGAAGTGTTAAGAAGCAGTATGCTATCAGCGAGCACTGCTTGCTGGTAGTGTGTTGTTGCATAGGCATAGAAAAGCACTCGATAGCGCACTTGGAAGCGGCTTGGTAAGGCAAGGGGCTCCTGAATTTATGAATAATGATACTCTTCTATACTGGCTTCTCACTGGTACCTAGCATGTACTGATTACTCCCTGGTACAAAGGCTCTTATCATATGAGCATGATTTTGTTTGGGCCATGGGTCCGTTGCCTAAGCAAAGCGCTATCGAGCGCCTTTATTCGGTTACCTCCCGTTCAATTAAATACAGAAGGCAAGGATTACCTCCCGCTACGTAGCGCTCACCCAGGTTAACGGTCTCCATGTTTCTCTACCAATAGTGGTCTAAAATCGTTAGAATGGACTGACTTTGCAATCTTTCTAAAATGGCAGCCAGGTAGAATTATGATTTTAGTGTACATTCTCTTTTTCACCCAGCCCATTCATAGTAAACCGACAGTGTTTGATGTTGAAAATACATTTATATAAATGAATTTTCATTGTGTCTGTTTTATTGGTAAAACATTACTAGTATTTTTTTTCAGCCTGTTTGCCAGCCATATCATGATTTAGTAAATGCTTATGCCTCAAATAATCCAGAGGAACTTCAAAGGAATGTAGAGAAACATCAGGATACCTACAGTAGGGTATGTAATGTCTAATACAGTTTATTTCTAAGGTATGCTGTACTTTACCTAGTGTGTTTCATTGCTCCTAGTCAATGTTAGAGCTTTTCCAGAGAAATCTGTGCAAGGGGTAGGAATGATAATAATTAATAACCGGACCACAAAACGAATTATAAAATTGTATTTTAGCCTAATTGCTTCTTTCCAGTAGTATGATTTGCCTTTAGCAAAGACTTTTACTGTTGGATCAACTAATTAAGCTTGTATTGTTGTTACAGCCTTAATGTCTGTTGGTTTCAGAAGGATAACTTAGTTAGGAATGAGATATTGTAATGAAAATTGTTTATAGGGACCAGTAGCTTGTGTGAATACGCTGCTTGAGAATTAAAGTTTGGCTGGTGGGGGTCAAGGTCACTGTTACTAAAATTAGAAAATCAGATTCTGCTCAATAACAATTGTTAGGAATGAGATATTTTGTTGAAACTAGCTGTATATAGGAAGTATTGTAAAGATTTAACAGCATGTATCCAGTTGTACCCCACTGTTTTGCTGGCATAAAAACTAGGTTTCTGTGACAAGGCAGTGCTGTGGGGGTATTATTTGTCACTGTGCGGCAATTCTAGTTATAAATATTATTCATACTTAATATCTTTGTTTCAGGATAACAATCTTGGTTTGGTAAAACAATGTTTGACATCAATGTTCAAGAAAAATATTCAGAGATTAACGAAGGTGAGGTTATAGAGTGTTGTATTATACCATGAACACTGATCGGTAAACAAATGTGACTGTATAATTATGTCACTTCACTTTCATTTTAATTGAATAACAGATACAGTAAACTATTACATTGAAAACATTGTAGCAAATTGCATCGCTTATTTCGTTTTAGGATGGTGGTCGAGTGAGTAATGCTCATGACTACCAAAAGGAGAGGTCCCTAGTTTGTAATCTTGGCTGGGGCACTTTGTCATTGCTGAAACATTTTTCAGTGTTTCCCCCCCCCCCCCAACTAGAGATAAACTAGTTTAAAGCTAGATGTAGACTCACATGTTTTAGTACTGTACACCAGGCACTTAAATAACCAATCAGTTTTTTCAGAAAGAGTTAAGGTATTGCACCCGTATTTCTTGTATGACTTGTCTGTCTCTTCCCTTGTAGTCTGAAAGTCTTTGGCAAAACTGGCTGGGAAAAAACTTGCGACTGTTTCCATTGAACACAACCAAATAAACAAATAAAACTTTTCTTTGAAATATGCATAATATTGATTTCTGAAAAAATAGGGACCTTATTACAGTAAAGTTCCACCTAACGACCGGTCCGATAATGCGACCGTCCCGCTATTACGACCGATTTTTAAAAGAACCAAATAATTTTGTTCTATATTCAATTGAATTAAGGTCCTATAATGCGACCGGTCCGCTATTCCGTATTACGACCAATTTAACCACTCCCATTGTGTCAATTCCCACTGTGTTTGGTCTCGCTAATACGACCTATTATGTGTCATGTATAATTTTGTGTAAACTACTTTATTCACACCTACGCGTATCTCTGGGGCGCTTGAAAATCATCTTGCACCTTGATCAAGGTCGCGGGGCGCTTGAGATCGAAGATGCCGTATTGAAACTTGTGTGTTCATTTATGACAGCCAATTAAATGTCAATTAGATTATACATGTATAAACCATCGATAATTGCCTGGGGCAGCATGCATGACTGGCAAACAAGCAGATTAACCAATTTAAGACACTGATTAGCATCAATTAAATGTCACTAAAGTTGTGAAAACTTGTTGAATTTGCCGACAATAAAAATAAGATGTCTTCCATTACGGTACGGTTTAAAGTCAGGTACGATACGGCGTCACGGAATTTCGTTACCAACGTAGATCGTTCAGAACTTTGTTAATAACGAAGAGCATTAATGTAGTTTATATTAATCAATAAATCTTCCTTAAATATATTTTGGGTCAAATCATAACAAAGAAGTCACCATTTTATTCTCAAGAATTCTCAAGCACGATTCATATCACACTTGCATAGTATTCGGACAACTTCAAAATTCGGATAAATTGTGCTTCAGAGAATATAAGCATTATTGCTGCCTAATTATGCAGTTTTAATTAATATATATATATATTAAATTGTATTAATTAAATGTGTATGCTGTACATTGTTTTTATTATATTTATATAATTATGTATATTAGCTTCAAAGACAATGTTCACCAGTATATAACAACCAGTACTAGCTTCTTCAAGATACATACACACAGACTCGCTATTAAGACCGACTCGCTATTAAGACCACTTTTTGTCAGAATGGTCGGTGGTCTTAATAGCGAAACTTTACTGTATTTCATATAGTAAATTTATAATAATAGATATTTTTATTTTTTCCAGACTTTTCTAACACTATCACTGACAGACATGGCTAACAGAGTGAGACTAACGGGTCCGAAGGAGGCAGAAAAATATGTTCTGCATATGGTAATCAGTGCTTTTATATAATGATAATAAGTGGTTGTATAATCGGACAAAGATAAACTGGCTGGCCTATAAATAGTACCAGAACAAAAACAATCCTATTTACATTTTGCACTGGAAGTGAACTAATAAAGTGTATTAACTTCATTACAAAAGTCAATGAGAAAATAGCTCAGTTAGTACAGAGCAAGGTAGAGTCACAATAAAGGCATGTTTTTATCTGAGAATCTTCTGTGTATTCACAAGTTGGCCGCTTAACCCTGGTACATTTCTTCAGCCTTTGTTTCCATCCCTGATAATAATCTGGTAATCAGTTGGTAATTTTGAGTCATTTCTCTGGTTCTGTGATTTTCGTCTTTAGCATTTGTTCCCTACCCTGATCAGTAAGAAAGAAAACTGTTGGTTGTTTTGAGTTATTGCCCTTGATTTTGATAAGAACTTGTGTATTGAAAGTTAACTGTCATAATTCTTATAGATTGAAGATGGTGAGATATATGCTACAATAAACCAGAAAGATGGTATGGTTAGATTTCATGATAATCCAGAGAAATACAACAGTAGTGGAATGTTGTTACAATTAGACAAAGAAGTAAGTGATATATGTACAGTGTCAGGGTTTTATCTTTGTATTTACTGTTGGAATCATGTTAATGTGTACACATGAGATATGTAAGCTTCCCAACTCAAGATTGCCTGGTGTCTGAAAAATTAAGTGTCAAATCCCGTAGTAACTCGAAATTTATTGCACACGGATGTCCCATTGCCATTTATGCCAATGCCAAGGGTTAAAACTAGGCTAATACTGGATAAATTTAAATCAAAATGCATATGTTAGGTGCAAAAACTCTTGTCAATCTTCATAATTTCAAGAGCCATAACTGTGCTTAAACTAGATAGTTCCGAAGCAAAATGCATAGGTGCGAAACTACACATTATTTCTATAATGATTGATGACCACCCATAGAAATGGTTGGAATATCCTCAACATTGTGCTATGTAGTTGTTACATAGTATGTGTGTATCTTTGGATCATGTGTAAATATACCCTGTATTTTAGATGCAGAAATGCATACAGTTGGATTCCAAATTAAAGGAAATGGACAACGAAATAGCAGTGAACCCTCAATATGTACAAAAAGTAAGTTTTAAAACCTTTTATTCCATACACATTTCTTACGAAAGACTAGTATAACATGGGCGTAGGAGCGTCTTCAACATTGGGGGGGGGGCCAAACATTTGGGAGGGGGGGCGAATTTTCTTTTGAGATATTGGGGGTCACATTAAGTGTTAATAGCTTATGGTGAATGTTTGTGTATATCATAACTAAGGTAAGATATATCTACTAAGTTGTTTTGCTTGTCAAAATAGCGGGTAAAAGATTAACATTATCATAAACCGGTATTGCAAGTAGGGGAGGTCCGGGGGCATGCTCCCCCGGGAAAAATTTAAAACAATGGACCAATCTGGTGCATTCTGTGTGTTCTGAGATAAATATTTGGTATTTAATAGACATGTTTTGTTGCAAGATCCAGCAAAATGAAGTCCTTATTTTGAAAATATTTTTACTAATTATTGCACAGGTGCCCGCATTCTGAGAGTTAAGGGGTTTAGTAAGGGATAATTTAACATAGAAATGACAAAGTTTAAAAGCAATATAGGAGCTGGGGGCAAAGTTTATCTTACAATGTCTTTCTATAGTTTGGGTACCTCTTTCAACAGCTACATGATAACATATTTCATAGATTAAAATCACTTTGTGAGCGTAGCGAGCACGAAAATTTTCCTTTTGTACTTTTTAACCAAGAATAAAATGTACATTACCTATTACAAGACTATTTTAGATGGAAAATTATGAAAATTGTCTGAATTATTGGGGGGATCAAACGATATGTTGGCCCCCTTGTCCTAACAAGCCTGGCCCCCCCCCCCCCCCTTCTCCTACGCCCATGTATAAATGTATACACATATCATGTGCAGCTTTTTCGCGACAGATATGAAGATTGATCTCTTGATTATGCCTCTAAGTCCATTTCTGTAATTGGAACGTCTTCCTTCATTACTCAATATTGGAAAATAATTAGGACATTGGATGGGGTGTGATTTAATGGACTACCAATCCGGAGGTCCCTGGTTTAAATTTCTGCCGGGGCTCTGGAATTTTCAATATAATTGTTAAAATATTAGTGTATTTGAAGGAATGTATTGTGAATTAAATTTTTGAAAGTTCATTAATTTTGAGACCGATATAAGAATACTTAATAGATGAATTATCGTGCACATTACCTTTATGTTTTCAGAGTTCAGGAATGCATGAAGATGACTTACCTGGTAGCTCAAAGATGCAGACTTACTGAAAATATGCAGTGTGCATTGTAAACTTCACCATAACATAGTTCATTCTGAGAAGTTTCATGTGAATGTGCAACTAATTTCATTCATGTATGCATCATAATTGATTTTTACCAAGACGTATTGCATAAAAGTGCTACACAATTTATTCCATAGTGCTATGTAGCGAGTATATGTGCTTCATTTCCATTGATCAAAATAACACAAGGATATAGTTTTTCTATTCCCAACGACAGCGTGACTGAGTAAGAAATGATTCATCATAGTGGGATGTGTTTCTATGGACACTAACATTAGCCGAGATAACTGTGTAATACAGGATGATTCATGTTGAAGTTGTCTCGAGGGAAACATGACGATTGTTGGTCACCGTATTTAACAACATATGTGCTGGTATTACACGATACACATTGGGTATAACATCATACTGAGATGTATGTTAAGAAACATTAAAACTATGAAATGAACATAAGTCACTGTGTCTGCTGTTCTATTATCTCAATTTCATTATTGTTTCATTTCCATTTTACCAATACAATGACATTGTCACCAAGGCATGATGGGGGAATGCAGTGATATGAGCTGATAGTACACTGTGAATACATGGTGTGGTATTGAATGTTATATTACGAGGGCTGATCCAGAATTACGTGAAGTTTTGCTCTTATTCAAAAACGTTATACTTACAGTTTCAAATCTGTGAACCAAGTGATATTAATACTTATTGCACAAGTATACCAAATTTAATTTGAATATGATACAAAAGGTCTAATACTTGATTTTTCCAACATTTCTTTCGTCTGCGTTGAGGTTTTTCCTATCTGTACACAGAATTGCATGGTTATGCGACTGTAAATGAAATCTTGGAACGTCATTTTTTTAGGGATTAATCCGGAATTCCGGATTTGCTGCTTTAGAAAGAATGAACTTTTCTTCAAAAAATGAAAGTTATTTGATGAAAAAATACCAATTATTGACTCAGTTATGGTCATTTGAAATTCTATATGCTACATTTTGACAATAGAACAATGTTTGAAACAGAGGTTTAGTGTTGTGATGTGTGCTAATGGTATCCAAAACATATGTGTGTCTTATTTTCAGGATTGGGTATAAGGCCTCAGTAGAACCCCTGTTTTTTACGTTAATTATGTATGACAAAAGTAACACATATATTCATAATATGACGAATTTACCAAATTGAACCTTGAAATTTCACCCAGTTGTTGATGCGATATGAGACAACATGATGCCATATCTTTTTTTTTAATGAAGAGACACAGTAACGCTCAGCAATAATGTAACAAGTTTTACTGGGTTGATCCGCGAAATCATTTATGTGTTGCTATGGTAGCGTATAAGTGTTGATGCAAATAGTTGTTTTTAAATGTGTTTTGAGTTTTATGTCAATAGTAGCTAAAAGCCGCATTTGTGAAATTTTCATACCGATCTGACCTAAAATAAACTTTTTAGAGCAAAAGTCCACGTAATTCTGGATCACCCCTCGTATAAGGGCACCATGGTACAAAGTTTATCTACCGACAGCATGAAGACAGAAATTCTGAAACATCGTATTCATATTGCATTTTGTCAACCGATGATGTCATCACATCAAGTATTCAGATCACCTGGCAAAATGCCCCTACCGAACTGAACACCACAACTGTGTGCATCAACATGTCTTGTTCCTATTCATCTCTAAATCTCAGAGTGTCAGTTATACTTGGCTTTACGACTATGACGCAGAAAATAATTAAATTTTAATGAAATAAAACCTTTATAAAATAATATCAAACATTGGTTACAAACACATCGCAGAAATGCTTTAGCTTATGATTGCAAGTAGGTACATATGTATTGCACATGTCAAGTAAGTTGTCTAATCTGTTTGTTTTCCTTATGTTCCACTAAAGAAGTCAACTACTTTTTAACACACTTCTAAAAGTTTCAAAAATCTGTCAAGGTTTAAGATTGAACCAAGCGGAAAACCTGACAGATCAAACATCTGTCAGACGTATAAAACAGAATGTTAAAATATAAGAATATCCCAGACATTCAGATTGGTTTTGTGTGATGACGTGTCAGTCAGACCAGACATTTAGATTGGTTTTGTGTGATGACGTGCCGGTCAGACCAGACATTTAGATTGGTTTTGTGTGATGACGTGCCAGTCAGACCAGACATTTAGATTGGTTTTGTGTGATGACGTGCCAGTCAGACCAGACATTCAGATTGGTTTTGTGTGATGACGTGCCAGTCAGACCAGACATTTAGATTGGTTTTGTGTGATGACGTGCCAGTCAGACCAGACATTCAGATTGGTTTTGTGTGATGACGTGCCAGTCAGACCAGACATTTAGATTGGTTTTGTGTGATGACGTGCCAGTCAGACCAGACATTCAGATTGGTTTTGTGTGATGACGTGCCAGTCAGACCAGACATTTGAATTTGTTCTACCGTATAAAACAATGTGCAAGTCTAACCAGACATGACACATTTCAGGAAGTCTTTGTTCCAAACGAGCTTAGAAACACCGGTTTGAAAATCATACAATTAAAAAGTAGGACCATAAAATGTCAACCAATCACAGAATGCTATATAAAACCACTGATGTATGAACGATTCTATCCAATACGCTTCTTATAGTCTTCTATTAAATCTCTCCATGTGCCATCTGTCCAATTATCGAGCCTACGTTTACCTCGTAGATCTGTACGTAGATTGTGACATGAGGAGAACACTATATGATCCCAGGACGGATGTGGGTTAGCACCTGAAATATAATATATACAGTTAATACTCAACAATGAGTCCACTCATTGAGCCTTTCAAAATTGGTCTCATTTTTTAGGTAAAATTTTAGATTTAACAACCAATACTAACTTGCTATATGTCAGACAACTTCTATAAATTTGAAAAGTTTGGGAGACAACTTCCTTACATTGTTTTGGACAACAAAAATTTGCACCAAATTCTACAAAACAACGAACAAAGAAATCTTTAGACATTACCTTGTACATGTTTACCGTATACAAGACACAAATTGTTTGCATACCTGATAAAACCGGCCGATCGTCAATCAAAACATGTCCATTAACCATTGTTTTATCTTTAGTCATAATAATCTTCTCTACCCAGTTTTTACCAAGATGCTTTTCAACCCATACATACTATCAAAATAAATAAATTATTTGTTCAAGATACATGGTTATCAAAAATCAGCAAATATGAATAGTTTTCCTTTATACATTTTTATACAAAATTCCTGCAGAAGTTACTAGTTAGAAACAATAATAACTTGTTTCGAACAAGTGCTTATTTTGTAAACTGTCTGAATCTGAGAGAACGATAAATGCGATGATTTAGACAGATGTCATCAAGGACAATCAATGTTACAATGTTATAATACTAGTATCTGTTAAACACCACCAAAGTTTCAATCTACCGATTTTATATCCAATAGTAGATCAGTGGCCATTGTTTCAAACCATCAAATTCAAATTGCAATTACTTTTAGATACAAATAAAGTGATTTTCAACAATAATGAAAACATCAAAGAATTTATTGCCCCTTAAAATTCCATGACTGAATTTTTTAACAACATTAAACTATTGTGAAGAGATTTTGTAAACCAACCTTTTCTTTTACACAATGTTTGTAATTATTTAAAGGACTGGTACACAGAAACACATCAACACTGAAATAAAAGAAACATTTTCTCAAGAAAAAGTTAAAAGTACAGCTGTTTTATACACATAAGCCAATATCTTATATCACTGGGCATACGTTTTACGCTAAAGATGCAGATGTGACTTGTCGTAAATTTGTGGGGTCTAATGATATTGTATAAGGATGGAAATTGGTGACATACAAAGTCATATTTCGATGCTTCCCGGTGTAACGGTCGATTTTATCCCCCGCCCAGTTTATCCCCCGGGGGATAAAACGGGCCGGGCCAGTTTATCCCCCGGGGATAAAACAGGCCGGCCTATTTTATCCCCCGGGGGATAAACTGGCCCAGCCCGGTTTATCCTCCCTAGGCCTCTTCTTCCCCGGGTCACTGTGATGCACCTGTAGACTGAAATTACCCAGTCATTTCATCGTCATTTCTACAATGGCTAGAATGCTCAGGTCAAAACTCGTAGTTCGGAGTCAAATGGACCCCTGCAAGATACATCAACTCAATCCAATGTCAAATAACAATGAGTAATCCAGAAATGATCAAGATCAAGGGAGATCATTCTTGTTAATTGTCCCAAAATGCTGTATATATGAGTTGTATACACATCTAAGAACAGTGGAAATGGATAGCATGTTATATGAACATGTTATAACACTAATACATGTATTTTAAGAAAAGGCAAATATAAGGATAACACTTTAAATATCATGACTATACCAAACACATTAATTAATTTCAACTTTCTGACTATACATACCCCTCCATTTTTGACATTTCATTTGCTGCTTCTATTGCTCCTGGGATTTCGGGGAGGTTTTTGAAAAATCCTTTGGCATTAAATACATTGCCACAATACCTCTGAAAATAGGTATATCAGAGTGAAAGGCAAGCCTGATTAAACTATGGAAAAAGTTAAAAATTAAAACTGAACTATAGTAAAATTATTAAAATCGGTCAAAATTACTGGAAAGTAGCGAATATAACGTATACGTACATCATTTCCATTAATCTAGAATAAATAAAATCATCATTGGAATATCATTTCCTGCCCCCTTTTGTCATGCCAACGTTTTTATTTTCTTTAATACAAACTCCTAGACTGCTGAAATGTTTCAAAACTCTTAAAAACTGAAATCCTGATCATTGCATACAGAAACACTTATAAATCAACCCACAGCATTTTTTAATTTTTTGATATGTTGTAAAGAACCCCAAACTATCTTCAAATTCAGTGTTTATAGCCCCATATTCACACCCTAATTAGTTAGGGTAATTAAACTCCGAATGACCCAATATCGAACTTGACCTAGATTTTGTTGAGATGATCACTGTGACCAAGTTTCATAATGATTAGGCTAAAACTGTGACCTCTAGTGTCTACACAAGTAAATTGTGGACAGACAGACGGACAAAGTGATCACAAAAGCTCACTGTCACTTTGTGACAGGTGAGCTAAAAACACGAATAAAACTTTTAAAAGTATCACTGTCGTCTTTTGCGGTGCTGAAATTCCCGGACCAAAGTCTATTCCCCGGGACTCGGAGTCGATCAGGTTGTCTAATTTCAACCTGTCAGGAAGATTCGTCTGTCTAATTCCCCTGTATCTCGGCACCCCCCAGGGCGGGCATTATATTGACTGGTGCATAAGCAGCTGCTACAAATCTACGAAAATTGTAGATAGGATTTCATACCCCAAGGCCTTCTTGCAGCTTCTCATACTGATCCTTTGCCCAGAACCCATCTCTGTCCTCCACTTCTATAAATGGTTTACCCGGATATTTTCTCTTATAAATGTCTAGTAAGTCCTGTTCGAAGTCGCATAAAACACCATCCATGTCCAACAGGACACGCAATCTCACTTCTCTATCAGAGTAATGTTTTCTGAAGTTTGATATCCTGTTAGCCATGGTATTTAGCAGGGAGATACCACTGATGTACACAGAATGCTTTAGAATACCTGAAATGAATTTCATCATGAAACTATAAATATCATCATATGAGTTTATGACACAGATTCTCGTGCTAATTACAGATAACAATGCAATACAACATTGCTACAACGCAATATGACATTGCAATGGTCAAAGTGTCGTGATGATGTTGCTTCATATTGTTTTGATTGCAAGATTTATTACCAGGGGTTCAACTAGCTTCTGAAGGGTCATTTTGATACTTTTGACTAAATTTTATTATTTTATAGGCAAAATACCCATGATTTTAAGAGAAAATGACCCTTCAAACCAAAATCTTGAGGGTCCAAATGTGGCTATTTAGAAATTTCAATGGTCAAACCCCTAGTCCCGAGTCCAATGGAACCTGTGATAATGCTTTGAGTTTTGCTGTTTGTTACACTCTGAATCCTGTTAGTGAAATATCACTCCCCCACTCAAACTCGACACACATCAACCCAATAAGATGTTACAACAATGAAATTTAACCACAAATCTACACAATAGTCACCAGATGACAATGCAATAAAACATTGCTACAACGTGATACGACGTCACATGTCCTAATGAAGTTGCTCCACATGGTTGTGCCTCAGACTTGCCAATTTTGGCAGGATATGTCATTGTTATAGAGCATGGTATTGCATTGTTGCAAATTGTCTTATCGTTTCCTGCATTTTAGCAGCACGTTACACAGACTGATAAGCTGTCTCCATGCAAGTGGCTGCTTATTAATTCTGACAGTTCAGCCATGTGGAGCAGATCGACTACGCAATGATGTTTTCTTTCATGACGACCATATCATATATAAACAATGTTTGCCAACACGATACAACATTCCTCAAAATGTTACCATGTGTCACCATTAGGACCGGGACAATTTCAATATTGTGAAATCGGTTAATCACTAGTATGAAATCAAATTGAACCGGTTAATCGGCCGCCATATGGAAAATGATGTTTTCTTTCATGACGACCATATCAAGGTACTTTCAGCAGCAGTGTGTTTATTTAATCCGTCTAGGTATACAATACCAAAAAAAATATTTGTATATTAAATATGATCATATAATATATAATGTATGTATTAATGTATCACATGCTACCCAAACACACCAAGTTAGATTGCTTGTGTATGTGTCGATCAATACATTCTGGCATGTATTGTTGTCAAAAATATTTTGTATGCATGCGTTAACATACAATTTATTGACATTGTAGGATGTGTATTGTTTTAGAACGATTAGCGGTTTTGCAGAAATGAAACCGATTTCACATCGTAATCGAATCGTATCCGATTAACCCAGTAATCGTCCCGGTCCTAGTCACCATAGTCCAGAAATCTAGACATGATGACTACATGATACCTATAATTATGAGAGAAGTAACCTAAGTGCCAGTGACAGTACACTTATAAATTGTGATACATCGAGTGATGAAAATGAATGTGATACTTTACCATGTGATAGTAATAATATCAGTCAACATAGTCAACATAGTCATGATGAACCTAGTCGGACAAATATTGAAACTAGTGAACAAATTCAGCAGGTGTCGCCCATTACTGAAACTGTGATTACGAAGTGTAAGTGTATTATACAAATGCAAATCAACTAAGTAACAAGATGAATGAACTTCAAGTACAGACATCGTTGGTATGTCCAGACTTTATATTTGTTACAGAAGTTTTACCCAAGTTTAATCCGGATAATATTCTATGTTCATCTATGTTGTATCAGCTAGAAGGATACACAGCATTTCCAAGCCAAGATGGTGGTTGAGGTGTGATTATATATGCAAAAACTGTCTATGATATTTTGCCGAATGATCATTTGAATTCTGTATATAGTGATAGCTCTTGGTGTGATTGGATTATTGATGATAAGACTGTTCTATTGAGCTGCATATATAGAAGTCCATCTGACAATAACGCATAATAAGTGACACATTGCTTGTAACTGGTGACTTTAATATGAAAGACATTGACTGGGAAACCTGTACTACCAAACATACCGAGGACCATTATGAGTATAGATTCATTGAATGTTTAAGAGATAACTACCTAGTTCAACATGTAAAACAGTTCACCAGGTGCAGAATGAACAGACTAGGAATATTCTTGACCTTATCATTTCGTGTGATGAAAACAATGTTGAAAATATTGACTATTTACCATCATTGGGATGTAGCGACCATGTAACACTAGTTTTTGAATTTCTATGCAACTTTAAAGAACTTAATACAGGAAATTCTTCCTATAGATACAGCAAATGTGACCTTCAAGGGTTTGATGCTAATTGGAATGAAGTAGTTATGAATTGTGGTGTTAACGATATGTGGGTACAGTTCTCAGATAAGTTCATCAACTGTGTTCAAAAGTTTGTTCCTAAATCTAAGCCGAAGAAGGGTTTTAAACCTAAGCCGTTATGGATGACTGGTGAAACATTAACACATATTAAAAGAAAGCGACATGCTTGGAGTAAATACTTGGCGACAAGGAGAGATGAGGACTTAGCTGCATATAAGCGGACTAGAAATGTTGCGAATGGGGTGGTGAAGGAGAGTAACAGGACTTACGAGAAGGCTATTTCACGAAATGCGAAAACTGATCCTTAGTCTTGAAACATCAATTCTGGAAATATGTGAAAAATAAGACTGAGTCTAAAACTGGTGTGTTCAATTTGAAGAAGGATAATGGAGATTTCATTAAATCTAATCAAGAGAAGGCTGAAGGTTTGAACACATTCTTCTCTACTGTTTTTACTAAAGAGAATTTGAACAATATACCTGATATTGAGGATAAGAATGTTGAATATTATCTAGAGGACATACACGTAGATGAACTGGTTGTCTTGAAATTGTTGAAAGACATTGATGGTAGTAAATCAATGGGACCTGATGATATTCACCTGTACATTTTAATAAGTCTAGCTGATACATTTGTTGAGCCTAGCTCTTACATTTATATTTCGTGAGTCGTTGTCTTCTGGTAAACTACCAGTAGCATGGAAAGATGCAAGGATCTCAACAATCTATAAGAAGGGTAGCAAGACCGACCCAGGTTATTACAGACCAGTCAGTCTCACCTCTGTTGTTTGTAAGACTTTAGAAAAGTTAATAAGGAAACATATTATAAATCATACGGATGAAAATAGTTTGTTGTTTAATGAACAGTACGGTTTCCGAGGTAATAGATCGTGTGCATTGCAACTTCTACATGTTATGGAGGATTGGGCTGAATATGTGGATACAAAACAAAGTTGGGATACGTTATACTTGGACCTGGCAAAAGCTTTTGATAAAGTGTCTCATAAAAGATTGTTGAAGAAAGTGTCATCATTTGGTATAAAGGGAAGAGTGTTAAAATGGGTAGAGGATTTCCTAGGTCATCGTCGTTACAGTCAAGGGTAGTACATCTAGTTGGAAAAGTGTGGATAGACTTAGTGGTGTACCACAGGGTAGCGTACCAGGTCCTGTATTATTTATCATATATGTCAATGATGATACGGAAGTTGTGGACTCTAAACATTAGGTTTTTGCTGGTGATACAAAATTATATGCTCCTACAAGTGATTCTGATCTGTTACAAGAAGATTTAAATTCCCTGTGTATCTGGGCTGAAAAATGGGAACTTAAGTTCAATGTGGACAAATGTAAAGTTATTCACTTTGGCAATGGAAATCCAAATAAACAATATGTAATGACAACAAAACCAGTAATCGAGAGTAATGAAGAGTGTGATCTTGAGTTGCATTCCAACAGGACCTTTAGTTCAATAAGCAGTGTCATATCAACAAAAATCAACAAGGCGAACAGTATATTGGCTCTTATTGGCAAGACATTTGAATACGTGGATAAGTTTACATTTCTAAGATTATATACAGCATTAGTGCGTCCGCATGTAGAATTAAGATATTGATAGCTTAGAAAGACTTCATATGAGGGCGACGAGACTCATACCAAGCTTGAGACATCTTTCATACAGCGAATGTCTCAAAGCACTAAAGTTGCCATCCTTGTTACATAGACGTAAAAGAGGGGACTTAATTAAAACCTTTAAAATAGTGAAAGGACTTGATGATTGTGATTTTAACAAATTCTTACATACATGTACTCGTCATCAACGAGAGGTCACCATTTGAAATTGGATGTACCAAGTTCTAGAACTACTTTACGTCAGAACCAGTTTTCTAGGAGAGTCATTGATACATGGAATGCGTTACCACAGAATGATATAGACGCAAAGGATGTGAATGGTTTTAAAATACGGTTGGACTGCCACTGGCAAGGCGATATACCTTATCAGTTATAAACTATATTAAAGAGTCAATCATGGGATGTAACTGTTTGAGTTCCATATATGTGGCCACGACTGCGATTTTTGGGCTAGTGGGTAAAAAATCACATTTTCAGTTTTTAATGTAACAGTAATCTCTGAAGTTTAAATTTCCAAATTCTGAAAATTTTAAGTCGATATCTTGAAAATTCAGTGATTTATGACTATTTTGTTGACACCTAGTAGTTGGTGATTCGTTCAAAATTGCACTGTTTTAGAAGTAAAAACTGAAACAATTATTCTGTTAATTAAACACATTTAAACGGTTTACCACACATCATATTATATTTGATTTGTTCAGTTGTTGTCACAAAGGTTTTAAGTTGCACATCAGTGAAAAGTTATGTCAACTTTTTTTTGGTTGCCTAGCAACCGCTAAATATTTACAAAAAAACACAATTTAGCACATGTGGATGCCATTCTGATAGTTGTTCAAGATGCAATTTTTCAGCTTTTAATGTCACAGTAACCTTTGAAGAAAAACTTTCAAATTTTGCAAATATCATGTCGATGTTCTGAAAATTGAGTGATTTATGACGATTATGTAGATGCCTGTATTCCTTCAAAATTACACCATTTCTGGTGCAAATGTTGTAACAACTATGCTGTTAGTTAAGCACATTTAATCAGCTAACCAAGACATCATGTCATACTTGATTAGTACATTTGGTGTCACAAAGATTCTTAGTTGTAAAACCGTTCAAAATAATCACCAAATATATTTTGGTTACCTAGCAACCGCTAAATATTTACAAAATACAAGATTTAGCACATGAGGATGCCACTATGAGAGTGGGTCATAAACCACCTTTTTATTTTTAGTATCATTGTAATAAGTGGACCTTTAGATTTCAAATCATGTAAATTTCATGTTGATATCTTGAATAATTACCAAGTTATGGCAATTTTGCTGTTACTAAGGAACATCCTTTTTATTCCAAAATAACTATTCTAGGTCTAGAATCATTCAGGCAGAACAAGCAATCCGTAACAATAAACAGACAACACATAATATACTTTAGATATGTTTTATTTTCATCACCAATGTGTCTTATTGTTTAATCACATAATTTTGAACTTTACATTTTTGTGGTTGCCTAGCAACAGTGAGATAAATCAAAATATTGACAAAATACTGTGGTGATTAACTAGAGCAGTATGGAATTTGCAAAACTCATCATGTAAAGTTAAGAGCAATATTTAAAAATGCAATTTAAAAGAACATACTTGCTGAAGTGTGCAATTTATGTGTATTCAAGAATAATCAAAAACGTGATTTCCAATAAATGACAGGTTATCAATCATCTTCCAATTAAACATGCTTATGGCAGTCAACACATATAGCATAATTCTAAAGCTTGACACAACAACATCTAAATCATTACTACAATTTACTGGTCCCTTACCATACACCTTATTAAAGTGTTCATTTTAACATTGTCCTTTAATTATTTCCTTGACAATATAGAATATTCTGCATAGCAACAGAAACTATTTGAAAAAATAGAGTTTCATGTATGTTTCAGATAGTTTTTAATAATTTTTTCTCTAAATAGATTTGTTATAACATCTTATATGTAATATAAGTGTATTTATTACAGGATAAGAAATCTTTTATAAATGTTAAGGCCATAACAATAAAATGTAGGAGTAGTATGCACCATAAACAAATCCAATGTCAAGGACAATATGGAACCCGTTTAGAGCCTATTTTGGAAAGAATGAAAAAAGTTTAAATGAATGTTCTTGTGTGTCAGAAAATGTTCATAATGGTACATATTACACTAATTAACCTGTGGATTGGGTAATATTTGGACAGTGGTTCTTAGACAAATGCCTTCTTTCTAGGAAACACCAGAAATTACATGTGGTGAACTGCAGAAATTAAAATAAATTTTGGAATATAATCTGGCCTGTGATATGCTAGCTGTCTTTATAAAGACAGTTTCTTAGAACCAAGGTTATAAATTCATGTACACAAATGTTTACAAGCACGTGCTTTTAACTTAAACCAAATCATGAATACAATGTAAGTGAAAACAATTGAAAAACAACACACCATGCACTGGTATGATAATTATAATCATGTGTTGACTCTGTCTGTACTAGATAGTCATGGTTCTGAGAAGCAATTTTCATTCATAACTATAAGTTAGGCCAGTGAATGGGATGATTTGGCTCAAACACACATCTTCATGTTAAATATTGTGTTGTGCTAGCATCACTGTTTGACTAGGTATTAAATGTGAATAATGTTACATCACAAAGAGAACAGTTAGTTAATGTGTAACACATTCATATTGAATATCATTCTGTTTCTTCTACAGTCATGATGATGGTTTTCCATTGACATCTCAGAAGCTGTGTGGTGTCCTTAATGAGAAAATAATGTGTCAGATATTACATAATACAATTTATCCAATGCCTGTAATTTATATTAAACTTTTATCTATGATTTATATTATATTGAAATCCATAAACAGGCCTAGACACTAACTTTTTTGGCCACTGGTCCGACAGGGCAAAAGCGCCAAATTTGTAAATAGGACAGTTACTGGTCCTCCAGAATTTTCACTGGTCCTTCTGGATTTTCACTGGTCTCGGACCAGCGGACCAGTGTTAGTGTCGAGCCCTGCCATAAATGGTGTACAAAAATCATGTTTATAAAATTTAAATTTCAGACTGAATAAAACGCAATAATGAATTAAGCACAAATACCACATAATGCATACAAAATATGGTATTAGGTAAGACACAATGTTTGCCATTAATTTTAAATATTAGAATCTATAAACAATAATTACAAAAATGAATGTACTAAATGTATACCTGTAAGGATTCATCATTGAATAGAACTGTTATCACCCTGCATGGTCACATAAACTGTCAAAAGGGTACAAAAGCAGGTAACTGAAAGAAAGTGAAAGTAGAAATCATTAATATTTTAAAGGTTTACAGTATTAATGAAAATATACAGTAGGTAGAAAAATAAGTATAATCTAATGATATTTATTTTTAAACTAATATTCATTTATAAAAGTCATTCTAATGAAATTAAAAAAAATACAATCATGTACAGATGATAATAATACCTGTTTATGTTCAATCACTTGCATCAATACTGCTATCATCAGATATAACACTGTCATTTTTCTGAAAAAAGAGTGCAAACATTATATAAAATAAATGAAACTAATTGAATAAAGACAATGTTTAAATCCACTTTGAGAGTAGAAGGTTGAAGAATGAATCTTGGGAAACCACAACCTACCAGTGCTGTAGACTGATTGAATCAAAAGTATCACTTCTATTAGCTCACTTGAAGAGGTTCTGCTATGAGTGTGACTGACCCTTGTGCATGTCATACAAAAGAAAGAAAATGGTATACATGTATGTAGCTTCCTTGCCATATAGGTCTAGATGCTACAAGTATATACATGAATGTGGTATCCTGAGTCATACCATATACCCAGGTAAGTGTCTTCTTAGTGATACCTAGTTGGTTTCACAGGATCTTGATATAGCTTACATCATTCATGTTCACTTTTGAAATCAAGGATGCATCTAAAAGTCAACAACATGTGGCATGCACTCAATTTGCTCCATATAAGTACAAGTTGACTGTTGTATGTGTCTATTTAATAGCTACAAAGAAGCATACCAGTATGCATACAAGGGAAACTTATTGAATGAGAAAATGCACATATGTTTCCAAGTAGGGGCCTACTAGACCACCATGACAAACAGATTGTCCTAGTCCTAATCATGTTATTGAATATTTAAAGGTTAACCCAAAAGCAAGACTGTAAGTTGAGAGTGTTATTATGAGAATTTATAATCACTACACTCCTCCCCCTTCTATCAATATCAGATTTCCAGTCCGATGATGCTTTAAGTTTAACTTGCTTGAACTTCGAACATTGATAGCTGGCGATCATGTACATGATAAATTAATTCTCCAAATTTTATAACTATGTCAATACAGCTAGGTCTATCGTCCACATGAAATACATTACAGTACAGTAGTCTAGAACGTTAGTACACGTTGATGATTCAATATAAATTTGAATTTACAGCGCCCATTTTGTTGGTAAAAAAACATGAAGACACCACTTCCGGGTTTGACATCAATAGAAACGGTACAAAAACACATATTGTTCAATAATCAGACAAATTAGCGAGTGTTAAATGGAGCATGACTTACCTAGCCTTGTTTGTTGATAATGGTGTAGACATTAAACTGTTCGAAGTGCACGTAAGACGGAAAACCACTTCCGTCACCAAACTATCGCTTTCTTCTCACTAAACTATCGGTAGAAATCAACATTCTTTTCTCATGTCAACAATTAATTAAAAAAACACGTTTTCTTGTCATTTGGCGACGTTTAATGTCGATATTCAAGAAATTATGTGAGTATTTTTATGTCACGTTTATTTACGACGTTTACTCAACGACGTCATTTTGCGCGTAAGCCCAAAAGTCGCAGTCGCGGCCACATATATCAAACTGTGACCAATAACTATATTCGAATGTAATTGTGACTAACCATACAAGTTTGTGCTACATCAAGTCTACAAGAAGGGGGGCTTAAAAAGGACACTGTCCTAATACTACAGAGCCCAAGATCATCCTACAGGTAATACTGAGTTGCTTTGATGATTGGCAGCTAGTATTCGGTTTGAAGACGAAAGTCCAAATGTTAAAAAGCAAACCGAAAGTCATATTTGTAGGACTAGTGTCACCACAAAGTAGAATAAAGATGTCGCCAATTGCGCAACATTGCGATACAAAAAAATGATAAGACATGCGATAATGCCATACTACGCTTGACAATACGATATGAATGTTGGATCACATTGTAACAATTACAAAGTCATCACAATGCCGTGCATCTACCGGTGTCCATAATGCTGTCCACTTTAAAAAATATCGTAAGTACGAATTATTCCGAGTACGAATAATTTATTTTTTCTGATTTGGTTTCAAATTAAGAATATATAACAAACGATATTCTGGTAATCGAGCATAAATAAGAATGAGTTAAACAAGTCTGACTTAAATAATGTATTTTGAACAATATATCGCATGATACTCGCCTAATATTTTATTACAGTGCACTGGTTGGATTTTTATCGTTCTTAGTAAGCACAATATGATTGCATGTTTGATTGTCAAGCAGTATGACAGTTCAAATTTGCGCTTTGTTATTGGCAAACGTTTAGTGTAGCATTTATAAGAAACATTTCAAACTTTGTTATTTAATTTACATGTGCTTCATATTAGACTTAATAATAAAAATATACCTAGACAAAAACTTCGAACGTCCACCACATTACAAAGTGAAAAGAAATCGAGCAGCGCTAGCCTCGTTTTGGTAACATAAATTTTGAGTCAGGCTCATTGAAAATGTAAAGCCTCAATGCTTTTGTAAGTATGAACGACGAATGATGACGGACGAGTGGTGTGATAAGCAGAACTGACAGAATTTTGTACTTGCAGAATTACTTGTCTAGTCGCCGGTCACACTCACTAACTTGACGAGGACGCGTTCGTGGACTACAGAACAACCGCGAAAATGAGCACATGGCTCATACATTGTGTATTTTGTTTGCTATTTGTATTTGTAGATCTACATGTACATATATTTGTTGTACTTTTTTTTAATTAAAACGTTATACTTCGCTGCTTACTATTAGGGGTTCATTTTTTTGTAGATCAACTGAAGTTGAACCTAGTAAATCATTATTTTGACACTACAGTATGGGATCCTGTAAGTGCCATGTAAATTTTCGTCTGTTGTGACAAAGCGGTACGACAACGCAACATGTTGACTCTGCCTGGAGTTGCCATGATTGATATAATTATGTAGACTGTCGTATTGCAATGTCTCCCGACTATCTATAGTCTCTGGTATAGTGGAAACCCAATAGGATGGATGACAATGTGGTAAGACATAAATCTGTCAAACTGTCATGCCTAAAGTTCGCAATGTTTGCACTGTCCTGTATTTAGCAACAAATTATGATAATTTTATGCCCCCCCCCCCCCCCAGTAAGGAGTTATGGCCCTTTTTGATTTATTTAAGAAAGCTTCAATATATTGTTTAACTTTTACTTTACTATCAATAATAATTGGCATTGAAACTTGCCTAACTTATTTCTTGTCATAAGTCAACCCTACTTTTTTTTATTTAGTCATAAGACTAAACTACGGTCTCGGAAATTCATGAACTACTAGACAAGTGGCATAACTCTTGGATAATATTGTAAGGTGTTAAGTCACTATTTCACAGACATTTTGGTTAAAGATTGATTACCATTAACGCTCAGTAGATTGAAACTCTGCTCACATACTACATGTATCATTTAGTCAACATGACTAGACATGGTGCATAACTCTACGATGATTTTGTAAAGAGTTATGTTCCTTTTAGATTTAGACATTTTGATGAAAGTATAAAGATCATAATTTTTGTAAGGGGTTATGACCCTTTCTTTATGACAATGTTGTGTGGTGTATTTTAGCCGTTCTTCATTAAACGTACCAATCAATTTTAATGCCACAGTTTTCAACTCCAGGCATGACAATGTCACAATTTCACTTTGTACGTTGAGTTAGGGGAAGGGAAGAACAGTTCACATGGAACTAACAGGATTCCATAACATACAGTAGATCTATACTCAAGGTTGATAACCTCGATATTTAAAGATGTAGTTAGTACTTCTAGTTACTATGAAGATGAGTTTAAAATAAGGAAGTATTTATTGTTGTGTGTAGTTCGGTGAACATATATTTTTATTTCAGTAGGTTATTTAAATCTACTCTCTTAGTCTAGCAGTATACTACAGTAGGCCTATTAATGCAACATATATTGTAAATCATGGGATCTCGATATGAATTCCGGAGTTATATGGCCCTCAGGCCCTTCCCCAGGGGCCAAAGGTGTTATGGTACCCAAGCGCCTTAAAGCCAGAATAAGCTTTCCCCAGCGCCTTAAAGCCAGAATAAGCTTCCCCCAGCGCCTTAAATTCTAGAAAGTGTCTTTAAATCTGGATCTGTATTGTGTTATTTGAGTGATTGTGGCTTTTATTATGTGAGAAAGTTCTTAAATTAGCCTTTGGATAACCATGCAGTTATCACTTTTAAATATTTTAGCCATTCTCGTGGATCTCAAATCCTAGCAGTAGAAGAATCCTAGCAGTAGCAATGCCCCAGTGCATCAAAAACATTCTGGGGAAGGGCCTGGTGGTCCTTAAATGAGATTTAGTTTGATATCTTGTTAACATATAATTGGCATTATTTAAAAGAGGGATTAGCGATGGGATTTTTTGTTTGTTCCACTGAGACTGTCATAGTGCATGGCAATTCAGTTTTATCCCTGCCTAATTGGCCCTCGGGCTTTGAGGAAAGAGACAGATAATTTATGCGGTACAAGGAATCCGGGTTCGCTGAACAGAGTAGCTCTTTCTGTTTATAGGCTTCTTGCATGGTTCTTGATTTAATGTGCCCGGTGTATTAATTAGGCACCAATTAATACACACAATACTATCTCTAGGTTCATTTCTAGTTGGGTAGGAAACAATGTTGAGATTTGAACCAGGGACCCTGGGATTGGTTACTAAGTCGAGAGCGCTAACCACTCGGCCACTATTCCACAGTACAGGATTTAAGATGTTAGAATTGTAAATTGGATATTGAATGATGCATGGTCCAAGAAAACAAACTTTGGCTACCTAAGCATCCAGAAGTGATACACCAAGAATTTTCCCAAAAATTCAAATTTAAGATGGATAATTGGACTGCTCTAGCCTCATCTAGGCAAATGTTCTAGTGCTCCTTGTCGCAGGATCAGACTGTCACCACTCCCCTATTACATTAGTTCATGTCCTGCCTCCAACACTAATTCTACAACGATTATATATATATGTTTAATCTGCTTTAATAAGACCTTTGATAAATGTTATGGTATGTTGATTACCTCCCTTTAAAGTTCTGTACTTATTTATGGTGCTTACCTCCCATTAAAATTATTTAATTGGCTATTATAGGTCCAACTTTATTTACCATAACACTTCACAAGCAGTTTATAATTCCTGACAGTATGATATTTTGATCATCGATTCTGTCTTCTTAGTGCATTCGGTTACCACCTTGACCATACCTGTTTGTTTGCAAAAATCTGGACATTCGATCACTAGGATATGTCGGGGATACAGGATTGGGGAAAAGTTGCATACTTTGTATTATGTCACATTGTAGCGCCTACAAAATACATTTTAATCGGCTTTATTTTTTGTTTCAGTAACATAATACTGTAAAATCTGGTAAACTAAGGGCAAGTATATTCTAATTGAATAAAATAAAAAATAAGCCCATACAGGCGGCTTTTGATACTGTATTCTGCATCAAATCATACATCGCGGCATGAGATAATTAGCATAATTTTATGTCACCGTTGTCAAGTTAGTTTAATCTTGTCTCAAAAGTAAGTGCACATGTTTCATGAAAATGAAGACCTATATATATGTTTATTGCCACCCTTTAAACATGTGTAAGTTGTTATACTTCCCTTTAGTTTTTTTAAGTGATTTTAATACTGAATTTATGTTGATTACCCCCTTTAAAATTCGATACTTGATGTACTGATTAACTCCATTAGCTGAAGTAGTACTTGATATTTGAATTAATTATCTCCCTTTAAACATTTAAATTGACTTATATGGCTTAAATAGCATCAATTTTACCTAAAGTGATGTAACCAATGGGTGGTCACCTGAGGTTTATCATGTTGTATGAAACTGAAACATTCTTAAGGTTACTAGCGTTCTTATGGATAAGGACTATATAGTTTTGATTTTATTCCTTGATTTTATCATTTATTGGTATGTACAGAATCGTCTCCCTTGTCAGATTAAATAATATTTACTGCAATTTAATAAGACTTGTATATTTTCAGCACATAGATTTGATGACAGTTCAGGTTGCCATTTTCCAGTAGATTATTCTGAGAATGAAGACATGTTTTCTCCTATGAACAATAAACAAATACTCAGCAGTGAAGTCTACCATGTGATTTAAAGTTCCATGAAGATGAGAATTTACAGAGCAGCTGATAAAAGAAGAAAATGAAAAATGTATAAATGCAATTCAACTGATATGCTTGTATTTTGTTAATATTTTGATTCTTTATAAAATGTACATTTGTGTAAATGTACATTTAATTTATTATAAGCATGGCAGAGAATATTTGATCTATATGATATGCACCTATCTATAGTTTGTCCTAGGGTGGGAGTGACGGGCAGACCCAGGGAAATTGGACACTATTTCTCTTTTTTTGGGTGTTATTCCCCACCCTAGAGCCAAACATTTTGTAAAAATCCCCACAGTGGAAATGCTTGGGCTATCAAATGGCCCGCCATCTGGTTGTTTGCTTTTTGCAGGGTCTAAATTCTCAAATATCGGGACCTAAAATCCAGAATCATTCAGCGTGTCAAATAACTGTCTGTCGGGAATTGTTTTCTGTCTAAAGTCCTGTGTATGCCCCGCTCCCCCCTGGAGCAAAATATTGATAGGTGTAGTATGGGTACTTTGAAGGAGCAGATAACTCCTTTTTAATTATTAATCTAATGATTTATCTTCCATAGCCATAAGTACAAAGTATTTTGTAGTTAAAATAATATTAAAGTCGGTTGGTCCACACTCTATCTGTAACCACTGGTCAATTTTAATGAAGACTGATTGATAAGGACTAAGCCTAGTTGCATGTGCATATCAGGAGAGTTGCTGCCCTTGGCATTGTGATTATTTTTTTCTCAATATTTCTCTGTATAACTATTGGTGGGATAATGGACTGCAAAGCTTGCGTAACTGTCTGGGCTTCTGTATTGCTGCTGTCATTGAAATGTACCAATGAATTGACTATCAATTATATTAATTATAAGCTATCGTAGAATGTATGACACCTGGTATGAAGTAAGTCTTATTTTGTTCAAATAGTATAACACTCGCTCAAATTATCCGATCATGGGCTTGTGAACTGTTTTGGTCTTGTAAACATCAGTACATGCATTGTTGTGAAGAATTTAAAATCAATTTTACATCCAAAAATTTCTTAACACAGATTATGCACTTTAATTGTGCCCAACTTTGGTACATTCCAAATTACCTCCCTTAGTTAAAATGAGAACTTCTTGTCCGTTGTGGTTTTGGTAAAACAGTGTAGCAATGCCACGTGACTTTTGGCTACAGTTACAAGAATTTTTTTGTAAACATTGGAAAATAAAATAGCCATAAGTATTTTATTTCTTCATCAATTTCTATTAAATATACGCCACGCTAAGGGGGAAATTATTTGCTTTCCATGAAATATAAGATCTTTTTCAGCAGCTTTACCGATTTTTCCATTACCCTGTGAAACCTACACGTTCTACGGTTTCACAGGGTAATGGACAAAACGGCACATCAGCTGAAAACGATTTTATATTTAATAGAAAGCAAATGATGTTCTTTTTAGCGTGGCGTAGATTTCAAAGAAATGATGAAGAAATAAAATACTTATGGCTACATTTGTGTTCCAATGTTTACAAATATCTACTTGGAACTGTAGTCAAAAACCACATGGTATTGCTACACTGTAAAATGTTAGCATAAATTGTTAATTTATTTAAACGAAAGGTGTTTGTTGTAGTTCATTGCATTCTATATCACTTATTGCATCTATGAACGAGACCTATAGGTGAGTACAGAGTCCCCTAATTTAAAGTGAATCAATGAAAACCTTTCCTAAATTGTGGAAACTTTATATTTTCTTGAGTATAGTATTAGAATTTACTTTGGTCCACACCTGAATGCTTAATGGCAATATGAACAGCAAAAATCTGTTAAAAATGGTACTCAAGTATATTTCTCTTGCTTGATGCTTGTCCAGATCACTGCTGGTTGGCTCGCTGTTGGGATGACGTGACTGGGAATTTTTTTAGTCTCCATGAAGAAAATTCCCAATTCACCAGTAGACTTGATGACATCCCAATTGGAAACATTTCATGTGGTTTCATGACTTCACTGATAAATACATACATTCATTTTGCTATTTGGTTGGCATAGAAATTAAAACGGTGAATCGGCTAGCCATAATTAATATCTGACAAATATTTAGTTTAATTAAAACTAGCATACAAAATAATGAACCTTGTATGTTTTTTCATGGCCTGTGTCAACAATCTTTATACATCGGCTCTACGATTCATTCAGTATTCTACTTATAATTGTTTGATATAAGGGAGGAATTATAAATAGCATATTGACTTTCTGTGGATAGCATACTATTGGCATTTATTTGTTTAGGTAAATATGTTTGCATAATTTCATTATGACTCGCAGAGTTGTTTCCCTTTTGTCATTGCATATGCATGTTATTTGTTGCTTCCTAATTTCTGTATAAAATTTATTGATAAAGCTTTACCAAACTGGTACAAAATGTCTCTGATCAGGATGTCTAAGTTAAAATCAATATCATATCAGAGTTGTGCCCCTTTATCAAATAGTATTTCATGTTTGGCTGCAAGAGCAGCTGTAGTCAATGGGTAAATCAAGTTTGGCTCAGCTCAAATGACTTGCTGTTCAATAAAAGGGTATTTTAAATGACTGTTCAATAAAAGTGAATTTGATATTTTAAATGACCAGTAGGGATTTAATAATACTGCATAAGCCATTGATGGAGATGGGAGCTTAATTCAGGTGATCACTAACATATGGTTGAATGTTATATTAATTGTAATGAACTTGGACGATATGTGGTTCTAAATTGAACACTGTCTTCATCATTCAACCTAACATGGCATGCACAATCTAAGTTAATTGTAATTTTAGAGAAGATAGGAGTCTGCAGGTGTTGAATAATAAATAGATAGGGTTATTAATGTTCAAATGTAAATTTTTGTGTTGCATAATCTGGTAAGTCAAAACAATCTGAGTTACAATGCATTTATAGTGATTCAAAATTATCAGCTTTGGCCTTGAGTGGTTAACATACAGATCCAGGTATGATTGTCAGTCCAGCAGGTCATACCATTTCATGAACAATTGACAACTATGTTTATTTTCCTCCACTTGTTGAGTTTCCTCCACTTATGAAGAAGTAGCCGTTTCCTTGTGGAAGGGTACTGGTTGGGATACAGTCCTGGGCCCGGAATTACAACTAATACTTACACTCGGCACTCTACACTCAAATATTGAAATACACTCTTCGGGGTTCATAGCATCATATTTTGAGAGCAAGAAGCTGTTATAATGTTAAATTGGTTTTAAATATTATTTTGGCTTAATTACTTCCTTAGTGTAAATTATGTGTATTTATAACATGCGGCACTCAGATTCATTAATTACATCTTTACCTCATTGATAGTACAAAATGGCAAAATAAGTGTATCAAATGTTGTTTTCAATATTTATATAACAACTGTACATATTTTCCTCCTCTAAATTCGCAATCTTAAGACACAAAGTAGCTCATAATATTACATTTTTAATATCTGAGTGTTGAGTGCTGAGTGTAAGTATTGGTTGTAATTCTGGGCCCTGGAAAACTGTTTAGGTAAATCTGCCACTGTAATTATAACTGAAAAATTGTTGAGAAATCACTTTAAATCTGAATATATAAAAACAGACATCGAAAAAACAGAAATTGTCAAGCTAATGCAATGTGCCTATATTCTCATTGCTTCACTGGTGCCTGACATTAATCCCAATATGGTGTTTCTTATAATTTACCGATGATAGATGTTGATCAGTTTAAAGGATCTACCCCAGTAATTTGGTTATACAAACAGAAAATATTACACATGTTCTGTGACACATCCAATAAACAATAGGGGCATAGAAGTCTCTGCTTGGTCACTTGGTCAATGAAGGACATATTGATAGATTTGTATGTCTGTCCCAAAATGTTGTGTTGTCCGTAACTTGAAAAGTAATTGAATCACAGTCATTAAACTTCATAGGAATGAGTCGGAATGTGTTTTTGAACACCAGGATATATTTTGATAGATCCATATTCTATCAGTATTTGCAGGGTTGTGGCCATTGAAATGATGAAATTTTGCTTGTGTCGCTCATAACCCTACTAAAATTTTTAGCAACATGCAATCTTCAAATTTTGACCTTGATATTCATGTTGTGGCTGTGGTCCAGTGGTTATATGCGCTGCTAAATTGTTGAAACAGCATTAAACCCGATTAAACATGGATATGGTATGTTGCAGCCTTGTATCAAACCAGAGACCTAGCACACTTTAAGCAGATGCTCTATCACTAGATTATTTAGGTAGGGCTTAGGCCAATTAAATGTATGTTTTTATGGCCCCAAAGGACCATGAAATGGCTTGAGGGGCATATAGATTGATTTGCCCCTGTCCATCCCAAAATATTGTTTCGTCTGTATCTTGATAAGTGATTATTCTACAGTCTTCAAACTTCATTGGAAAATTAGTCAGCATGAGTTGTGTTGTACCTATATTTGTCTATTCAGAACCGACCTGTATTAGCAGTGTTATGGCCCTTGAAATGATGAAATTTAGCTTGTGTCGTCCGTTACTTGTGCTACAGTCATCAAACTTCATAGGAATCTTAGTATGGTTCGTTGTGCATCTTTATATTTTTATTCTGATCTGACTGATATTTGCAGAGTTATGGCCCTTGAAATGATGAAACTTGACCTGGTCGTCTGTAACATGTGAAGTAATTGTGCTACAGTCATCAAACTTATGTTAGTCAGCATGTGTTGTGCATCTATATATTTTTTATTCAGATCCGACCTGTATAAGCAGAGTTATGGCCCTTGAAATGATGAAATTATGCTTGTGTCATTCATAGCACTTAAATAAAAGCATTTGGGCTATAGTCTTCATATTTTGCAGGAATATTTGTCAGTATGTGTATTGTTGCTCACCTAAGTATTTTGATTCTAATTTGACCTGTATAAATAGAGTTGTGGCCCTTGAAATTTTGCTTTTAACTCTATAATTAGTATAATTTTGTGCTACAGTGGTCAAACTTTGTAGAAATATTAATCGGCTTGTGCACTTGAGTAATGTTGAGCTGTTATGTCCCTTGACACAGACAAATGGCAAGAGGGGGCATCCGTGTTCTGTGGACACATTTCTAGTTCCTTAGATTTTCTTTTGAATACTGGTCCTTGTTATAAGTAGCACATACCTTAATTTAGGGTATATTAGGTTAGAACATTTGGTTAACCCAGTGTAGGGTTACTCTGATTGGGTAATATCTATGGGACATAAACACTAGCTTCGAGTGAGACTACAAAACTAAAAATTAAATATTAATTCACTCGATAAAACAGTAGCGTGGCCTGTTTAATTTAGGTGACTTGACTCTCAAAGTTTGACAATAGTGCATGCATCCTCATAACAGAATCCTCGGACAACATATGTTCAAACATCCATTTCAATACCTATCCATTAGTATTTATGGAGTTACTAACTTGATCCTTACCTTTATGCATGGATATATTAAAGGTTCTTGCATTTAATATATCAATTTCCTCAAGTAAATTGTGCAATATCAGTCCTTTAGATTTGTGTTTTGTATCACACCTCGAGCGTCTTTGTGATAATCCACACTTATGAAAACATACAACTTGGGTTATAAATATAGACCAGGTATCGCCTGTTAAATTATGCTAATACAAGGTAGAGGATCACATTAAAATCTCCATACTTTATTAAAATAAATTCATACAAAAATAAACTGTCCTCTTTACTGTAAAACATTCCTTATTGCATTGGTCACTTCAATAAATTGTAATTTGTTTAGTATCTCACTTAGGTTATTCTGTCATATGAAATAAAAGACCATAAAACTTATGCAAATTATATTAATTTTTTTTTAAATTAATTACGAAATGCCTATTGGAAATTATATATTATTTTTGTGAAAATGAAACGCCTTTAATTATGTATGTGTCGGCCTGTATCATTCCAACTGCTTGTTCACAATCACTCCTAACGAGGTTAATTTGACTGAATCGGCAAAAACAATTCAACAAAAATTATCTTCAGTACATTTCCAAATATCTGTATGTTAACAAGCAATATTAACAAAATAGTTAAACATTATTGTAAAGGTTGTAAAACTTGTACAAAATTTTGTACCAAGCCTTAGGACAACACTATGCTTCATAATTGTCATAATTTTTTGTCTGCAATACATGTATTTCTAAGTAACCAATGGTCAGATTTGAATGAAACTTCATAACTTGAGGACAGAGTTATTTTATATTGGTATCACATATGGTGGTATAGTTATAAGCATTTTTGTCGAGCCCGCTTGCGGTGAGCAAGACTTGGTTGCCACTTTTGGTGTATGTGCGTCCGACCGATTTTGTCCGGACCATAACTTTGTTATGCTTTGACCAATGTTGCTTATATTTGGCATGAATGTTCACCTCCACGAGGAGGAGAGTCATGCCCAACCCCCAGGCTCCTATCTCAAAGGTCAAGGTCACAGTTGGAGGTCAAATGTCAAATTGAAGCTTGTCAGGACCATAACTTTGTTATGCTGTGACCAATGTTGCTTATATTTGGCATGAATGTTTACCTCCATAAGGTGAATGTCATGCTTAACCCCCAGGTTCCTACCTCAAAGGTCAAGGTCACAGTTGAAAGTCAAATTGAAGCTTGTCCGGACCATAACTTTGTTATGCTTTGACCAATTTTGCTTATATTTGGCATGAATGTTCACCTCCATGAGGAGTGTCATGCCCATCCCCCAGGTTCCTATCCCAATGGTCAAGGTCACAGTTGGAGGTCAAAAGTCAAATTGAAGCTTGTCCGGACCATAAAATTGTCATCCATTCACCGATCTTTCTTATATTTGATATGAATGTTTACCTCCATGAGACAGAGTGTCATGCTCAATCCCCAGGTTCCTATCTCAAAGGTCAAGGTCACAGTTGGAGGTCAAAGGTCTAGTTGAAGCTTGTCGATACCATTGCTTTGACCAATCTTGCTTATAATTGAAGTTTGTATGCATCATTTCTTCTTATGCATGGTGGGATTAGATGTAACTTGAATTTCTAGAACTTAAATGTGCACTGCAAATTAATACATTTCTTGAGGTTTGAAACGGTAAATAAATTAACTGTACTAATGATACTTGCACTTGTTAGCTCATAGTTTAATTAGTTCTGATGATGAAATATTTTGTCTTTCAGTAAAATGCTTTCTTCAGTTGCTGTGAGCTAGATGTTAAGATGTCTGAAAAGAATGCTAAAAGTTTTAAAGTGCCGAAGATTAGGCGGCAAGAAAGCAAAGGTAAAATCTTGCTTAATTTGTCTTCTGGTTTTTAGCTCACCTGTCACAAAGTGACAGTGAGCTTTTGTGACCACTCGTCGTCTGTCCGTCAATAATTTGCTTGTGTAGACACTAGAGGTCACAATTTTGGCCTAATCTTTATAAAACTTGGTCACAATGATCATCTCAACAAAATCTAGGTCAAGTTCAATACTGGGTAATTTGGGGTCAAAAACTAGGTCACAAGGTCAAATCATAAGAAAACCTTGTGTAGTCACTAGAGGTCATAATTTTCACTTAATCTTTATGAAACTTGGTCACAATGATCATCTCAACAAAATCTAGGTCAAGTTCGATATTGGGTCATCCGGGGTCAAAAACAAGGTCACAAGGTCAAATCATAGAAAAACCTTGTGTAGTCACTAGAGGTCACAACTTTGAACTAATCTTTATGAAACTTTGTCATATAAATGATCATCTCAACAAAATATAGGTCAAATGCGATATTGGGTCAACTGGGGTCAAAAACTAGATCACAAGGTCAAATTATAGGAAAACCTTGTGTAGTCACTGGAGGTCACAATTTTGACCTAACCTTTATAAAATTTGGTCACATTGATCATCTCAGCAAGATCTAGGTCAAGATTTATATTGGGTCATACAGGGTAAAAAAACTAGGTCAAATCATAGAAAAACCTTGTACAGTCACTAGAGGTCACAATTTGGCCTAATCTATTTGAAACTTTGTCACAATGATTATTTTAATGCAATCTATGTCAAGTTTGATATGGGTCATCCTGGGTAAATAACTAGGTCACTAGATGAAATCATAGGAAATCCTTGTGTAGTCACTAGAGGTCACCATTTTAGCCTAATCTTTATGAAAATTGGTCACAATGATCATCTCAACAAAATCTAGGTCAAGTGTGAGGTCACTGGTACCAAATCACAGGGCTTGCATGCACTACTAAGACCTAGGGCCCTTTGGGCCCTCTTGTTTTATTTCTAGCCTCATAATTGATGAATTAGCCTCTTGAACAGTTACAAGGTTTCTCATTATGGGGACATATTGAAGACACTTATAAATTAGAGTTCCTTCTTTTACAGCCGTTTGTATCTTCAGTTTGAATGTGATGATTAACTGCACTGTCTGATGTATAGGTTGCTGGCACATGTCGAAGGACTGGTCTGTTGGCCAAACTTTCTGTCATGCTTCCTCCAGATTGGGGCAGACTTGCTATATATAGAATGGTGTCTACTCCTCTGTACCCATTCTGACATTCAGCTGTCTCCTCAAGTCCCAGTCTTTTCATGTGTTTCCACTGACCTCAGTGTGCAGTACATAGAATATGGTTGCTTAATTGTGCCAGTGTTACATGATGTTGTTCAAGTTGTATTATACTGAGGTTGATGATGATCTTCAGCTACATGTCAGTAGTTTACAATTAACTAGTTCATATACCACCATGCAAGATCAGCTGGTTGAGTACTAGACTTCACTTTGTATGTTATATGATGTTCCATGACGTTTAACAGTCATCGGCCCTTCATATTTGTTGATACTGTTTGTGAAATGAAAGTTCATATAATATTGAACATTGTTTGATTTCTTTGTTATGTAAAGTGGATTTTAATGTGATGAAAACTTGACAAAACATAAAAACAACAATTTCAGATAACTTGCGCCAAGTTGATGTTAACAGTCGTGATTGTCGGGACCTAGAAGGTGTAGTGAAGCGCTCTTACCTTTCCAGTAATTACCAAGCAAAATGGCAGGTGAAATTAGCAGCGTTTGTGGACAACAGAGAGTTAGAAACCAGATACAGGTATAATAGTCTTGTATTTGTTAGCGTAGCACGTTACATTGACATAACACATAAAGCCTTCGCCAAACACCTGTCTTGTAGTGAAAAGGTGATTGTGATAGCTTGTCTTCCATCTGTCCACATTGCATGTCAACTCCATAGAGATACATATGTATTACCCGCACTCAACTTTTTATTAGACTTAAGTAATGTGATTCTAGAAATAAGATACAGATTTAACATCAAATACTGTATCTCTGACTTTAAATGTTATAATAATACACTATTAAATGATTTGTCCGTTGACAGCCAAAAGGAGCTATCGGATTCTCGTTCCATATGTTGATGGGCCTTTTGGCCGCCAATGGATAACACGTTATTACGTGTGTATCGGATTCTCGTTCCATATGTTGATGGGTCTTTTGGCCACCAATGGACAACACGTTATTACAGTAATTTTGTATTCAGAACAAAGAAGTCAGAAATGAAAGAAGGACGACACAGCAGAGATATGATAGATCAGTATGCATTCCTAGTGATAAAAGAGGAAATTAGAATACCTCTCATTGTAAAAAATGGACTGAGATGTGGATCTACAAAACAGAACTTTCTTGGTATGTGCACAATTTCTGAACTAATGTAGATTATTGAGAAATACTATTAAATGAACTCAAACATTTTCATACAATTAAAATAGTTCCTTATGATAAATCAGGCCTGGTATTTTTCAAGCCCATGTCTGATTTCAGGTTTTTGAATCCTGAATAATCCTTCCTGTATATTGAAAAAAAGAATTTCAGGCTTTGAAACTGGGATTTTCAGGCCTGAAAATAATTGCTAATTACCAGCCCTGTAAATGTAGTTTACATAGCTTTGTTAGAATGTACTAACCGTCTTAGTTTGTTCAAAAAACCATACGAAAAATTCAAATCTTAGCTAAGATATGTCAATAAAATGGGCCACAGAGCTCCAAACCATTGTTATATAGCTGGTATATCAGTTTTTCATTGCTAAATTAAAACATTTTTAGCTTGAATTTTCAAAAAAAGAAAAAAAGTTTGCTTTGCATTCATTGCCAGTTTGCAAAGTTAGTAAGATACTAACTTAGGAGAGAAATCTCTAACTATGCCCCCCATCCTTGATGAGGGGCTATATTGCTTTGCACATGTCTGTCGGTCGGTCGGTCTGTCGGTCGTATAAAATGGTTTCCGTTCAATAACTCAAGAACGCTTTGACCTAGGATCTTCAAACTTTACATCAAGGTTGGTCAGCAATCTTAGATGACCCCTATTGATTTTGACGTCAGTAGGTCAAAGGTCAAGGTCACTGTGACCTTTACTATTTCTGACTATTTAAATGGTTTCCGTTCAATAACTCAAGAACACTTTGACCTAGGATCTTCAAACTTTACATGGAGGTTGGTCACCAACAGTAGATGACACCTATTGATTCTGAGATCAAAGGTCAAGGTCACTGTCACCATTTCTGACTATTGGGCTGCCATGGGGGCATACATGTTTTACAAACATCTCTTGTTTTATCTCTGCTACAGAACTTAAGATATATAGTACTGAGATATTGAGCTTTATGGAAGTATGTATGACAAGGTTCTTGCATTGAATATATCAATTTCTGCAAGTAAATTGTGCAATATCGGTCCTTAAGATTTGTTTGTATTACACCTTAATCGTCTTCGTGACACTCAAGTAAATTGTGTAATATCGGTCCGTAAGATTTGTTTGTATTACGCCTTAATCGTCTTCGTGACAGTAAATTGTGCAATATCGGTCCTTAAGATTTGTTTGTATTACACCTTAATCGTCTTCGTGACAGTAAATTGTGCAATATCGGTCCTTAAGATTTGTTTGTATTACACCTTAAGCATCTTCGTGACATTCACCACTTAAAATTATCGGATATAATTTATGTTAATAAAAGGTTATGGATCAAGTCAAAATCTTCATACTATACTAGAACATTGTAAAGTTATTTTAGTATCATACACACATGAGAATGTTGTTTTTGTATGTTTGTACATTTGTATATATTCAGGTGATTATAAGATGGGTATTTATCTATGGCGAAATGCTGATGTACAACTTAGGTTGTGTGAGTCGTGGTGTATGCAGCAATGTTCTCTTCTTATCTTCAAGGTAAACTATTGTTACACTGTTAGAATGTTAGAATGTGTCACTGGCTTCTTGTATAAACCAAACAACTGGACTCCGGAGTTATAGTTTAACGGCTTCAAATTGTTGACCAGATTTGAATGATTTTATGCCCCCACCATGAAATGGCCAGGTCATAGAGTGTTAACCCTTTACATCCTTCTCTCATCATTCAGTTTTGACTCAGTATTATGGTCATGCTCCAACTTTTAATTTGAAATTAGGGATATAGGTAATCTAAATATTTTTTGGAAAAGCTGTGCCCCATGTAGTTACTTAGTTGCCAGCTGTGGCATTCATGTCAACAGACACATCTAGTTCCATACATGAAGTCAGTGGTAGTATCTTCTGCTAGCATTATGTATAGTATAATCAAAATTAGTTCATAGAAGTCTTAGTCATTATTGATCCATTATATGATAAGCCATCATTGTGTTACACAGAGTTTTACAAGTTTTCAGTCATGTACTGGAGCCATGATAAGTTTTCTTGGATTGATTATCAGCCAGTACAAACTTCAAACTTGTTCTACCGTGAGCACCTGACAACTTCACATGTGGAGGACATGACTGTAGCCAACATCGCAGGGAACTGTAACCTGGTAAATGTCCACTTTGTGTGTAAGAGGTTCAAGGTTTGATCCACCACCTACCTACACCAATGTGAATGAAATACCTTTTTAAGGCATCTTTGTATTTCGATTAAATGTAATTTTACTTTTCTGTGTTACCATAGCAATGTCTAAAATGCTATATGACAATACTTGCAGATTGTGTTAGGAAAGTGTAAATCTATGTCACCAGTGAGTGGAGATGAGTCAGTTGAACCTACTCCAAACTTTGACTGTCATATTCCACAATTTCCTGCCAGACCCAGTGATATGTTTCATCAACAAATAAAAGGTTCACAGGTTAGTATTTGGTTTGCAATTATTGACTAACAAATTGGTTTTTGATGACTACTAGGCATACTGTGTTAAAAACTCTCACAGGACAATTGTATTTGGTTAGCAGCTGACATCTACTAGTATGTGGTTGGGAATGAGTTGGTCAAGCTTCATACATGTAGTATGAATGTTTGTGTTTATGATCCCTGTCCCTGCTCATGTTAGCATGTAGTCAATGTCATTGTGACTGCAAACAGTTTCCAATCAATAACAAAGAAAAATCATTTTCAAATTAGTTATAAAATTGTGTAAGTATGGTGAAGTTCAAGGTCATACCAGCCCTGAGATGGTTTCTATTTAGTAAAATGTGTTGAATATTGTTTTGTGTTGTTATTAGAGATGGCAATGAGTACTAAAATTGGTACTCGAGTACTCGGTCATTCTTCTGATCTACCTATAAAAACTAACAAAAAGAACAACAGAAACAGTGTAAAATCAATAGAACTTTTAATCAATAACCCTAGAAAATCAAATAATTACTAATAAACAACTAAGGGGGAATACTCTTATCAACCGGTGACAATATAATATGAACAAATGCACTGCATCAAGTATGGAATCCCCATCAGGTCTTTGACACTATAGTCTTTGGCTCCCAGACAGAACCACGTAGAAGGCATAGCGAAAAAATGCTCAGTCATTTATCATTCTTGCTTTAAAGTTCAGATGCGAAAACTTTAAAAGGCTTTCAGTCATTCGGACTGGCAGAAATAAAAATGTCCGAATGAACATTTGTCAGCCCGATCAAAATAAAAATATATCTGTCTGTGGATAACGCTCGTTTTTCAATTTGTTTAATTCTAGGTCTACTTAATTCAGGGGTTACTAGTTTACATATAATTAGATATAAACACATATATAACAACTGATTTCAAATAGGCCTAATTTGATATTTTACCTTTTTATAATGGGTTGCATGAGCATATCAGACAGTACTTTTGTTCCAGAGAAAAGGTTATTTTCATTTCAATTGATCACATAACGATTAATTATCAAACATGTTTAATCTTATTCACCTTTTCTTGTTAAATAAACTCTGTTGCAAATCATCAAAACATAAAAGATATTCAGACATTCCGGGTTTTATTGTATCCAATCACAACAACAACAACATTTAATAAGTTTACGCGACCTTTATCCCGCGAATATTTTTACATTTTTTGAAGATTTTGGAGGGATTTCTTATTACATCTCGGCGAGGAATTATGAAATGCATTCGTGATACTTTCTTTACAATAACCTACAACTACGATGTGGAATTATCACCGTCCGGTCCGGATACGTAAAGACCCGAAACGGACTTTATAATAATTGTATTGCAAAGGGAAGTAACCGCTTTGCAAAAAGAAGTAACCTGAACATGTGTCGTTTTTATTAGATTTTCTTAAGATTGGTTGATATTTCACACATTTAAACGATTCCTGCTCGACTTACTTCGTAATCTCAGAGTAATCATGTGTCTCATAACAGTTTGAAGCATCGTTTATGCACTGAAAATGTTAAAAGTACCTTCCGAAGCCGGGAAAAAAATGTTCCATTAATGTATATATCTCCCACATATAGTGGGGGAGACATTGCTTATATGTATGTGCTGGATGTCTTGATTTGTTGGATGTTATGAAGTTCTTCCTCACTTGTTCTCCTCAACCATTGATTGTATTTCAATGAAATTTCACTTGAATAGATAGTACTAAGCCTACTTGTATTTTAGGCAAAACTATCGTTGTTGTGGAGTTATGGCACTAAATTTTTGGAGACATTTTAGTTTGTTATCTATGCCGTAGTACGATCTGAGTTCACATATTATGTTATATATTTATCAGGTATATCTGTATGAATACACAGAAGATTGTGAACCCTCACCGTACCCTAGACAATGTTTGCCATATGCTGTACTGACGTATGAAAAATCTGGAACAGGACCAACAAGTATTATTGCACCATCTGACAGCTACTCAAAGCGTCCTACTGTCGTAAGAAACACTACATCTGATTCAGATATAAAGTCTAACAAACCTACTGATCCTAGACTGAAAGGGAAAGAGAGTGCTGCTGAAGATAAAACAGCCCTGTCTAAAGATCTAAATGCTCTGGATCCAAATGATCCGAGATCTCAGTTAAGTTTCCTAGCAACCACTTCCTCTCAAAGTTTGGATGGATTAAAGTACCAGCCATCATTTGGTCCAGATGATCAACCTGAGGCTAAAAGTGTAGAAGCTGAGAAGAGTGTGGATAGTGCTACAGATGAAGTTGATATGGACATAGATGAGCAACCACCTGAACCATTGTCAAGTTTACCCCCTATAACCCTACCAGTTATACCTGATGACACCAGGCTGTTGAAGCCCGACATGTATTCTAGAGATCCAAGATTTGATAAATCTACTCCAGGTATGAGAATGGTTTCCAGTGATCCGAGATTGCAAACAACAGACAGCCAATCATCAGGCTATCCACCAGAACCTCCCTCAGATCCACGATTACGGTCTAGACAGATCCCAACTGATCCAAGATCCATGTATTCCACTGATCCTAGATCACAGATTGCTCCGTCTGATCCGAGATTGCCTAAAGCTCCCTCTGATCCAAGACTTTCAAAAGCTCCGTATGGATTTGGAATCCCTCACGCTTCTTCTGACTCCAGGCTTCCATCATTTCCATCTGATCCTAGATTACAGTCAATGGCATCTGACTCTAAACCACCATCAGGTTCTTTGGATCCAAGGGTACAGAAACAAATGCAAACTAATCAGAATACATCACAGCCTTCTGCATCAAGGTGGCAAGGTCAAAGAGGCAGCAATAATGTTAGAACTAACATAACTAAAAGTGATGAGCCTAAAACTCGAAAAAAGTTGTCGTTGAGTGATTATAAAAAGAAAGTGAATATAATTAAACCAGAAAATACAGCTGAAAAACTGAAACCTCTCATAGAATCAGAAAACAACAGTTCCCAGCATATACAACAAACCCACAATCAAACACAATTTATAGATACAAGCATGCCACCTCCCATGTTCTCTAATGCAGTGACAAGCAATGAGCCCCCATCATACACTACACAAAATGTATCTGATGTACTAGATGACGACCTATGGTCAGGGACAGATGACATTGATATGAGAATTCAACCAATCCCTAATTATATGACAAAACCAGTTGATGTTATAAAACCAATTGATGTTATAAAACCAATTGAAAATACCAAACCAATTGAAAATCTCAAACCAATTGAAAATATCAAACCTCTTGAGGTTGTGAATGAAGAAAATGACATTGTTGAAGAACCAGATGACATGGCAAAAACACTAAATGACCTTTCTGATCCTGATGATGAAAGTCAGTCACCTAAAGCAATGGAAGAAACTGAACCTGAAGAACCAGAAGAAATCGTTGCAGAAGAACCAGAACCTGCTGCTGAAGATCCTATGTTAGCTGAAGCTATGCAAAAACTTGTGGAACATTCTGGTGACGTAACATTGTTCACAGAAGCATTGCGAGAGCTTCAAGAATCAGCTGAAGAATTTGGTGAACAATTGACAGATCCTGAGTTTCTGGTCAAGAAAATAGCTGAAAAAATTGAAGTTCTTTCCAAGGCTAAGAAGTCTGAAGTTACAAATGAAATTGTAATTGATGATGATGAAGAGGAGGGGGATGGTGGCATTCAATCTCCAGATATGATAATGTCTCCGGAAAGATCAGGTGTTGTAGATATGGAGCTTGAGTCACCTGTTAAACATATACCACTTGAAACTATAACTATAGATGATGAAGACGTAAATACTGATGATGTCACAAGTAAATCTGGATCCAGTTTGAATCTAAAAAGTCAATCTGGGTCCAGCTTGGATCTAAAAAGTCAATATGGGTCCAGTTTGGATCTTAAAAATCAATCCAGGTCCAGTTTGGATCTAAAAAGTCAATCTGGAACCAGCTTGGATGTTGCCATGCAGAAAACATTACTTGAATTGCAAAAGGTGGAACAACAACACCACAAGCATGGAATGGAAAGCAGCCACTCTGTTTGTGAGAAGGTTGATGATAAGAAGTCAAGTCATGGTAGTGTTGGTAATAAAATCTTGAATAATTTAAATCTGAATGACATACCTATCCCACCAGATCCACCTCAACCAATACTACAGACAATTAAACTTGATGGAAAGGTTAAATCTAAGTTTAAAACAGTATGTATGCCGACAGTAACAGCTGATGATAACGAAGATGATGATTTGAGAGTTACTCATGTACTTCCTAGTTTGAACCAGAAAAAGAAACCAGCTATATCTTTTAATATAAAGAAGCCAAATAAAACGGTCGAAGTTTCTGACTTGTTTCACACTGACATAGATCTTAGAAAAAATAAACAAACTGGAATTAGTCAGGAAACTGATTCGGACCAAAACAAACCAACTAAACGGCCTGTTTTTGGTCTTACTGATGAAGATTTAAGGATGGCTGATAAGAAGCATAATCCACAGTGTTCAATAAATTCCAAATCACATGACACTAAGACCGCTAGTACAGTTTCTGCCAATAGTAGAAGTTCTACAAATCTGGTGGAAAATGTTGCTGCTTCAAATTCACAAGAAAGCTCCCAAGTTTCAATAGAGTCTAGATCATCAGACTTATATGATCCTTTTGATTTAGATGATGGTAGTAACCTAGGTGATATTGATGATAGAGCTCCGAGGAGTAACCTAGGAGACATTGATGAAAGAGCTCCGAGGAGTAACCTAGGAGACATTGATGAAAGAGCTCCAAAAAGTAACGTACGTGATATTGATGTTAGAGCTTCTAAGAGTAACGTAGGTGATATAGACGATAGAGCTCTGATCAGTAGCCAAGGTGATATTGACAATAGAGCTGTGAACAGTAACCTAGGTGATGTAGATTGGAGAAATAAGACATCAGATGTAGATTTCCGTACAGAAAATTCACAAAGTAGTACAGGTGATGTGGACTTGAGACAATCACATTCAAGAAGTATATCACCAGTGGCTGGAGTATCTACCCAAGACACAAAGAGGAAAGAAACATTAGATTTGCCAAAGTCGGAAAAAGTTCCTCCTTCGAGTAAGAAAGAAAAACTAAAAGAGCTTGGAGCAAGCGCAACAACGTATGTTGATCCATTTGGGCTTGATGACGAGTTTCTTCCAGACAGGACATTGGCAACAAAAACAGCAAAGTTTAAACTTAACAGTGATTCTAATCCTGGTTCAGAAGGACTGTTTGATGCTTACAATTTAGGAAAGTCTAACATAACTAGGAATGAGTTTGGTGATATAGACTGGAGAATGAAGCCAGGTGCTCAAATTGGGGACGTTGATCTAAGATCAGTACAAAATGAACCTGATGACAGAGAACGTGACGTGCCTGTGTCAAAACAATCCAATCCCTCAAATATCAAACTGTCAAATAACACGGCTGCTCCTTTTGTGCAGTTGAATAAAAATATTCAGGACATGTTTAATCCATCTCCAAATGTTCCACAGCAGCAGTCGAGTGGACAGTACTATGCAAGTTATAAAACAAGTGACAGTACTCATCCATATGGTCAAACAAGTGATGATGCACATTCATATGGTAAAACACATGATAATACACATAATGCACATCCATATGGTAAAACACATGATAATACACATAATGCACATCCATATGGTAAAACAAGTGACAGTGCACAACCATATGGTCACTACAAGACATCTCAAATACCTGAGTACAGGACGAGCCAGAATCAGAGTGACATGTACAACTACACTTCTAGCCAGGGTCAGAATAAACCTGAAGTTGGCTTCCAAAACTTAATGCAACAGCTTGACTTTTCTAATTTGAAGAACATTTTAGCAACAGTTCAACAGCCATCTGTGAATACAAATGATACATACACAAACAGAAAGACTGAAGATGATACCAAACAGAAAGCTTACGACAATCAAGAGGACGATGACAAGCCTGCTTTTGTTACAGGTATTTCGACTTAAAACATTATACATTCTATAAACTGACTTTGTTTCAGGCAGATTTCTGTTTGGATTTTGCTCAATTTGTATGCCCCCACACAAAAACTCCAAAACAAGTAGTTCTAAAGAGCTGCAGTAATTGAACTTTATAGGAATATTTAAGTGGGCATGTGTAAGTTAGCTAGTTATTATGTCTCCCACATGTAGTACCTGTTTTGTGCTGGACTTCTGGATAGATGGATGTCACAGTTTGTTTGCACTTGTTCTCCTTAACCACTGCTCAGATTTCAATGAAATTTCACATGAATACCGGTAGTTTGTACCAAGCCTGTCATATTTTCAAGAATTTTAGGTTGTATGATTTTTGCTGGAGTTATGGCCCCTTGTGGGAGACATACTTTTTGTGTCAAAAACCCTTCTAGTTTACGTTGGCCATTTTGCGTATCAAACCATTATATAAAATGGCTCAAGAACATTTTAGGGTTGTGCTAAAAATGATGGAAAAAGAACATTATGAATACAAGTATGCATCTAATCATGTTATTAATATGTTAAAAGGAGGTACACATGAATATTATATATTTCAGGTTTATCATCTACTATGGGTGGTAGACAGTCTTATAGCAGAAAGTACGGACGAGCTTCAGCATCAACAAATGACTCTAAGACTCCAAAGTCAAGTCCGAGTTCTGGTTCTGACAAACATTCAACAAGATCTGGTGTTAAAATTCCTGGATTTGATATATCTCCTGACTCAGATTCACAGACTGGTGATGAGAAAGGGAAAGATTCAAATAAATCAACAAATAAAATGTTTGATAAAACTAGAAGTGACCTATCCCCTGTGAAGTTATTTAATCCAGACTTGAAATCTGATGGTCGTACTAAAGATCTGAAAGAATCTGAATCTCTCGTATCCACCCCTAAATCTAAGAAACACGATTCACCTCACACACCCAGAGACTCCAGGATTAGGGAGAGTAACGAGGTCATGACACCATTACCTAATATCTCATATCAAGCTGCTATACTGGAGTCTATGGAACAATCCGCTCTCAAAATACGACATGACGATTCCATGGTTACGTCAGAGATGGAAGATTCTCCTTTGATTCTCAGAAAGTCTTCCAAAGCCAGTGATACCAAAGACATGAATGAGAAAAGAAAGCAGGAGACTGCAGGTGTTAAAAAAGCTTTAACAATTGAACTTAAGAAGAATACATATGATGATTATGACGATGATGATGATGAAGTCGCTGGTTTGGTTATTGATCTTTCACCTACAGCTAGAACTCCAAAGCAAGACCAGGTGTGTACCGGTAGTTATTATTATCATGGATATGACTGTTACATTGCTTATTGTGTATGACTGAAGTCTAACTTGTCTATAAAGTCTTGGTCAACAGGTGGTCTCTATCAACTATAGATTGAACGAAAATGGTGGTCTGATGGGAGGTAAAATTGGTCTTTGGCACCATGGTTTTGTAACATTTGGTCTTTGTTTACAGGTTGTCATTAACACAGATTTGACTGTATAATAATATTACTAGAAGTATTGACATTGTCAAAACCCTTCAGTCTAGAATATTTGTGCATAAAAATTTCATTTTATAAAGCCCGTTGAAAATGGGACGTATAATGTGAACACCCTTGGTGGGCATGCGTCCTGGCGGTGACGTACAGTAATTTGTATTGTAATTCAAACAGTTTTCATGTGATCATCTTAAATTGGTACAGTTTTATGGGCATAATATTTAGGCAATGTACAATTTTGGGCCCAATCGGCCGTGGCATTTTTGGATAATGGCCCCCAAATTACCAAAAAAATGAGGAATTAGCCTTCTCTGTATCAAATTTGAGCAGTTTACACATGATCTTTAAACATGGTGACAATGTTTATAGGCATAATATCTATGTGAAATAGAGCTTGTATATTGATTTGTTTTGCAGAGTACTCCTACACTTGATGAAAGACCAGATGAATTGCTTGATAACTCAGTAGATTTAACACAAGATACAGATTCAGATGAAGAATTTATGGTAGTATTGCAATATTGTTATATGCCCGTCTATCTGTATGTCCTTCCGTCTTTCCCTGTCGTTAGCAATTCCCCATTCGCTCTGTAACTGTTGAACCCCTTGAAGGATTTTAAAGAAACCTGACACAAATGTTCACCACATCAAGATGACATGCAGAGCGCATGTTCTGGATGGGTTGCATCAAGGTCACACTTAGGGTTAAAGGTCATATGAATTTGTTTCCCTTTCGCTCTGTAACTCTTGAACCCCTTGAAGGATTTCAAAGAAACCTGACACCAATGTTCACCACCTCAAGATGACGTGCAGAACACATGTTCTGGATGGGTCGCGTCAAGGTCACTTTCAATGAAACTTCTGCCGAGCATAGCCTTTATTTTCCAGTCAGCTTTATGCTGAAATATGGCAGGCGTATATGTGTATTCTTATGAATAGTTGGTACCAAGTCTAGTTGTGCAAATTGTCTGAAATATATTGTTGAATGATTATTGCCAGAGTTATGGCCCTTAGTGTCACAAATCCTTATAGTTTTTGAAGTTATCCTTTTTCATGTAAGTAAAAATACTTCTATGTTCCAAAAAGTTTTGTAACTTACTATAGAATGTTGATAAAAGAATGTTTATATCTTACAGGAAGTGACAGATTCAGAAGAACCTTTGACCATTGACCTTGATGGTGAAGATAATGAACAAGTTAAGAGTAAAGATAAAGAACCTATGACCATTGACCTGGATGATGAGGATAACGTACAAGTGAAGACAAAGGATGAAATGACAGATATGATTGAACAAAGTAGAAAAAATATGGTGATAAAACTGAAGGAAGGAACTAAACGTGTGAATCCAAAAACAGGGAAAGCTTACAGTGACAGCACTGTCGGATCTGCTATTGAAGTGATTGGCAAATCTTCTAATGTGCAAAAAACTTCTCCACAAATCATACATCCTATTCATGGTATTGTGTCAGGTACGGCATCGTCTGGTACAGTACGAAGCAAGTCTCCTATCGCTCATAGTTCAACTGATAAAGGTGTACAACGAATGCCATCACCAATTTCAAATATTGTTAGTGGTGTTAATCGCCCATCATCACCAATAAATGTCTTCATAGGAAACAGGAATCAGCCACAACTTGTTCAAAGAACTATGGAATATACTCATCCTATGACTGGTCAAACAGTAAAATATGGTCAAACCTACTCACATACTCAACTTGTTGGTCAGCCTATTTTAGTAGCCCCCAACCAAGGTGTACCATTACAAGGTGGACCTCAACCTGTTATGTCCCCTGTTTCATCAGTAGTTGCTATGCCAATGCCTGTTCCGATGGTACCACATATTCCTCAGCCAATGCCTCCAGGAAGCAACATTTTAGTGCCACCACCAAATCAAATGTCACAAAGACCTATGTTTCAAACCATACCTCAACCTAGGCCAGTTGTAACCTCTTCAGACTCGAGAACCCTGTATCTTCCTAGACATGGACCAGGAATGGTGATAAAGCCAATACCTACTACATCTATGCCCAATGTTGGTCATGCAATCCAGACAATTGGGACTTCAAATACTGTGAAAAAAACTATGACTCCTGTCACATCTGTAGGCCAGTCAGAGTCTAAGTCGGATGTGTTTGATTGTTTCCGAGACAAATATGAAAAAAGACCAACTGACAATCCAAACGTTGATAAAACAAAGAATTATAATGCTAATAATGTTCTAGTGAATGTAGAAACCATGGATACTCCTAGTAAAAAGAGGCCATCAGATGATCCTTCACCAGGTAAAACAAAGAGACAGAAATCTATGTCTGATAGTAGGCATTCAGACTTTGGTTCAAAAATTCTTGAAAGCTTTGCAGAAGTAAAAAATGAAAGTCCTGAAAGGTCAAAAGCGAGTGCTAATAAAATCAATCAAGAAAAAACAAAACCTGAGATCAAAGAGGTTAAAAGTGAAGTAAAAGTTGACACTAATCCTAGTGATGAATCTGAATTAGAAGATGGTGAAATTTCGGATGATTCTATACATTCTGAGGAGACACATAGATCATCTGACAGACGAGTTGTTCAGACAATCTCACGAAGTTCTGCATCCGTCTCAACTTCTGCCACATACAATACAATACCAACAATTGGATCTAGATTCAAAGAGTCGCCAAAACGTATAGTCAATATCTGTTCTAACTATCCAAGACCCATCCCCACGATTGGTTCTAGATCTAGTACAAGTAGTGCATATAAGAATGTTGGTGCTGACTGGGCTGATATCATCAAACATCCTGAAGTGAAGTCTGTAGAAAGGGTGAGGAGTGGACCTAGTACGTCTGGTTCTAGTTATGATGATGCCGCATCCATAGTGTCAAAGTCTGCGGCTTCCATTACAAAAACACGACAGAAAAGTAAGGCTCAGTTCCAAGTTAAGACTTTAGGTGATTGGTTGAAGCTTGAATTAGAAATAGACAACATTGAACCGCTACAGAAGATTATTCCTTATGCTCTCAACACTGATCTAACAAAAATACCCAAGCAGAGGAAGAGACGAATTAGAATGAAAGTGAAAAATGCCATCGCCCAAGAAGGTTCAAAAGGTCAATTTGGTTCAATGACAAATGTTGAAGTCATGACGTTGTCTGATGATGAAGATGAAACCCCAAAACCATTAAATCCTAATTATGCTCCTGAAGTTTCATCGGCCCAAACCAGCGAAGAATTGAAATTACTTGTGCAAACTTTGACAGTACTGAGAAAGAAGATGTCAAACGATTACGGTCCAGGTTTTGATGTTGGAAATATTTCTTACGTACTTCATGGAACAGGAGTAGGTGAAGGTCTGAAAATAATCGGTGCTTTGACGCATGTTGAAACGGAGATGAAGTTACATCTTTCTAGAACCAGTTTCCATGGTTACCCACACAGACGTGTACCTGATGAACTGTTGCTGGCATCAGAACTAGGTGGATTCAAATCTGAAGAAGAAGATGTTTTCCTTATCTTGATGATCCCTTTATCTCCTAAGCCATATAATAAACTTCTAGACGAGAAGAATGCCATTCAAAGTTTACATCAAAGGAAGAAGAGACAACAATCTCCGGCAGAACAACAAAAGCTACAAAACGAGATCAGTACACGTCATAAACAGAGACAAGCCGTTCTACGGGGATTTACTGGATATTTAAATAAAAAGAGGCTTCATAAATTACAAGAAGGAGTTAACAAATATACATTAGTGTATGACCACTTTAAATGTGTGCATAACCCACCTGTTCCTGACTCAATGTTGAAGTTTATTCGCACAACTCAGATGGATCTGAGGCAGCACCTTATCCTAGCCAAGCAGTATTTGGTAAGTTAAGCAGATGTCTGTATTTAATATAAAAATAAACAATTGGGATTGAATGTTTACTGCTTAATACCTGGTTCAAGTCACCTGGACCAGTTGGTTGCTTAATACCTGAATAAAAATCACCTGGACACTGATCACAAAATCTGTGTACCCAACGTCTAGGCATCGTCTACATGCTAGGCGATTTATCAATCTGCATTGAGTCCTTGGCAAGGGGCGATCTGGCAATTCAGAAATAAATATTTGGCCGACACGATATCCGTCAAGCCAGTTTAGCCATTAAGTACTGTAAAAGCAGATTAATCGGAGGGTTTAATTTTCGCTATATTCGCGAGTTCAATAAATTCGCGAAAATTGATGCATGTGAAATTATTACCTTCGTAATATCTTGAAATATGTTGAATTTTAATATTGATTACCGCTAAGCGACGCCATTACAATCTCTTTGGAACTGCTAGCAGGTCAATGTCTAGGAATGTCTACAGGTACACTGTTTAACATGTACAGCTATTGTTTGTTCGGAAACAATGGACTGAATACAATATGCTTTCAGTTTTCTCATAACACAATGAGACTGTCTGGTTTGGCTTAATTGAGTACTAGTAAAAACAAACAAGTTAAGCCACTCTGCCAATAAAAAATCAAAATGCTTGGGTAGATGACCATTATAGTATACAAACAGTAGCCGTAATTATCTGGAGTGATTATTAAATGATGTGGAATGGGATATTGCCAAGAAAGTAGGATTTTATTTTCTTTCTGAAATTTGAAATTTGCAGACATTAACCCCAGCGAACTACTCCCAAATTAGAAATTCTCAAAGATTTAGCCTCGCGAAAAATAATTGCTTTTACAGTATGCTGGACGATCATCGGACATAGATATGATTTATATAACTATATATATTGTACTATTATTTCACAGTTGAACTTAACTACATGTATAAGTTTACTAGCAACATCCCAACAACCACTGTAACTGGATCTTGCTGAAGATAAAATTGTGAAGAGATTGCAATGTATTGGTATTTTTAATTGACATCATCGCTGGTCATGCAATTTGTTATATGTACAGTGATTGTCACATGGTCTTACAATATATAAGAGAATATTCTACCTGATTTCAGGCATTGGATGAACAGAAACAGAAGTAGTGTATAATATAAGTAACGGGGATTGCCAATGGAGACAATCTACTTGCTTTATTTGGCTGAACAGACTAGATTGCCAAGGGAGACAATCTGCTTGCTTTATTTGGCTGAACCGACTAGATTGCCAAAGGAGACAATCTGCTGGCTGTAATTGACTGAACCGACTAGGTTGCCAAAGGAAACAATCTGCTGGCTGTAATTGACTGAACCGACTAGGTTGCCAAAGGAGACAATCTGCTGGCTGTAATTGACTGAACCGACTAGGTTGCCAAAGGAGACAATCTGCTGGCTGTAATTGACTGAACCGACTAGGTTGCCAAGGGAGACAATCTGCTTACTGTAATTGACTGAACAGTCTAGGATGCCAGGGGAGACAATCTGCTTACTGTAATTGACTGAACAGACTTGGTTGCCAAGGGAGATAATCTGCTGGCTGTATTTGACTGAACAGATTTGATTTTCCAGTATGATTATAACTCCAGAGTATTATTTTGTTATCCCCCGCTGATGAAATCGGTGGGGGGTATTGAAATGGCTTTGTCCGTCAGTCCGTCCGCAGCCATTTCTCTGTAACTAGCAGGTAGAATTTCATGAAACTTGACATAAATGTGAACTAGCATACTGAGATGATGCCCGTCAAGTTTTTTTTCTGATCTATAAATAACTCTTGTTGCCATGGCAACCGATTGGAAAAAACTTAAAAAAATTATAGAAAATCAACTATTGGTCAGATTTCAAAATCATTTCACTGAAATAGTTGTTGGGTGACCCTCTTACAAATTTTTTTATCACAATTTGTCAAAAAACACGGCCGCCAGTGGGTGGGGTCTATTTCCCCTATATATAAATAGTAAGTCTTTTAAAATCTTCTTCTAAAAGTACTGGTTGTATTTCGTTATGAAATATTAACAATGTTCCTTTGGTGATCCTCTGTAAAAATAGCTAAAAGAATTGAAATCTATAAAAAGTACTGGTGGCGGCGTTTGTCTGTACTCTAGCGCAAACAGTTTTCATCCGATCATCTTCAAACTTGCTGACAATGCTTATGGGCATAATATCTAGGCCAAGTTCGATTATAGGCCAAATCGACCCAGGCCTTATTGGGTTATGGTCCTTTAATAACCAAATAAGTATGAAATTGGCCTTGTCTGTACTCTTACGCTAACAGTTTTCATGCGATCATCTTCAAACTTGCTGACAATGCTTATGGGCATAATATCTAGGCCAAGTTCGATTATAGGCCAAATCGACCCAGGCCTTATTGGGTTATGGTCCTTTAATAACCAAATAAGTATGAAATTGGCCTTGTCTGTACTCTTACGCTAACAGTTTTCATCCGATCATCTTCAAACTTGCTGACAATGCTTATGGGCATATTATCTAGGCCAAGTTCGATTATAGGCCAAATCGACCCAGGCCTTATTGGGTTATGGTCCTTTAATTACCAAATAAGTATGAAATTGGCTTTGTCTGTACTCTTACGCTAACAGTTTTCATGCCATCGTCTTCAAACTTTGTGACAATGCTTATGGGCATAATATCTAGGCCAAGTTCTATTTTAGGCCAAATCGGCCTAGGCCTTATTGGGTTATGGTCCTATAATTACCAAAATAAATGTGAAATTTACCTTGTCTGTTCTTTAGTGCAAACAGTTTTCATCCGATCATCTTCAAACTTGCTGACAATGCTTATGGGCATATTATCTAGGCCAAGTTCGATTATAGGCCAAATCTGCCTAGGCCTTATTGGGTTATGGTCCTTTAATAACCAAATAAGTATGAAATTTGCCTTGTCTGTACTCTTACGCTAACAGTTTTCATCCGATCATCTTCAAACTTGCTGACAATGCTTATGGGCATAATATCTAGGCCAAGTTCGATTATAGGCCAAATCGACCAAGGCCTTATTAGGTTATGGTCCTTTAATTACCAAATAAGTATGAAATTGGCTTTGTCTGTACTCTAACGCTAACAGTTTTCATGCGATCATCTTCAAACTTTGTGACAATGCTTATGGGCATAATATCTAGGCAAAGTTCGATTTAAGGCCAAATCGGCCTAGGCCTTATTGGGTTATGGTCCTATAATTACCAAAATAAATGTGAAATTTACCTTGTCTGTTCTTTAGTGCAAACAGTTTTCATCTGATCATCTTCAAACTTTGTGACAATGCTTATGGGAATAATATCTAGGCCACGTTCGATTATAGGCTAAATCGGCCTAGGTGTCATTTGGTTATGGGCCTTTAATTACCAAATAAGTAAGAAATTGGCCTTGTCTGTGCTCTAACGCAAACAGTTTTCATGCGATCGTCTTCAAACTTTGTGACAATGCTTATGGGCATAATATCTAGGCCAAGTTTGATTATAGGCCAAATTGGCCTAGGCCTTATTTGGTTATTATCCTATAATTACCCAAATAAATGTGAAATTTACCTTGTCTGTTCTCTAGTGCAAAGAGTTTTCATCTGAGTATCTTCAAACTTGGTGACAATGTTTACGGATATAATATCTAAGACAAGTTCAATTGTAGGCCAAATCAGCCTAGGCCTTCTTGTGTTATGGTCCTTGAATTAAAAAAAATGTTGGATTGTTTGTTTTTTTCATTCACCATGCCCTGAGACTCACCATGCCCCAAGACGGGCGTATTTTGTGACATTTTGGCACTCTTGTTACTGATTTATAATATATTCAGTCATTACTCAAGTAGTGGCAACTGTCTTCTATCTTATCGTATGGTGCATTGCAGTATTACATGTATATTGAAAAATATCATTTTTATACGCCCGTTGAAAACGGGACGTATTATGTGAACACCCTTGGCGGGCGTGCGGGCGTGTGGGCGTGCGGGCGGGCGGCGGCGTCCAGTAATTTGTCTGTACTCTAGCGCAAACAGTTTTCATCCGATCATCTTCAAACTTGCTGACAATGCTTATGGGCATATTATCTAGGCCAAGTTCGATTATAGGCCAAATCTGCCTAGGCCTTATTGGGTTATGGTCCTTTAATAACTAAATAAGTATGAAATTGGCCTTGTCTGTACTCTTACGCTAACAGTTTTCATCCGATCATCTTCAAACTTGCTGACAATGCTTATGGGCATAATATCTAGACCAAGTTCGATTATAGGCCAAATCGACCAAGGCCTTATTGGGTTATGGTCCTTTAATTACCAAATAAGTATGAAATTGGCTTTGTCTGTTCTTTAGTGCAAACAGTTTTCATCTGATCATCTTCAAACTTTGTGACAATGCTTATGGGCATAATATCTAGGCCAAGTTCGATTTTAGGCCAAATCGGCCTAGGCCTTATTGGGTTATGGTCAATTACCTTGTCTGTTCTTTAGTGCAAACAGTTTTCATCTGATCATCTTCAAACTTTGTGACAATGCTTATGGGAATAATATCTAGGCCAAGTTAGATCATAGGCCAAGTCGGCTTAGGCCTTATTGGGTTATGGGCCTTTAATTACCAAATAAGTATGAAATTGGCCTTGTCTGTACTCTAACGCAAATAGTTTTCATCCGATCATCTTCAAACTTTGTGACAATGCTTATGGGCATAATATCTAGGCCACGTTCGATTATAGGCTAAATCGGCCTAGGTGTCATTTGGTTATGGGCCTAAATTAATTACCAAATAAGTATGAAATTGGCCTTGTCTGCTCTAACGCAAACAGTTTTCATGCGATCGTCTTCAAACTTTGTGACAATGCTTATGGGCATAATATCTAGGCCAAGTATGATTATAGGCCAAATTGGCCTAGGCCTTATTTGGTTATTATCCTATAATTACCAAAATAAATGTGAAATTTACCTTGTCTGTTCTCTAGTGCAAAGAGTTTTCATCTGAGTATCTTCAAACTTGGTGACAATGTTTACAGATATAATATCTAAAACAAGTTCAATTGTAGGCCAAATCAGCCTAGGCCTTCTTGGGTTATGGTCCTTTAATTAAAAAAAATGTTTGATTGTTTGTTTTTTTTCATTCACCATGCCCTGAGACTCACCATGCCCCAAGACGGGCGTATTTTGTGACATTTTGGCACTCTTGTTGTTCAATGCCGAGTAATTAGTCATGTATATACATGTCTGTGTGCCAAAGTTTATTTTTCTGAATTGTGCGAATGTTAAGAGTGGTTAGTTAACATGTAACCAAGTAGCAATATAAACGTCTTCTTTGTGGAGTGACAATTGATAGAAACATCTACACAGTAGGTACTTGATTGTTGATGAATAATTATGATGTTGTCTGTAATATTCAACTTTGTGTCAAGTGATGGAACAATTCTGTCTTTAGATGCTGAGAAATGAACAGATGATTGACTGGAAATGAGTAAGACTGAAGCATGCTTTTACAAAAATGAATTGCAAATGTACATTCTATATGTATTTGATTTTTTTATATAGTCCAATAGAAAATGCAATCATATGTACAAATATTCAGATTTGAACTTCTAAGACAAACTGCTGCTGGCAGCAATAGAAATCCTTGTACGATATATATATATTCACATCTGTTTGTTGAACTTAATGTTGATCCAAGTGTTCTGTACTGTTCTGTAACTGAGTACCCATATGTAGTTTTAGGGTTAAACTCTACTTACCACAGTGTTTTGACAAAGTTTGGTGTTGACGTTCAGATCACATGGACACTCCTGAGCTTTATTAAGCATTTATTCAGTATCCTAACCAGCCTACGGAATTTTTTTTTCAGCCATTATCTGGTGGATTTTTATTCCATCCGCTTTACAAAATGTGGTTCATTGCTTTGCTTGCGTCCTTCTAGTAGTAATTCCTTTTGTGATTTAAATGTCTGAAGATATCAAAATACTCCGACCAACCAGCCAATCCTCATACTGTTCTAGACACCAAGGTTTTTCTGAAGAGCTGGTTGGTTTTTATACGCCCGTTGAAAACGGGACGTATTATGTGAACACCCTTGGCGGGCGGGCGGCGGCGTTTGTCTGTACTCTAGCGCAAACAGTTTTCATCCGATCATCTTCAAACTTGCTGACAATGCTTATGGGCATAATATCTAGGCCAAGTTCGATTATAGGCCAAATCGACCCAGGCCTTATTGGGTTATGGTCCTATAATTACCAAAATAAATGTGAAATTTACCTGGTCTGTTCTTTAGTGCAAACAGTTTTCATCTGATCATCCTCAAACTTTGTGACAATGCTTATGGGAATAATATCTAGGCCAAGTTAGATCATAGGCCAAGTCGGCTTAGGCCTTATTGGGTTATGGGCCTTTAATTACCAAATAAGTAAGAAATTGGCCTTGTCTGTGCTCTAACGCAAACAGTTTTCATACGATCGTCTTCAAACTTTGTGACAATGCTTATGGGCATAATATCTAGGCCAAGTTTGATTATAGGCCAAATTGGCCTAGGCCTTATTTGGTTATTATCCTATAATTACCAAAATAAATGTGAAATTTACCTTGTCTGTTCTCTAGTGCAAAGAGTTTTCATCTGAGTATCTTCAAACTTGGTGACAATGTTAACGGATATAATATCTAAGACAAGTTCAATTGTAGGCCAAATCAGCCTAGGCCTTCTTGTGTTATGGTCCTTGAATTAAAAAAAATGTTGGATTTTTTTTTTTTTTTTTGCATTCACCATGCCCTGAGACTCACCATGCCCCAAGACGGGCGTATTTTGTGACATTTTGGCACTCTTGTTATGCATTTAATACACCCTCGTTATAAGTGCTTGCATTTTTAGCTCACCGACAGAGTGAGCTTTTGTGATCACTCTTCGTCCGTGGTCCGTCCTTCAACAATTTGCTTGTGTAGTCATCCGGGGTCAAAAACTAGGTCACAAGGTCAAATCATAGAAAAACCTTGTGTAGACACTAGAGGTCACAATTTTAGCCTAATCTTTATGAAACTTGGTCACAATAATCATAACAACAAAATCTAGGTCAAGTTCGATATTGGGACATCCGGGGTCAAAAACTAGGTCACAAGGTCAAATCATAGAAAAACCTTGTGTAGTCACTAGAGGTAACAATTTTGACCTAATCTTTATGAAACTTGGTCACAATTGATATCTCAACAAAATCTAGGTCAAGTTCGATATTGGGTCATCCGGGGTCAAAAACTAGGTCACAAGGTCAAATCATAGAAAAACCTTGTGTAGTCACTAGAGGTCACAATTTTTACCTAATCTTTATGAAACTTAGTCAAAATGATCATCACAACAAAATCTAGGTCAAGTTCGATATTGGGTCATCCAGGGTCAAAAACTAGGTCACAAGGTCAAATCATAGAAAAACCTTGTGTAGACACTAGAGGTCACAATTTTGACTTAATCTTTATGAATATTGGTCACAATGATCATCTCAACAAAATCTAGGTCAAGATCGATATTGGGTCATCCGGGGTCAAAAACTAGGTCACAAGGTCAAATCATAGAAAAACCTTGTATAGTCACTAGAGGTCACAATTTTAGCCTAATCCTCATGAAACTTGGTCAGCGTGATCATCTCAACAAAATCTAGGTCAATTGCGATATTGCGTCATATGGGGCCAAGAACTAGGTCACATCACAGGTCTTGCATGTACTGCTATAACAGGTGAGCGACCTAGGGCCCTTTGGGCCCTCTTGAATAAGTTTTATTTCGTCATTTCCTTATCCTGCATGTAATATTTGAGCAGTTTGTTTGAATTTAAAATATGCTAAAAAATTAACAGAATCATGTTGATTTGTTTGGTTGTATTGTATTTCTATCTGTTAATTTTATGTTACGGTGTGTAATGTATTCCTTCATGTGACATCATGCACACCACACATGCTTCTGTGCAGGCACACGTTAAACTGACACCATCATCAATGCATTCTGTAAGGCTGTAAGTCGTCATCATCATTTGAGACTCATTTTCACATTTCTCTTTGTTTTCTGTTTATTATTAAAGTGTCATAATAAAATGAGTGTTTGGTTTTGTTTTACCCGGTACATACTACATAGTGTCTTGAAACCAGAAATACAAACAAATCCATTGTTCATCATGTGTGAGGGTCTATTGGTGCTTGTAGTAGAAAGTAGAAAAAATACTGGTTGTTAGTATTTGAAAAAAATGTATGGATCAACTACAGAAATAAATTTTATTTCAAAATCTGACAAAAAGACGACTTGGTGCTGTGGTGAACTTTGAATCATGTGTAAACATTTAAGAATAAAATTAAAGTAATTGGTTCTAAAAAACTTTTGTATTTCATCCTGATTTCAACATATCACAGTTTTACATTGGTAAAATATCACAGAAAACATAAAAATATCACAGAAAACAACAACAAAATACTGGAAACACAGAAGATATCAAACCACATACAAGTCTTGTATTTCCATCTGGTATAATGTATAGTGGTCCGTCCCTACACAATGCCCAAATAATTGACTCAAGATTTAAAAATAAGAATCACAGAATAATGGCAAGTGCTCTGTTGACAGGTACCAACTGGTCTGATTTCATCATTTGCCTGTTGGGATTGTTTTCAACATTTCAGTAGGATCCACTTTACAACAAGACAATACACGTACAGACATCCTCTCTGGCTCCTTGAAGTTCTTCAATATCTGAAATGAATGTACAATTAACATAACAACTTAATAAGAGAACCAAGACACAAATTATGCCAGTCAAACAGTATACATAGTCACTGATCAACTTATAGCCATTATAATAAGCTATGAAAGGAACAAAGTTTGGTGATGATCAGGAAAAAACAATTACAGAACAGACAATTTAAAATTGGCCAAATTTTTACCATACAAGGGCTATAAAGGCATGGACAGATTTGGCAATCAAACTTTTCTGCAATTATATTAATATTAGCCATAAACACTTGTACCACGTTCGGCGAGGATCTGGACGAACGAACAGCTCGAAAAATATGAACCATCTAGAGACAGGCTTAGAACAGATTCTAAAACTTGGTATCATGAATTGTACATGTACTCTACATAGAACATTAAAGAAGATATTTAGACTTAAGTGTATGATAAAACAAGACTGCGTTCAATAAACGCTTATGCCCCCTGTGGAAGCCTTGTCCATAAATAAGTCTATGTCCAAAATTAGGTCAAGGTGAAGGTCAAAATGGGGTTAGGTGATACTGGCGTGTGGAGAGTGTTCATACACAACATCCATGCAAGTATGAAAGCTTTGTAGCAAGCCATATTAATGCTAGAAGAAACGGTCAATTTGGGTTAACCAGGACGGACGGACGGACGGACGGACGGACAGGTGAATCACTATATGCCTCCCCATCTATCGATAGGGGGGCATAAAAATGCATTTTCTATCTACAATCGAAAATTAATTGTCATGATAAATGTATACCCTAAAACAATAAAAGCAATAATGATCAACCTTTATATGAAATCTGCAAGTCTCTAGCAAAAACTGCCATTTAAATCCAGTACGTTCGTCAGCTTTGATCTGCATAAGATCTGCACCCTATAAGATATAAACAATTAACTGATCAGTGACAGTGTAAACCAGAAGTTCAGAACATACCAGAATTGTAATACAGTGGAACTTTAATTGCCTTGAACACCTTAGAAATCTCAAGCACTTTATTCAGTCCGACAAAATTTCATTCTTTATTCATATTGTTAAACACAAGATGACTCAAACTTATCCAGGTCGAATATTCAAATTGAATGCTATGTTTGCGGACATACTTCACCTTGTATCCAGGAAATCATTATCAACCAGTACTAAGTTGGTCTTTCACAAGCAACTGACAACCTCATGCCGAAGACAAGACAATGTTACAGAAAAAGACTTGACCAATTTAGAATTGAACCCAGAGCTGCCACTGGTGACTGTCTTATATCCTGTTCGCTATATAATGTGTGTGTGTGAAAGATCAGAAAACAATGTCTATGATCTTCCATATTAATACATGTAACTAGATGGGTTTTTGATACAAAGCGTATGTCTCCTACAAAGGGCCATAACTCTGAAATAATCCTCCAACCTAAATTCCTGACAATATGCACAACTAGGCATGGTACAACTAGTAGTTATATATGAATGTGAAATTTCATTGAAATCAGACCAATGGTTAAGGAGAACAAGTATGTTTCTCCAAATATATGTGGGCGAGGTAATTATATAACATACTGGGAATTAGTAATTTAATGTCAGGTTTCGGTGTTAAAATTTCCAATACATACACTCCATCCAATCATAGTCTCGAGAATGTTTCCTGGCAACCAGCTGTTAACAGTACCAGTATGATCACTTATACTGATAGGGATACTACAGTCCAAGTCAGGTTCTGCTTGTGTCACTTGTCCTGTAGCATTGAACTCTTTCAGCCCAGCTTGTGAACAGTTCGCATTAGAGCATTGATAGCCAGTGTCCGAAGACACACTGTGCTTACATTTAGGGCTGAAAACATACAACATTATAACTATAATAGAGGTATCTGCTGACACACTGTGCTTACATTAGAGCTGAAAACAGACAAGAGTAGAGCTACAATCGCCAGTATCTGCTGACACACTGTGCTTACATTAGGGCTGAAAACAGACAAGAGTAGAGCTACAATCGCCAGTAACTGCTGACACACTGTGTTTACATTAGGGCTGAAAACATACAACATTAGAGCTATAATAGAGGTATCTGCTGACACACTGTGCTTACATTAGGACTGAAAACAGACAAGAGTAGAGCTACAATCGCCAGTATCTGCTGACACACTGTGCTTACATTAGGACTGAAAACAGACAAGAGTAGAGCTACAATCGCCAGTATCTGCTGACACACTGTGCTTACATTTGGACTGAAAACAGACAAGAGTAGAGCTACAATCGCCAGTATCTGCTGACACACTGTGCTTACATTAGGACTGAAAACAGACAAGAGTAGAGCTACAATCGCCAGTATCTGCTGACACACTGTGCTTACATTAGGACTGAAAACAGACAAGAGTAGAGCTACAATCGCCAGTATCTGCTGACACACTGTGCTTACATTAGGACTGAAAACAGACAAGAGTAGAGCTACAATCGCCAGTATCTGCTGACACACTGTGCTTACATTTGGACTGAAAACAGACAAGAGTAGAGCTACAATCGCCAGTATCTGCTGACACACTGTGCTTGCATGTAGGACTGGAAACAGATAAATGTATTCATTTTAATTTGATGAACCAGAGTCTAGTGGTTAGCATGCTGGAGTTGTAATCTGACAATCCAGGTTTGATTGCCTGTATACCTACGGTATTGCCTCATACCCTTACATGAAAACTTGACAACAATGTTGATTTTTCTTCCATATGTGGAGAAGTCGCGGTTCCTGGTGTAAGGGTAAGTCAGTACGGATTAAGATACAGTCCAGGAAAATTGGTTAGGTGAATCAGCCACTGTATATAACTGAAACATTGTTGAGAAACAGCCTTTAACAGGAATAAACAACAGACCAACCTCAAGCATGACTCCAATATAGCCCCCATATACTATGTATCTGGGGGTATAACAATTCTCTCCTAGCACAGAAGACTACCTCTTCTACGATTGACAAATAGCCTGTTTAGTTGAGTACTTGTAATAATTATAAAAACATCAGTTTACCATTTTCTCCTTAGGAAAGGTTCTACATTGTCAGCATCCAGATCAAATTTTGTGATAACACCATACAGTATAGCATAGTCAGAACAGACTCCTAGCTTTGTAGCCAACTGTTCAATCTCTATTACATCTTTGATATCTTCCACTGAAGTAGAATCCATAGTTTATCAAACATTGGACAATTTTGTCACCTTAAAATGAAAGGGGAAAATCTCCCTTGTTGTTTAATTGCAGACATGTCTTTTTCATTCTGTTAGTTGACAAAAATTTTAATCATTTCACTTTGGTCTGTGGTTTCACTCAGTCAATTTATTCCATCTCTAAAGGAGTTGCTTTGTATAATAATACATCATCTTTCTTAAAGCCTCGAATTTTGGTACACTAAAGAATTTTTACTAGTTTTCCTACTGTGAACGGAGTGTAAATTACTTAATTAGAGCAGGTACGAAAACCGATTTTAGACAATAAATTTATGGATTTCATCATCATATTTTCAATATTGCCCTGCTGCAATGACAATATTACATATGTTTTACTCCATTATTATATTGACTGAATTCAAGGAAATGACTAAACAAAATTCTGATTCATGATGAATAGTTTAAAACAAAATGGTGTCTTAAGTAATTTTAGAATTATCCTCATATACTGTGAAGTGCAAATTGCTATTTTGAAACCAGACCTAAGATTTTGATATATTGTATTTATAAATAGAAATACTAACGTGGTGGATCCCTCTGCTCATTAACAGGAACATCACTGTTATCCATGAAGGTTTGAGTCAATACATAATTGTGTAGATATTTAGCTTCTGTTGTCTCTATGAAAAAGATATTAAAATGACCAAAATTAATTTAATATATATGGAACATTTGAACCAAACATTGTCAGCACCCTTAGAAAGTACTCTGTAAGACATATACATATCCTGCAAATAAACTAATTTTTCATTTGGGTTGATATCTCAAGACTCATTGGAGCATACTAGTGTTCCTAATATCATATGTAAATCTGCCAATACAAATTAACAATAACAGGAGCAGTTGCCATTTTGGTGACAATTAACACCCTTGGGTGGAAGAAATCTTTGCAGCTTATTTCCTTCAAGCACACCTACATAATCAGGTTGTTCATTTATGAAAGTTTGAAATGGAATCCAGCTGGTAAAACTGTAGGGGAAAAGGGAAATATGTTTGAAAAAAATCATCGCAGTGTCAATTCTTTCCTTCCCGCACATCTAAATATAGAAGTTGAAAGTTTGAAGAAAATCCTGCCAAAACTGTAGGAGTTGTGTCTAAAGTCTTAAAGGAATGCAGACAGACCGCAGATGAACAAGCTGAATCCAGGACCAATTGTATCAGTGTGTTGATAATATGACTTGTTATTCACAAACCTGGGTTTGGAGTAAAGATTGTTTTAGAATCAGCAGTAGCAAGCATACATGATCTGAAATCATCGAAGTTCACTCTGACATCAGTAGCAAACATAACTGAAACACAAACACTGAAGTCAACAAGACGATCACATTTATATCTGACATCAAGTACTGTTATACAAACAATGATAAATTTTTTAACTTCACTAAGAGACATTAATTGTAAGTATAAATGTAAAAATTGTCTATGAAACTATGTAAAACAGAGAGTTATGCCTTTAGGTAAATTCTCACAGAATGTTATTGATCTCGAAACCATTATGAGGATCTGCAATATCGCCAATGGTACCCTAGTTGAAAAGGGCTAAAATAAGTTTATGAGGAGCCAAGCTACTAGTAACAGAAATACAAACAACCCAAGTTAAACATCAGTATTCAAAATAATTAATGTCCTCTTATGTACAGTAAGTATAGTGGCAACTACTTCAATGGTGTCATATGTTATTCATTGTGTTGTTACATAAATAGTTAAATAAATTGCATTATCCTGGATCATAGTACAAAATTCTCTATCAAAACAGAAAGAAAGCTAAGATCACCTACCTGTCTGTTGTGCAGACCATGTCTGAGAATAATTTACCATCTCTTCTCCCCACCTGATGAACGTGAAACACAAACTGATTAACATTACAGACACAAGCTGTCCAAACAATACATGTCGCATAACCACATGTGTCCTTAATATCAATAGAATTCATCTACTGGACATGATCAACGTTTTTTTATGAAGTTAGGGATTTACAGTCCATCTATTCTTACGTAAATTTTAAACTGTTTTTTCAGCAGAATGTCACCACAACCTTGACCTTTGACCTATTTGCCTCAAAATCAATAGGTTGTATGTATGAGTCAATACAATGAGCACTTCATGCAGGATGGTGAGCTAAAAAAACATTGATGTAAGTCATTCATTGGGGGGTTACTTGCTTATGCTTATAGACTTGCTTGAAATATAGTTTTTGGGGGATATGGATAGTGCATTCTATGTCCGACTCTTGCGTGGGTGGCTAGGCGCTGCCGAAGCTTCTGAGTGGCTTGGGATAGTTTGTGCACTCCAGTATTTAAAGACAAATGCAAGTAAACAGAACAAAACTTACAGAACTAGAGGAAAGCTGGAGCAAGTTTCATCATAAAGTTTAATTTCACATCTTTTGGTTTTCTTGCCATTCTTTGTATTTATATCACGTGCTTCACCAATCTGAATATGAAAACAACATCACAAACATACATAAATCTCATTGATGAGAAATCAATGAGATCCTTGAAAACTGGCCATCTTGAGGCTGTGACTGATGAGTTCCTGAGGTATGAGAATGTCAAATTTTAATCCATTAACAGTTTGATAAATACAGTACATTGGATGAAATTATGGTAAAGGGGCGTCGTGAGGTGCCGAACATTGGGGCAGCGGTGTGGGTATTCCCTGCCAGTTGCGCTTATGAAAAGAAATCATGGAATAGAAGCTGTCTAACCGTATACATGTACATTAATTTATTGCAATGTATAAACCACATATTAATTTTATTCAACTACAGTCAACTCTAGTTATCTCGAATTTCGCGGGACCGTGGAAATTACTTCGACATAACGAAAATTCGAGATAGAATTTTCGGCATCGAAGTTGCAAGTTTTCCAGTTTCTGTCATTTTACGCCGCCATATTGTTACGGTCGTAAGAACGACATATTCGTGAGAATTGCTTTTGTGATATTTATGTACATGTATTCCTCCTCGAGAAAATGCATTTTATTTTAATTATTATTTTTACAAACAATTGTTCGAGATGACATGTTTATTGATGTTAGTACGTAACCCGAAGCTTTATGACATGTTTGCACAAATTGTTGCAAACAAATATTTGTTCAACAATGGAAGGCGCAAAAATTACAGGTAAATCGAAGATTTCAGACTGGCGAAGTGTGAAAAACATTCGACGCTAGTCGAATACGATCAGACTTCGACCCGACTTCGAGATGAACAATAGATTTAAAGTGCAAATTGGTTAATCGGGACCAAAAAATAATTCGACATAACGAAAAATTCGAGCCGAATTCGAGCCGAAACTTCGAGATGGGTCTCGAGATTTCATATAGACAAAGAAGGAGAAAAATCGGGACTTGAAAAAAACTTCGACATAACGGAAAATTCGATATAAGCGAGTTCGAGATAACGAGAGTTGACTGTACTAGAAAATAAAGATTCCAAGAACCCAAGCAAACCTTTCTAATTGCCACAAGAAGGTTGATATGGGCTCCATTCAATGCTTGCCCATTAGCAATAACATCTTCAAGCGTGTAATAATCAGTGCTTGGTTTGGTAGGAATGTAGAGAAGACGAGAATAAACATCCAAATCTAGACCATTGTATAATACTAGGTTACTGTGGTTCTCACTCAGCATTAACTGAAACCCTCTGTAATAGATAAACATGTAATAGATAAACAGTCAAAAGATAAACATGCAAAAGATTAACATTCAATAGATATTCATTCAATAGATAAACATTCAATAGATAAACATTCAATAAATAAACATGCAATAGATAAACATGTAAAAGATAAATGTGTTATAGACAAACATGCAATAGATAAACATGTAATAGATAAACAGTCAAAAGATAAACATGCAATAGATTAACATTCAATAGATATTCATTCAATAGATAAACATTCAATAAATAAACATTCAATAGAAAAACATTCAATAGAAAAACATTCAATAGATAAACATGTAATAGATAAACATGTAATAGATTAACATTCAATAGATAAACATGCAATAGATAAACATGTAATAGGTAAGTGTTTAACAAACATGTAATAATAGACAAACATGTTATAGACAAACATGTAATGCATGATATATGTATTTGATATTATATCTGAAAAACATTTCAATTAACAATTAATTCATTAAAATATTTGTACAACCAGAACTATTTGTATTGATTAAAATGTAACAACCGATGCATATGTAGATCTGATTGTACGATTAAACATCCAAAATAAAGAACCATGTTTTGTAAGAAGAATACTTCCCTCTCATACTGGTACAGTTCATAGAAGTTTATTGATATGTAACAAATCAAGCAAACAACATATAAGTTGTAACAGAAACTTTTGTATTGAAAACAAACGTAACAATGGGTCAAACCAACAATAAAAAAATTCAATATGGTAAATAAACAACAATTTCATAAACATTTGCATCTTTTCTCTCCTCAAAACCAGGTATGATTTTAGTGCAAGAATAATAAAGGTTCTTTTTCAATCTTTTTGTCACTCATTTTCAAAAATATTTCTACAAAGTGTTGATAGCGAAGGGTGAAATCGTGTTTATTAATGTGATAATGAACAATGAAATATGGTTTCACCCAGAGTAATTCTGTAACAAAACTTTCTATTCCTCGCAAACAAGTACATGTACTAGCTTATAAAGAATCAACATACAAAATATCAATTAAATGCGACTCATAATGTGATGCTGTAAGATCTATTTGATAGCTATAAAGTCCTTGACCTGATATTATTGAGAATGGAACAACAAATATAAGTAACATAAAAATATCTAGACAACAAAATAATCGTAAAAACATAAACTAACATTTTTATTCAAAACATGCAAAACTATAATTACAATGGAGTTGATATGTGGAATTTTTCATCTGATCCGTCAGTGGCTTTTGCTTGTACTTGTGCATTCTCTAATTTCACTTATAATTTTAACAAACACATTAATTAACAACATAATACATCTTCATATAATGATAAAAAATTCCTGCAAAGTTTTTTAACTATGACAACAATACTTTTGGAGATGCATATTTGAACAAGTAAATAAACGTTGACAACAGGTCCTATGCCACTTCCCATCATTCAACAATCTAATTAAAAATCAATGTATTCAGGAAAGGTAAAACAAATAAATAATGTCTCACTACCTAAATATACAATGTAACTTCCAATTCCTCAAACAGTTTTGACTCAAACACCCTAGAACCATCAAACAGGTTCTTCAGTCCCAGAAAACTGATGACGTACAAGCAGACTGTAGATATGCTTTGATGTGGCGGATAGCTCAAACAATTTTCCTGGTCCGAAGGCAGTTTCAAGCATCAGAGTTCTACTGTAAATGCATTTTATACAACTAGTGAGCTGATATGGTGTACTCACCTGTATCTCCAATAGTGAATGACAATGCAACATCTGAAATGAAGTGTTCACTACCCCAAACTGTACAGTTCACAAAACAAGATGGAGAATCTCTGATTACAAATCCCATCAGGTACCTGGTATTACCACCTGTATATAGTAAGACTTCAAATAGCAAGCATCCAAGTATTTATTATATTTTTAGTATGCATTCATGGGCGTAACATTTTGGTGAAAAAGCAATTTTGTAGGGTTTTAAGTTCATGGTCTGATTTAAAATTGTACAAAAACAGTAAGAAAACAAATTTAATCTTTTTCATAGTTGATTTTATCCATAAAATTATTGCAATAATAAACAAGTCACTAAGAATTGCAAGCAATACAGAAGTCCTCTACCGGTTTGAAGCCATGACCTTTAAATTATTTTCAATGTTTCTGTTCCCATAGCAACCCGATTTTTCTCAGAATAAAAAAATATTAAGATGTGCATTATCCCTTATTGCCCCCTATCCACATACCAAGTGTCATAAAACCAAGCTTGAAAACTGGTTGAGTTATTTCAGGATCCAGATTTTTTGAAGGCAGACAGATGGACAGACGGACAGACGTCCTTAGGATTGACCACTTATTGGGTATTTCTTTTGTTAAAAAGTACCCAACAAGAGACAAAATACCCAATAAGAGACTTACAGAATAAATAGAATGTACTCACGAATGGACATTTATTGGGTATTTCTTTTGTTCTCTCATACCCAACAAGTGGCCATTCGTATGCCCGGATGAAGGGTAAACCTATAGTCCCCTCCGGTTGACAACCGGTAGGGACTAATTACTTTTTTACCTGTATGTATCATTCAACAAATGAATGGATCAGAGTTATTCATTTTATAATAAAAAATATTTTGTGACATTGTAGTGATTTGCTTTCATTTGTGAATTTATTGCACTAAAATGCTGTGATAGTCTTATTTAATCAGTATATTAAATGAAATGTTTCAAATCCTTTTGTACATACCCAGCAAAGATTAGTACTTACTTTTCTTACTGATGATAGATTTTGAACTTTCCTTTGCAATAACGACACCAATAACAGACTGAAAATGTATATGAAATGTAAGCTTAGAAACAGCCAGCATAAAGCAATGTTATGCTAGGGTCACAAAGCTTGTAAGATATCCGTACGAATTTATCAACTTGTATGAGTTCACATTTTTTAAATCCTAACGGTTTTTGAATGTTTGTAGCGTCTGGTCACAGCTGGTACTGACTAAGAACGATCTATAGAGATGCACTCGGCACTGTACGATGCTCGTACTAGTTAAGAAAATCCGTACGATGCTCGTACGAGTCTTAGGTAACCCGTACCGACGCTGTGCAAGTTTGCCAAAATCAACTCGTACGGAGCTTGTAGGGCAAATGTGACCTTAGCATTAATCTGATATATTGTTTTAGAAAGAGCTCAAGTCATGTATAATCCTCGATATTAATGCACAGAACTATGTATACCCCACCATTAGTCCTCTTAAATCATGGAATGGTCAACCAAACTATTATATGCTTCCCCTTTCACAATCATAAAACAGGCTTTCCATTTGACTCGGAGGTAAGGGTTTTGACCCTTGAAATTTCATATAAGTCATATTTTGACGATCAAGATTTTTGTTTAAAGGGTCATTTTCTCTAAAATCATGCATATTATTTTGCTCTTATAAAATGGTCAAATTTAATAAAAAGTATCAAAATGACCCTTCCGATTCAGAAGCTAGTGGAACTCCTGATAATAATGATTGCCCCCGCACATTCTCATATTCTAATAATTTCTGTACTGAAGCTTGGAGAGATACTGTCTTGGGGTTGTGATATTCCCTGCCTGTCTTGGGGAAGTGACATTCCCTGCATGAACTATTTGAACTCTATAAATACATGTTGAAATTTGAAAAACATACATTGTAATTAAAATGACATGTATAATGAAAATCAACTTACAGCAGATGTTCCAACTTTCAAGGTCTCCAACTTTGCAACCATACCACCATTGCTGTTTTGTGCTGTGTAGCTAGATGATTTTTGTTGCATACTTGGATTATAAGCATCAGTATGAGTCCTAGCTGTCTGTCTCTTCATTGATGACACACCATTGCTACCAGATTTCATCTGTCTGTCCACAGCATGAAGATCACCAAATTTGTTTGTTGACCAAGCCATCCTGAAATATTTATATTTAAGTGGAGTCTTAGTCTTTTATACACATATTATAATCAAAGCGCTGAAAGCCCTGGAGTTGTTCAAATGATTGCATGCAGAGGAAGTATAAAGTAACCATGCTGTAGCTGTATTTTTACAATCTTAATGTTTCTTATGACTTAATTGTACATTGATTACTAGCAAATACTATTTAATAATATATGCTTGAATGTCTCGATGTATAGACACCAAATTTGTATTGATTGGTCATTCCATAGTTACAATGTAACAGGAAATGTTCAAATCTGTATCGTTACAAAAACTGAATAGAATAGAATATGTTTATTCAGAAAACCACATGAAATGGTGTCTTCCATACATAGCTGGGTATTGTCGAGACAATTCATGCTATGGGATAATACATATAACAATACAATATATACATTGAAATAAACATTCAAAGTAATATAGAACATTAGTGAACATTAGTGAAACATGAAACATTATCGAAACACTAAAACACCTAGTAGTTATCTGGTCACCATGTTTTTTTAAATGAAATTACAGATTTGTTTGCATTCTCCGGGATTGATTGGATTAAGAAGCTTTCTAAGAATGGTTAAAGAATTTTCTGAGTCTGGTTGGATATCATCGATAATAGATCCAGTGATATTGTAAAACAAGAGGAGCACACGCCTACTTTCTGTAAATTTTGTACAATGTAGTAAGAAATGTTCTTCGTTTTCTATATAATTACAATCATTACAAATTCTCAATTCCTTTGGAAGTTTAGGCCTTAGATACCGCCCTCTTTCGATTAAAAGATCATGTGCACTTATTCTCAATTCCTTTGTGACATTTTTTGATAAACCAAATGTTAAGTATGGTTGTATTTCAAATTGGGGGTAAATTTTAGAGTATGTATTTAATTTATTCTCCTCATTTTTAGTTTTTAACCTATTTATTTCATTTGATATGTCTGAGACGTGACATCATTTTTTACTAAAAAATATATACATGCTCTTAATACAAGCGGAATTGGCCACCGTATATATCTATAATATATTAGTGCCCACTTAGCAAAGTGCTGAGAAATGGTATGTTATCGGTCAGCACTGCTCGCTGGTAGCATGTCGTTGCATAGACTTAGTAAAGCACTTGATAGCGCCATTTGGTAGCGCTTTAGCTAGAATATGGGAGAATGGAACTGACACATCAAGGTGAATTGCCTATAGGATCAGCCATTATGAAAAATAAATAAACATACCAGATTTATATAGCGCCTTTTTTATGCGAACACACGTTCAAAGGCATGTTACATTATTGTATTGTAGCCACAAGGGTGCAGACCTGTGCATCCTCAACCAGTGCAGATACTGCTTGATCTGACCAGAGGGACAGACTGAGAGAAAGCCCCCTGAAGGGAGTGAGAGACATTAGATACAGGCATGTCCAGCACTGCAGAAGTGCGCCTAGCTCTTATTTGAAATAGACAGCCTTATTCCAAAACCTTTGATTAAACGAAAACGGCCGATGATTACCGAAGCACACGTAATGCATTATGGTAGTACAGGTCATAAATCAGCCATTTTCAGACACCCGTATCCGTCTAGTGTAAATCCGTGGCTTTAGTTAGACAATGGTCCTCTGTTATCGAGGAGTGCTTGGAATGCAGGGGAGGAAAAACACAAAGTAACGGCCACTACCACATGTGCCATCTTGGGTCTTCCTAGTTCTGGATACAATAACAAATGATATTTTATTTACACTGAAGTGTCGACCTTTTGAAATGCAATGATTATCGTCAAAAACCTTGGACAAGGGTCTTTCACCCTAACGGCAGACGACGCATTTTCTTTTTTTGAGTTTTGAACATTACAGTAAGTATTTCGGGTTCTGACCAGTGTCATTCGACAAAATTAAGGTTGAAATATATTTAAGACACAAATAAAGTACTAACAGTGAATAAAATAGTTGGTGAAGAACTCTTACGTAAGTTTGAGAGCAAATAAAAATGTTCCACCAAAACAAAACAAATCTTGACAGACGCTGACTGGAGAATACTCAAGGGCGACAACTCTTGACTGAATCTGACGACAACGTGATGGAGAGCAAAAACGCGACAGAACCAAGTCAAGGGAAGGATAGTTGTAAAAAGTATTATGCTCTGATGAAATACGAAAAGTAAGAGGTTCTTTTCTAGCTAATGCTTTCGTTCTGCCTCGTATGATAACCACGCCGTTTTCCATAAACATTAATGCATGTGTCCGGATACTCGATTTCGGACATAAAATAAAATTGACACTTGAGTATACTAAATGAAATTAATTGAGCTAGTTTGCGTTAAAATAAAGTATATGTACATTATAGAGACAAACAAATCTTCTTGCTGAAAGTTTATGTATGCTGCTGTCTCGTATATCCGTGCCTCTTAACAGTTTCATCGGCGCATGCGCACTCGCGCAAACAAGTTTAATAATTGTCTACACCATTTTTGAAAGAAAAAATATCAACGTAACTAATAAAAGCAAAAAACTACTACAAATATTTAGAAAAATACGTAAAATTATAGCTTTTATATGTCTAGGTCGGTGCTCTAAATCTTGTAGACAGGTAACCATGAAATCCGTGCCTTCCTAAAAACGTCTCTGTATTGGGGCCCCATGTGGTGATATTTTAAATTTGTTTTTGAATTAAGTAAATTTGTAGTAGTACTTATCAAAATGTGTTTTCAGTCTGGGTATTATCGTATATGGTAATAAATAAAATGGGTAATGAAAATGACGTGTAAAAATAATTAACACCAGTTGAAGAATACCATTTGCAATAATTACTACCCATATTTGCCTCGTTGTCAAGGTGACAACTATGATGAGTCGTCCAATGTGACAGCCTTAATTGGTACCTACTATTTGGGTGATTATTATTTCGGGTAATTTTACTGAAATAAGTATGCAGCGCACATGTGTGAGCTTAATTAAACCAAGCACGAATTTCAGGAGAAGACACGACAATAAGAGACAGAGGTATATAATGTACCCACATCCACGTAATGTACCCAGGGGGGGGGGTTAGCGGAGAACTGTCCCATGTTTTTACCATTCCAAAGCCACCGCACGGGTGTATGAGTGTGGGCCTTTGGTCTCAATTGTCTGCAGGGTTTCCACAGATCCGGGAAAACAGAAAATATTTGGTAAATCGATAAATTTGAACCCCGGTTGAGAAAGTTGGGAATTTTATCTAAAACTAAAGGAATACCAAACCATGTAGTGTTTATTCGTATAAGTAATCGTTTGTCCTTTTTATGTTTCAGACTGCGTTCATTGGTAATAAACTATAAACAGCCAAATAGAACTAGATCTTATTTATGAACGCAGTCTCTTTCAATGTGAAAGAGAGCATTTGTTCGAGATGATGTTTATGTTTAAAAACTGACCGAAGTCATGAAAAAAGCGGATATGAGCAAATGTTAGAAGTACAAACAAATTCGGTTACAACACTTCTTCCATATAGTAGTTATATCTTAGCGTGTTATAAATATGGCACCAGTAAATTGTCTGCATCTTTGGTAAACATTCTTTTCGTTGAGAAATAGGCTTCAGTTTAAAACAAACCTTGTATCAACTATCGTTAACGAGCATTGAAATTGATTACAGCAACATAGAAAGTCTACAGTTAGCATCAAAGTTGAGAAGCTTGACTTTGAGGACAAATCCTGTATTAGTCGGTCTGTCGTTGGTCTTTCTGTTAGAAGATCAAATGGTTTCCATTCAATAACTCAAGAACACTTTGCCCTAGGATCTTCACATTATAAATTGAAGTTGGTCACCACTAGTAAACGACCTCTATTGATTTTGAGGCCAGGAGGTCAAAGATCAAGGTTGCTGTGACCTGTAACATTAATTGCTCTTTGGCTGCAATAGGGGTGTGTCCGAAATAGTATTTGTAAAGGTCTTGACTATGACCAACCGAGAACCTGGAATTGGCCAAGGAAAACCTCAAAAAGTTGGGGAAATGTTGGGAATTTCATGGATAGAAAATTGTGGGAACCCTGTGTCTGGTGCTTAAGAGCCGAAATGTTCACTGTTCGTAATTACGTTTTGACCAACTTATGATACAGGGTGCGATGTTTGTGACATAAACCTACTCTATCCCGGGTTCCATTCTAGCAGATTAATCAATATCTCGCGAAATTAAAAAAAAGATAGCTGTTTCACTTTTCGCTTTGGTACCCTATATGCTACTTGTCAGTATGAATGGTTTTTTTACAAAAATATTAGATAGCTACATGACAAATTACTTGCGGTTTTACCAAAACCAGTTGAAACAAATCACTTTTCTTAATTTTCAAACCTTATGTCATAAAACTCTTTCTATTCCCTATAAAAAATTTAAAGTGTCAGAAATTCTAGGACATAAAAATAGTAGCATTTTATGTCACCATATTTGTAGACTTTTACTGAAAGAAAAGGAAGCAACGCTTGACCTGTCAATTTCACCATGGCTGCTTATCGATGGGATTTTGTAATTATTAACTATCCTATCGTATATTGGAGTTTATTACATATCATAAACAGGAAGGATTTTTAAAGCCACAAATAAGTAAAAGATCTAAGTGAGTTGCTTTATTTTATTTCGATTACATTGCAAAATAAAGTATGCAGATAGAGCAAGAATTTAGACTAGTGGTTACATTACACTTTAGTATAATAAACAGTATAGTACAGTATATAAATACTATTTAAACTATGTGATTGTTTATTTCAGGTATCTTTCTATTGTGAAAAGCAACTTTTCACCGCTTCAGGCTGTTGAATTACAGAATGTTTTTTCACAAAGATTGGACAAAGGCATTATGCATGCTGAAGTTGGCACTATTACACCTGTACAAGTAAGGTAAGTTTGGTTGAATACACAATCATACATGTACCAGTATTTGTATGCATTTATCATTTTGAATTGGTTTACAAGAAAAGTCTTTAGTTCACAGTCATAGTACAATGAAACGAAACCTCGTTCATATTTGTACTGCAGTGTGAATTCAAATGTGTATTCGACTACCACTGGGTAATGGGTGATCAAGAGTTTTCTGTGCGTCCAAGTCCTTGTATTAGACACTGATGTATTATTTGTATGATTTATTCTAGTTCTAATGCAGAGGAAGAAAGTGATCAAACCTTAAGCTGTTATTTCTATGCAGTCCTAGTCCTTGTATTAGACACTGATGTATTATTTGTATGATTTATTCTAGTTCCAATACTGAAGAAGAAAGTGATCAAACCTTAAGCTGTTATTTCTATGCAGTTGATATTGAAGTTTCATCTTCAAGTGAAGAGCAGCTGAAAACCAAATATATACTCTGTTTCCTGTTAGACCAAGAGCTCACACTCGAGTTGTATCCTTTGTACGATAATGGCATCATTTTCATGTTTATACTAGTACTTTGGTAGTGCTATTTGAGTATTACCTGGACAATCCAGGTATGATTCCTGTGTAGGGCAGGTCATATTGTTTCATGATGTTGGCTAAACAGGCCCTTCCCAAGATACTTTTTTAGGGGGTGGGGGTAATGCTGGGATTTGTGCTAAAGAATGGCTGAAATGTTTTAGAAGAGAAAACTGCAAGGTTTTCCATAATTTAAAGGCTTGTTTAAGCTCTTTTTACATAATCTCTTCAATAACATAATACAGACCCAAATATTAGCACCCATAGTGATTTAAAGACACCATACTAGGATTTAAGGTGCTGTGGGAAAGCCAAATCTGGATATAAGGCGTTGGGGTACCACGGCGCTTCTGACCCTGGGGAAGGGCCTGCTAAAGTGCTCTCCTAAACATTTGATAAAAGTTTTCAGTTGCTTTTGGAAGAACAAGTTAAATACTTGATTGATATTACTCCTTGAAAACTGCATGGTTAGGTCAACTGGCTGTCATATTTGATAAGATATCCGTGCTAGGTATCTCTTTATAAAATGTTTGAATTGTTCCTTGACCTCATATAAAGATTTAGAACAGATTTGGAGAAATATTGTACTGAAATATTGCGACCAATCAAGGAGAAAAAACTAAAAGTGGAATCGTGTGATGATCTACCAGAACCTCTCCTGCAATCATTAGAAGACTGGTATTCTGTAGCTGTTGAATTCTTGATCAAAAGTAAGCAGTTACTGGGAGACAACTTGAAGAATATTATATATTCAGTAAGAATTTATTTACTTATTGACTACCAGTATTTATATAGTGCTGCTTTTTTGACCTTTCAAAATGAGCATAATTACACGGTAGCAGCACACTACAGATTAGTAATCCTCACTGACTTAACCTATATTGTGTAGACACTTTTAGTAATCCTCACTGACTTAACCTATTTTGTGCAGACACTTTTAGTAATCCTCACTGACTTAACCTATATTGTGTAGACACTTTTAGTAATCCTCACTGACTTAACCTATATTGTGCAGACACTTTGAAGTTACGAATTTATTGACAGTTGTATAAAACTGCACTGTGTACATGTACAGTCCAACTTTTCCTGAGCACTAGGTTGTCCAATGACCTCCAGCTTGGAGGAAAGAAAACCCTATAGATGTAATACAAGAAATCATGGTGCAATTCCCTTGATGTTTGTAAATAGACTACTTGGTTCTTCAACACTCTGGGTGTACAGCATAGATTACCGTAATAGAAATGGATAGTTTCAAGCTTCTAAGCAGTATCTATTGTGCAATTAAATGTCTATTTTGCTGACGACCATTTAAAAAAAGTAATTAAAAGGGCAATGTATACTGTTTCACGGGTATATTGTTAATGTTTTTATAGGCCCTCCATGACTACAGTCTATCAATAAGTGGTGGAACAGTAAAACAACAAGCAGATGTTCAAAGGTATGTGTAGTACCAGCACATGTTTTAGAATTCCATGACTGATTGACCCAATGTCAGGATGATGTAAATTGATAGTCTCCATATGACTTAAATACAGTCAGCAGTGTATAGTGCGCCCAGGATAATGTGAAAGGCGGGAAAAATTGGTATAGTCCACAAAGGTGGATTAAAATTATGTGCACGGTTTATCAATGATGTTTTGAGTACATTACTGACCTTATCTGTTTATTTAAAAGATTTGTAAAACCAATTTTGCCACAGTTGACCGAACCACTTAATGTTTGTAAATATCACATTATCCTGGGCGGACTATAGCAATACCATGTGACTTTTGGCTACAGTTACAAGAAGAAATTTGTAAACATTGGAAAATAAACTAGCCAGAACTATTTTATTTCTTCGTCGATTTCTTTGAATTTTCATCAGCTGTGCCGTTTTGTCCATTACCCTGTGAAACCCTGGAACGTGTAGGTTTCACAGGGTAATGGAAAAATCGGTAATGCTGCTGAAAAAATCTTATATTTCATTGAAAGCAAATAATTTCCCCCTTAGCGTGGCGTATATTTCATAGAAATCGATGAAGAAATAAAATACTTATGGCTATATTTGTGTTCCAATGTTTACAAATTTCTACTTGGAACTGTGGTATTGCTACACTGGTCAGGGGATTTTATTAACCCAAAGGAAAAAGTTTGTCCAAAATTTATTTACTGCAAAATCACTTATTGTTGTGTTTTTGATAAAAAAGCATTTTGTTGGCTCATAAATTTATGGATTACAAAACCTGAAATGGTAAACAGATGTTCGATATTTGTGAGGTTGATTAATAGTGGGGATGTTAACAACGTAATCGGTGGGATGAGTCAGTGCAATAATGAAATCAACGAAAATTCAACTCCCTAGAAAAATAATGATTTTACAACTTGTTTAAATTATGAATCATTTATATTTTGGTTCAATAATCTGCCTGTTCATTTATTTCGACTTCATTATATGATTGCATTCTTTGTCAAAATTTGATTTATTTCAAACAGAGTCATGTAATTATTTGTTTTAGGTTTTATGATGCTTGTAGTTTGTCTAACATACTAAGTCAGTTACGTGAGACCAGGTATAAGCTAGAGACAGGTTCAATGTCAAGTAGTGTAGATATGTTAGCTGATGTTGATAACCAACTTGCTGATGTTCATGGATCCATCAATGTGACAATTTCACCTGATGATGTCAAACTTGACTCCAGTGGTTAGTATCTTTAACAGTGCTTGCTAATATCTATGTTCAGTTTTCAATCAACATGTTTTCACTATTTGATAACTTCTTTAAATTGTAGAATTTGTTATCTAAGAAATAGTTCCCTTATCAAAAAAATTTACTAAAAAGCAAGTATATATCATAAGAAAAAATCAAAATCTCCTAGTAACCTCAAAGGTCCTCATTCCTTGATAGTTGGGATTACGGTGACACCTCATTTCTCATGAGTTCCGATGACGTCATCATCGTGCACTTCGGTAAATATCAACAAAAGCTTTTTGTAATTGGCAAACAAAAAAAATGCTAAAATTGCATCTAAAAATGGTAAAAATCCTACAAATTCGCTCATGTGTGTAAAATAATACATTTTCTTTAAGATTTCAATGTATAGTCACTTGAATGTTCCAATTGTTCCACAAAACTTACTTTAACAATTGTGTAAATTCGTCTGAAAGGTACCCGGATGTTTGATTGACATTTTCACGCCGGAGGTAAAGAAATTGACACAAAATCTTGTAAGATTTACTTCCCTTGGCAGAATGTCACCGGAATGAGGAACATCTAAAAAATGGCGGTCAATTTTGACTGTATTGATTATTTAATGTCAATCATTCGTCAATATTATTGCAACTACGATAAAAGATGATGCAATATGTTGAAAAAGGATGGTTCTATCAAAGTATGAGAAGTTTCTTACAGAATTTGTTAGTTTTTGAACATTTTTTTGCACATTGATGCTTATCCCACCGGAATGAGGACCTTCGAGGCTATTATTTGCATTAGCATAACGATATGTATTTCTACTGACATCACAACAGTTACTGTGAGTCTCTAACTAGCAAGAGGCACAGGCCCTTGATGGTTTTTTTTGGTTCAGAAATTTTTTTAATCTAAAACACCTCAATTGCATTGGTCAGTTATTGATCCATTTGTCCTACCCCTATATATCTTATAGTCATTAATGTCATAATTATTGTCATGTTTGTACATGTACTTATAGTATTGGCATTAGAATGTTCCATGGTGATTTGTTAAAAACTGTAAATGAAGGAATCACTGCCTCGATGGCCTAGTGGTAGAATGAGCATCCACTTCAAGCGCAGGAGATTCCCGGTTCAATCCAAGGCTACTTCATACCAAAATGGTACCTGTAATTCCCTTGCTAGATGCTCTGCATAAAAGGGAAAGCTTCTCTCTCAAACCCTCATGACAATGGATACCATCAGGAATAGGGTGTCAAGAGTGATTAATATAAGTTGTAAGAACTTGCTTCATTATCGACCTAAAATAAATTTGAATACATAAAAAGTATGCGCTAAAATAAATTTGTATAAACTAAATGACTCACAGACTTGTATAAGAAATCTCTTACCACTATTCTCTTGTTTAATTCAGCAATTTGCTTTTGGTTTGTAGATTGCAACAAGTTTTGCGAAGAATGGGCAAATGCTTTAAACAGGCCAGAATTTGAAGAGAATCCTACAAAACAAAAACAAGTCATTGAGGCATTTAAATTAAAGGTGAGTCCGTTTACATGTGCATAAAAGGTTAATTTGATAAAGTTTTCATCAGTATAAATTGCATTTGTCCTGTAGCTCACAGAATAATGAACTGCTCTAGAAGTGGCACTCGTCTCCTGTCAGTCACTCTGTCACCACTCTACCACAGAGAAACGTGGGGGTCTTTGCTCACCTGAAAAAAAGCAGGCACCTCATTTTGTTTTTCATTGGTCAAAATACAAATTGAATTAACTGATACTGTTTAGTCTAATTGAACAATTTTAATTATTATACACATGTTTAACATTCAAGTAGTAATGTTAAGTCAATATATTTCCTACTATGTACTTGTATTAATACTAATACTAATATTTACTTTTATGTGAATTTCAGTTTATTCAGACTATGAACACATTAAAACGACTCCTCAGGGAAGCAGAGAATGATTACTATGCGTTATACAGGTATATTACATAAATATGGTGAAACAATATATTAACATATATTAAAATCTGAAAATGTCTAAATATGATTTTGCTGTATTATTAATTTTCATGTTTAGACCCCGATGAAGGCTTAAGTATTTAGTTGTGTGGTTCTTCTTACGCCCTTGATTTCCTACACAATATCATAATTATGCCCCGCTCTGCTCATGTATGTTGGCCAGACTTGTCTGTTGCTGTGTTAGGATCTTCAAACTGTATGGAAAAGTTGATCATGATCCAGAGCTACAGATAAGGTTTTAGTCCTTTGGGTATTTTACCCCCAAGTTTCAATTTTAATTGGGTTTTGACAAATTTTAATTGGGTATTTAACAAAACTCATAGGGTAAATGATCTTTTATGTACTCTTTTTCACTACAACATCATTTTCTATTTGGGTATTTCAGATTGTCTTTGCTTTTTCTTACTCCCTCCTCTCAAAATCTATTGGGTTTTAAAGAAAACTAATTGGGTAATTACCCCAATATGCAGCTTATCTGTAGCTCTGCATGATCAGAAGATGGGACAATGATTTTGAGGTCAAAGGTCACCCATGACCTATAACATAGATGGCTGCCATGGGAGTGTATCATCATTATTACAACCATCTCTTTGTTTTCATTGTTATAGATATATGCTTGCAATTAAATAAAGTAAGCTAATGTATGTTTTCCCTGTATACTTCAGGTCCTATGTGTTTTTGAGAGATTCGGGCAATAGTGAAATATTACTTCACTTTGTTACAACAGAGGGTGCGTCCGATACTGCCAATGTTTTATGTGTTCTCAAAGAGTTTCTGCAGGAACAAACAGTTTGTTAAGATAGTCATTAAAAAATGTACCTGGAAATGGTTCAAGACAATGTGCAATATACATGTGTATACTCTGTTGCTGTAAAACCATGGATGTTCATGGGGCTAAATTGTAAAAATGGCAATTTTATGTGGTCATCAATTTTTAAAAGAAAGTTAAAATAGGAACAAAATTAATTAATTTCCTACAAATAAGCAATGTTTTTACTTTAATTAGTTGCATTCCATGCTTTATACATACATTTTAATGTGCCAGGATGTTCACTCACATGACTACTATTTATCATGAGATCGGCAGATAGTAAAGTAGTCTGTAGAAAAATTAATTCCTTCAAATTTTGATAATGTACGAATGTATTGAACAGGCTTACCTTATACGTTTGGAGCCAACAAGTGGCAAATTATCACAAAAAAATAATTAATTTTAATTGTTAAAAGTTCTCACAAATAGAACTTTACTGTAACTAAGATTTTTATTGACTTTGAATATGGATGGTTTTACTTGTTGAAGTGAGTAAGTGTGAATATTTATGGTTGTGAACACATTGTGTCTTGTCTGTGATATAAAAGTTATAAAATTGTTTATCTTACAGGTATTTAATTCTTGTTACTGTTTTGAAAAAAAATCACTACATGTATATATGCAGCTTGATTATTCCAAGAATAAGTATTCTTCTTACTAATTGCAGTGTTATGACATGTTGAAGTGTCACATGTTAGGCAACTTGTCCTGTAGATTTATGTTATGATGATTATTGATTTGTCATAAATTTAAACAGAGGTCAAAAGTGGGTTAATCTATTACCAGTAGTATAAGTTGTAACAAATTATTTTTACTTTGGTGTTTGTACATAATGTATTATTGAATGTTAATTGTATGCTTTAAGTTATCATGAAGCCTAGGGGACCAATTAGAAAGTTTGTTTTACGTGTGTAGTTAGTGTTCATGGTTGTCATTGAAGTAATTGTTGATTTGATGTTCCGTGTGATGGTAACATTGGTTGTAATGAATGCCAAAATAGCATTTATAATTGTTGTCTATTTTTTGTTGGCTACTTCTCATATTTTTGTTTGTAGTTATAAATTAGTGATTTATATAACGGCATGTACAGCTCGCTGAAGATAACTCTAGCCTAATCAATAATAAACATGGAAAATATAAACACTGCACAGTTGACTGGCCACTTGTAGCGTTGATCGAAAGAGTATATGCATTAAAAGTGATTATGCACATGATTGAACCAAAAAATGGACATTGAAAGTGCATTTAAATAGTCCCCTACCAGTTTTTGACCAGAGGTGCTCTCCCTCCTTCAGTCAGTCCACCTGTCCGTCAAAAAATCTGGATCCTGACAACTCAAACAGTTTTCAAGCTAAGTTTATGAAATTTGGTATGTGGATAGGGTGCATTTAGGGGATTATGTATGTCTAAATCCTTTTTTATTCTGATAAAAATTGTGGTTGTCATGGCAACAGAAACATGGCTTAAAACCAGTAGGGAACTTCTGTATTGCTTGCAATTCTTAGTGACTTGTATTTATTTGTAAACAAAGGCTAGTGTTATCATTGGTGAACTATACCAGTACATGTTTACCATATTGTTATTGTTTGACAGAATTTACCAGAGACAGAATATTCTGTAAATCACCATTGATAATTACCTCTATGCCACTGACTAGTTCAAGAAAATAGTCAAACTGAATGTATTAACTATAAAAATAAGGGTTAGAATCGTTAAATTTCCAATGAAGAATTGCAAAAGATAATCCAATTATCAATCTGTGGTTGACACTAAACAATGTACGAGAATATTATCAAACGTCTCTGTTCAAAAATATATTTAGTTGATGAATTGTTTTGGTAATAGTATATTGTACATGTTAATTTTTGTGTCGCCTGAAAAGGCGACATATAGGTGTTACTTTGCGGCGGCGTCACAAATTGCTTGTCCGGAGCATAACTTTGTGACCTTAAGTTCAAATGACTCAAGATTTGGTATGCATGTTTCTTACAATAAGCTGAAGTGCAGTGCGCAAGAACCATAACTCTATCTGTCATAGTTTTGAATTATTTCCCTTTAATTGATTTTATTAGAGCATTTCTTGTCCGGAGCATAACTTTGTCACCTTAAGTTCAAAAGACTCAAGATTTGGTATGCATGTTTCTTACAATAAGCCGAAGTGCAGTGCGCAAGAACCATAACTCTACCTGTCATAGTTTTTGAATTATATCCCTTTGATTGATTTTATTAGAGCTTTTCTTGTCCGGAGCATAACTTTGTCACCTTAAGTTCAAATGACTCAAGATTTGATATGCATGTTTCTTACAATAAGCCGAAGTGCAGTGCGCAAGAACCATAACTCTACCTGTCATAGTTTTTGAATTATTTCCCTTTGATTGATTGTATTAGAGCATTTCTTGTCCGGAGCATAACTTTGTCACCTTAAGTTCAAAAGACTCAAGATTTGGTATGCATGTTTCTTACAATAAGCCGAAGTGCAGTGCGCAAGAACCATAACTCTACCTGTCATAGTTTTTGAATTATTTCCCTTTGATTGATTTTATTAGAGCATTTCTTGTCCGGAGCATAACTTTGTCACCTTAAGTTCAAATGACTCAAGATTTGGTATGCATGATTCTTGCAATAAGCTGAAATGCAGTGCGCAAGAACCATAACTCTACCTGTCATAGTTTTTGAATTATTTCCCTTTGAATGATTTTATTAGAGCATTTCTTGACCGGAGCATAACTTTGTCACCTTAAGTTCAAATGACTCGGATTTGGTATGCATGTTTCTTGCAATAAGCCGAAGTGCAGTGCGCAAGAACCATAACTCTGCCTTGCATCGTTTTTGAATTATTTCCCTTAGATTGGTTTAATTTGAGCATTTCTTGTCCGGCAGATAACTTTGTCACCAAGAGGTTGAATGACTTGAAATTTGGTATGCATGTTTCTTACCAAAAGTCCAAGTGCAGTACACAAGAATCGTAACTCTACCTTGTGCCATTTTTGATTTTTGTCCCTTTGATTGATTTTATAACAATTTCTTGTCTGTGGCATAACTTTGTCACCATAAGTATTAATGACTCCAAGATAGGTATGCATGTTTCTTGCTGTGACATCACTTTGTTTTTTTAGTTCAGATGACTAGAGAACTCTTGTGAGTCGATATGTAGCCCAACTGGATAGTTTTCCATGACAAATGTGCATGTCGTCAGGCGACACATGCGACTCGCGGAGCTTTTATTAGCTTTACATTTTTCTTACACAAAAATATCAATTTTTCAAAGACTATCAAAGGTATCTGCTTGAAACTCCGCATAGTTATTCACTGTCACAAGGGAGTCCGTATTGATAAAGCTGGTAACCCTGTGACCTCTTATTTATTAGTCCCCTACCGGTTTTTGACCGGAGGGGACTATAGGTTTGCCCTCCGTCCGACAGTCTGGACGTTAGTCCGTCCGTCAAACAATCTGGATCGTGACATAACTCAAAGAGTTTCCAAGCTAGGTTTATGAAACTTGGTATGTGGATAGGGGGCAATGAGGGGATTATGCACGTCTAAAAATATTTCGATTCTGACAAAAATTGTGGTTGCTATGGCAACAGACACATTGAAAACTTACCGGTAGGGGACTTCTGTATTGCCTGCAATTCTTAATGACTTGTTATTTAAGAAATAAAAATCTGTTTGCATATTTTGTCGGTAAATAAAACACGGGCAGGAGTTTGAATGCGGAAATATTTTTCGCATCCGGAATGAAATCCCGTGTTTTATTCACCGACAAGAACAGAGTTTTTATTTCTATTCTAAAAACGATAATATCCCATACTATTTAACAGTGCACATTCCATTTTCACCTATTTGACATTGAACATAATTCCATGCTGAAATTGAGTCGCTTATTAGCTGGTACAATTACCTCCCTCGTTAATGAAAACGACCTTCGTATTTTTCTGAAGGAAATAACACATTTTAGATGCATCATAGCTGTAACACTGGATACTCGTGCAACTTGCCTTGTTCGCGACTTGTTGAAGTTTTTACTATAAAGTTTACGTTCATTCATTTATAAATATGTCACGTGAAACAGGGCATAAATAGTAACAGCCAATTTGACAGGTATATTTTATTGCTTGGTTTGCTCTATGTGTTTATGGATTAATCCACAGATCGTGTTAGAATAATAATCATATTAATCATACCAAAAGCAATACTCGATTGAAGCCCAAACAGTAGTGGTGACCTTGTTTTGTTGATTACACTGAATTGCACTGCATCCTGGCATACAAGTTCATTTTCATTATAGGGAGAAAGCTATGTCTTAGACTTTTAGAGAACATCTTTTATGCCTAAATTCTGAACTACCTTGTTTGGCAATATTGCTACCAGTGTCTAATTTAAATTTTACATATCTTTTACATAGCCCCACTTTAAAATCTAATTTAAATTTAAGCGAAAGCCAAATTTAAATCCGTTTAACAGTATTTCGGAGTCTGGATGTTTATTTTTATAAGTTCATTTCCTAGTATATATAAGTCAATGGGGGAGTGTGTTAATGTATGCACCATATCGGCCTCGCATGACCTAACACTGTGGCCCCCTTGAATGATGACCCCCCTGGAATAGCAGTTTCCCCTGGAAAATATTGCCGTGAAAAGTACCAACCAGTGTGAATCCCTGGCTGGTCCCCTCTTGGCGTGCATTGCACTGTAACTGACTGTGATCTGGTGATGAACAATGAACACACACGTGTGTACCGACAGTTGGTCCAACGGCACCAACCATTATTAAAGTCTGGTTGTAGGCCACTGCATGCTTGAAGCTTGCCTGTTTCGATAACCGGGTCTTGAGTAGGTAAATTTTGGACCCTGAGTTGACAAAGACATAATTCGAAGCCATAAATCTGAGTTAATCTTGTCCCAAGGCTGGAGACTCCGAGCTTGTCGCAGCCTGAACTGCTCATCATATGACAGCCAGCTGAAGTCGACTTGGTGATTGGCAGCCTCCCTTATAATCAATATATAGTGGACCAGCTCAGGGGTCTTGTTAGGAAATTTCCTAATATATATGCTGAGGAATTTGAGAAAAGCATCAGTCCATTTTTTAGCTCACCTGTCACAAAGTGATAGAGTGAGCTTTTGTGATCACTCTTCGTCCGTCCGTCAACAATTTGCTTGTGTAGGCACTAGAGGTCACAATTCTGACTTAATCTTTATGAAACTTGGTCACAATGATCATCTCAACAAAATCAAGGTCAAGTTCGATATTGGGTCATCCAGGGTCAAAACTAGGTCACAAGGTCAAATCATAGAAAAACCTTGTGTAGTCACTAGAGGTCACAATTTTTACCTAATCTTTATGAAACTTGGTCACACTGGTCATCACAACAAAATCTAGGTCATGTTTGATATTGGGTCATCCGGGGTCAAAGACTAGGTTACAAGGTCTAATCATAGAAAAACCTTGTGTAGACACTAGAGGTCACAATTTTGGCTTAATCTTTATGAAACTTGGTCACAATGATCATCACAACAAAATCTAGGTCAAGTTCGATATTGGGTCATCCGGGGTCAAAAACTAGGTCACAAGGTCAAATCATAGAAAAACCTTGTGTAGCCACTAGAGGTCACAATTTTGACTTAATCTTTATGAAACTAGGTCACAATGGTCATCACAACAAAATCTAGGTCATGTTTGATATTGGGTCATCCGGGGTCAAAAACTAGGTCACAAGGTCTAATCATAGAAAAACCTTGTGTATCCACTAGAGGTCACAATTTTGACTTAATCTCTATGAAACTTGGTCACAGTGATCATCTCAACAAAATCAAGGTCAAGTTCGATATTGGGTCATCCAGGGTCAAAAACTAGGTCACTAGGTCAAATCAAAGGTCTTGCATGTACTGCTATTACAGGCGAGCGACCTAGGGCCCTTTGGGCCCTCTTGTCTATGCTTGGGACTTTTTCTGTAAAGGGTTTGACTTTGGTTTCCAACTACCCTTTGTCATTCAACATAAGAATCCCCCCATGCTCGTACATAGACTCCAATTCGATGCTCCCCTTAACAGACAAGCTATATTTATATACTTATTCTGCCAAATCTTTTGGAATATCTGATCCGGTATATGCGCGGATATATCGTCCCCACCGCACCGTATTACCTCCATTCTGCTATCGATGTCAATCATGCTTGTGTAATAATGAATCAAATTATTGCCACTAACATTACTATCTAATGGAAATACAGTTCTAAATTGAGAACGCACATTATCTTCAAAGTTTGCTCAAAATCAATTAAGGAAGCCGAATTATTCGGCGTTTCACCTGGAGCAATGTCTGTGTCCTCGCTCAGTTGCACCAATTCGACGTCTTCTATCGCTTTATCCCCCGGTCTCGTCGTTTTGTGCTTGATTTAGCCCTGTCCTGGCTTCTACATCTCTTAGTACCCTTTACTTGTCCAGGCATCTTCTTTTTTACCCGGATTAAACTGGATTTAAGATTTAAACGACTTAAGCAGCTGCTAGTTTTAGGACCGGAAATGAAAAGGCTGTATGTCACATGACAACCTTGACTGACAATCGGAGAACCTCGATTGTTATAAGTCCTGTTCGGACTAGAGAATTATCGACCCACTAATTCGCAACCGGATCATAGCAAAAATAAAAATAATTATGTTAATTAAATAATTAATATTATAGACAGAAAGCTTTGTCTTAGACTTATGAAGAACATCTTTTATGCCTAAATTCTAAACTGCCTTGTTTGGCAGTATGGTAACCTGGCTACCAGTGTCTAATTTAAATTTTACAGATCTTTTACAAAGCCCCACTTTAAAATCAGCAATACCTGCCCATTGATCACAGCAGATTCCACACTGTCATCAAATACATCCTGCGAATCACTAATTATCTCATCCACATTTGTCCTACATATCGAACCAAAGTGGTTCCATTTTTTGCATTTTAGACATTATTTGATAAATACCATAATAAAAGAACAAAAACTGCATAAACTACATATGGTCTTTTTAATGCATCCGTCTGTCGTTCTCAACATTATATTAAGCTCAATCAGCGGAAATCCACTCCACACTTGTCAAAGCAAAAATCCTGTATCCAAAGAACAGTTGTGAGCTACCAAAATCCGGGCAAACCCACAACTGTATCAAAAAACTATGTTTTCAGAATAATCCAGTTGTAACCCCCTGAATAGCATAGCTCCGCCGCAAAGCTGGCCTATCACAAGTTGAAACCCCTAGATAACTACGGTAATCTAATAATTTAAAATGTTTAGTCACCATGGATACTAACCCTAACAGGGGCCATGTTTTAGAAAGTGAACTCTAAGTTGGCTGTCAGCGACCTTTATTTTTCCGCCACAAATAAATTTGACTTAAATTTATCCGCCAAAAATTAACCCAAAAACTTATGTGAAGATTGGAAATTAAACCTTGGTTACAACCGACAATTTCGACAAACAGCAGCTTAATTTAAGATAGCCCTAATCTCGTCCTTCACCGCATCCAAAAACATGGCCAAACCATCCTGGCTCAAATGAACGCCATTATTCCTGAAAAAACCAGGGATATCAGTACTTATATCTACAGATAAATAGTCCCCATCAAAATGTCTAGCCATCTGTCGACCATACCTATTCGACCGACGCCGTTTGGCATCCTCCTTCGAGCCCTTCCCCCAATTTAGCCCACCTAGAATATCAATCCATACCACCTTGTTGCGAACCACTGAAGGATGCAAATAGAAAGAAAATCACAACTGCGCACCGAACCAGTGTAATCGTAATATTTATGCGCTCGTGACATCCGGCAATCAAAACGAAAGTACAAATGGTAAACAAATAAGTTTGTTTATTCTTTAATGGAATAACCGATAATGTTTGCCCTTAGCAGGACACACTTCGTATAATTTGTGTCTTTAGTATCCACATTTCTGGCATTTGTCTTGTTTCGCAATGTCGCAGCTTGTTGACTGTTTCTATCCCGTGACTGGCCTGATGAAGTATGACCAGTCTTCTGGCCTGAGGAGTTTTGACCAGATATAAACTTCCTTGTCCCCTTCCCTCTTTTGCCAATGGCATTGACTGATGAGTTGGTGGTGCCAGTCTGGGACTGCATTTCCTGCAGTAGTGCTTGTGTGTATTCCACAGACTGGCATATTTGAAGACTTTTCTAGAGTCAATTGTTTCCTTCATTGAATAGTTTTTCACACGCCTTTGTTGATGCAATACCAAACCCAATCCTATCGCAGATCATTTCATCGTTGTCCATGAAATTGCTGTCTTTTGAGAGTACCTTGCAAAAAGTCATTCTTGTCACTGTAGGTGCTCATAGCTTTCTCAGTGACTTCAAATGTAAATCTTGACCTGATCTTGCCAGTTTGAAGACATTGTAAGACGCATTTCATTACATGACCATCAAAAAAGTGGTTTACCACTTGCCATTTACCATTTTTATGTATTGTTCAAAAATTGGGATGCGCAGTCCCAAGCTGGGTCGAACTTGTATGGAATGAGGAACAACATAACACAAGGTATTGAATTGAAAATGGGTATTTATTGGTGGAATGCCATAAAACCATTACATACAGTAAACTAATGAATATGTTGTAAAAGACATAACTGGGCGGACAATAAACGTCAAAAGGAGACACCATACCAGGGCGACGGTTGGCAATATCTCTGACAATCTCAGCATATTTCATAAGCTGAGGCGTTTCCTCTGGGAAGCGTATACTATAAACTGCTGTAAACCTGATGAAAGCAGATGTCCATGTATCTATGGACGTTATTTTCCTTGCCCTAGAAGTGGGGCATATGGAGTTCTTATCCATTTGTAAGGTGAATTTAGGGGTAGAAGGGGTATTTGTAGAAGGTAATAATGTAGCTAAGTCCACATATTCATGCCTCCAAATTTCCTTACGAATGGATTTCTTAACCTGATTATATATGGGTGTACTTATTGGTTCAGCAAACTGAACACCATTACCTGAAACTAAAGTGTTTGTGTGGGCAGTCACAGCATGTCCAACGTCCACCGTATCCTGTTCATCCTCACTCTCTGAGGATGATGCCCTTGGTAGGTCTACCTGCCTGGCTTGTCCTGAATGGTGCACCTGAGCCATGAATTGAGGTTGCACTCCTGGGATTGGTACTGATTGCCCTACTTGGTGTACAGTTTGTCTACTCCCCCCTGTCACTGGGGTTCCAGTGTCAGGTACACTATTTAGCACATTATTAATGGCACTTCTCACCCCTGTCACTTGGGTTCCAGTGTCATGTACACTATTTAGCACATTATTAATGGTACTTCTCACCCCTGTCACTTGGGTTCCAGTGTCATGTACACTATTTAGCACATTATTAATGGTATTTCTCACCCCTGTCACTGGGGTTCCAGTGTCATGTACACTATTTAGCACATTATTAATGGTACTTCTCACCCCTGTCACTGGGGTTCCAGTGTCAGGTACCCTTACATGACGCATATCATAGCTGCTGGTAGGTACATGTATAATCTGACTTCCTTCCCCTGTCACTGGGGGTCCAGTGTCGGGTAAACTTACACGCAAACGATAACTAGAGTTATTACTTACCCTAGTCACTAGGGTTCCAGTGTCAGGTATTTGGTGTGGTATATTACTATCCTGTAACGTATGATGTCTGTAGCAGAACGTTTCTGTCGTTTGCTTTGTGGTTGTGAGCAGCATATGGACTGTCTCTGGGCGGCAACCAAGGCAGCTCTAATATTTGAAATCAAACGTAGCTGACCAGCAAGTGACAGGTGGCAACCATCCAGACCGAAATTCTGATATTTGGATTCTAGCGACCAAAAACCTTTCATCCGCCATAGGTATGAACATTGATGTTCTGTATCGTTCAGCATAGATGTTAACAACTGGTTTAATTCGTCGACCCTGGCTTTGTACCACTCAGTATTAACTGGAAATCGTGTATGAATTGATGGTGTGCATCTGTGCAACACCTGCTGGACGATGACCTTAGTAACTCCGACTACAAATAACAAAGTGTCAACTAGGTCAACTATATGTTCCAAGTTGTTAAAATTTACATTTCTCACCCTTTTTATGCCCCCGTATCGATAGATCGGGAGGCATATAGTGATTCACCTGTCCATTCGTTCGTTCGTTCGTCCGTCCGTCCGGTTAACCCAAATTGACCGTTTCTTCTAGCATTAATATGGCTTGCTACAAAGCTTCCATACTTGCATGGATGTTGTATTATGAACACTCCCTACATGCCTGTATCACCTAACCCCATTTTGACCTTCATCTTGACCTAATTTTGGACTTAGACTTGTTTATGGACAAGGCTTCCACAGGGGGCATAAGCGTTTATTGAACGCAGTCTTGTCTTCTTCATCTCACTTACAATCTCTGATGAAAAACTCTTGCAATCCATGTCAGCCATATTGGAACCAGGAAGTGGAATTATGGGAATGTTGTATAGGCTTAACACCAGTGTTAAAATGTAACACCAGTGTTAACTAACAGTTTCAGCAACAGCAATTTAACGCAGTGTTAGCTTACGCTCCTATTTTTAACAGTCAATTAATCTAACGCTATGTTAAATTTAACGCTGCTTTGAGCAACCGGGCCCAGATCTATAACGACACCAAAACATATTTGTCAATCATTGTATTTCAGTCACATAAAACACTCTATGACAGTACTTACCTATTGTCACATACTCCTGTGTGTGTATCTTCTTATAGTGCTGTCCAGATATTTGTACCTTTGATTCCCAACATTGAGTGCGTACAAAGCTCTGCTGTAGTTTCCACGTTTGAAAAGTGTAAACAAGGCCTCACAATGTTTTGTTGCGGCACGGTCACATGCTAAACTTGATTAATCAAGCCATTCTAAAAAATTACCGGATTAAGTTCTTTTACATACACAAACACACAAATTAATATTCTTTGAAAGTGTTTCAAATTTGCTGTCCAGAAATAACTCCTAATAATAATTAGCTACTGATTAGCAGAACAGAACATTTTCATTTCATCATCATACTTAAATATGACCAGCATGGGTTCTATAGTTGATGGATAAGATGACAGTAAAATATTTAATAGATCTACCTGCGTTATTGCCTTAATCTGCTTACTTCTGCCACTTTTCCTTTCCAACAAATCACCTAATCAGCTTCACCAGATACCCGATGGCCTACCTAGTAAGCCTATATCGCTCCACGACCTGGTCGTCCGTCAAATGGTCCAAACTAACCCCCCTGTCCTTAAATACTTGATCAGAACGCCTGTGAAAAAACATTGTGCCGGCCATATTTACGAACGTTACGAATGCCTTCGTCCATTCATAGCTTTTGGCTGCATTCTTACGAATTCTTAGCGTCTTCGTTCGTACGAAAATATTGTTAAAACGCTTACACGTTCGTACGAAGTTTGTATGCAATTCTTACGAAAAGAATGTTGATAAAATGGTCCCAATAAATACATTCATAAATAAACGTGAAAGGTGAATAGGATATGAAATTTAGAAAAAATAAAGGGAAAGAAGAAGGACCGTCGAAATTTAATCTAAAGCCGGAACCCAGAAAGCAGCATAATGTGAATCAGGTGACTGGTAACTCTCTAGCCACTGTTTCAAAACTAGTAAATTTATTGGTGACTTATACTTCTTAAAACATGCCAAACTATTGCTTTGAGTAGTGACCTCTCCCTGGTCTAGCATATGGCCTCAATCTTGGAAATCTATCCCGTGACTGACTGTGAAATGAGTTTGAGGAGCCCCGAACTGAGGGTTTGATTGAAATGACGTGCTATTATTATACGATTGACCAGCATCACTCCTTATGGAGAATCTGGATGTGCTAGACCTAGGAGTGCAGTTGACAACCGGGTGGTTTCTGTTGCAATTATAACATGAATGGTTAAATTTACAATTTGGCCATGAGCACCAACCTTTATTGAACGCTATACAAATGTTTGAAGCTTTCAAAGTTGCTGTCAACCATGTATTAGGTTCGGACTGGGACTTCCTGCTTCTCAGCCATAGGTCCTGATTAATCTGATACAAGGGTAGGGACGTCAGGGCTAGCCTACTCCCTGAATTGCTGGTCATATCTCTTCCAGAAGGACCCCCCCCTGTTATGAGGCGCATTCCTGGATAACAAACACATATTGTAATAGTTCATGGGTTTTGTCTGGGTGGGCTGATAAATATATCAACATGAAAATTGTGCATGTGTCAGTCCATCTTTCAATGGAGCTTATGTCCTCTTTACACTCTTTGGACCTACATTCCATATGACCATTTTTAGCTTGACTTTTCAAAGAAAAAAAATGCAGCTATTGTCGTGACGGGATCGTGTGGGTTGGTTAAGTTTATTGTCATAGTCATTTTCTCTGTCAATTACTCAAACACTATCAAATGTATCAGCTTGAAACTCAACATAGTTTTTCACTATCACAAGGGGAGTTCATACCATTAAGGCTGGTAACTCTGTGACCTATATTTATGAGTTATCTACCCTTGTTACTCGTAGAATTTTGACTCACAGATAAGCAAGGTTACTATCAAGTACGAGAAGGCGAGCATCCAGCACTCGTAGGCGGTGCTCTTGTTGGAAATAGAGAGAGTGCTTCCGGTCGAGTAATCGTTGAATTCCACCACACCCTTCGATAATAATGCTTGATTAATGTATTTGCCTTCACAAATGCGCTGCATCATTGAAGCAGGCACGTGCATGGCGATATCATCGCCTGACAGACGAGGAATATCCCCGTCATGGGGTAAATAGAATAAGACATTCTGAGTACCGAGTGAAATGAGTCTAGCTTCATGGGCCTGATACCCATCTTTATTGTGAATTGATTCGTTGATGCCAGGGGCTGTACTGGTTGCTAAGCTCTAGTCAGATTCCGCAGCCCCACATGGGACCATGGCCTTGGCCCTCAGTATTTGTTCAAAATCAATAACCGGGTTTGTACACGCACCCACTTGTCGTCCGTCTCTTGACCTGCGTCAAAAGCTGGTCTTGCTCGCTTTGATGGACCATTAGTGGCGCTAGGCATGCCCCTCTTCTTTGTTCCTCGACCACGGGACAAAAAAAATATACCACTTTAGCCCCCTGTGGGGTTAAAGTTTTTTGGTGAAAAACAAAAAACATCGTTCATCCATGTGTTTACAGTAAATCATGATCATGTAGACGCTTGAAAAAAGTAGTCTGTCCTTAATATTCCAACTGCTTGAAAAAAGTAGTCCGTCATAAATAGTCTTCAATAGACATTTATCAGTTAATCCGAATCCGATGTTGAATTCCGAATCCGACAAAGAGACGGTTGTAACAAAGGGTGATGTCAAAATAAATTTGATTTAGGACGTGCTAATTCAATACATTGATTTTCGGGATACATATCCATGAAAACCTACCATGTTTTACTTTCAATATACAGTTTACACTTTTTAATTTTTATTCAACAGGTAATGTTTATGTAGTACTTGAAAACATCGCAATTTGTTTATTTCTAAGACACATCCACTAGTAGTAATTTTAACTTCGCGGAATAACTCATATATATACATGTACAGTATGTATTATATTTATACATGTAGAGTGTATTGTGTAGTGAGCAATGGCACACCAGTGTGATTGATTGTTTTCTTATTCTGGTTTAAAATAAGTTATCATCAATTTGACAGTTACATACGACGGCAGGTTGATATAACCAGTTTTACTGGACTGTAATCTAAACAACTAACATAGCTAACACACCCTTCCACAAGGAACCAGCTTCTCCACGTATGGAGGAATATCGGCATTGTAACACTTGTCAATTTAGTATAGAATGGTATGACCTGCCGCAACCAGAAATCGAACCTGTCAACGTTTCATATCGTATTAATTGTGCAAAGGGTATCTTCGCCCAGGTGGAATTTCAACGTCAGCATCGTTAGGAACGAGTCTGGCAATGCTTCTAAAACTGTGACGATGGTTGTGATATAGTTACCGTCATACCGTATCCTTGATGTCTACATATTGCAGGTCTCCGTTCTATATGACATTCACGCAATATCAAAAGTGTTTTTCTTCACCAGCTTTGTCGTCGAAGAACTGTGCCCTAACGCCCGTTTCAGACGTAAACACACAAACAATTGTGTTTGGTCGATATTCTTACAGCCTAAGATCACAAGAATCTCGTGCACGCTTTACACCAACGTTTATACAATACTAAAGCAGATGTAACGGCATCTTTTCAAACTTGTTAAAATTGCAAGATTTATTGGTGTAGTGTATATAGTCAAAAGAACATAGAGCTAACATGTACGATTGAGGCAATGTAAATTTCAGAACCGCTTTCGCAGAGTTTCCCATCCACCTAGAGATAAACTGGTTGGTACACCAGAAGTAGTCTCGCGTGTATGGGTGCTATACCACAGTAAAAGAACACACCAGTCTATTCGGAACTTGAGATCTAGGGCATCGAACCCGGATTCCTTGTACATGTATCACATAACTGTCTGCAGCTTTTCCGAAAGATTAGAATCTATAGTGCGCTGCTACTGTGTAATATATATTTGCAAATAAAAGAAACTGCACTATAGCAATAACCCACTGCACTTTGGTCAGAAGAGTAAATTCCATCTCAAGTGTAACATACACGTTGCTACCTCCTCCTTAATTATAGGAGAAAATTATGTTTGATACATGAGTTCTTATTGTATTCATGTAAAACATTTTGAAATCGTCCCTACGTAAACCACGAAATCACACTGTATCGGCAAAACGCGATGGGTCCGGTTTAACGACGTGGGTACGGCTAACGTAACGAAAATGATCCGGCTAAAAAATGGTGGATATCAACAATAATACGCTGGTGAGTGTAACCTTTTTGCGTATATTGTATGGTTATTCTTGAATTCTGAAGACAGGAATACTCTTACGGAATGCCCAAGTTTGTCCTGCATGCTCGTAGCTACTTGGTTTTGTCTTTCATCAATGCATATGCACGTAATGCGCGTTGAAAGTTGTGATTCAACCGTAAACAATGCAAAACAGACATGAAATTCGGACATTTTAGACAAATTAGACAAAGTAAGAGCTAACCGAGTCTAAACTATGTACTTGCATGTATTGTAGGGTTACATTTCTTTCCCAGATACTCATCTTTTATTAATAATATATTTATATAGGTCATAATCTAACGTTTTCAAAGTTGAACGAATCAGGGTCCGGTTGTCGATACAACGCAAATGGTACGGTTCGCTTTTACAATTATATTTTCATCGGCATTATGTACAGATATGGACATTACTTCATTTCTCACGTGTAATATTATTTTGAACAAAACGTCTTCATAAAGGACTTAGCTCAGTGGTTACACACTGGACTGTCTATCCAGAGGTCGTGGGTTCAATCCCCGGCATTGGAACTTGACATTTCTGAAATTCTATTCGTAGTATTTTCCTGCTATATCGGACCATGTGGACTGCAAATTATCTGGTGAAAGGTGCCAGTAAGCTGTGTGTATCGGTGCTATACACCGGGCACATTAAAGAACCAGACTGTTTGTTCGAAATAAGAGCTAGGCGCATGCCTTCGGGTGCTTTCTCTCAGTCTGTCCCTCTGGTCCGATCATGCTGTATCTGCACCGGTAGGCCCCGTGATGCACCTGCGCCCTAGTGACTGCAACATTCTATGTGAAGCGCCTTTGTACGTACGTTCGCATGAAAAGGGCGCTATATAAATCTAGTATATTTATTTATTTTATTTAAAGGACACCTCTGATAGTTTTTTTATTATAAAAACGTCTTTTAAAACCCCATGGATAATAACATATACATACACGTATTGACATTTTTACGAGATATTGAGCTAATGCTCTACCTGTTTTTGTTTATATTTTGTAGGGATCGCAGCTTCGGCTAGTGTAATAAAAGAATGACCACACCACACAAAAAGACTGGAACATTGAAAGGAATTTGGATGAAGCCCCGTGCGGAAAAATATTTTAAATGTGATGAATCCAAAATTTACCCGCTAGTTAAAACGAGCAGGATATCAACTTAGAAATCACGTGTAATGTGCATGTACTGTATGGATACTACTAGTTAACACAAAGTTGGAGTATGCATATTATTTATTTTGCATTTCTTGCTGCAGTTGTTAAATAACATACATCAGAATCACAGAAAAATAAACACTTCATTTAGCCGCAACGGATATGACGTTACAGGAACTGACATCCGTGTTTGCTAAGACAATTGCATCCGTTGAAAACTGTACCAGCTTTTGAAACGTATATAGAGTAAACTCAGATAATTTGAAACATTGTGCCTATGTTTAAAACCACTGTACATATTTCATAATTATAAATTAACATACTATAATTCCATTATACGTGCGAACCAAGTACAATGGTGATGAGATTTCATGAGCCTTTCAAACCTTTATTTAAAACGTTCCCGAATTTCCTATATTTCAGCAACTTTAACGAACAAAATATCCAATGCATTCATAGTATTCTTCTAGAGTTATGAATGAATACAATTTGCTAACAGTCGAGCTTAAGACAATAAGTCGTAGTGCAATGCAATGTTTTCCCCCATGTATGTTTAGTAGTGGGGAAGCAACCACATCCCAAGGAATTAGACAGGACTATCTGCACATGGGAGGGAAATTTGACAATGAATTCCAAAATTCAATCAATCCAAGTATAATTATCATATATAACCCCCCCCCCCCCCCTATTAGTGAAAACATTGACAAGTGGATAGAGCGCTATACTCTACACAAACCAGCCACGAAAGGTATCTGCATTGAACTCTCGACAAAAGAATACATCATAAAATAAGGAACATAGAACAAAACAAGATCAAGTTTGGAGTGATGGGGTTTTAATAGGTGTATATGTTACATAATTAGAATATTAATTGACTGTTGACCATGTATATATATATGTAATTATTTTTTCTTGTACATTTTGTATCTTTGTTTACTCATCGGAATAATACCTAATGTATTTCAAATAAACTGTAAACTGTTCGATTTGTGCATTATTTTTTTCAATAATCTGAACATATAATATGTTCTGGATGTGATTGTTTTTTCGACACGTTTATCCCAGGAAAAATGTGATCATATCATGTGGTATGTGACATAATTTTGGGGGTTAAGAATTTAACGCAAGTAACGTAACTAATTTATTCTTAGACCGATTTAACGATATTTACTCGGAACTCGAGCCAAATTTGAGTACTGTCCATGCGACGTAATATTTTTCTACAAAAGGACTTCTGTCGAATCGACTTGATAGCAGTTGTGTTGTTTTCAAGAATATTAGTTGGCATGGATAGCACCTATTCTGGGGTTAAGCATCAAGAGTGTCTTCGATCAAAGAATAAAGTACCTACGATTGTTTTTTTTTAGATTTTTACTTGCGTTCCTAGCCAACAATTACGTCACATACCAAGTGGAATGTCTACTTTGATGATGATGAACTAGTTACATACAATAGCAGTGTAGCAATACAATGTGACTTTGACATCACCAACTGCTACCAATCCAAGACGGAATTTGTCTCGCTTCGGAAGCAAAAATAGCGGTATTTTTTTATATACCAGTTTCTATGAAACATGCGCAAGTCTTAAGGAAAAGGAACATTTCCTTGAAAAGTAGCATCCCTATCAGCAGTTGGGCCGTTTTCTCCAGCACCCTGTGAAACATTGGAAAGGAAGACGACTTTGCGGTAAAACTTTTGCCACACTGGGTACATTAATGTCTTTCAAAATGTTGTCCACGACTTAGTCTTTGCCTAGACATGGTCGAAATAAATATGAATGTCTTTGCACATAGGTCACATTGGAGCCTTGTTTTCCCCCTGAAAATAAATAAAAAGAAGAATCAGTTGATTGGTTGTACATACACGTTCATATCGATGTCTGCATGTCAAAATATCTACATCTAGAAAAATATTCAAGTCAACTTTAAAGATTCATCTATGACAATCTATTCTTTATCTATAAATGTGCAACCAGACCGAGGCTCTAACCCATTGTTCAGCAGTAAGTGCAATATGTGAGGGCATGTTAATTATTCAGTTATACACAAGCAACAAAAAGTAGAAAATGATGGTAAAATTAATCAGAGTAATACAAGAAAATGACATTGCAATAGTTGTTATGGCGAGTAAAACACGAGCCGGACCATTTTCGTTGTATCGACAACCGGACCATGATTCGTTCAACTTTGAAAACGTTAGTTTTGGCATATATAAATACATTATTAATAAAAGATGAGTATCTGGGCAAGAAATGTAACCCTACAAAACATTCAAGTACATAGTTTAAACTCGGTAAGCTCTTACTTTGTCTAATTTGTCTAAAATGTCCGCATTTCATGTCTGTTTTGCATTGTTTACGATTGAATCATAACTTTCAACGTGCATTACGTGCATATGCATTGATGAAAGACAAAACCAAGTAGCTACGAGTATGCAGGACAAACTTGGGCATTCCGTAAGAGTATTCCTGTCTTCAGAATTCAAGAATAACCATACAAAATACGTAAAAATGTTACACTCACCTGCTGATTATTGTTGATATCCACCATTTTTTAGCCGGATCATTTTCGTTACGTTAGCCGTACCCGCTTCGTTAAACCGGATCCATTGCGTTTTGCCGATACAGTGTGGAAATAGCATTCGGATTCGGATTAACTGATAAATGTCTAGTAGTCAGGAACCAGCATGCTTGCAAATAGTAAATCAACTATTGTATATGAGATATATTTATAGACAACAAATTTCTTTTACTTGCTATTATTTTATATTCACATAATTATATATAGTATAGCACATTGCATAATTCAAATATACAGTATACAGTAGTACTTGTAAATGACAAGCCGTAACAACAAGCTATAGTCAGCAATAAGGTACACAAGCTCTGATAATATGACACATTATAGCACTCACGATGTTATATCTATTTCTTCTTTGTCAGTTTCTTTAATTTTTATTTTGTTAGGTATTGGTTCAACAAAATCATCGTCTGAACTGAAGAGGCACACATAATTATCTTTAGTATATATATTTGAGCACTTCCTCTTGGGTCGATTACTCTCCACTTTCCTCTGGATATACCCTTTTGGGCATCTGACGTTGTCTGTCTTCTTAACCGGAGTTAAGTCACTGTCGCTCGATCGTAACAGCTGGGATATTCAATCTCTTTTATCCAGGCTTCGTTGACTGGTGGTTGGATTAATTGTACTGGGTCCTGGTACTGAAAGTATAAATATTGAAATTATAATGAAGTAATTTCAATGGGTCTGCAAGTAAAGCCAATAGCCACGTTCAGGCATCAGTATGCACTTGACTCAGTGATAAAATGAGAAAATACCAAAAAAGTATTAATTTTGATGATAATAGAGCGCCTCGATGATACCATGCATACGGCCCTAGAAGCCTATGTTTGTTATGATACACACAGAGGATTCAACAACCACATAGCAAGTAGAAGTTCAAAGAAACTCTTATTATTGGACACGTTAATAAAGACACAGTGGTTTTCCTTTGTAACTGTACGCATTATGATAACTCTTTTACTGGTGTCAGAAGGTCTTATTATTCCTTATAATGAAGTTAGGATTCACAGGAAAATATTCCACATAATTATGTTAAACGTATGAAAAATATACGTTTTACGTACGGTTGAATACGTACGTAGTTACCCAAAAAAGCACACCGTATGTAATGTATAACGTATGTAAAACACATGGTTAAAGCAAAATAGCACACCATATACGTTTTACGTATGGTTAATACGTACATTTTACGTATGAAAATTAAACTTTCTTTAAGGTCTTGAAGTTCTGTTACTGTATTGAAAAATATGAAATAAGAAATTAAATAACATGATGCCTTGTAACTTCATTTTCTTTCATTAGTTTGAGTGTGGCACTCAGATTCAATAATTACATTTACACCTAATAAATAGTGCACAACAGGACTTTTTCTAGTTGTAAAATATCCCTAAAAGGGGATCACTATAATATTTGTAGATAGATCACTGTAATTTCTCAATATTTCGACCTAACAAGGTCTTCTTCAGGAGGATGAAACACTTTAATTTTGTTCACATTGTTTAGCTGTAAGTAGCATGGATGCATAGCTTGTAATGACGTTATGATGCATCTCCATGATGTCATGACGTCATTTCCCGCAATATTGAAAGATATGACGTCATGACGTTACTTCCCTGGAATTTAGTCCAGATGGGAATTTGGTGTTGAGTTTATTGATCCAGTCACTCTCTTTAATGAGGCGGAGTGACTTGGATCGGCCACAAACTTTTTCCAGTACAGCATGTGAAAGAACGGTCTATGTTGGTGAAACTGGTAGGGAGTTGAAAGAAAGAATGGAGGAACATCTGCGAGACATTCGACTCAACAGAGAAAGGGCAGTATCTTTTCATTTTAATTGTAAGGGGCATTCAATTAAGAATCTTAAGGTGTCTATTCTGGAAAAAGTTTGTGGCCGATCTAAGTCACTATTATTTATAACACTAAATCAGTTAATTAATATTTCAATATGTTGTTACCTCAGCCATGTGTCCCTCCCACTGATTGGCATTAGTTCCCGACATCTTCCGGAAATAGTCCCGGCATGTTTCCGCGCTCCTTCTATCCGGTTTGTATGGACGTACTCAATGTTCCCACTCACAGTATGTCTGTATGTCTTCTTATACGCATACTTGTGCAATACGGTCAAATGTTCGTAACCCAGTTCATTCAGATGAAAGTATGAAGAGAAACCATCACTGTATATTTTGGAACCCTTTTCCATGTGCCGTTCTATGAGTGGAACGAGCGTTGCTGTGGTCCTATCTGCTACGGGATATAGTATAATGGTGTTGGACACTCGCTCCACCATACCAAACACCCAAATCTTTAATCCCTTATTTGGATTTCCTCTATGATATTTGGTTCTTTGGTCGAATAAACTCTCGTCGATCTGAGTTTACTATTCCGTATGTTCACATGGAAATATTCTTTGAATAGTTCACGATGGAGGCAGTCAACTGTAAATAGAAATCTAATCTCCACGTTTTATTTATCTATGCTGAGTTATTTCCATTTGTCGTATTCTTATAACAGTATCATTTACAATAGATTTATTTCCGTAATGGTGGGACATAAAAGTTATAAAATCCGCATGATGTATTGGTCTATGCCGAGTTATTTCCCTTTGTCGAGTATCATTTACAATAGATTCATTCCGTAATAGTAGAAATAATACAATGACAAGTTATAAACTGAATACAATAAATGTTATGATAATATATGTACCTGTTGTTCTTGCTACTGATAGTAATGACTTTCCCTGAAGATATTGGTAGCTAAATTGGAACACGTCTCTTACGTCTAGATGAGATCTCTCAAAAAATGAATTCTTGAGGATGGAACACTCGTGATTCCTGTTTGGATGCTAACTTGTAGCTTGCTTTTTGACTGCATACATCCATGGCAGCTCTTGTAGCCTTTCGTATCTGCACAGGATCCTTGAATGTTGCTGACTTTTATCTTAAATTGTTTTAACATAAATTTGAAATGTCTAATCCATCTCCAAAATGCCATGCTTCCTTCTGGTCAATTTTAGTCTGTCCCGCATCTTCATTCTAATTAATGTTACGAGAACATTAAATTTCTCTACCAATATTCCGGAAAAGAAGAATTTCCATCTTATTTTTTCATAAAATTCAGCCATTATAACAACTTAAGTTATGAACATATTTTTAAAAAACAAACCTATACAATTGTAGTAGCTAGATCAATCTATATTAAAACTCCAAATAAGGCAATTGAAATTATTGGTTAAATTCGCATCTTGATAATTTACATGTGTCGCTAAAGGGATGAAGAACGGTGGTCATCCTACTGATGCCTATAAATAAGCTAAAAGACCAAATCATAAACCATTTGGTTTACCTTTTGCTGCCGCGCTTCCTCTGCTTGTTCCAAAGCCATCACCCCCTGGCTCAAGTTGTGCAACAATGCCACAACAACTGTGGCACGCAGTGTTGTTAGTTCGCTCACAGCCATTGTTGTACCTTGAAATACCTATGTTGTCAACTTGTGGGGTGTAGAAGCCTGACCCATTCTTGTTGGACATACTCCAGCTCTGCCCTGTTAATGTAAGTGAAGAAATTTTTAGAGAATATCAAAGGAGCTTCCAGAACAATTTAGTATTGTCGGAGTAACGCATCTGCATCGTGTTTTTGCAATTGAACCAGGTAATGAATTCCACCCATAAAAGAAATGAGATGTTTAATGGAAACATTTTATCTATTTGATTTTTTGGGTCAAACATACAAAATGTACTTGTTTTTGCTGTGTTGAGCCTAAACTGCTTGTCGTAAGCCCTCCAGGAAAAACCACCCTTGGAGGGGCTGTCTCTAATATTGGCTGTGTATTGGAGCAATTATTGAAGTTACTAGGGAATTTGGCCTAATAGATGGAGCTGAAAATTAGAAAGGCATCAGTCCATTTTTAGATGGTCGCCAACTTATCTTTGCACTCTTTGGGTTTAGATTCGATCCTGCCATCATTTGACAAGACAAGTTGCGACCCGGAGGCAAATTCATTTAATTCTGCATTCCCTTTCAACAAAAGGGCCAAATTCACATATTTCCCTTTTTGAATTTGTTCCTTAATTGAGTTAGGAATATGGACTGCGACGCCATCATCGCTTAAACGAAATAAATCTACATTTTCATTTATAACCTCGGGCTCTGTGCAATCAAACTGGGTCCAGGACGTACCGCCCTGCCCACCCGTGTCAGCAGATGCAGACTACAAGATGCCAACCTCACGTAAAAATTGGGGAAAATTAATTGAATTACCGCTGGTGCCAGATGGTTACCCCCCAGGCCCCATCAACAGGTTACCCCGACCTGGTTGCGGTTCAGCTACAATATCCTCGACCACATCAACATGTTTTCTTTTCCTAGATGCCTTTGGCATATTGAAGATTTTTTTCAGATTTTTTTATATTTAAATTATCGACTGTACACAGCTACTGCTTGGCGCAAAAAGGAAGTTGGTATGTTAGACTGGTATAATGGTTCTAACGACGAAGGCTAATAACGAGTCCTTTGAGGCAAAAGACGAGAACTCGACTGAGTAAACAGACTGGGTTTCAATTTCGAATTAAATTCGGATGCTTTTTGTTTACATCCGGAAGCTGAGTAAACACGGAAGTAATCTGTGCAGAAGAACAACAAACAGACACACATAATTCGCTAAAAATAAGTGTTGTTATGTTTAAGCAATCATTATGAATATTATATTGGAAGACAAATCATCCACAGATTGTTTTTTGCCTTGGCATACTGTAACAGGCTCACTGGCCCTTGTTAGGCACTTGGCCTGTGAGTATCTGTTTCCCAGGTTTTAACTACATATCACAGTCATTATTTACAACAAATAAAGCAAAGATAACCAATTCATGTGAGGATTCAATGATTTTAATGTTTATAAATATTTGATAAATATAATCAATCTCAAAACAGTCTAATTTAAGTAAGATAATAATAAGCCATGATTTAATATAAAGTAAAGAGTAATTTGGAGTTTACTAATTTAGAATATCCTGCCAAAAGTAAATAAAATGCCCCCATTAATTAATTCCTAAAGGAGAGCTCAGCTCGTGACAAGGGTAAAAGCTACCGTGTGAATGTCCGTGAACTGAGACAGAAAGATTTCTGTCTCAGCCTTTTATACCCATCAAAAACAGAAAGCATGAGAACTTCATGAAACATGAAGGTTTCATCAAACTAAGTAAGGTTTATATAGTCATGGTACACTATAATACTGTAAACATGGTTAATACTCTACATTGTTAAATTTAATACTAAAGTTTACATAGGAATAAAACCATTCCTGCCACACTCCACCTTTCCTAAATTCAAAATGTTATGAAATTTTGTAAGATAAAATGGCCCCTCATCCAAGCTTTAGTGCAGGATGAAGGGCATTATTTGAATAAAGCCGGAGGCTGAGCATGTATAGCATTCCTTTCTGGACCTACTGAAAAGCGGGCGCAACTTTAACGATACGCAGAAAAAACCGCTACGCCGTGTAATACACATATGCGCGCGCACCTTGCCCAAAATACTCACACTTTATAACGATTAAGTTTTGTTGAATAATGCAAACATGTATACACTAGGGTGGGCAAAAACCATAAAATAACTGCTGAAATAAAATAAAAAAACCCATACACACTGCATATCCTTAAACTAAAGGGAGGGTAAATACATGCTCAGCCTCCGGCTTTATTCAAATAATGCCCTTCATCCTGCACTAAAGCTTGGATGAGGGGCCATTATTTTTCACAAAGCCTTTGGCTTTCACATCTATAGCATCTTCAAAGTCAACAAAACACAAATAAAACGTAATACATGTTTAATACCCTCTTAAATTAATAAACATAGATTATTATCTAAGATATCATATATCAGAACTTAAATTATTATCATTTATAATTGGACCCTCTTAGCAAGACACAAAAATATCATAATATTAATATAAGTCTAAAATTCCATAAATTCACTACAACACATCACATCTGAAAAACAGCATCAGTAAAAGATTTATTGTTTTTCTTTTCACATTGTCTGAAATAAAATTTCTTGAAGTTTTTATTATTCTTCCAATCCGCTGTAGTTAAAATACTACTTAAACTACAACCTTTATTATAAGCTGCTGAAGCAGATGCCCCCCTAAAACTATGAGCTTTAAATTTATTAGGATCTACCCCTGATAACTGTAACACACTTTTCAACCATCTAGCTATAGAACTAGACGACACTGCCTTAAAAGTAACATAAGATATAAACACATATCTAGACAACCTACTCTTCTCTGTCCTAGACAAATAATGTAATAAGGTGTGCATAGCACATAACGATTCATCCTGAAAATGTTCAATCCTTAAATTATAAACATGTCCCTCTCTAGACACCTTTAACATATCCCTGAAAGAAAAAACAACTACATGTACCTGCTGCTCAATGAACATATTATCTATATGCATAGAAACTAACGTTTGTGCTCTAGGAGCTGTAGCTAAAGCAATTAAAGCCACACATTTATAAGTCAAACACTTGATGGAAATCTTCTCCAAAGGCATCAACGTCTTTAGATACTTCAACACAATTGATACATCCCAAGTAAATAAATATTTCGGTCTAGGGGGCTTGTTCCTGAAAACGCTTCTCATGAATCTTTGAATAAGTTTACAATCCTTACACCAACTATTACCAAAAAATGGTAAAGTCTGAAGCAATGTTGCCTTATGTGTATTAATAACTGAATAGGACCTACCAAGCTTAAACAAGTAAAATAAATAATTCACCACTAATGCTTCAGACGCATGAAATGGATCTCCAAACCTGATACTGTTCCACAGACACCACTTAGTCCAAGCATGTTGATATTGCTTCTTTGTCCCTGGAGCCCATGACTCGAGGATGAATTCTGCTGCGTCTTTACAAAGCCCTCGACTCTGAAGTGATTCCCGGATATAATAACTGCGAACATCTTCAGTCTCTTGCCCAATGGATGGTTCATCATGTTGTGAGGAAGTGACAATAAATCTCTGTGCCTTGGCAGCCTGATAGGATAAGAACATAAATTCTCTAACAACAATGGAAACCAGGACATAGAAGGCCAATAAGGAACAATCAATAATGCTTCTTCTACCTTATCCTCACAAACCTTATTTATAACCTTACCTATCAAATTGAAAGGAGGAAATAAAAGAGGGGAATACTTATTCCAAGATTGAGAAAAAGCATCAACAAATTCAGCCCCTGGTTCTGGAAACCAAGTAACAAACCTATTAACTTGTTTGTTTAATCTAGATGAAAACAAATCTATATCAAGTGTAAAACACTGTCTACATAATCTCTGAAAAATTTCTGGTTTAAGCATCCACTCTGTGGAGTCAGAAAAATTTCTTGAATAATAATCCGCTAAATCATTATCTACTCCTGGTACAGTGTTCCCTCTCGTAACGTCACCTCTCTCAAACGACTCCCTCCTTTAAACGACATTCAAAATTCCTCCCGTGCAATTTCAACGTTAATTTCCCTCCGAGAAACGACACCTCCCTTCAACGACAAACGTCACTGAAAAGTCGTACCGACACTGAGGATTACCTCTCCGGACCGGCGTTGGTTAAGTCAGTTGTTGATTGTTTTCATAGGTATTGAAACTGTCTGCCAAAATGTGTGAATATGGTTTACTAATCATCATTGAGAAGCTTGTAAATCGCTATTTTTCACACTTGCATTGTGACACGATTAACAAATTGTGGTTTGGTCTAATTGAATAATTACGACGATTAGATTGTTTTCATTCATTGGTGGTCTGTATAATAACTTTGGACAGGGTAAGGTGAGAAAACTTGTAACTTCTGATTAAAATAAAGTGACAATTAATGCATCTTTTCTAACAAGAAAAAGGAAAGCGTTTGTTTATTTTAATACAAATGGCGTCGGGCATACGGTACCGTCTAAACCCCGTCCGATCCGGACCGTCATGTATACACGAACATTCTGTTATTTTGTATGTACATGTTGTCAGTACTTATTTTCATGGCAAAATCGGCGAAATAATTTACTTTTATAGAATTAATAAGATCATAATCTGGTCAGGAGTTAGCAACCTCAATACACTGTATTCATCTTTACTAATTATGACACGCTGCTTGTGTACATAATGTACATATTTTGGAGGTTATATCATGCTATTTATGCAACAGTCTGTTAGAAGTACAATCCCTCTCCACAACGGCTCCCTCTCTACAACAAACACTATTTCTGTCTCCCACAAAAGTCGCTCAAGAGAGGTACCACTGTATATGGATAGCTGACAAAACACTGTTACATTCTATACACCACTGCCATATCTGTTTAGCTAACTCATCCATAATTATAGAATTCATGCCACCCATATCATTTATATAAGCAACTGCACATACATTATCAGACTGAATCTCAATATGTACATCCATAACATCATGATATAACGACTGAATAGTATAAAAAAACTGCCAACAACTCTAAATAATTAATTGCATGACAAGATTCACTTACAGTCCATCTACCATTAGTATGCAAGTAAGAATTCATATCAACTCCTCCAAATCCTTCAAGAGAAGCATCTGTGCAACAAATGATATCCACAGGTCTTGGTCTAATAAACCGACCATTCTTAGTCTCTACATTAATTAACCACCATTGTAGTTCTTCCTTACTATCATTAGACAACCTAACCTTATTCTCAAAATCCATATCTCTACCAAGCCCTCTGATCTTATCTCTTTCCAAGGTTCTATAGTGCAACCTAGCTTCAAAATTGGCATAAAAGGCATTGATAATCAACCCAATAAAAGAAGCCAATTCTCATACTACTACTATTTTGGCTTTCATAAGTCTATTAGCCTTTTTAACTATTTTTTGAATTTTTTCATCAGTTAAAAATACCTTGAATTCAACTGAATCAATAATAAATCCAAAGAATCCAATTCTTTGACAGGGTACCACAATAGATTTCCCATCATTTATGGTAAACCCTAATGATTTCATAGTTCCCAACATAATCTCACAATTACTCTTACATAAAATTTTATCTTTGTTCATATTCAATGAATCGTCAATATAATAAGAACATCTGATGTTCTGTTGTCTAAACCATGCAAAAATTGGTTTCAAAATCTTAGTAAAAACATACGGTGCAGCTGATAACCCGAAAGGCATAAAAATCATTTCATATAATACACCTTCCCAGACAAACTTCAAGTATTTATGGAAATCCTGGTGAATAGGTACTGCAAAATATGCATCACATAAATCAATCTTAGTAAAATAATCATTCACCTGAATTAAATCCAGCACATTATCGAAAGTTTCTTGTTTGAAATGATTATACTTGATAAACATATTAAGCTGCTTCAAATTTAAAATAGGTCTAAATCTACCGTTTGGTTTTGGTACAACAAACAAGTTTGAAATAAATTCATTCTTTTCTGACACGGACGGCCTTATAGCCCCTTTCTTTAATAATTCTTTGACCTCATTGTCTACGACATTCCATTCAACATCCTCAAACATAATTTCTTTAGGAAAACTCCTTTGAAAAGGCTGCATAATAAAATCTGTTTTATAGCCTTTAACTACATCTAGCACCCATTTATTGTTAGTAAATTCTTCCCAAATATCAACATGATGTAATAATTTACAAACGGTACTTACCGTTTTTATTCCCCGTTTGGGGCCACAGAGACTGTAGCAGATCTTCTAGACCTACCCGAAGGTCTGGACCTGGGCGTACCTCTAACAGGATACGGGTGTCCGGCATCGACATGTGTGTGTTGTTATTTTTGTGTTCCGCGAAACTGTTAAAAAATAGAATTTTCATACTTTGTCGATGATCTTAATAGTGTTGATATTCAAAAAAGCATATAGCCCATAGTCTTAGCTCTGAGCCGTAGCATTTTCTGAAAATAGCTCCGAACCGTAGCATTTTATGAAAATAGCTCCGGACTGTAGCATTTTCATTTTAGCTCCGAACTGTAGCATTTTTAGCTCACCTGTCACAAAGTGACAGAGTGAGCTTTTGTGATCACACTTCGTCCGTCGTCCGTCCGTCCGTCCGTCCGTCCGTCAACAATTGGGTTGTGTCCTCTCTAGAGGTCACAATTTTGGCCTAATCTTTATGAAACTTGGTCACAATGATCATCTCAACAAAATCTAGGTCAAGTTCGATATTGGGTCATCTGAGGTCAAAAACTAGCTCACTAGGTCAAATTATAGAAAAAAACCTTGTTTTAAACCTTTCAACATGTAGTCTTCATGGTCACTAAACTCTCTGCAGTAACTCTGTACTCTCTATACATACAATAAACTTTCATCAACCAATGAAAATGTGTATCAGGGTTCACAGCAGTTTTGTAAAGGTCAAATATCAAAATATTCTAGTATTTTAACCAGGGTGTGAATTGTACTGGTTAAGTGGAAATCAAAGCGCTGTAGGGAGCGTAGACATTTTCCTGAGGGACGTGGGTTCAAACCCCACTGGAACCATAATTTTTATTTTTTTATTTTTATTTTTTTAAGTGTTTAGGTATTGTTTTGTCATTATAGCATGTATCTTGTACATTTTCCTGATGGTCGTGGGTTCAACCCCCACTGAAACCATAATTTTTTTTTTTTTTTTTTTTTTTTTTTAGTGTTTAGGTGTTTTGTCTTTATAGCATGTATTTGTACATTTTCCTGATGGTCGTGGGTTCAACCCCCACTGGAACCATAATTTTTTTTTTATTTTTTTTTTTTTGAGTGTTTAGGTATTGTTTTGTCTGTAAAGCATTTATTTGTACATTTTCCTGATGGTCGTGGGTTCAACCCCCACTGGAACCATAATTTTTTTTTTTTTTTTTAAATGTTTAGGTATTGTTTTGTCTTTATAACATGTATTTGTACATTTTCCTGATGGTCGTGGGTTCAACCCCCACTGGAACCATAATTTTTTTTTTTTTTTTTTTTAAATGTTTAGGCATTGTTTTGTCTTTATAACATGTATTTGTACATTTTCCTGATGGTCGGGGTTCAACCCCCACTGGAACCATAATTTTTATTTTTATTTTTTTTAGTGTTTAGGTATTGTTTTGTCTTTATAGCATGTATTTGTACATTTTCCTGATGGTCGTGGGTTCAACCCCCACTGGAACCATAATTTTTATTTTTTTATTTTTATTTTTTTAAGTGTTTAGGTATTGTTTTGTCTTTATAGCATGTATTTGTACATTTTCCTGATGGTCGTGGGTTCAACCTCCACTGGAACCATAATTTTTATTTTTTTATTTTTTTAAGTGTTTAGGTATTGTTTTGTCTTTATGGCATGTATTTGTACAGTTATATGGAGGAAAAATACCAAAATATTTTGTTTAAAATAAAGGTCAAATCATAGAAAAACCTTGTGTAGTCAGTCACCAGAGGTTACAATTTCAACTTAATCTTTATGAAACTTTGTCACAATGATCCTGTCAACAAAATCTAGGCCAATTTCGATTTTGGGTCATCTAGCGTCAAAAACAAGGTCACAATGTCAAGTGACATTTTCCTGAGGGTCGTGGGTTTAAACCCCACTGGAACCATAATTATTTTTTTACGTGTTTAGGTATTGTTCTGTCTTTATAGCATGTATTTGTACAGTTATATGGAGGAAATATTTTGTTTAAATTATAGGTCAGATCATAGAAAAACCCTGTGTAGTCACCACAGGTTACAATTTCGACTTAATCTTTATGAAATTTGGTCCTAATAATCATCTCAACACAATCTAGGTTAAGTTTGATATTAATTAAGTCATCTGGGGTCAAACGCTAGGTCACATGGTCAAATCATACACAAACTTGCAATTGAGGCTGAATTTCCTTAAATTTTATTCAGAAAATGTGTAGGATCACCATAGGGGTGTGCATGCACTAGTACGACAGGTGAGCGACCTAGGGCCCTTTGGGCCCTCTTGTTGTTTATGTCGTCTCATTTTGTCTGTTGCTCATATTGATCAGAAATATTTTGCTTGTCGATCTTAAATTTTGCGACCCACATTATCGCTATTGAATTGTAACTTTTAATGAAGCTGTAATTTGTTAAGGACATGTTTTAGTGAATTGCTCCGAACCGTAGCATAGTATATTGCGGTTTACGAAATGCGCCGTTGCCCAAATAACAAAAAGTACACAATTTTGTCACCCAGGTAAGAGCGTCGATGATTTGCTTTTGAAAGGAGACGGCGCTCGTCTATATTTCATCCAGATCGACCAATTATTAAGAAAGTTACAAGCAAAAATGTTACCTGAATCGAGGAGGTTTGTTTACAAAATTGGCTCCGAACATTAGCATCTGGTCACTAGGGTTCCCCACAGTGTAATACATGGATAATCAGCTTCCTGTGGGTAAAGTCCCAACAAATTTCTCAATTTAACAATATCTTGTACCGATATTTTAGAAATATCTAACAAATTAGAACTGTCCGAAGACGTACGTTCATTTATATTGTCCGAAGACTTATTCTTATTCTCCTTTAAGGTGTCCGAAGACCCTTTACTTTTTGAGGATTTGTCCGAAGACTTCTTGTCCGAAGACGATTTTTTGTCCGAAGACTTGTTACCAAGAGATTTTTTGTCCGAAGACTTAACTCTTGACCTACCTTTTATCTCTTTTCCCCTGCCCGAAGGCTTACTAGGGAATTATGTTGATGTCGACGGCACCGACACAACAGATGCAAGTTTGTGGGCCACAAGTTCCTCGTGTTCAGAGCTGAACCCACTAAACTCCTCGTCAGACAATGACATAAAGAAGTCGTCTGACATAATAATACAATACAGTAATTCTTTAAACTTCAAAAAACACAATTACCTCTACACGTGGACAACCTTCGTGTAAAAATTCTGCGACCACTTTTCACGAACGCCAAGAAAAAAGTGAGTATTTGGGCAAGGTGCGCGCGCATTTGTGTATTACACGGCGTAGCGGTTTTTTCTGCGTATCGTTAAAGTTGCGCCCGCTTTTCAGTAGGTCCAGAAAGGAATGCTATACATGTGAAAGCCAAAGGCTTTGTGAAAAATAATGCACATTATTGTTTAAAAGGATGATGTACGCTGCATATGTTTCAGCCAAACTTCAGCGGTACAATGAGTGCGACATCATGGCGACTTTGATATTATCTTGACGTCATTGACGGATCAATGCATGGATTGGCTAATGTCACGTCAGGCTAATTTAAATATTTATTGCACAGTCTGGGAGTGCCTAACGATATTTAAGGCATGGCTTTACGGCACTCCTGGACCGCAGGTTATGTGATAAATATTTATAGACAACAAATTCCATCTACTTGCTATTATTTCATATTCACATAATTATATATAGTATATCACATTGCATAATTCAAATATACAGTATACAGTAGTAACAACAAGCAGTAACAACAAGCTATGGTCAGCAATAGCGTACACAAGCACTGATAATATGACACTTTTAATCACAACAGCACAATATAGCACTCACGAGGCTATATCTATAGTGCGCCCAGGATAACGTGATGTTTACAAACATGAATCGGTTTTGTCAACTATTGGAAAGTTGGTTTTGCACATTACTAAAGAAAACAGATAAGGTCAGTTTTGTTCTAAAAACATAACGGATAAATCATTCACACCAGATAAATCCACCTAAATGGATTATACCAAAATTTCCCGCCTTTCTTGTTATCCGGGGCGCACTATACTTCTTCTATGTCAGTTTCTTTGATTTCTTTTTGGTAGGTATTGGTTCAACAAAATCATAGTCCGAACTGAAGAGACACACATAATTATCTTTAGTATGTATATTTGAGCACTTCCTCTTGGGTCGATTACTCTCCACTTTCCTCTGGATATACCCTTTTGGGCATCTGACGTTGTCTGTCTTCTTAACCGGAGTTATGTTTTGTTAAAATAGTCACTGTCGCTCCATTGTAACAGCTTGGATATTAAATCTGTTTTATCCAAGCGTCGTTGACTGGCGGTTGGATTTCTTGTACTTGGTCCTGGTACTGAAAGTACATGACATTGTATAAATAATTGAAATTATAGTAAAGTAATTTTAATGGGTCGGCAAGTCAGGCCTCTCAAATATGTATATAATTCACAAAACAAACATGATTTATCACTCGACTTTAACATACATACAGACCGAGTGAAACGGACGGCAAACCTATTCCCATCCAGGGGAAAACAGTAGCAGACTAATTAAAATAGATTACCTTAAACCCACACGTTTCAATGTTGAAAACCAGTCCTGCTTGAGGCTTTTCTTTCAATTTAAATACTTCTTTCTTAAGGTCTTGAAGTTCTGTTACTGTATTGAAAAATATTATATAAGAAATTAAATAACATGATGCCTTGTAACTTCATTTCCTTTCATTAGTTTGAGTGTGGCACTCAGATTCAATAATTACATTTACACCTAATAAATAGTGCACAACAGGACTGTTCATTTAAAATTTAGAAACCTTGCCACGAGTCAAACAATGGCGTAGTGTAGGTGTATGTGGTGCAGTCTTAAGGGAATACGAGGGTTGTTCAAATTGGAATGCAAGTGATGCTATATCTTTTTTGTATCAATGAATTTTTAAAATTAATGATCTGTATATTAAAGATCATTGTATTAGCTTTATATTGATACCTCACATTTGAAAATCCGTTCAGTGTAGCTGTAACAATACGCCATTTAACACTGTCTACTCGTGTATACTAATGCTAAAATAATTGGGAAATTGTCAATTTTTTCTGACCAAATTCGGTCTCATTTAATAATCGTTGTTTTCTTAATGCAGGAGCAAATACAATATTTAAAATAACTTGTATGGTAAAATGGTGTCATGTAATGTCATATTCATCAAGTTTTTGATAGTTTAAGAAATTCAAAAGTGGTGTAATTTTATTTGGAAATGAACCCCATGCACGCAATCAGAATACCGCAACATTCTAGAAAAGGGTTGAGAAAATCAAATATTTTTTGGAAACTGGTGAAGTATTTACAGTTAGGCATATAGCTCAATGTGTTGGGACATCATTAGGAGCGATTCATACAATTATCAAGTATATTACAAAAATTAGGACGATTGGTATAGTTTGGGTACCCCTATCTGCGTTGAGACGCCAGCACATATGCCCTTGCAAACTGTCCAAAAATAGCAAAAACAAGTTTCTAGATAACATAAATCGACCATTTACAAATGTAATGACTACAAACTAGACATGGGTTCATTTTGTCGCCAATGCGACAGATCCATAAACAAATATGGGCCAGCAAAGACATAACAAAAGTATGCATTGCAAAACGTACCATGGACGCCCGTAGAAATGTACACTTTTTTCCATTTAAACCAAGTTTTACCATTACATTTGGTGTATAAAACGGAGAATGAGTAAATGCCAAGCTTAACAAAGGTAAATTCCTTCAGAAATTGAAGCAATACTCCGACAATCGCTATCAAGCCAAATATTTAAAGGATGACATGCTATTGCAGAGCAATTGGCCTCCACCTGCAGCAGCCATTAACGCGGCGTTTTGAGAAGCGTAAATGTTTTTGAGCTTTCCGACCATCCTTATTTGTCACGCATTGTCCCTTGTGATCTTTATTTGTTTCAAACGACTCTTAAATCGCATTGTCAGAAAAAATATCAGGCACGTTAAGATCTCAGTTTGGCTCATGTCCAGTATATGCATAGTGTACCTAGGAATGATAACAAAATCGCATTTAAAAAAAGGAATAACTGAATGAAACTTCGCATACATATCGAAGATGAATACTGCAATGGGATCAAAGGCTTGTTTCATTAGAATCTATCAAGGATACTTTTTTATGTGCTTAGATGCATTCCAATTTGAACAACCCTCGTATACACTCCTCACCAAGTTGCAGAAGGTGGTGTAAACATCTCCCTTCACATGGCTGCGCCACATTATCTGAAATATTATATAATTATTGCTTCATAACCATGTAATACTGCAAAATGCTGTGTAGATATTCCTTCACATGGCTGCGCCACATTAATATGTTATAAGTATTGCTTTATAATCATGTAATACTGATAATTGTAATTGATATGAATTAAATACTTAGTTATAAACATATCATAATGTACATAAGTGTTTCAGACAAAAAGAATAGAAATATGGCTTGCCTAAATAACTATTATTAAATACATTATTTATAACACTTAATCAGTTAATTAATATTTGAATATGCTCTTACCTCAGCCATGTGTCCCTCCCACTAATTGGCATTAGTTCCCAACATCTTACGAAAATAGTCCCCGGCATGCTTCCATGCTCCTTCTATCCGGTTTGTATGGACATATTCAATGTTCCCGCTCACAGTATGTCTGTACGTCTTCTTATACGCATACTTGTGCAATACGGTAAAATGTTTGTACAGGTAACCCAGTTCATACAGGTGAAAGTATGAAGCGAAACCATCACTGTATATTTTGGATCCCTTTTCCATGTGCCGTTCTATGAGTGGAACAAGCGTTGCTGTGGTCCTATATGCTACGGGATATAGTATAATGGTGTTGGACGCTTGCTCCACCATACCAATCACCCAAATCTTTAATCCCTTATTTGGATTTCCTCTATGATATTTGGTTCTACGGCCGAATAAACTCTCGTCGATCTCGATAGTTCCACTGATTTTACTCTTCCGTATGTTCACGTGGAAATATTCTTTGAATAGTTCACGATGGAAGCAGCCCCAATCTCCAGCGCTTCCACCATAACTGATGCCTAAAAGTATAAAAGTGCACTACTGTAATATCTTTTATTATGAGGGATAGAACTTTCGTTGAATTTGTTCTTAAACTGTAACATGAAATCTAATCTCCATGTTTTATCTATCTGTGCTGAGTTATTTCCATTTGTCGTATTCTTATAACAGTATCATTTACAATAGATTCATTCCGTAATAGTGGAAAATAATACAATGACAAGTTATAAACTGAATACAATAAATATTACGATAATATATATGTACCTGTTGTTCTCGCTACTGATAGTAATGACTTCCCCTGAAGATATTGGTAGCTAAATTGGAACACGTCTCTTACGTCTAGATGAGATCTCTCAAAAAACAAATTCTTGAGGATGGAGCTCACCTGATTCCTGTTTAATGCACATCTAAAGGACACACCCAATGGTGATCTGGCTCTGAAAAAGGCAATTTTAAGCTCCACTATTCGTAGAATATACATCTGGTGTATATGGACTGACTGACTGACAGGCATGTGCAAAGCAATACGCCTGAAAATCCTTACATGTTATTATTGATGGGGGCCTTGAGGGGGGATAATAAGCTGTTTAAGCCAGATTAATTGACAGCACCCAGTTGTGTCAAATTTGAAACCAAGTCACATGGCAACAAATATTACCGTGATAAGTTAAAGAAAACAAAAACTTGACAAATCAATATGATGGCTTCATCGTTCTCGAGCATCAAAGACTAAAATTACACAACACAATGCCCAACACACAACTGAACTGGAAAAGGAACTTAACCACAGAAAGTCCCAGCTGCCCAAAGCTGAAAGACTCAGTTTCAGCTATACATAAGCTAAAAGACCAAATCATAAACCTCCTAACAATTTCATTTGGTTTACCTTTTGCTGCCGCGCTTCCTCTGCTTGTTCCAAAGCCATCACCCGCTGGCTCAGTTGTGCAACAATGTCACAGCTGTGGCACACAGTGTTGTTAGTTCGGGGTGTGGGGTGTAGAAGCCTGACCCAATCTCATTGGACCAGCTCTGCCCTGATAATATATATATAAGTGACGGAATTTTTAGAGAATATCAAAGGAACTTCCAGAACATTTTAGTATTGTCCGAGTAACCCGTCTGTGTCGTGTTTTTGCAATTGAACCAGGTAACGACTTCCACTCATAAAAGAAATGTGATGTTTTTAAGGAAAACATTTTGTCTAGGTATCCACCCTTACAAATTTGCTCCTTGATTTTTTGGGTCGAACATACTTGTTTTGGATGCATTGAGCATTATATTGGAAGACAAATCATCCACAGATTGTAATATTGACCCCATGTTAAAATATTTACCTTGGCATACCAATTGAATAAAACCATTATCATTAGATATTACCTGCTCCTTGGACGTCTTCGGCATTTAACATTCCTGGTTAGCCGTTGCTGGTTGTCTTGATGGTGTTCTCATAGTCACTGGGGTAACCGGTTACACCGGTAATGTACATTGGTATTTTATTACGTTGCAGTGTAGAATTCTGATCATACATGCCAAAGTAGTGGCATACAGCTGCTATGATATGACTGTCTAAGATGTCATCAATAAAATTCCTACATTGCCGTTGTCATATTTAGCTTCACATCTTGTAGATCTAAGATCGAGGCATTTTAATTAATTCTTGTTCTTTTACACTTGAGGGTGAGTAGAACATTTCAAATATGTATTTGAGTAGATTCATTAGCCAGTGCAATCCCTCAGGTCGGTGTATAAATCCTAACAATTTTTCATAATCAGTTTGCCTGTGTATATAATAGGGCATGATGTGCACATTTATTTGTCAGTATGTCGCCCCCAAACACTTCTTTCCATTACATCATGTTTTTCACTGTCAAAGGTTCTGATGCAGTATTCCCAGACAATGTTTCAGAAAGACAAGGGGAGGTATTCTTAAATAATAGATCATTTTTAATGTTATACACAAAGCTAACTGAATCAGCTAAGACATGAAACCTTCGCTTCCAGACTACAAAGGTTCTTACAATAAGATTTCTTGTTGCAATGTGTGATCGATTGTAGTTTTCTTCCATCTCATTAGCTGGAAAAGACAAATCAAAGTGTTGAACTAAAACCATACTGCAATATACAGAACATAATACATGTGGAATAAATATAACAGCATGATTCTGCTTTCACATAATAATATTGATAAAGAATTTATTCAATAATTCAAAGAGGCAACACATTTGGGTATATATACCCAGTCTAATAGTCATGACAATTCTTTTGACTGATAAGACAAATACGTATAGTATGGCAATCATATTTTTTAAAGCAACCATTGCAAAAAATCAGCATTTTGAGCTGAAATACCTGTGTCTTGTTTATGTAATGTACTAAAACACTAAAAATCTGTGTCAAGTTTCAGACCTAAACGCAGCACATTTAAGACAAACCAAATGCATCAAAGTTAATCGGTTTGAAATGCGGGTACTCTGCGCCTATTAGGCAATTCTGGTTTAACCTGTAACTATGCACATACCTGTATTTTGTCGCTCGAGTCGACGATTTCTGTTGCCATTTTGTACTTGAATGTACTTTTGCGACCATGTGATTCTCCCATGTGTATAAATAGATTTTCTATAACACACAGTTTCAGCATCGCTATTACCTGATATTAATTTCTTCTTGTTCATAGAAGTATATAATCATATTTTGCTGTGTTTTCTAATTCTGAGTACCATTCAGCTGGACACTTTGATCATATTTCACATTTATATTTCTTAGTAGTTGGGTTGTAAAGGTATAACTGATACTCGCGTAGCCTAGTACATCTGAAGTGACATCTTATTGGAATTCCTGACACATGGTGACGCATTTTTCCATTTTAACGTTTTTATCCACTAATGTAACACCTTTTCTCATAACTTTGTGGACGAGACACCAAATATTATTCTGTCTCTGATTAGATCGTTATTCAGTTCCTGAAAGTCACAATCTTTGGCCCTTATTTTTGCCAAAGTTATGAACTGTTCTATTGTTTTCTCCCCTTGCACAATATTGTTAAACCGGTATTGTCCGACTGAATACTGGATTTAATGTTGGTGTAATAAGAGCTCTAACCTTGGTAGATATGGTCTCCGCTTTCTTTCTCTCTTTTCTAGGGGGTTCGTATTATTCCGGATCCGCGCATGACTTCAAACTACATGTATATTATCCACACAACTGTTCAAACACGTAATTTTAACAGAATGTACCGTGAATATAATATGTACATTTGTAGTAGGTGTTACCACAGGCCTAAGAAATTATATCACAAAATACAGAGTTTTGAAATTCCCCATCATCCCATCATGACGGGAAGATGGGGAATTTCAAAACTGCATTTTGTGATATAATTTCTTAGGCCTGTGGTGTTCCATAAATAAACACCCTCTTTTAAATTACACAAATAAATAATCATGAAACCAAACTAAAAATTTCTTTCTATGCATGCATGTTTTTAATTTACATGTATAATAAAAGTGTTGCGAAAATGATCGAGGGCTAATCCCTTGGAAACATTTATGACACGTTATAATGTATTTTCATAACAGAAGTCCTCATTTCCGTTACTATTTTTAGAGCGGGAAAATCCGTTTAACATAGCAACCACTTTAAGATATTTCTCAGATTTAGGATAATATTTTAGCTGAGATATTTCTAAGATGCTTCTTGAATTTAACTTAAGTCATTTTTTTATTTTATTCTTAGCTAAAATAATTTCTTATCTAATAAGAAAATATCTAAGAAGCTTTGTGAATACCAGCCCTGACCATTAACATGCATGAGCCAAAGCTCCATGTTAATAACACCTCATGATGACCTTGGGTTCGTCATCTAGTTTGTGTTGGTTAAGATGGATGTTATTGACTATCATTATATGGTAGGGTTTCAGTTGATTATTTGTTTCCTGATTATATTCTTTCATCGGTTGTTGATCATCGTTCTATAATAGATCTAAAGTTGATTGTTATGTTGTTTTCGTCCATTTATCACATGATACTTGTTGATGTCAACTTCAACATGCACCTTTAGAGTGACATGCCAGGACTTAATAATGTATCATGTGATAATGTCCATAGTTGATTATATAAGTTCATTCATTGATGATAATGTAGTCCTCAGACTACACCGTTGACTCTATGCGAGCTGACCACGTATTTCAAAGGGGCCCTACGAGGGGAACCCTTATGATTTCTATCGCATTCCCGCAACTTATTATAATCAGAAACATCTGAAAAATCTGAAATTCTTCTTCAGACACCGAAACAATTCAGAAATTCAAAACCAAACTGATAAAATCTGTAGGCCACGTATAACTCGCCTACCGGTATTTATAGATAGAGCAATGTACGTAGCCTGTCCTCACGACAGGTCGCTAAAATGAAAATGAATAGCCCACATGGTCAGTGCTTTATATATGGCTGAGTAGTCGTGTGACAGGCCATTTTTTTACCTTTAAAGAGCGACAATGTCATGGGTCACTGAAGTGAAATGCTTGTATATGAGATGCCGTAGGCCATTGAAAATAATGTTAGCTGGAAAAGACAAATCAAAGTGTTTAGATAAAACCATACTGCAATATACAGAACATAATACATGTGAAATAAATTTATAACAGCATGATTCTGCTGTAATATAATAATAACATATTATTTAATGCTAATGAGTGGTTTACCGCGGAATATCAGTGAATTATAATCCGATAATTTCACTGGCGATAATTTCACTCAAACGGACTACATTTTGTACTTTTGAAATCCCGTGGAGCGCCCAAATTTTTTTTTAAGCCTATTGACATCTAAACTCTAAATGATACTGTCTGTCCTGAACTCTCTGTAGATAGCTCACAAAATCACCAATTTGGAGGTAATGCAGCCGAATAATAATGATGTATTGTATCGGTAGTAATTTAAATATGCAGTAAGTATTTTGAATAAAACTTAATACATGATCGTAATCAAACATGAACTCGGAATAGTTTATTACTCAAATGATTAATGGTTAGCTTGCTTACAGTGGCTGCTGTATTAGATTATCTAGATAGCGTATGTGTAACCGGGTGTGGGTTGAAGATATAACACCAACTCAATTCTTCATAATTCAATATATAGTTATTATATATATACAAGAGCCAGGACCAGTAGAAAATAATAATTTATTTACTTGTGAAAGTAAGTTAAATAAATGTATAAATAATCAATGATCTACAAGTATAGTAGAATATAAATTGACAAGAACTGTAAAGTTTGTCTGACTCCTTCAATGGTAATTTCGGGAGTGCCGGACTAAAAAAATGCAGGGCGGAAGAAAAGATTAGTACGGGAAGGAATTTCATGCATGGGGACTTTCGTGACCACTTACTCACCAAACATACCAGTTCTACAACATTCACTCAGATTAACTCACTCAGGCCGGACAATACACATTCCAACCATTCTCTCACAGACGACTTACACACAGGCGATTCATACAATATAACAAAAACATGTACACACACAGGGACAAGACAACACAGTGACACACAAAATGACCCGGTTACATATGTATACAAAATGAAAAAGTCGTTTTCTTCCGTCAGAAATACACTTTATAATCTAGGTCAACATATTTACTTAAACTACAAATAAGTGAACCATATAAGTGGAAATTACGTTGGAAATTGACTGTTTTACGGTGATCTATTTGGTCGTACGTCAGCGCACGCTATAAAAATGACGTGATGTCAGCATAAAGAGGCACCATACGGGGCAATAAAATTCAATTAGTAGCTAATTGGTTCAGAAATATTGAAATAACGCATTAAATAAATAAAATATATGTGTTTTTCGGTGTAAGATCGAATGTTATTAAAGCCGACATGCAGAACCAACATTTCAACCATGGGGGGTTAAGGTCACAGTTCAAGGTCAAAGGTTTAAATCTTTCACTTTGTGTCAACTCCATAACTTCCTAACGCCTGGATCGGATTGCATGAAACTGATTACAAATGTGTAACAAATATGTATGACATAGAGAACCAACATTCCAATCATGCCAGTTCAAGGGCAAGGTCACAGTTAAAAGATCAAAGGTTTGAACCTTACATTTCCCATCTGCTCCTTAATTTTTTAACGCCTGGGCCAAATTGCATGAACTCCTAGAAAATGTGTAACTTATTGGACAATATCACTGTTCATTAATGCGGCGGGGGATTATAGCCGTCGTTTGGATTGCCTTGTTATACCAGGTGCTAATGCAACGAGGACATTTGATGTAGATGGAACTGATAAATCATTCAGATTCTATTTGGTCACATAATTCCCCCTCCTCAGTTGGACATTCTTCGATACACTGCTCAATGTACTCCAGTTTGTCAGAAGCAGAATTAAATTTTTTACCCCATATATTGTTTTTAGCTCGACTTTTCGAAGAACAAGTGTTGGTACGCCTTAAAACTCGAGCCAATCTTGCCTAACATAACTTTCCCAAGACCTGATTCCAAGCCAGAAATGCGGAGTTCAAGCAGAGCTCTACCTGGTCAGCTAGCCTCTAACACTACATCACAGCGTATAAACAACTGTATTTAAAGTAGGATGTTGTTATTGGATTTAGATGGTTGGAGTAAAAAACACAACAAGATTGGTTGAATAATTTGAAATACTAAGCTTATATACGAAAACATAATGATAAGTTGTACATATTTATTATAACTATCAACTTTCCTACCGTTCGCATACACTTTATTCCGAAATGTTTGCTCATGTTTCATCAAGTCATTGAACATCGTTTGACTTTTTGTGAGAAAATGTACACCGGCTACTTTTAAACACCATTTACATGGTGATTGGGCACGTTTCGTTCAATAAGTGTACATATTATAACAGATATAACATTAACATATAATTTGCATCTTTTCAAATATTTTCAAACTGTGTTTTTTTGCGATAGAGGTGAAAAACAAACCGGCTATGTGATGCCGCTACTGTAAGTTTACTGCATTGATTATGTATGTTTATTGCAATTATTAAAATTTAATGTGTACGACTTATTGCAATTTTTTATCGCGATTTGAGTCAAACTTTCAGGTACAACGCATGAATTCAAGTGCTTACACTTAGAGGTGTCAATTTTCCGGAATTCCGGATTTGTCTATCCTTGAAGAGCTATGCTTTCTGACCAAAATAAAAGTTATTTGATGAAAATATATCAAGAAATGACAAAGTTATGGTCAATTATATCTGCTCTGAAGGATTTTCTTCAATAAAAAGTTTGAAAAACTGAGTTATGTATGGTTGACGGCCTCTAGTTTGTCAAAAATGGTCAGCCGCATATGATTTTCAGGATTTTTAATTTGGCTCTGTTGACACCCCTGTTATACTGCACATTTTCAACAGAAAACTTCGGTACCTGCATTTTACATTACACTGAAGTCCATGAAAAGCTCAATTCGAAAATCAAAATTTTGCATTACAATTCTGAAACAAAACGTGTACTATGGTGACCCGTTTCTAGGCAACGACAGAACCTGACATAAACATAACGTTCTCGCTTATATGACTGTTTTTCGACTATCATTCTTTTCAAATGATCGTTTTAAATCATAGTGTTTACACTAAACCACCTTAAGCGATGGATGGATTTAAAAGAATAATTTAGAAAGGAAACCATTAAAAACCAGCCGCCTGTTTACTTGGTAAAAAGCCAGAAACTATGGTCTGTGTTAAAGTTTCGTCGCCTAGCAACTGGTAACCAAAGCAACTGTAGCTCTCGTAGGTTTTGGGCTATCACAAATGGATGAAACTTTCCAATCTATATATTTTTTTGTTTCTAAACACGTTAAAACTGCAATACATTTCAAGCTATATTATTGAACATGGAAAACAAACTCAATATGGACGTCACTTTGACATTTATCGAGCAAAAAAATAATTTTCAGGAATCTGAATTCCTTGGTTGCATTTAAAGTAACATAGTCATGCTATATATTCAATAAAACTTTGAAATGTAAGCTTTCCTTTGGTGTATGGAATTGTCAGGTGTGATCAAGCATTAAGTCATGACATTCGGTTGTAATGGGGACAGATAGTATGGAGGAATATTGTATACATTACACACAAAACCGGTACGGGTCAATGCCATCAAATGGCATTCTCACAGCGTAAACGATTAATTAAATAAATGTTAATAGAGAAGTAAATATTGCTGGCTTACAACAATAACGACCTTATAAGACCCTTGCTCATTCGAAATCAGCACCACTTGGCGCATCTTATGAACCAATTTTTGTGAAACTTGATACTGGTCATGTTGACCAGACCGAAGTTAAACATACTTTTTCTCAGAATAGCTTTTTGTAGTTACGACCTTATTATTCTAAGCCATAGATATGGATAATTGGCACATCAAGGTAGTTTCATAACACGGCTCAATAAAAGTAATCTTGGGTGTGTTGTTACGGTTTCACAATCGATACATAAATGTAAATTTCGTTTTGAAAATGATTAGGTACAATATTTAGGAAGTATTTGACCAAATAATTTACTGAAATACACTGAAGAGTCCTAAGAGACAACGCAAATCACTGCATTTCAATCACAATAAACATACATCTCTATCACAATAAACATACAAATCATTTTTCAAAATTATCAGTAAACATATGATACAGTAATGAGACTATTTTACATTATTCTACCAACTTTGTTGTGTTTTTTACTCCAAGCATTTAAATCCAATCAAGACATCGTTGATTGACGTACAGTCGTTTATACGCTGTGTACATACCTTAGGGGTAGGTGACCATTGTAGATTATTCATCTCCAGAAAGGTGTGGATTACTTATCTATCATGTGCAGCTACCAAGTAATTAGTCCCCTACCGGTTTTTGACCGGAGGGGACTATAGGTTTGCTCTCCGTCCGTCAGTCAGTCAGTCAGTCAGTCAGTCAGTCAGTCAGTCAGTCAGTCAGTCAGTCAGTCAGTCAGTCAGTCAGTCAGTCAGTCAGTCAGTCAGTCAGTCAGTCAGTCAGTCAGTCAGTCAGTCAGTCAGTCAGTCAGTCAGTCAGTCAGTCAGTCAGTCAGTCAGTCAGTCCGTCCGTCCGTCCGTCCGTCCGTCCGTCCGTCCGTCCGTCCGTCCGTCCGTCCGTCCGTCCGTCCGTCAGTCCGTCAGTCCGTCAGTCCGTCCGTCCGTCCGTCCGTCCGTCCGTCCGTCCGTCCGTCCGTCCGTCCGTCCGTCCGTCCGTCCGTCGTCCGTCCGTCCGTCCGTCCGTCCGTCCGTCCGTCCGTCAAACAATCTGGATCCTGACATAACTCAAACAGTTTCCAAGCTAGGTTTATGAAACTTAGTTTGTGGATAGGGGGCAATAAGGGGATTATGCACGTCTAAAAATATTTTGATTCTGACAAAAATTGTGGTTGCTATGGCAACAGAAAGAGTGAAAATATGTCCAAATCTGGATCCTGCCATTACTCAAGCAGTTTCCAAGCTAGGTTTATGCAACTTGATATGTGGATAGAGGGCAATAAGGGGATTATGCACGTCTAAAAATATTTTGATTCTGACAAAAATTGTGGTTGCTATGGCAACAGAAACATTGAAAATGGCCTCAAACCGGTAGGGGACTTCTGTATTGCTTGCAATTCTTAATTACTTGTTATGTATATTTTGACAGGTCAAAAAATATTATTACCATAAACTGTTATACCGGTAATTGAATAGAATAGAATAGAATATGTTTATTCAGAAAACCACATGAAATGGTGTCTTCCATACATAGCTGGGTATTGTCGAGACAATTCATGCTATGGGATAATACATATAACAATACAATATATACAGTAGAACTTCGATGCCTCGAACAGTACTTGCCTCGAACACCCTAGATGCCTCGAACTAGTTCTTCGGTCCGGTCAAAATTCCTTCTTTATTCATATGGTAAACAATAGATGACTGAACAGTATCTAGGTCGAACACTCAAACTGATTGGACGGTCCCTTGCTTATGGTTAACCCGTAGATGAGTCGAACAATACAAGTTTTCGCACCTTTCATTGACTGTTGAAATCTATTGTTCGACCGTGGGTAGTCAGCGACAAGTTGTGATAATTACTGTACCAAACAATTGTTTGTGTTCAACTTCATTGTATAACACGTTTTTGAACATTTATACATCCATTAAATGGTTAATGAAGGCCGTCCAGGAAATTGTAACTTATTTATTTTTAAATAAATCGGAATAAAATAATCATTTTTCAACGTTTGTCAAAAGAATCTGTTACATTTCCATTTATTGATTTGTAGTTGAACTTGACCCAGGACATAAAGATATTAGTGGCTTGCAGCGTAATTAATTTTTATAATCGTATATAAATATGCTGTTTAACGAGAAACCTTACATGCGTGAACACTCGAAGAGCTTGTAAGAGATAAGTTAGATTTCATGTCAATTCGGTCAAACTATATTGTTTCATTATTGTTATGAATAAAATTACACAAAATTATAGACCTATATAAGTTATACATATAAATAATGCAATATACACACACATTTTGTAAATTTACACGTACCGACATCAAGTTCGAACTTATACCCATGCATATTCTTGGATACCATAGATGCCTCGAACACCCTAGATGCCTCAAACTATTTTCACGGTCCGAAGGTAGTTCGAGGCATCGAAGTTCTACTGTACATTGAAATAAACATTCAAAGTAATATAGAACATTAGTGATCATTAGTGAAACATGAAACATTATCGAAACACTAAAACACCTAGTAGTTATCTGGTCACCATGTTTTTTTAAATGAAATTACAGATTTGTTTGCATTCTCCGGGATTGATTGGATTAAGAAGCTTTCTAAGAATGGTTAAAGAATTTTCTGAGTCTGGTTCGATATCATCGATAATAGATCCAGTGATATTGTAAAACAATAGGAGCACACGCCTACTTTCTGTAAATTTTGTACAATGTAGTAAGAAATGTTCTTCGTTTTCTATATAATTACAATCATTACAAATTCTCAATTCCTTTGGAAGTTTAGGCCTTAGATACCGCCCTCTTTCGATTAAAAGATCATGTGCACTTATTCTCAATTTTGTTAATTCCTTTGTGACATTTTTTGATAAACCAAATGTTAAGTATGGTTGTATTTCAAATTGGGGGTAAATTCTAGAGTATGTATATAATTTATTCTCCTCTTTCTTAGTTTTTAACCTATTTATTTCATTTGATATGTTTGATGCATATTTGTCAGATATGTGCTTAGATATATTCTTTGGTCTATCAGGTATTGTCACTAAGTTGGTCCTATCTAAGGCATTTTGGACAAATGAGCTAAGTGACTTGTGTCCATGTTTATTTAATTTGTTATCAACTTCGAATGTTTCATTAATTAACCTTGTGGGTGGAAGGTTTTTAATTCTTTCATAGTATTTAACAGTCAAAGATGTTATGTACCGGTAGCTCAATATATTTTCTCTGCCAAGTTCGAGTTTTGAAGCAAAGTTTGATGCATTTTTATGTACACCAAGGGTATATTTGCAAAATCTATTATGTATTTTTTCAAATGGTTGCCTATCTAGGGTATTGTTGTTTATTTTAAAATCTGAAATCCATACTTCAGATCTGTATGTTAATATTGGTCTGATGAGGGAGTCAAATAATTTTAATTGTAATTTAGGACAAATCTGATCATAATCTAAGATACTAGATTTTAAGGCAAAGATTGCCTTTAAACTTTTACTATATAGATGGTTCGCAGCATTTTTCGTGTTTCCATTAAAGTATAGAAGTATACCTAAATATTTATATTCATTGACATTTTCAATGTTTCGACCATTAATTTTAAAAGTCAAGTTTTCTTCTTAGACTTTTTAAGATATTTGTTAATCAGAGTTTTGATTGTGAAAATATGATCTGTTGTTCTATAACCGGACCTGAAGCCAGCTTGAAATGGATTGTATAAGCTATTTGGTTCCATATAATCATTTAGTCTCGTCTGCAAAATAGATGTAAAAAGTTTTCCCAGACAGCTAGTCAGACTTAAACAGCGATAGTTGTCGCAGTCGTAATAGCTGTTATTCTTATGTATAAATGATACCATTGATAGGTTCCAGTTTTGAGGGAATGTTCCTTCTTGTAATATTCTATTAAATAATTTTACGATTGGTAATAGTAATACTTCACCGCCAAACTTAATAAATTCATTCAGTATCATATCTGAACCAGGTTGTTTGTTATTTTTCAATTTATTGATGTTTTTCCTTACTTCTTTACAAGTGAATGCAAAATCAAGGGGAGTATTAGTTGATTGTTCTAGTTCATTTATAGTCAAATCAGGGTATGAATTTGAGTATAATTTAGTGAGATAATTGTGCCAATCGGGAATATCAATAGGATTTTCATTTGTTTTATTTTTGTTGTTTAAGCGATCAAGAGTATCCCAAAACATCTTCTGATCGTTTTCATGTAAATCATCTAATTGTTTTATCATTGAGTTGGTAAAGGATCTCATCTTAAATTTCAATGATTTCTTGTATTCCTTTTTAAGTCGAAAAAAAGAATGTCTTAAATTGCAATTTGTTGGATTTTTTGAAGTTTCTTTCCAATATTTCTTAATTCTTTTTTAATTTTTAAGCAGTCTCCATCATACCATTTTTTCTTGTATACTCTTTTCTTTTTGTTTGGTTTGAAGTGTTTAAATTGAGTGGATTTGTTTGCTGCTGTATGAATGATGTTCGTGAGGTTTTCTGTTAACTCATTGATATGTATAGTGTCACTCTCAACATTATTTAGGAATGAATTAAGTAGTAATTGAGATTCTTCATCTGCTAATGCAGCCATATATTTCATTTTAGTATCTTCTTGAATGGTAAATTTACCAGGTAGTGTTTTAAAGTTTGAGGCTGGTTTAGTTGTACTATAAGGTGTGTAATTTACTTTTAAAGATGCTTTAATTTAGAGTTGTCAACCGGAGTCCGGACATCCGAACGTTCGGATCCCGTTCCGAAGTTCGGATCCAATTTTCCTGTTCGGACGTTCGTATAAAAACATGATTTTTTTGCTGAAATCGATAATCATAAAATATTATCTAAGTGTCAAACATACGGGGCGCAATATAGACTACGTCGTCAAGGTGATGACACGTTTACACATTATACAGTTACTACGCTTACAATATACTAGTACAAAGTGTCACTGCATACGACTTACATAGTGTATGTATAATGGGATTAAATCATTAAATGTCAAAGCTGAATAGATCACTTGATCATTAACAATAATTTTCGCACCTTCGTGGATTATAATAATTATCGCTCATCGAGGTAACTAAATCCGATGCCGCAGGCGCTAGTTAATTAGCGACTGTCTATGGGATCAGTTCGACACAGTATCTCAGTACATACCATGCACTTGATGAGATGCATAAAATTCGATTTTTTTAATTCAAAGTCTTTATTAATAATTGTAAATGACATAAACACGCTTATCAATCAGTATTATATCGGCTGGTCGATTTCAATCCAAATAAAACAACTGCCTTGCTTATTACTCGAAAACACAACAGGCCATTTCATCCCCCTCTCTCTATGAATAATACAATTATATCAGAAGTTAATTCTCACAAACATCTTCAATTATATCAGAAGTTAATTCTCACAAACATCTAGGAGTTACATTCTCTCATGACGGAACTTGGCATGAGCACGTCGACACAATGAGAAGAAAAGCATGGCAACGTATCAGTATTCACCCTTGATAGAAAGTCATTAGAAACTATATACTCGTGTTTTATTCGACCTCTATTGGAGTATTCAGACATTGTTTGGGACAATCTTTCTCTCCATGATCAAAACGAGTTGGAGAAAATACAACATGAGGCTTGTAGAATCATATGTGGAGCCACGAAACTTATCTCCATTGAGAATCTTCATAAGGAAACCTGCTTTGAAACTCTCAAACAAAGGAGGGAAAAACACAAACTAACACTCTTTTATAAAATGACAAACAACTTATCTCCTCAGTATCTCAATTCTCTAGTACCGAAAATTGTAGGCGATACAACAACGTACAATCTGCGAAACGCCAACAACACGAGAGGCATCCCATGTCATACTCAGCTCTATGCAAACTCATTTCTACCATCAGCTGTTCATGCATGGAATCAACTTCCTCTGAACCATCGCAACTGCTCATCACTCAATGCTTTCAAAACCCAACTCAATGTTAATAAACCCAAGGTCCCTTTTCATTACTACTCTGGCGACCGCAAAAAGCAAATTCTACACAATCAGTTCGACACAGTATCTCAGTACATACCATGCACTTGATGAGATGCATAAAATTCGATTTTTTTAATTCAAAGTCGTTATTAATAATTGTAAATGACATAAACACGCTTATCAATCAGTATTATATCCAAAAAAACGCGCGGCTACGAGTAGATCTAATTTTATGTGACAAACGACATCAATTTAAGATTACCGTGATTATGTACACTCAAAAGTCTATGAACGACATTCTAAAACAATCGACCTCCACAGAGCGGCGGTTTTTCTGTCTCCGCCGGATGTCGCTTTACGGAGAATATACTAAAGTTGCGAAAACTGGTTACGATGGAAACGTTATTATCAAAAAGCAATGTTACGATTGATCCGAACGTTCGGATCTATCCGGATGTCTGATTCGGACATCCATATGCTTGATTCGGTCGATTTTGACAACCCTAGTTTCTAATGGTTAGTAGTGAAAAACAATAAAGGTATGGTATAACATAATAGAAAATGTCATTTGAACCTGACAGGCAAAACTATTATTCTATTAGTCAATAGTGAAATCCATTGGAGAAGAAGAAGAATATGAATAACATTAAGATATGGTATGACATAAACATTAATGGATGATACAAATTAAATATCATTATGGCATACATAGTAAACAAGTACAGTCAGTGACTGTGGTAGTAGTGATGTGTCTTTGCATAAAAAACTAACTATGTAATATCATATTAGTTACTATATGGTTTGTGTGGCACATGAGTTGGCAATAAATTGATTAGAAATCATGATGTACGAGTCCTCATACAATTTATTGCATTTGTTAGCACAGTTACATTAAGGATTCCAAAATTTGGAATAACATGTGTTTTGACAATGGTCCATTACTGTTTCTCCCGCTTGTAGGCCATCTTGTAGTGTTTTTGTTTGGTGTGTTTTCATTATTATTTCTGTTATTACTTCTGTCTTCATTTCCCTTTTGTCTATAAGACTGGTATGGTGGTAATCCAATTCTCACATTTAGGTGATGTTTGAGGGCACTGATCAGAGTAGCTGTTCCCCTGGGTGAAAGGTGCACTCCATCACTCGCATACTACGATTCATTGAAGGGGTTAATGTTAACCCTTTGTATTACAACCACAGAGTTTGTTTGTATCTTATCAAGTTTTGCATTGAATGTGTCAGCCTCTTTGTTATACTCGTTATCATTGTGTCTTTTTAATATTGGCGTAATGTTTAGTTTACCTGTTGGAAATTTGTTCTTATATGTTTTAATGACCTCTTGCAGGTGCTTGAATGATTCTTCTGCACCTTGGTTTTTTATATCATTATTTCCCACTAGGAATACTGTCTGGTGTCCAACTGTTTCCGCTCTTTGGATGAACTCTTGGGCTCCTCGGAGTGATTTATTGCCCTTCTCGAGAATTTTTATTTCAACATTTTTGTTTCTATACATTTTTTCAGGTTTTATGTTTCGCCCATGCGAGTCTGTAATGATTAAGACTTCTGGTTGACGACAGTCTGTTTCTTTTCCTAATTCTATAATTGTTTCTGTTGACTGTGGACCATATTGTAAATTGGCTCTGCCAAATATGTTATCCACTATAAATAAAGTCGTTACTTACTTACTTACTTACTTACTTACTGTTTTACATTTTCAGGTGGCAGTTTTTCATTTGTAGCAAGTTTTGTACCTTGACTTTTGAGTTCAAATATTTCAGTTTTCAAGGTTTTTTATTTTCTTCCTATAGCTTTGCATTTTCTTTTGAGAGCTCTGCAACTTGTTTAATGAGCTCTTCATTTTTCTTTAGCATCCTTCATTTTGAATAAATTGAAATCTTGTTGGATTGTTTTCGAACATTTTTCTACATTTGATATTCTTTCAGATAGTTGAGTTTTTTATTTTGATTGGAATTTCATTTGATCATTAACTTTCACTTTCTATTATTTTCGATTCAAGATTAGTGAGTCTTTCATTAACTTCTTTTTTTTCTTTTTGGAAGTCTTCCCGTATCTCTACAAACTTGCAAAATTGTTGTTCAAGTTTGTTCAGAGTAGTTAAGCACTTATTCTCAAATTTAGAGCCAAATGTACTTTTGGGGAATGTTATTTCATTGTCCTGTTCTTGATCTACTGGCTCTTTTAAGTTTGTATTCTGATCAACCTTTAATTCTACCGGTTCTTTTAAGTTTGTATTCTGATCAACCTTTAATTCTACCGGCTCTTTTAAGTTTGTATTCTGATCAACCCTTAATTCTATGGCTTTATTTACACAGCAATCTAATTTCCTAACAATCAGTTTTAGTATTGGAAAGTGGAACGTTTCGAAAATTTCTTGGTACGCATTTCCTTGGACCTGTATTGTTCAATTGATATGAAGAATTTCAGTTTGTATTCTTTCCCACGTTGGGTGGAGCATGCTATAATGATAGCATTTGTTGAATCATTTGGGTTAGTCCATTTTTCTGGACAGTCTTTCCATGATATTTTATAGTTATCATGTTTCCCTAGGTTGTCGTAATAAAATACATCCAGTGCTTTGATCCATAGGACCAGTCTCTCTCGTGAAGTATGAAAAGCTACCATTTTAGCTTCCTGTTCGTATAAGCAATTATCGATCTCCTCAAATAAACATTTTTTAGCCTTTCCAGTTCTTTTATTTAGACTCACGGGTAAAAAGTCTGCAGGGTAGTTTTTATGCCCCCGTATCGATAGATCGGGAGGCATATAGTGATTCACCTGTCCGTCTGTCCGTTCGTTCGTCCGTTCGTCCGTCCTGGTTAACCCAAATTGACCGTTTCTTCTAGCATCATTATGGCTTGCTACAAAGCTTCCAAACTTGCATGGATGTTGTATATGAACACTCTCCACACACCTGTATCACCTGACCCCATTTTGACCTTCACCTTGACCTAATTTTGGACTTAGACTTATTTATGGACAAGGCTTCCACAGGGGGCATAAGCGTTTATTGAACGCAGTCTTGTTTCGATTGTTTTTAGGGATTTATTGAATTGGATAGTTTAATTGTGTTTTGTATGTTGACTTAATCTTTATATGACTGTATGTTACGTTAATTTTATGTTGAAGATGTAAATAAACATTATTTTTAAATCATGACAGGTGTTTGTATTAATTTACTTCCTGGTTTGAGACAAGAGTCTGTATAAGTCTATAATATCCTTCATAAATCACAATCACCATATCAAAATATCCTATTTCTATAACAGTCTGAGCTACCTTAACTGCTGAACACATCAGTACTCAGCAAGTAGCTTAATGAACATCAAACAAGTGATGTTTTTGGCAGCCAAACTTATTGATGTTAAATTTCACAAATATCTTTGACCTCAAAATCAATGGTATTGGGTCAGAACAGATAGATGTACCTTAACAGCCAACTTACAATAACAATTACGCACAAATAATACAAATATTTTAGCTGCTTAAGTGCGGACAACAAACTATACCACAGAATTTTTCAGTTTATTGGGTAACACATCATCAATTTAACTTTAATGACTGGACCTTCTTGGTTAGTGGGCCATTCTGGGAAGCGGGCTGTTCTGACACGGATTTAAATAAGGGTCATCTACTGGTGCTGACCTACCTCAATGTAAGGTTTGAAGATCCTGAACACAACTACTATTGACTGAAACCGTTTGGTCTATTCATTTCAAGTTAAAGCAAACACCAACCTTAACTTTGACCTACTGACCTCAAAATCAATAGGGTCATCTACTAATGCTGACGAATCTCCATGATAAGTTTGAGGATCTTAGAGTTCTCAAGTTATTGATTAGAAGCCTTTGCTCTACGTGTCGACATGTGCAAAGCAATATACCTCTCATCAAAAACAAAAAGCAGGTTCAAACATGTGCCACAACACTACTGAAACTTAGTTCCAGTAAAATCTAGAATTCTGTTTGCTTTGACTTCACTGGAGAAAACCACTTAGTGGTACCTATATACAAGTGTTCTTTCCACGGCAATAGCATACTAATGCGTACTGGCCGGAATAGCCATTTCAGGCTTTTATAGTTAACGGGTAAATGCCGATTTCGGATATGTCACAGAGATGGATACACATGCATTCAAGACTAAAGGATATCACATGGTCAAGGTTGTGCACCGTAGTGCAGAGTTATTCACACAAGGGGCACTTTCACATCGTCATTTCTGGTGACCTTTAGTTGCAATGTTGACGTTTGCCCACTTTTGGTCAGGCTCTGATGTATCAAGGTTGTCTCAGCACTGCAAGTCAACAATGTCTGAAGGATGGAATATATGGACTATGTGAATTTCAAGAAGACCCGAGAAATGTCTGGTAGGCCTAAGGAAATAAATAAACAACTCTAGTTTTTCTATACAATGTTCATATTTAATCAATATTGCATTTACTTGGCATAAACCTCCAACATCAGCATATAACGCATTCTATAACATCAGCTATACATCAATGCAACTTTCTTAAAAGGCAAACCAAGTAACAGAATTGAAGCATTTAGTCAAAACACAAACTATACAAACTTAAATACACATTATATAAACCTTGTCAGAGTAAATACACATTCTCATTAGGAGGCTAAATCTAGAAGTAATTGACCCAACTGTTTACATGTAGAATGTAAAAAAATTTATACAAAGGAAAGTCAGTATTAGGTTCAAAGAAAACAACATCTAGTTAAAATTTCATCAGGCAGCAAACCTACTAAGTCCTCTCGTAATGGAACAAAATTGTTTCAATAAAAAATACTAGAGTGGTCTGTTGACTACTTCATAATAACTTACAGTGACTTTACTCTGCAAAATCAATTTTAAAACCGATACATATATAACTTTCAACAGTTATTTTTCATTTTACTGTCAAATTGCATATTAAAGGAACATTCAATGCCATATATAGAAGCTATTCTTGTTTTATCTTAAGTAAACTTTAGGCAACTGCCTCTCAAGGTTTTTCTGACATAAGCATTTTTAATGCCAACAATGTAAAACCATTTAAAGGTAACAGATGGTTTAATAGTTTGATGTTGGTATACATTTTTAGCTGACTCATAGTTTATTCCCTACCCAATCACTTGGTTATATGTTAACAGTGACACAAGGCGCTGAAGTCAGCCACAACATATCTAATTTCCCTCATAGGTACTCATTCAAACACTTAGGTAAAGCAAACATGGGATAAACTATGTTAAGAAAAAAATCTGATGGTCCAGGCAGGCTTTTAACCAGTGATATAAAGCAATTTTCACAATTTCATCCCATTAAAATCAAATTGATGAAAAGTCCAATTCCATATAAAGTAACCCCTTATCCAAAATGACCTGAAGTAGTGTATTTGTATTATCACAAAACCCGGAGACTCAAGCATAGATGATGAGTGGAATTAAAACTTGTTTAACCATAAATGTAATGTACTTTCATACAAAAATATTTTCATACACAAGTTTTGGTTAAAAATTTATACACATGCCATGAACAATAATTACCTCGAACAATGTACATACATGCACCAATTATTACCAGCAAGTATATACATACAAGTCATATACAATCCACTTCCCCAACAGATAATTAAAGGCACAATCAGTTGAAATGAAGGGCAGACAATGATCAGAGCCTATACACACCCAACTTTCTTACAGAAAGTCACATTTCTTACAGAATGTTACATGGTTATGATGGAATTATATGTTAAAGTTACAAATACAGCATACAGGTATGGTCAAAACTAATGACTATTCAATCTTCAGTTATTTCTACTTGAACTGGAAAAGTAAAACCTCTTAAAAAGACCACAACCTTCTCGAGAATTTTTATTTCAACATTTTTGTTTCTATACATTTTTTCAGGTTTTATGTTTCGCCCATGCGAGTCTGTAATGATTAAGACTTCTGGTTGACGACAGTCTGTTTCTTTTCCTAATTCTATAATTGTTTCTGTTGACTGTGGACCATATTGTAAATTGGCTCTGCCAAATATGTTATCCACTATAAATAAAGTCGTTACTTACTTACTGTTTTACATTTTCAGGTGGCAGTTTTTCATTTGTAGCAAGTTTTGTACCTTGACTTTTGAGTTCAAATATTTCAGTTTTCAAGGTTTTTTATTTTCTTCCTATAGCTTTGCATTTTCTTTTGAGAGCTCTGCAACTTGTTTAATGAGCTCTTCATTTTTCTTTAGCATCCTTCCTGTTATTTCTTGGTGTTCAACATTCCTCATTTTGAATAAATTGAAATCTTGTTGGATTGTTTTCGAACATTTTTCTACATTTGATATTCTTTCAGATAGTTGAGTTTTTTATTTTGATTGGAATTTCATTTGATCATTAACTTTCACTTTCTATTATAGTCTTTCATTAACTTCTTTTTTTCTTTTTGGAAGTCTTCCCGCATCTCTACAAACTTGCAAAATTGTTGTTCAAGTTTGTTCAGAGTAGTTAAGCACTTATTCTCAAAGTTAGAGCCAAATGTACTTTTGGGGAATGTTATTTCATTGTCCTGTTCTTGATCTACTGGCTCTTTTAAGTTTGTATTCTGATCAACCTTTAATTCTACCGGCTCTTTTAAGTTTGTATTCTGATCAACCCTTAATTCTATGGCCGTATTTACACAGCAATCTAATTTCCTAACAATCATTTTTAGTATTGGAAAGTGGAACGCTTCGAAAATTTCTTGGTACGCATTTCCTTGGACCTGTATTGTTCCAGTTGATATGAAGAATTTCAGTTTGTATTCTTTCCCACGTTGGGTGGAGCATGCTATAATGATAGCATTTGTTGAATCATTTGGGTTAGTCCATTTTTCTGGACAGTCTTTCCATGATATTTTATAGTTATCATGTTTCCCTAGGTTGTCGTAATAAAATACATCCAGTGCTTTGATCCATAGGACCAGTCTCTCTCGTGAAGTATGAAAAGCTACCATTTTAGCTTCCTGTTCGTATAAGCAATTATCGATCTGAGGAAATAAACATTTTTTAGCCTTTCCAGTTCTTTTATTTAGACTCACGGGTAAAAAGTCTGCAGGGTAGTTTTTTTCGATTGTTTTTAGGGATTTATTGAATTGGATAGTTTAATTGTGTTTTGTATGTTGACTTAATCTTTACATGACTGTATGTTACGTTAATTTTATGTTGAAGATGTAAATAAACATTATTTTTAAATCATGACAGGTGTTTGTATTAATTTACTTCCTGGTTTGAGACAAGAGTCTGTATAAGTCTATAATATCCTTCATAGATCACAATCACCATATCAAAATATCCTATTTCTATAACAGTCTGAGCTACCTTAACTGCTGAACACATCAGTACTCAGCAAGTAGCTTAAATGAACATCAAACAAGTGATGTTTTTGGCAGCCAAACTTATTGATGTTAAATTTCACAAATATCTTTTGACCTCAAAATCAATGGTATTGGGTCAGAACAGATAGATGTACCTTAACAGCCAACTTACCGATAACAATTCCGCACAAATAATACAAATATTTTAGCTGCTTAAGTGCGGACAACAAACTACACCACAGAATTTTTCAGTTTATTGGGTAACACATCATCAATTATCGATTTAACTTTAATGACTCGACCTTCTTGGTTAGAGGGCCGTTCTGGGAAGTGGGCTGTTCTGACACTGATTTAAATAAGGGTCATCTACTGGTGCTGACCTACCTCAATGTAAGGTTTGAAGATCCTGAACACAACTGCTATTGACTGAAACCGATTGGTCTATTCATTTCAAGTTATTCCAACACCAACCTTAACTTTGACCTACTGACCTCAAAATTAATAGGGTCATCTACTAATGCTGACAAACCTCCATGATAAGTTTGAGGATCTTAGAGCCAAGAGTTCTCAAGTTATTAATTGGAAGCCTTTGTTCTACCTGTCGACATGTGCAAAGCAATATACCTCTCATCAAAAACAACAAGAGGATCATAGATCCTGGGGCTCTCACCTGCTAAACATGGCCTAACTTTGAACTTGACCTCAAGGTCATCAAGATAAACACAGTCATTGACTTTACTTGATGAAGGTTAAAGCAAAACTGAGGCCTCCAGAGTGTTAAAACGTTTTTTCTATTATTTGACATATTGACCTAGTTTTTTACCCACATAACCCAACTTCAAACTTGACCTTAAGGTCATCAAGATAGACATTTTGACCAAAGTTATCAAGATTAAAGCAAAAATATGGCCGCCAAAGTGTTAATAAGGTTTTTCAATTTTTGACCCCACATGACCCAACTTCTAACTTGACCTAGATTTCATTGAGATACAACTACTGACCAAGTTTGGTGAAGTCAAAGCAAAAATGTTACCTCTAGAGTGTTAACAAGGTTTTCCTATTATTTGACCTTTTAACCTAGTTTTTGACCCAACTTTGAACTTGACCTTAAGGTCACCAAGATAAATATTTTGAACAAACTTCATGAAGATTAAAGCAAAAATGTGACCTCCCGAGTGTTAACAAGGTTTTCCTATTATTTGACCTTTTAACCTAGTTTTTGACCCAACTTTGAACTTGACCTTAAGGTCACCAAGATAAATATTTTGAATAAACTTCATGAAGATTAAAGCAAAAATGTGACCTCCCGAGTGTTAACAAGGTTTTCCTATTATTTGACCTATTGACCTAGTTTTTGACCCAACTTCAAACTTGACCTAGATTTCATTGAGATACAACTACTGACCAAGTTTGGTGAAGATCAAAGCAAAAATGTTACCTCTAGAGTGTTAACAAGGTTTTCCTATTATTTGACCTAGTTTTTGACCCCACATGACCCAACTTCTAACTTGACCTTAAGGTCACCAAGATAAACATTTTGACTAAACTTCATTGACCCCACATGACCCAACTTCTAACTTGACCTAGATTTCATTGAGATACAACTACTGACCAAGTTTGGTGAAGTCAAAGTAAAAATGTGACCTCCAGAGTGTTAACAAGATTTCTTATTATTTGACCTTTTGACCTAGTTTTTGACCCCACATGACCCAACTTCAAACCTGACCTTAAGGTCACCAAGATAAACATTTTGACTACACTTCGTGAAGATTAAAGCAAGAATGTGACCTCCAGAGTGTTAACAAGGTTTTCCTATTATTTGACCTAGTGTTTGACCCCACATGAACCAAATTCGAACTTGACCTATATTTCATTGAGATACATCTACTGACCAAGTTTGATGAAGATCAAAGCAAAATTGAGAGTGCTAGAGTGTCAACGGTGAAAAAGCTAACGGACGGACGACGGACAAAAAACAATCACAAAAGCTCACCTTGCCACTTTGTGGCAGGTGAGCTAAAAAGCAGATTCAAACAGGTGCCACAACACTACTGAAACTTAGTCCCAGTAAAATTCTGGCTGCTTGACTTCACTGGAGAAAACCACTTAGTGTTCTTTCCACGGCAATAGCATACTAATGCGTACTGGCCGGAATAGCCATTTCAGGCTTTTATAGTTAACGGACAAATGCCGATTTCGGATATGTCACAGAGATGGATACACATGCATTAAAGACTAAAGGATATCACATGGTCAAGGTTGTGCACAGTAGTGCAGATTTATTCACACAAGGGGCACTTTCACATCGTCATTTCTGGTGACCTTTAGTTGCAATGTTGACGTTTTGCCCACTTTCGGTCAGGTGTGCAGGCTCTGGATGTTATCAAGTTTATCTCGGCACTGCAAGTCAACAATGTCTGAAGGATGGAATATATTGACTATGTGAATTTCAAGAAGACCCAAGAAATGTCTGGTAGGCCTAAGGTAATAAATAAACAACTCTAGTTTTTCTATACAATGTTCATATTTAATCAATATTGCATTTACTTGGCATAAACCTCCAACATCAGCATATAACGCATTCTATAACATCAGCTATACATCAATGCAACTTTCTTAAAAGGCAAACCAAGTAACAGAATTGAAGCATTTAGTCAAAACACAAACTATACAAACTTAAATACACATTATATAAACCTTGTCAGAGTAAATACACATTCTCATTAGGAGGCTAAATCTAGAAGTAATTGACCCAACTGTTTACATGTAGAATGTAAAAAAATTTATACAAAGGAAAGTCAGTATTAGGTTCAAAGAAAACAACATCTAGTTAAAATTTCATCAGGCAGCAAACCTACTAAGTCCTCTCGTAATGGAACAAAATTGTTTCAATAAAAAATACTAGAGTGGTCTGTTGACTACTTCATAATAACTTACAGTGACTTTACTCTGCAAAATCAATTTAAAAACTGATACATATATAAACTTTCAACAGTTATTTTTCATTTTACTGTCAAATTGCATATTAAAGGAACATTCAATGCCATATATAGAAGCTATTCTTGTTTTATCTTAAGTAAACTTTAGGCAACTGCCTCTCAAGGTTTTTCTGACATAAGTATTTTTAATGCCAACAATGTAAAACCATTTAAAGGTAACAGATGGTTTAATAGTTTGATGTTGGTATACATTTTTAGCTGACTCATAGTTTATTCCCAACCCAATCACTTGGTTATATGTTAACAGTGACACAAGGCGCTGAAGTCAGCCACAAAATATCTAATTTCCCTCATAGGTACTCATTCAAACACTTAGGTGAAGCAAACATGGGATAAACTATGTTAAGAAAAAATTCTGATGGTCCAGGCAGGCTTTTAACCAGTGATATAAAGCAATTTTCACAATTTCATCCCATTTAAAAATCAAATTGATGAAAAGTCCAATTCCATATAAAGTAACCCCTTATCCAAAATGACCTGAAGTAGTGTATTTGTATTATCACAAAACCCGGAGACTCAAGCATAGATGATGAGTGGAATTAAAACTTGTTTAACCATAAATGTAATGTACTTTCATACAAAAATATTTTCATACACAAGTTTTGGTTAAAAATTTATACACATGCCATGAACAATAATTACCTCGAACAATGTACATACATGCACCAATTATTACCAGCAAGTATATACATACAAGTCATATACAATCCACTTCCCCAACAGATAATTAAAGGCACAATCAGTTGAAATGAAGGGCAGACAATGATCAGAGGCTATACACACCCAACTTTCTTACAGAAAGTCACATTTCTTACAGAATGTTACATGGTTATGATGGAATTATATGTTCAAGTTACAAATACAGCATACAGGTATGGTCAAAACTAATGACTATTCAATCTTCAGTTATTTCTACTTGAACTGGAAAAGTAAAACCTCTTAAAAAGACCACAACCTTTAATAACTGGTCTAAATATTGAGATTGAATAACAAATTTAGAAGTTCTCAAATATTACATATGGTCTTATTACTGAGGCGGTCCAAAAATAAACCTTTACAACTAAAATACAAGAATATTGTCAAATTTTCGCATAATGTTGATATTGTTGCTTACAAATTCCTAAAACAAGCACTCTTGGTGCTCAAAGAATATTGGGAAATATTGGTACTGATCAAAGAGACTATCTAAGCACTGTACAATTTATATTTTACATACAAATAACACAAATATATTGAAAAAATAACTCCTGGAAAGTTAAATAATAATCAACAAATATCAAGATGCATACCACCTACATGTATATAAGATAAGTATTATGAACCTTAAACAGGAAAACTAACACAAGCAAGAACATTGCTAATAATCATCTGAAGAATTTCTTATTAAAGCAGCTAATGTTCAATTGACAATTTCTGAAATACATAAAACTTAAGTAATTGTAAAATGTACTGCGTATAAATGTCACACCGTAGTATATCATGCCAGTAAAGATATATTTTGTACTATCACTTGATAGTTTTGACATAGTTTGTATTATCAATGGATGAAAGAAAATTGCTGTAGTCTTTATGATAACTTAATAGACAGGTAGAACATGATCATAATTCCTTTACATGTATACAGAAGGTAGAAAGCCAATAAACAAATGTTAAATGTAAAAATACTGTTTTTTCAGTTGATACGCATTTCAATATATATGAGAGGGATGCTCACAAAATGAACATCATAAACAATGGGTCAAAAGTTTATACTGAAAACACTAAAAAAATCTAAGTACAATTTCTCATTAATAATGAATGAAACTCATTTCATGAGCTAGCCACAGACCTGAAAGTAGCAAAACAGCTATCTTAAACAATAATGAAAATGAATTTCTTCTATAAAGTCTGCGTGTGTATGCAATATTGATAAGAATGATTCAGGGCTCTAGAAATCCACTAGACTGATATTTAAAGGTCAGGCGATGAACATAGTAGGTTGCCCATTTGTTTACATGTTGAGATTAACCTTGTGAAGCTAGTATATAGCTCTATGGTTTGAAGATAGAAGTATATGGGTTGTTGTACGACAGGTTGACCAAATGTCAGTGAAGTCAACATAGTGACCAAATAGTCCAGATGTGATTGAAACACTGCTTGTAGTACTGAATAGATAGTAATGACAGAAAATCACACACCAATGCTTAATTTTTTGGCAGCTGAAATGGTCAAAATTATTATTTTGTCAGATAAGTTGCCTCTGATGAGTAAAAATGTCCACTTGTTCAGGAGAATTTTAACAGATTTCTAGAGCCCTGAATATGTGTAAATATAAACGTAACAGGTTTGAAAACAGTTTGAAGATAATAATTATTTACAAATACAACATCTATTCACTACTGGAACCAATCAGGAAACTGGTGATGTGGGACAATTAGATATAAATTCTAAACTCTATCAGTGTTAATGAGTCAGATCTAGACATACTGACAGACTTGTACACAGAACATGAATATAAATAAATTACTCGTTTCAAAACAATTGGTTTATGTTTACAGCACTTTTCATTCAGAAGTTTAGCTTGTAATTAAATTAAAGCATTCAAAACTAATACATGAAGAATAAATTCTATTGTTTTACTTATAGAATCAACAAAGTCTCGATAATCATATGCAAGACTAAATTTGATTGAAATTTAATGGTTTCATAATATAGTTAATATGACCACATGATATCTTTAACATGTCTCCAATGCTACGTCATTACAAATATTGTTATTCTGACAGCACTGTTGATGTTGCTAACAAAATATAGCACAAAGATAGCTAGATTTCATAACTATAACATATGAATATAAAGAGCTCATGAAAAACAGCACAGCAAAATGGTTAAACTATCGTATAGATATAAGCTGTACATGACAGGATCTGTCATTCGTGAAATGTTTGCCATTAACAAACAGGTTTAACATATGGAGTCATCAACAAGCAGCAAAACTCATGCAACAATATTAACAAGGGTGAGCTGTGTCAACTCGGCCATGTAATCCAACACTCTGTCATCAACAAGTATACAAGATCTGTGCTATACGTTCTGTCGTCATACTCTGTACCGATCACGTGCTGTTGAACCTGCTTTCGTGGCTGTGTCTGAATGTGCCTGCAATATACATAAACAATCATAATCAACTATAGCCCCCATTATACTTGCATAGCGATACTACAATTATGTGACTTTGCAAGTGTGATACTTAAGTTCTTTAATTTGTTTTGGTATTACCAAGACCTAAATATACACAGATTGGACACTCATTTGAAAACAGAGAGAAAATGCAAAATAGCACACAGCAGATTCTGATATTTTGCATAAATGCTCGTGTTTGTCATCCTTTTTTAATGACCAATATCTCGTTTTGAAGAGATAAGTTTCTTCTACTGCATGATCTAACTTATTTTTCTATCTCTTATTTCGTTTGAATGAGGCAAATTGGAAATTTTCTGGTAGAATTGGAATTTCCATTAAAATAAGAGAAGGTCTGGCTCTTTGCAAATACCTGTTTTGTTCCTCGACTGATTTCAATAAAAGAGGTATTATTTTAAAGCTGAATAATAAATATATTGCATAAAATTATTAGTTTTTGACTACGTACAACTGGAGATATAAGGTATTAAGAACAAACAAGATTTCCCGAGATTTCAGAAGACTACCCTGAGATTTGGTACATTTTTCCAATCTTTGTATATTTAGGTCTTTGGGTATTACAACCAGTTTTTCCATCATAGTTTCAAAGACTACGACTAACTTTTCAATGCGTATCTTCTGGAGTACATTCAGGCTGTATGTAATTTGTACAATGATTACTTTTACGCAGATTTAGCTTCAGGACGTTCTGAAACCTAGACTCATTCATGTCCTATGGACACCGATGAAATGGATATAAGATTAATGTTTTCACTTATGAATAGAAGGGTTCGGTAATTACAATTGCATATCCTTGATGTCAGAAACTGAAACATCCAGGGACAGATTATTATTGCTTTTATTCATCAAGAGTTAGTCCCCTTACAAGAGTGGTATTTTGTCTACAGAGTTAAATAAGTCGCATCAAACTGGGACCAAGGGTGCAATTCCATATGCTTCAACTCAGTGAAAAGCCTATACCCTTGTCCCAATATAATTCAGTGTTTAGCTATGACCCATCAGTCTATATAGACTACAATTATCTTACCTGAAATCCTATCATAATTTTTGGAGGTATTTTTAGTCGTTCTTTCAATTTTTGACTGAAAAAAAAAGATTTGAGTTCAATATCTTACTAACATGTAATTAGAATACAGAATTGTTCAGTAATTATGACAACCACTTTTCCTGGAATGAATCATCAGCCATTACTAACTTGCTCTTCCACAATCAACTGACAACTTCTCCGCACGTGGAGCACATGAATGAATATAGCAATGTCACAGAGGAACATAACGTTACCACTCCAGGAATCAAACCTTAGTATCATGGCATCATAATAAATTTACAATACAAACAGTATTAGAGATGCACTCAAATGTGATAAGATACAAAATGTTCACAATGTATACAAATTAGCAAGATAATCACTTTGCAAATTCAGATTAAAATCACATTTTCTAGCTTCAAACTAGTATTATAGCACTATGAAGAAGGTTGTATTATATAGCATACCCTATTTTTACTGTAGCATCACCCCGTCTTGCATCCCTAGTCCACAGACCGAGTTTATCACCTTTATTTCTGATGTTAATTGTTGCACCACATATATCATCTGTTAAATCATCAAATGCTTCTCCTATCAAACATAATAACTGAAAAAGAAATGGCAGAAAATAAGAAGAAAGCATATGTATACAGGTCAAATTCATAACATGACAAACTGTCAACGAGAAGTAAAATACTTCGAAAATAATTTGTATTGCCCATTATTTCCCACTTTTAGGGAGTATTGCCCAGCCCGAGATAACCTGTTTATTTCAGTCAATAGCCAACCCTGAGAAGTATGTTTACTGATTCTTAAAATTAGGTGTAAATAACCCATGTAATATTATTGCTAATATGGGAATTCAACATCAATCAATAGAATAGGGTGTGATTCTATCAATGCTTGAGCAATCTCATCCATTCGATGACGTACAAGTAGTAAAATGTCATACCTAATCTGATTAAGACAGTTGTTTTTTTCGAGTGACAAGTTTAATAATATTGATTGGTCAATTTTATGCTTACTAGAAGTGTCAATGTTTAAAGCAGTGTGTAGTATGCCGATGTTATGTAACAATGTACGCATTAGGCTTTGGTGACTTACGATTGAACAGCTATAAGTTAAGTACCCATTCCCTTAAAACAATTTTTGAACACTTGATTTAAAGCTCTAAGTGCACATTCCTGAAAGAAACATTCACACGACACAGACTCTACAAGATCATTTAACATTAGTAAGGAGAATCATGGAATGCTATTTTAACAAACATACAAGAAATAGTTGACTTACAGTTTCTAACCAAAAATTATCTAATTCTGTTTGTCGTTGATTTTTGTTGAGATTTACTAGCCATCTACCACCATTTTTATTTGAAGCATCTTCCCACATAGGTTGAACTCCATCCTGAAAACAATAAGGACTAAATTCTTAGTACAATGTAACATTTCATGTGTCTTCAACAAATCACGTTATATTTTTTACTGCAATTTCAAGTGACATTAACAGGTTGTAGAGTTACTAATACTATTATTCCAGCTATTAGGGTATCTAGGAAGTCAGCTGGCAGGTACTTTTTACAGCATCATTTAATAATTGAATTCACTGACTATTTCACAGACCAAGTTTAGAATTCTCTGACCTTGTGATAGTAATTCAATTCAACTTATCCAAGTTGATGGCAACTCAACTTTTCAAACAACACTCATACTAGAAGCTGACTTTTGTTCTAGCAAAATCCAAACCCTGAGCATCATGACTTCAAATGATGGTTTCTGTTAATTTTAGATACATAACTAACTTAAAATGTTAATGCCAGCCTACAGGACCAATAATAATAACCTTTCGTCTGAGTGAATAAAACCTGATTAACAATGAAGTTAGAACAAACACAAATTCCATGAACTCACCTTAAATAATGAATAATCACAACCTGAGGGTAATCTGCTAGCTTTCTGAATATGGTTATACAATCTGAAATTTTCAAATTAGATCAATTAACAATAAGGTTTCCATGGTAACTCCTTTCCCTAATGAACCATTGCTTTAGTGGTTTTATAAGCAGTAAAGTATGCAGCATAAAGCAGCTGGCAGACTTTAACATTTATATAATAGTATATATTATCTCATTGAATCTTGAAAGTTTTATAAGAATTCATCTATTTAGTCTGATACATATATATTCTAATACACAAAGAAAGAAGATAATGCATATTTAATATACCAATGTCAACTTTTCATATTTTCATGCATGATCTAGTCAGAAGAAGCGTACCATAACTGTACACTACATGATTTTGGGGCAATTTTCTGACGTAGGATATTATATGTATTTACATTGTTTGTATAAATGTAAAACAGAGACTTAATTATTAATTAATATTAGTCTACTTACCCCCAGAAATCTTCTACTGTATCAAATGATGTGATAAGTTTTAGATTAGCCGTCCACTCTTTACTCTTGTCATTCTTAAAGAACCACATTGCCCATTTGTTCTGTAGAGGATGTTTCATTTCAAACTGATCTGGTGAAACAATCAGCTGATCCTCCTCCTGTCCAGTCTCCTGTAAAACACAATCATTCAGAAGCATGTTTCATTAAAAGGAATCTGGTAGAAAAAATCAAGACAAATGAAGCGTTAGTATTTAACAAAAATATCTTCTGCTGCTGCATTGTTGGCATAAGCGGCACTGGGGTAAAACAATTGTGTGCGCATGCACAAAAGAGAGCGAGTGCGTCATTGATTTTGACCAAAATTGGCAAAAATAGATTTTTAAATACAGAGGAAGCTTTTTATGCAATTTCTATCTAGCAATATCTCTTTTGCCAGTAGAGTTAAAATTGCTGCAAGTCAATTGGACTGAGTTTTTGCCAAAGTTTTCTGGTCCTTGGTGACTTTTATTGGTCAAGACTGACAGATAGACGGTTTATAATAAAGCCCCGGTCTTACAGTACTGGTTCAGGTGCCGATACGTCCTGGTGGGAGAAAGCAGGTATACAGTGATGATCCGGGACATTTTTGTAGCAAAAATCAATTTCATTATCACATTCCCGATGTCGCTCAAGTGTATTCCCGGTCTCAAAGAATGATTTGTAAGTTCACACCATAATAGCTTGGTTTATTATTATTCCTGGTTTACTATGGTGTATTTACGATGAGAGGCGGAGGGGTGCCGGTACATCACTAGATCCCAGTAAAGCCCAATGTGGTCCAGTTTGTCGCAGTGCTGTTCCGATGCCCAACACAAAGTTAATTCAACCAAATAATGCGTGCATGATATATTTCATTGAAGGGGAAAACAAACCAGGATTTCTCTGAGACATAATATCCAATCCTGAAAATGAGTCACAAGTCTGTTCCTGTCACATTCCTGACACCGTAACTGGGTTTTATTATTAAAATTCAGATTATGGTACTTCAAATGACCAAAACTTTGTCAATTCTTTGAATTTTTTCATCAAATAACTTTTATTTTCTGCAGAAATGATCATTCTTCCTAAGGCCTAAAATAAAATATTGTTTGTTTCCCCATCCCCTACCTACCCGACTAAAAAGGGCCCTACCCAAAATATTTTATTGCCCAAATTGAAATAATATTTTTTTTATTAAAAATTGGAAGTGAAAATTTTATTTTTATGTTTACTGGCTTCTTTCTTACCATTAGATTCAAGACTGTTGGTTTTCACCTTAGAGTTAATATTAATTTTCATTATTGTTGGTTTTCACCTTAAAGTTAATTCTAAATTTCATTATTTGTATGTTTTAACCAATAACTATCATACTGAAACAGTTCAAAAAAAGAATATTTACCCTACCTACCTACCCATTCTAAATCTGCTAGGGTCGGGATGGGGAAACCAAGAATATTTTAAGTTCGGCCTAATGCTGCAAATCCGGATCATTCCGGAATTGTAGAACCCCTGAACAAACATAGCGTCACAATAAATAATTTCAGCATGAAACTGATCGTAAAACATTCGTTCTTGATTGAAACAAATTCTTAATGTTCGTTTAAACATGATTTCAACTTGGTTTATTGTTCTTCATATAGTTAGATGTATATTATTATATAGAATGACATTTCAAATCGAGTTTAGTATGTAAACTCAAACTGTCCATACAGTGTCACACACTGGAGTCAGTTTGTTTGTAGGACCAGCCGGTTTTAGGGATTTACGGTCTGTTCTGAAAATAACAACTTCGGTAAATTGATATTATAAGAGTAAATCGAGGGTTCTGTGCAAAACTATTGTACATGCCTATATAAATTGATGAAGTTACCATAGTTTAGCACCGAGTCCTCAAATGCTTTGGTAAGTTCGGTAAAAAGGCAAATGAGTACAATAGGAGTATAATACTGTTGTTATTAACACCTGATCAGCAATTAAACAACTAATCACTTCATGAATAAAGGAATTAATTAAAACATTAATTTTTTTTAAATAATTGGTATGTATGTGTATGTATGTGTATGTATGTGTATGTATGTGTATGTATGTGTGTATGTATGTGCGTATATATATAAATATATGTAACCGTTATATTATTTTGTGCACATACATGTTTAATATGTTCTATATATAGGTATTACTTGCATGATAAATATAAAGTAACCAAGTTTAAATGGATACACAAGCAGTAAAGACTAGATATTTTTCTTTTGTTATTAAGAACTAACAAAGAAAGAGTGTATCGTTATTCTCCTCTCTCTTTAGCTTCTTAAATGTTTCTCTATTAACAGAATCATCAAAAAAGAAAACATGTAACATCATATTATATATGTGACTCTCCACAAATAACCACACTTGGTTATAATATTAATAACATACTTATATTTATTGGTAACTAACTCAATGTTGTTTTTTGTGTACTTGTATTTTCATGTGTGTAGAACCATATTTATGAGCCTCGATAATGTCTTTACATTTTGTTAACCTCATTTTTTCATGTAAACATGAAATGAGAGAATAAAAGGTATTTGACTTGACTTGACTCTAATTAAGCCTTATATTGTCAACCATTTAACCAAAACACTATATAACATCAATTAACCGAACCTACCAAAGCATTTACTCTGTAATATTAATTTACCTAACTTGTTATTTACCGAACAGACTGTCACCCAATTTTAGGACCAAGTGTCCATTGCATTTGTTCAACTTTCCAGAAGTCTACGTAACTCCACCTGTGACCGGTATGGAACGAGGCTACACTATGCTTTAACCGAGGTCAACTGGCCCGCACCTTGGTGTTTTCATCATATAAGTATTCTACGGTTTATCACGGTAGAGCAACTGTCCTGCCTGAGATAGAGCCAACCGGTAGTTGATATCACACAAGCTGTTAGCTGATCCATCAATGTTTATCACCTTTTGCCCCATTGAATGCTCACGGTTTCCCCCGCATAACAAACCAGGACAGTGAGAATGGGGCTTAAGTCTGAGATCATGTGACAATGATTTGTTGACAATGTTGGCATGTCAAAGCTGCCTAGGAATTAAAAAAGCCGAAGGGACACTTGGAAAAACTACAGATCAATTTATTTTTTGCTGAATTTTCAAAATCACATGTCTCAAACAATAGACGTAAAGTTCGACTGACGATAAGGCAAGCAGATATTATTTCTGAATTAGTCAAAAAAGGCCAAATGCTTGAATGAGTCAAGGACATGGGCGTATGGCGCTATGGTTAGCGTGAATAAAATCTGGGTGAACTAGTTTAAACATGTGTGCCGTTTCATGGAGTATTAATTTCTCTTATAAGTCAAAATATTAGTCACACAAAAACTAAAGAAACGTCTTTTGTTACCTCTTTCGTTTCAGAATCTCCAGAAGCCATGTTGTCCAAATCCAATATGGTTATATTTTAGTCACGTGGTACCGGCGTTTCAAAACGAGGCACTCGAACGCTTGCAGCGAAAAGGAGTAAGGCTAAACAATAAAAGATAACGCATTTAGTCCTTATGATTTATGAAATAAGCTGGTTGATCCTAAATCCAAAATCTGAGCTATTTCGATAGTTTCTTTCAAGCCTAGTAGTGAACGTCACGATTTCACATCGCACTATTTAAAATTTGGGGTGTTTCTTTGCGCTTTTAATTCTTCCAAAATTCAGGAAGAAGTGCGTTCACTGACACCGATCTAAGAAAACGTGTTTTATTAAAGAAATACAATGTCTGCACCCGCCGTTAAATTAATCACGTCTGTCTTGAAGTCACCTTTATGTAGATGCAGGTAAACATACCGTTCAAAGATAGTTTTACTTACTTTTCAACAGTCATGCATTAAAAATCCGTATTTGTAATGTGTTTTCGCGACTTTACGTAAAGGTCAAATTATTAATGAACAAGAATCTTTTTATTATTGCTTTACATACTGTTCATAATTGAATTTTATTATTTTCAGTACTTAAGAGAGAAGTTGTACTGAATTTCATATCTTAAAATACTGACAATCCATTCTAACTTGGTGCTAGCACTTACACAAATATTGGTTTCTGCCATAGGCAGTGCAATGCATTCTAACTAACTTGGTGACATGTATGCTGCTGTCTGGTATATCCGTGCTTCTTAACAGTTTCATCGGCGCATGTGCACACGGGCGACCAAGTTCAATACATTTCTACACCATTTTTGAAAGAATAAATATTAAAGGTGCTGCCTCACTGATCGGGCTCAATCAGTGATTTTTTTTGGCAATTTTTGGGGCCGAATACAGGCCCCTTCCCCTAGCAAAATAACCTCCATTTTTCCCAAAAAATCATATTTTTTTCCCAAAAAGTATGCATGATTTCCCCCTTTTGTGCTTGCTGGTTTTAAAGCAACAACAATATAGCTGTTTTAAAGTCAAAACAATGGATTTTCAAACTTCCAAAAGTTGTTGTAATGTATGACTTAGAGTATTATCAGTATAAAATAACAATTTAAGAACAATTTTAACCAAAACAATCTTTTTTAATAATTCCGAAATTGCGCTAAATTTCCCAATTTTAAAGGCACAGGCTGTTTAATTTTGTTCAAGAAAAATCACTGTCAATTGTTTGTATATCGTGATTTTCCAACCTATTACGTGTACCTAACCAAGTATTGATATAATAGAAAGCCACTGGCGGTTGCTTTATGAAAGATTTGGTGCAAATAACAATTTTAACCACTCTCAATATCGCCCACATTTTTTTCTTGAAAAAAAGCGCTAAGTTTCCTTCCAACGTGCTTTTTGAATTAATCAATTATGTAATTCACATACATGTGATCAAACTGTAACATCAACAAACTACAGTGTAAACATCAGTGAGGTATTTGCTTCGTTTTTCGATTCATTTTCATCAAACGCGAAAAAAATTCATGCAATTTAAGTGATAGTAGTGTTAGTTCTATATAATATATTAATACCCTATAAAAATTTTGATATAAAAATACTAAATAACTACAAAATGCCGAAGTTTCTCAAGTTATTTTAGATGTCAGTGTGGTTGTTTATGGGATATACAGGCAATTATACCAAAATTACGTGAATATTTGACAAAAAATTTTTTTGTAGTACACCAATATGTGAGGCAGTCCCTTAATAACTGAACTAGCAAAAAACTGCGACACTTTTTTATGAGAATACGTAAAATTATAGCTTTTATATGTCTAGGTCGTTGATCTAAATCTTGTTGACTGGTAACCATGAAATCTGTGCCTTTCTATAAACCGCAAACTGTATTTGTTTTTAAATTAAGTAAATTTGGAGTAGTACTACATGTAATCAAAATGAGTTTTCAGTCTTGAGTGTTTTAGTATGTGGTAATAAAATGCGTAAAGAAAATGACATGTAAAAAGAATTAACATCAGTTGAAAAATACCGTTTGGAATAATTACTACCCGTATATACCTCGTTGTCAAGGTGACAGCTCTGATGAGTCGTCCAAAATGACAGCCTCAATTGATACCTATTATTATTTCAAATAATTTTACTCAAATAACTATCACATGTTTGAGCTTGATTAAACCAAGCACGAATTTCACGAGAAGACACGAAAATAAGAGAGAGAGGTATAATGACAAAAAGATTGGTTTCAGCCATAGACAATCAGCACATACCGTTACGCGCATTTGGACCAAAAATCCAAATTTACCATTGTTAACCTGTTTGGGGTGAAGAACGAGAATTGCCAAGAATTCATGTGTCTGTCACATCACTTGCTGTATTTTTTTTATTCACTCAAATGCAATGTAACAAATACCACCGTGCAGCTAATAGCCTGATTCATTTTACTTTTGGATTTATTAAAACTTCAATCCCTAAATACTCAAGAGTGAATAATAAAAAATTAAGGCATTTAATGGTATGCGGCTATTTCAGGGCTTTTTTTCGCTGAATTGTGAAGAGGCCTGAGCCCTTTTGTTTTGTGAAAATTTAGCGCGAAAATTCTCAAAATTGTGAAAAAGTAGGCGCGGAATTTTTTCAAATTGTGAAAAACTTAATGCGATAAATCATCAAATTATGATACAAAAATTTTCAGATGTTAGTTCATTTTTTGTCAACTTTTCCCAAACATGCATGTATCTATGATATAATACTTTATATCAAGTCATTTACAGGAATATATGACTGTTATCTGTGATTTGTTTGTTTGGTGCTTTGTGAAGTTGATTTTACAAAAACCATGACGCAAATTCTAATTGTGAATTAAGGGGCCTTTTAGGTTTGTGAAAGGGGCCTATATAGCAAATTGTGAAGGGGCCTAATATAGGCCCCTCGTATATAGTGAAAAAAAGCCCTGTATTCCGTAATCAGACTTAATCGTAACCTTCCATTTTAGGCTATTTCGTAACAATATTTCAGCTGATTCGTAACCGACCTCAAAAAAGCTTGATGTACAATTGGCTATTCATTCCGTAAAAATATTAATATTGAAATTATTAATACATTTTGAATATCAAACTATTTTAACACCTTTAAATCACATTTCTGCGGTGATATATAAAGCCATATATATAATATTCTACATTAGTAAAAACAATAAATCGGCGGTTACAAAATAGCTGATACTTTTTTGGTTACGATTAAGCCTGGTTATGAAATTACCCTGTATACCATGTAATGACCATTTACCAGACCTTCAAATTGTTGTTCACCTTTCAGACGCAGAGGGGATTGAACCCAGAACATATCAATCCCAAAGGTGCACCATACCATTAGGTCACTAAGCCTTTCTATGGCGTCTCCAGGAGCTAGAATTTTAGGGTGCATGATTTGGGATCGAAAGGTCCTGGATTTGATGCCTTTTGCTCCAACGCTTAATTTCTCTGAGCAAGAATACCCCATAATGCTCCACTTGACTTAGGTATGAATTGGTACCTGTGAGGACGATGTCCGTACATGTTCTATATTCCTGGCCGCTGTCTGCACACAAAGTCACAAAACAGGAGAGAAATGGTCTACCCAGGTTTCCTATCTCATTGTTTGCAGTCACCAGATTGTGTGCGGATTTGTAGAAATAATGCTATGATTGAAGTCAATTTGAAATGACACTGTACAGAATATCAGAAGATTCCATATCAGCATTATGATTTTTGTATGTAAGGACGCGCAATCTGGACTTGATTTTAATGACATTGCTTTTACAGAGGTCATACTGATGCTAATTGCCCAAATCTTGCAAATAAGATGCAGGTCTATTTTGGGTGCCATTAGCTCTCACCCCTACTCCTAAACTCTGTTTCAAACGTTGTTCTTTAGCATATAAATTTAAAATAGCTCTATCTCAGTCAACATATAGTATTTTTTCTTCAAAGAACTTTTTGTTTTATTTTTAGTGCAGCTTAACAGGATTTCCAGAATTGGAGGACCCATTTTATTACAGTTTCAACTAATAAAAAAATTACATTTTAAATCTCTATGTTTCAGACTACATCATGCACATGCATATAAATCTGGTAGAAGTGTATCAAGCATACGAAGATGTTATAGCACGGAACCATTACCTTTACCTAATGAAGATGGAAAAAATTACACACCAAAAATACAACAAATAGTCAATGATATAAGCCAGCTGTCATTATTAGAAGTAGCTGATCTAAATGAATTATTAAAGGTTTGTGTCGTTTTTCCCATTTAATAGAAGTGTCATAATTTTCTGTCAGATACATCTGGATTGTACTATAATATATCAGCTGTCTAAGGTCATTTAGACATTTAATATTGCAATATCCTTTAAGTATACAATTTGAATGTACATATATTCCTGTATATTGTGACATCCCTTGTTCCATTTCAACCAGTCAAAGATCTATCTTTGATACAGTGATCTCCCCTTACAGATGTCTACAATATTTTGAAACCAAATAAAGAATTTAAATTGCCACCAAACGTAGACTTGCTTGAAACAATATCTAAACTATATATAAGTAACCATTCCCAACGATAATAATGAATCCAAATTTACTTCTTTTCATTTGTTTTAGTTATATATATTTTCAGTATTTTGACAACTTTTTATGCCCCCCATCTTTGGTGAGGGGGTATATTGCTTTGCACGTGTCTGTCTGTCGGTATGTTGATCGTATAAAATGGTTTCTGTTTTCCCAACATCTTTGATGAGTGGGGACCGGGGGTATATTACTTTGCACATGTCGGTCAGTCGTATAAAATGGTTTCCGTTCAATAACTCAAGAACGCTTTGACCTAGGATTTTCAAACTTTATACAGAGGTTGGTCAGCAACAGTAGATGACCCATGTTGATTTTGAGGTCAGTAGATCAAAGGTCAAGGTACTGTGACCTTTACCATTTTTGACTATTTAAATGGTTTCCGTTCAATAATTCAAGAACGCTTTGACCTAGGATCTTCAAACTTTACATGGAGGTTGGTCAACAACAGTAAATGACCTCTATTGATTTTGAGGTCAAAGGTCAAGGTCACTGCGACCTTCACCATTTCTGACTATTTGGCTGCCATGGGGGCATACGTGTTTTACAAACATCTCTTGGATATTTTAACTTCTTGTTGACATAATGATTGTCAGATGTAAAGCATTGTGTAAAGTTTATATATGGCAACTATTGCAACTTATGATCTTAAAATATTTATCAAAATTCATTGTCAAGAAATTGATCCAATTATTACACCACAGTCAATATCCATTTGAAGCAATATTACCTTCTAATATGAAGTTATGATAACACACTCTTTTTACTGTATAAATTTGTATCGCAAAATTTGTTTTCCAGAAAACATTAAAGATACAAGATGCACCTGTGATGGCAATGGGAGCAGCATCTACAGCAGCGGCTCCAGCTGAAGAGGTATATTACTGAGTCAATCCAAAATCTACACAATTGAAATAAGAAAATATTATTTACCTACTTACCCAGTAGTACCTACCCAATGTAAAAATATTGGATCAGTCAAACAAACAATACTTTAATTAAGACCTAGTGGGTTATTGGTCTGGCATTGGGCAAAAAATGAGCGATTGTTTTCTGAATTGTTTGTTTTCTGAATCCAGACCTACCCTAAATATTTGCCTGAATTACCAGTTGCTTATCAAACATACTGACTATTAAAAATATTATACTTAGTACATTCAGTGCAACTATATTCTTAGTATGTTTTGTTTTATTTTGAATACTTAAAGAGATTTCATTCAACAATTTCCATTATCAGTTTACATGCCATCTTAATAAAACGATTGGGTCCTGTTAGAAAATTATTTTCCTAGAAACGTTCAGTGGTCAGTGGGACCGCCTGCATTCTCAGAATCAGTGTTCTTGCAAGAAAACTTCTCCGACCAGTGTTAGTGTATAGCCCTGCACGATCATAAATGTTGTTTTGTGTTTAAAAATATTCCTACATCTTTGCATTGTTTGAAGGGTAGTTGCTACCTACTGTTTCGAGTATTTTGGGGCAGGTTACCAAGCAATTTGAACTAGTTTTATGTGGCCTTGTAAGAAAAACTATACTGTAATCTGCTGTCATATTAAATGATTCACACTATTGGTAATATGTCATTGAACTATGATTGATGTTGATTTACATGTACAGTCGACACTCGTTATGTCGACATTTTTGGGACCGTCAAAATTATGTCGACATATCCGAATGTCGACTCAACAGGAGCCAACAACTCTGACAAATTTCCATACCCGTCGAAATTTATAATAACAAAGTCCTTGAGCATTTCTGTCAGTACCGTTATTACATCAGTTGGAACATCAACTAATACATATACGCGATTAAACTGGTGAAAGATCAATTTTATCGCACTTACAGTTATCACTAAAACATTTGACCAAGTGTTTACGAGAGGGTCGAGTTCATAGCCTCGTTTTGAAACAAGTACAGTACGGGATCAGTACCGCAAGTGTGGATTTTAGCCCTTACCGGTTTCGCTTACGCAATATTTTAATTGTAAACACTATATTCAATCAACATGCCAGCCATCTGAAAGCAACGATGACATTTAATCTTTTCTTTGTTAACAATGTAAAGTATATTCATTTACCTATCGGAAATATAACAAGCATGTTAAAATAAATTGTGAAGGCATACAAAAATGTTTTTTTTGTTCACCTTCCGAGAATCACGCTAGTTCAGCAGATTTTTTAATTTCATACGCCGAACTAGGTTACAATTTGTTTACAAACTTAAGATTTAACATCATTCAATTACATTTGCAAGCTGTGAACACATTAATTTTTAACAAACAATGGTTCGAAACAGGAATATCTTCACGGTCAATTAACAACTGTTCAATTTCAATAGCGTCGACACGATGTCGACACAAACGATGACAATAAGGTGCGAAAATATCAATTGGGCCAGAAAAGTCGTGTCGATATAAGCGGAGTGTCGACACAGGCATGTCGACTAAACCGTCATATTTAAGATAGAATATAGAGCAACCCAAATCGGGGATTTGAAAGTATGTCGACATAACCGAAGTGTCGATACAACCGATGTCGACACAACGAGTTTCAACTGTATATATAAAACTGTATGTTACTGTTTGTAGGAAGAGGAAGAAGAACAAGCTCCACAGAAATCTGTTTTCCATGTAAAACTTCTCGGCTTTACTGATTCACAAAAGATAGCTTTAATTAAAGAAATAAAAAATATAATTCCTGGAACTAATTTGGTGCAGGTAAGACTAATGTTTTATTGTGATCTTTTACTGATGATCGATGGTGCATATGTAAAATTCATGATACTGACATTAGTGGTGTCGTCTACAAGTGAAATAGTTTTCTGTAGATTAATGCCAGGAAAACTATACTTGGCAAGTATAGAAAAGCGATAGAAAAATTGATAAAAACAAAAAATATGTCGACAATAACAAAATTAATGTCAGTACATGGTATATGTGTAGCTAAAATCTTGAAATCTCATAATAAGTTAATGGAACTAGTCATATCTATAGGAAAGATCTAAAGTAACTATTTGGTTGGTTCATTAAGTGAAGTTTGATTGGGCTCTTACCAATATTATTAGATACCTGCCTTTGTTCATAATAACACAAGATGAGACATGTTGGGCATCTTCCTCCACCAACATGTGTAGCTGAAGAAAACTTACAGGTTCAAAGTTTAGCATTATCAGTTTATAATTCTGATGTCAAGGCCATTTTCTTTTTTTCAGGCTAAGAAATTTGTGGAAAGCACTCCTGTCATTGTGAAGAAAGATTTAACGAAAGAAGAAGCAGATGAACTTGTGAAAGCATTGGAAGCTGTAGGAGCAAAAACATCAATAGAATAACATTATATAACAGCCTCACTTCCATTGTACAAATATAAATAAACATGTGATGATGCTTGTATGCAAGATCGTTCATAACCCTCTACATGAATGTGTTAGTTGGGGAAACTGTTCATTATTGTTGTTATACAAAAGATATGACTGGAAATCAGCCTTCAAGCTGAGGGATCAAATGCTTAACTCCTTTGTTAATATAGGATGGAGTTTATGTTTACAAGGTGATTTTCGATAGTATTATGCAAGGTTGTTGTGCCAGAAATGATGAACTACTTGTTGGATCATAATAGTGTTAACTTGAATTTACTTTCGTTCTTGTTCATACCTATGGTCAAAATTGATCATGTTTGGTTAAAATTCAATACTGTTCATGTAAACTTTGTGCATGTTAATGTTTGTTCATATCTGGGAGAGACTATAGTCTTTATCTGGGTGTAAGATATGATTTTGTTCAATGGTCAAATATTTTATAGTTGAACTATTGTTTGTAGAGGACTAATGTTCATGTATTTTGTGCTAGTACTGAAAGCACAATTATGCACCTGTTCAATCATTTAACCATTAGAATGCATGATTACAGGTAATTGTAATACTATATGCAATAATCAAATTTAAAATGAGTGATTTAAAGACTTTCGAAACTGCCTTTTCGCTAATTCCACGAACTTCATCGGGAATAAATTTCACCACCTCATTAAAGCTGTTAAATCTCAACGTCCGCTCTATAGGATGTTACAGTCAGGTCTCAATACAATGATCCTGTTTGTTTCCAAGAAAAATGTCGTTACAGTGAATATGTCAGTATACTTAATAAATACAAAAAGCGTTCTAAGACATTTGTCCTCGAAAATGCTGACAGTATAATTATGAATGTGTAAGTAAATCGAGACCTGGTTATACACCAGGAGTTTAACTCCTGTTGTAAAGTTCAACATCTTATAGAGCTGTCATAGAGGCACAATCCTTGTTTTAATGGGTATATATTTCTGCTTTAGTTGTTTAGCTAATTACTTGGTTCTTGGTTTCCACTGTTTCAGTATTCTTCATTCATTCAGTGATTATTAGATAGGTTAGAATGTGTGTTTTCATAATGTAGTTTTTAGTTATATCTTCCTATGTTATAGTGCATGTATAAATGTTCTTGCCTAATATGGAGATGATAAGATGTATTGTATGATGTCTATTTGTTTTGCACTTGTTTTTAGACTCACCTGAGCATGAAGTGCTTTTGGTGATCTATTGTGATCTGCCTGTGTCCGTCCGTCGTCAATGAATTATTCTAACAACTCCTCTAAACTGCTCGGCCAATATTAGGATGATGCTTGGATGGTCCTCTTTCAGATTCATTTGCCAAATCCTGCAAGCCAAGTGATTTCTTAAAAATCACAGGTGCAAGGACGGGGCTTGAGTATGTTTACATATAGTATGTAGGTGAGCAGTCTAGGGCCATCATGACCCTCTTGTTTGAAAGAAAAATGACATAAATTAATAAATTTATATGTTTAAACATGTCTTGGTTATGTTTTTCTTATCTTCCCACTTTAACAAGGCTCTTCCAGGGTTCAATGCTCCAATTTTTGTACAATTTCCTGGTTGACCAAAATAAATTAATCCAGATCCCAGACAGACAAAAATTGGAACTAAGTTTCTTGAAAATGTGCCTATCTTAATAATTTGACCTGGTGATTGGATATCATGTTGAAACTTGCCGTGTATATAGCTTGTATGAAAAACGCCGCTTGGGATTGAACGTTAGGTTGGTAGGTTCAAGGCCTGACAAAACAGCATGTACCCTAGTCCAAGGTCTTTGACGATGATAATTCCATTTTAAAAGGTCGACACGTCGGGCATTCAGTTATGGTATCCAGAACTACATGTATCCAATTATGCTTGACCCACATGAAAATCTGGGCAATACTGATTTCAATCATGGGGCATCAACATCACCTCAAATAAGTAGGGTCATCCCCCATCTATGTAGAATGAACAATTCGCAGCTAGTAAACCTCTGTTAATCAATACAAGAGGGCCTGATCGCTCACCTGTGCAAATTAATCTAGTAGAACCATATTCAAACTAGACCTCGATTTTGGTTGCCATAGTAACTAGAGTACTGCATGGATTTCAATTATAAAGTTATTTTTAGAATTGACCACTCGTGGAACATTGTTACAATTTGTAATGAAATCCAGTCTCAGTTTCAAACTTGACCTAGATTTTATAGACAAACATTCTGACCGAGTTCCTTTAAGATTGGGTCATAAGTGTGTCCTCTTATGTGTTCGCAAGCTTTTTAGCTTGACTTTTCAAAGAAAAAAGTAGAGCTATTTTCATGACGGGATCGTCTGCGTTGGATAAGTTTATTGTCAGAGTCATTTTCTCAAAGGTATCAACTTGAAATTCAACATACAATGTAGTTATTCACCATCACAAGGAGAGTCCATACTGACAAGGCTGATAACCCTGTGATCTATATTTATGGAGTTGTCTGCCCTTGTTTGGACTAAGTACATAGAAATAGTTGCACAGTTTACACATAAACTGAATTTTCTCAAACACTAAGCTTTCAACTTGAAAGTCAATACACTTGTGGCATTTAATGACCTGCATCTACATGTATTGACCAGGGCTGGTATTCACAAAGCATCTTAGCAGAAAACTTAGGAATTTCTTAAAATCTTGATTTTTTCTAAAGTGTATCAGCTAAGCAAGAAAATCAAGATGCTTAATATTTTACGTAGTTTTGAAGTATTAGGTAAACAGCTACCATAATCACTAAGAAAACATGGATTATTTTTTAAATTGCAGGACATAGGAGCTGCACAAATTATTGACTCAAGTCAAAATATTTAAGTTTTCACTTAAGATGCTTTGTGAAACAAATCTATCCAGGATTTTATGAGTGTTATTCCCCTTTTCTGACTTTGCATCTTTACACAAAAATGTCAATTACTCAAAGGTATCCACTTGTAATTCTACATAGTTATTCCCAATCACCAAGGGAGTTCATACATACAAGACTGTTTACCCTGTGACGTATATTAACAAGTTATCTGCCCTTGTTATTCTTAGAATTTTGACTCACATATGAGCCAGGTTACTATCAAGTACAAGAAAGTCGAGCGTCAAGCACTCATAGGCAGTGCTTTTGTTCTAAGATTTTATCTAGTGATCTAGTTTTGACTCCATATGACCCAGTTTCAAACTTGAACTAGATTTCGAAGAGACAAACATTCTGACCATGTTTCATTACGATTTGGTCATAATTGTGTCCTCTAATGTGTGCACAAGCTTTTTCTAAGTTGCCCTAGATTTTATAGAGACAAACATTCTGACCAAGTTTCATCAAGATTGGGTCATTATTGTGTCCTGTAAACAGTAATGTGTTCACAAGCTTTTTCTACAATTTTACCTAGTTTTTGACACCATGACCCAGTTTCAAACTTGACATAGATTTCATGGAGACAAACATTCTGACCAAGTATCATGAAGGTTGAGCCATAAGTGTTGCCTCTAATGTGTTCACAAGCAATTGTGAAAAGACAAAGAGTGATCACAAAAGCTCACCCTGTCACAGGTGAGCTGACAAGTCATGACCAGCACATGAGGGGTGATCAATTTTTTCGAGACCTTTCAATCTAGCAATTGTATTGAGCGAATGATGATCATTCAGAATGACATTCTTACGACTAAAGGCAGTCATACAACGTAATTTTTTGCACTACCGTTTTAGCAGCACTTAGCTCATATCCAGTCTTTCAGCTATGACAAATATAAGTAATAAGGAGCAAACACTGGAATGAATGATATCCCAAGAATTTTCCAAGTTTCGGTGTAAATCTTAATGACGGGCCACTGCACTGTGATTACAAATTGTCAAACTAACTTGATGGGGCACTGCACACTAGTCACAATATGTAATAAAGTGCAGTTACAGTACCATTAATTTATTAAACCACTAGATAATTGACAGATTTACATAAGCAGGGCCGGTATTTATAAAGCATCTTAATAGAAAACTAAGATTTTTCTTAAAATTTTCTTCAGTGTATCAGCTAAATAATATAATTCTGATTATGAATTATTTACATACATTCTATGCATTATGCAGAGAGCTACTATAATCACTTAGGAAACATGAGGTATTCTTCAATTTGCAGGAAATATGTGCATTGTAAATGTTTGAATTAAGTCAAAACATTTAAGTTTTCCACTAAGATACTTTATAAATACCAGCCCTGGTATCTTCTTTGATCTATAATCAACATTTCAAGTTATATGACAAGTTCAGGAATATATTGATCACCTCTCATACAAGACATTATTATTTGGGCCCATTTGGGTTACAGACAAGACACAAAGCCACTTACGATTCCCAGTCTCTTCTGGTGAAATAGTGTAATTATATTGACAACAAATACTTAACTTCATGGTATCTGCGTACTGTAGATAAGTCGGTGAGGATAACCAATCTAGTGTGCAGCTATCCTGTAATTATGTAACATTTGGCACATCAAAAAAATAGGTCTATACCCTTTCATGAAAATATGACTGTCGATTTTCCTCCACATGTGGAGATGTTGCTTGTGTCTTTTGTGGAAGGGCAAGTTCTTACTTGTTAGTATGTACTCCGATATAGTACGGGAAAACTGGTAAAGAGACGACCTTCACCAACAACTGAATTATTATATTCAGTATTGTCTTCAAGGTTATGTTGCAGATGTTTCCCTTCAATGATGAAATTGACGCAATAAATCAAGACTAACAAATCACCAGTGTGAATATTTTTTATTATGCCAAAACATTCTTCGTGAACTTAAACAGCAAACATGATTTCATTTAGAACCAGAACACCAATAAACAACACATACAACTAAATGTTTCAAAGCAACACAAACACGAAGCAACATACATCGTCAATAACACACAATAGCAATCTCATGATTAAAATAAAAAACATTAACTTTTAACATTAAATGTTGAAACATGCAGCATCAGTATTGTCCCCAATCTAGAACTATGAATCATAGGAACAGCAACACTTTAACTATGATACAAATATGACATTTTTAAATGTTGAAACATGCAGCATCAGTATTGTCCCTAATCTAGAACTACTGGTATGAATCATAGGAACAGTAACACTTTAACTATGATACATATATGACATTTAACTGTATAAAAATACACTTCACAATTTATAGTACATAAAACCGGAATTTACTTCGCAATTGCCAACTTCTATGTATAATGTCAATTGTCAACTGGAACTAAAGTCATCATTTAGTTGAACGGATGCCAACCCTGCAAATGTTGTCAACTAATAAACAACCAGACATTAGTCACATGTACCAAACAAAATGTCACATGTACCATACTAAATGTGAAAATGATTTAAAAGTATAATTGCTATAGGTTGGTACTAGAGATAGAAACGAATTATCTCTATTTTTGTGCCAATTATCTGATCTCAATATTTATTACCAATATTACGCGCAGGTTATCACAGAATGCATGGTTAGACCAAGTACATAACAAATACACAATACAAGAAATGACATTACACAAGGCCTATAACTGTGCAGAAATTATATTCCAGGGAACACAGAGGCAGGAAGGATGAGTGCATGTTCTGGTTAAATACTGCTATTTGTAAACTTTGGTCTTGCAGCAAGCTTATGCAAACTATCCCCACATTAAAACACTTAACATGAATCAAATATTGAAACTATTTTCTCCCAAGCATTTAAGCAGCACAAAAATGACCCCGCAAAGTGATAATGCTATAAAAATCTACTATAGCTATGGCAAATAGAATTCAGTCTTGGTGTGGACTCACTTCAAATGTTTACTTGTTTAAACTTTTCACCAATTATCAAACCCAGGTAATGGATACTGAACGGCAAATTCTTCAACTTGGTTTTTAAGACCAGCAATTTTGGATTTCACAGCTTCATCTTCAACCAGCTTTGCCTTAAATTCTTTCAATGTAGGTCCACAGTTTGCTTGGATCTCTTTTGTCAGCTGAATACCTGTAAGAAACAACATAACATTCAAAGCATGTTTACTATTGTTACTAATGATACACAAAATATGTTAAAATTCATAGAAGGTGCAAAACAGAACCATCTATAGACAAACTGCAGGGTTGGCAAAGTATTGACCATCTGGTTTTTTCCAAGCGGGAAAGGGAAATTGGCTATGTGGGCAATACCGGGAAATACAAAACACATTTTATCCCATTAAACAAAAAGTTATATTTCGTTGAAAGCACAGACAATGCCATTAACATATATTATCAAACATTCCTTTAACAATCAAAGAACATATGTGGACCATAATAAAAATTGGTCAGCCCATTATGTCATCCACAGAAAATAGTCGTTATTATTATTACTACTAAAGATCAAAACTAATGAAGATTTTTGCGAACTTCTAAGTCAATAACAAATTTTCAGACTGGAAACCTAGGTTAAAACTAGATGTTTCTGATTGGATGCCCCCTTACAATAAAATATCTCCAAGGGACATAATTTTCAACCCGATTAAAATTCAACACAACCAGCGTATTTTCATAATGTACCTATATTCCAAATTTCAATTAAAATGTCAATGCATGACAGATAATAAGCTATGACTATATTTTTTGACAAAAACAACTTTTCTTAGTGAATTCTCCCATCAGTGCTTCATTACCACAAAGCTATTTTTTGAAGAAAAAAAATCCCAACATTTCTCTTTTTCATAGCATCAAATACAAACTATTAAGCAGACACACATTCTTAACTTACCACGTTAATACACCTCGATCAAGCAGACCAGCAATTTTAACAAATTTAACTAACCACGTTAACGTACCTTGATCAAGCAGACCAGCAATTTTAACAAATTTAACTAACCACGTTAACGTACCTTGATCAAGCAGACCAGCAATTTTAACAAACTTAACTAACCACGCTAATATACCTTGATCAAGCAGACCGGCAATTTTAACAAACTTAACTAACCACGTTAATGTACCTTGATCAAGCAGACCAGCAATTTTAACAAATTTAACTAACCATGTTAACATACCTTGATCAAGCAGACCAGCAATTTTAACTAACTGCGTTAATATACCTTGATCAAGCAGACCGGCAATTTTAACAAATTTAACTAACCACGTTAACGTACCTTGATCAAGCAGACCAGCAATTTTAACAAATTCTTCTTCCTTCATGTTTCGTGATGTCAGTGCTGGGGTCCCTATACGAAGACCACCAGGTCGTAGAGCACTCTTGTCACCGGGACATGTGTTCTTGTTTAAGGCAATACCAATCTGTTCTAATACCGTCTCAGTACGATGAGCATCCACTTTGATTGGACGTAAATCTACCCAAATCAAATGATTATCTGTACCACCTGTAAATATATGTAGACAATCCATGTTACACATGCTACCTAGTGACAAGATAATTCCATGACAATAGACAAGAGACATTTAGAATTTTAAGTCTCTGAATAGACATTAACACTTAATGGTAGCTCTCCTGATATGACTCTGGAGACCAAAAGAAACTGTATATGTTGTTAATTTTATCAAGGGAAACAACCAGCACTGATTTTACCCGCTGATCCTAAAAAAATCCAAAAAATAATTTACGGAGCGAAGTGCCGGGTATACCCGAAATGCCGTTATCCTGACACATTAACCATAGAACTAACCTATTTTCGTTCAAGAACAATGTGTTCTCTACGGGATGTACTCAAGACTGGGAAGCATGGAATAATGGAATTAGTCTGGTTCACGACATTCTTACAAAATGCATCTTTTTGGATTTTTTTTTTAAATTGTAAACCATCAAGAACAGGTCACGTGCCGCTCCATGGACTTTTTACTTTATGCTATCCAATATACCTGCTCGCTCAACGCTCGCAGGTAATAATTATAATAATTTATAACATTGTAAACTCAACATGCACATAAAGGTATTGTATGCTTGAATCATATGAAACTCAGCCACAATACAATAATCAGTAAGATGGACAAAACAACACACATGATATAAACTTAAATCACAATGCGCTGTAATTTTATTAACAAGAGAGTCCTATTAAAATTGTTAGACATTTTCCAAATACAAGAGGCATAACTCTCAGTCTGCCTGACTATTCAACCAAAACCAAATGTGAACTTGACCTGCTAATTGCCATAACGCTTCAGTTCTATACACTAAATTTGAGTCTATAACATAGACATGGGTGTCAGAAGGTAAGATTTTTTAAAATCCTGAAAAGTTTTCAATTTGCATATAGAGATAATAAAGACAACAGAGCTTTTAGGAGTTTCACTGAAAACATTTCACCCATACATAGATAATCAATGGAAACTGAATGGCGGCAGAATACAGATGAACAGAAAGGGTAACTTTATAATAATACCATTGACATTTAATGGCAGGGGCATAAAAAAACATCATTAATTCTCATAAACAGAAGTCTGCATCAAAAGAAAATTTCCTACCCGAGACTAAGGTATACTTTCTAGCCATAAACTCTTTGGCTAGAACCTGGGCATTAGCAATTACTTGTTTCTGGTATGCCTTGAATTCTGGTGTATTTGCTTGTTTTAATGCTACAGCTACCGCAGCTATCTGGTGATTGTGTGGTCCACCCTGAAGTCCTGGAAATACTGCTTCATTTATTCTCTTCTCCAAATCATACATCTCTTTCGTCCCATCTTTCTTTACACTACGAACACCTACAAGACATAAAGCAACATTGTTCCATCAGTTAAGTCATTAAGAGCAAAATTTAGAAGTAATGCATTTCAACAGGAATAAAAGCAATATATACAATACATGACTCAAGCAAAAACTTTTATTAATATCAGGCTTCCAGTGTTCAATCTAGGCCGCGCCATTGCGCCATTGACCCCCAAAAAATTGAAATGGCGCACTTGAGATGTTACTGTGGGCCTGGTCGGCGCGCTCACAGAAAATTGAAGTCTTTTTGCTACATTATCTTTTCGTTACTTGTTGTCCTTTAGCTTCATTCAGTAGCTCTTCAGGCAGGTGTCCGTTGCTATGGTAATGATGTCAGCCTCCAGTCATTGAAGCATGATTGAAACATCTCAAGTAATTTTACGCCAATATCGGTTAAATTATAAAAAAATGAGGAAGAAATCAAAATGATATTGCAAGAAGAACATCTGCAAGTCCCAAGTATGTCAAATGATGTCTGTAATTTGGCCGAAAACATTCGTTTTAGCGCCGATGTTTCACTTTTACAAATCACGCTTATTCACGGGCATGGCAATTCTTAGATCTAAAGTATGGATGCTTTATTCTCATCAATCGTCATAAACTCAAGATATTCCTGTCTGTTGACAGATTGAACAAACTGCTCGAGGAGAATTTCATTTTAATTTTTAGTGATTTTGAATTTAGTTGGTATCATTGTCTATCATTGAGGTTAGCTAAGCATATGCATGTATGAGTGCTTTTCAAGCCTGGTATACTTTTATCATTTACATGAAGTATGAATACTGGAATGTTTTTTTTATTATTTTGAGGGCCCCCATTTTTCCCCAATGGCCCCCTGTTGTATAGTCTATGGGCCCGAATGGCCCCCTCTCATGTTGGGCTAGATTGAACACTGGGCTTCGCATCAGTCCTTCAGTCCTGACTGACAAATTCCAATTCGGACTGACAGAAAATCCTGTATTTTTCAATGAGACAAAGAGGAACATTTTACTAATTCGGACTGACAAGTTTAAAATCTTTCACGGAGCCTGTAATATGTACCGGTAACTAAGGCCAGAGTTTTTTAATTTTTAGTTACTCGGACATTTTTTAGCAAAAAGTCCACAGGACGGAAAAAATAAAAACTCCCAAAATGTAGCTACCATGTTGTTGATGGTGGACTGTAGTCAATGACAGTCCAATATTGAAAGCAACAATGTAAGTTTTAACAGCAGACAAATACAGTGCCGAGTATCAGTATCATTGATAAAGAAATTTAAAAAATCTACAGAAATTTATTCACATTTTTATCCAAAAATAATTTTCTATCAGTTGTATTTTCAATGACACCTGTAGCACAGTCACTGTGCTGAATGAGAACACAATTAAACAAGTACTATACCAAGATATCATTAGGGAAATAATGAAATACACAATAAAACAAGGTGTATAGTATCATAATACATGTACCATCAAAACATTTGACATAATAAATTATATGCAATTTAAGATTTCCATTTTTTTTTTTGAAAATGACAAAAAATTGGGCAGTAGGGTCCGAGTAACGAAAAATAAAAGAACTCTGGCCTAAGCTTGTTACAAAATAATTGCGCAGTAATTTGCAGCAAGCAGAATTTTACCTTTTTTGAAGAAGATGAGACCAGATCTTGGACCTCTAAGTGTCTTATGGGTTGTAGTAGTGACAACATCACAATATTCAAATGGACTAGGGGCTAAACCAGCAGAAACAAGGCCACTGACATGAGCCATATCAGCCAACAAGTAAGCACCGTTTTCATCTGCAATCTCACGGAATCTCTTGTAGTCAAGGTGACGAGAATAACAGCTTATACCTGAAAATATATAACTAAAAGATATAAATTCAATCAGATTTGAATTTATGATCACCTAATTGAGAAGGTACCTACTTTAAGCAACCACATTTGATGTCCTTTGCAGCTTTTAATATTAAAAGCAAAAACAGGTACTAGAAATCAGAATTTCGAAATTAAATAATAAAGAACTTATTTTTATACAACATTGAACAAATCTATCAAAGATAAATTATTACTACTACTTTTAAATTTTGTAGGAGAATTTAAGAACCAACAAAATCAAACACTAATATTTTCAACATTAAACATTTACTTGCAACAAAATTATGTTAAGTTTCTTACCAGCTACAATGATTTTTGGAAGGAAGAGTTTAGCATTATCAGCAAGTTTATCATAGTCAATAGTTCCTGTCACTGGATCCAATTTGTAAGGAAAAGATTCGAAGAATAGAGAAGTTGCAGATATTTTCTTCGTTGGGGTCATAAATCCATGACTAAGATGGCCACCCTCTGGAAGATGTAGACCCATTATGCGACCATGGGGACCGACCAAAGCTGTGTACACGGCAAAATTAGCTGGTGATCCAGAGTGTGGTTGAACATTCACTCCCCATTCATCGGGACTCAGATTGAAAGCTTCGAGAGCTCGCTTCTTGCATAGAAGTTCTATCTTATCAATCACTTCATTACCACCATAGTATCTGAAATCAATCATTTTTTTTAACAAATTACATACACTGTTCAATGGTAAACAAGTTGTCTAAACTCTAATTGTAGTTTCATCAGCATCATATATGAAACTTGAAAGTCCCTATCTATCCAACAAAAAATTATAATAACAAAAACTTGTTGCAGCAGATTTAGGCTGAGATTGGTTTAACTTGAGTTGCATCAGACTTTTGAAGTATTATTAAACCTCCATATTCTGATCAGCACGATATTGACCGAAGCGTCCATGATGATTTTGGCTATAAACTTAAATCAAATATAAAAATATTCAGCGCCTAGTCTAGATGCAGTAGTGGAACCAAAAACCACTTCAATATATAAACAGTTACATAATCATTTATTATATTGCATGGTTGCATAAGTTTTTCAATAATTTTAAAATGATTACATAAGTTTTTAATAATTACATAATAATGTTGTGTACAAGTATTTAATTAACAAAAAAAACAATGTAAAGAATAGATCTATACCTTTGCCCTGGTTGTCCTTCTGAATATTTGTTGTTCAGACATGAGCCAAGAGCTTGAAGAACAGATTTACTGGCAAAGTTTTCAGAAGCAATCATCTCAAGTCCCTTCCTCTGTCTGTCTTTCTCCTCCTGTATGAGTGTGTTCATCTCAGGATCATCAACACTGATGTCATCCTGCAGTCTATAACCATCTCCAGACATGATTCAAGAACAAAGTAACTGAAAGAGAATGTTTCAAAATTATATATATATAACAATTCATATAGACTTTCATTTTCAATAAATATTGCCAAATTGGCCCAAATCAAGTCTCAAAGTACTAATAATAGACGTTCATACAGATAAAGCATTAACAATCATATTATTAAATAATATATTATCATCTGATACACTCAATTTGGTTCATGACATATCGCTACTACATAATTTTGCACAAAGTCCATGTTCCATCCGAAAACTATTCCACTTACATAACAAATCCACGCACAAAGAAACTGTATTTTCAGTGAAATTAATTAGGTAAAACACTTCCTGTATGTTTATGTTGTCTTATTATACTTAAATTATTTACGATCCAAGATTTTTAATGCATGACATAATGAGTTAATTTAGATTTCTTAGATTTCTTACCGACTAATTTGCGACAACGTTCCGCGCCAACTTCTGTAAGCGAGTGAGGACGATCCTAGATGCACTTGTAATATTTATAGAGTTATCAACCAATGAAATGCGTTTTTTGTCTAAAATAGTTGCGTTGATTGGCTCTTCGACATTGACGGAAAGACCCGAGCATTCACGATTGGTGTAAGGTACACGAAAGAATCAAAGGCCTGAAAGCATCGTATACACTGTCCAGAATGACGCGTGTGTATATATAATATATCCGCGACAGGGCAAGGCAGCAGCAGGGCAAGACAGGGCTATCAGGTCCAAGAAATCTTCAGACCAACACACATTTTAAAATCATTACAATTAATTGCAACCAATTAACCATGTGCACTCAGTGAACTATGCACGTCGGAACGTTCGCGCCTCGAAAGCTAGCATAACATCATTTAGGTCCATTTATGAAATAGTTTCAATATTCCAGTATTCAAGTTATGATATTATTGTCGACGTAAAAGAAACACCTGTTAAAAAATGTCAGAATATCATTGGAATTGGATAAGTTTTGGCCTTTAAGCAGCCCTGAAATCTAGACCAAAGATCTATATAAATATATCCTTGTAACGAATTTGCGTTTATGCTCCTTGTGTACTCGGTCCGATCGTTACTCCTTTCACCTCATACTTCATTCATTAATCCTTTCATGTTTGCTCCTTTTATGTGCTCCTTTTATGTATTACATCATCCTAGGAAGGAGCCGTAGGAGCTACTGCGGCCATCTTGTAGGAGCACAGCTTGCTATATATATACTCATGTTTTGTCATCAGTTGTGAGATACCGTCGGGTGTCAAATTAAAGTTCACAAAGTGCAAATTTCATTGAAATTTTGACAGGTTTTCTGTTTGTAAAATGGCATGACCGGATATTAAGAAATTTGCCAAGTTAGAATGTGACATCATATACTAGAATAATCTAACATTGATTTGACTCAAATCAGAAAATACGTTTTATGTATTACTTTTCTTGTTGCTAGGCAATTTTAGAATGTCAATGAAAATCCTTGACCTATGGAATAAGTTGTGTTTCCATGGTTACAAACATTCAGAATTTTGTAAATCTATCATACATAATCATAAAGGAATGATTACCATACTTTGATATATGGTTCATTTCTTATTTGAGATTTGTCATTTATCCCCATGTCTATTCCTATGTCTACGATAGCTAATATTTGCTAAAATCACGGATATACACAGAATGTATTTCCGTGCTAAAATTAGGGAGTATCTCAAAATTATTCTTATATTATGTATAGCAAATAGTAAGGCCAAGCATATTTACACAATTGTGTTTAATAAAGTATGTCAAAACAATCTTATGTATCCATTGTTTCGGTCTTTCTGTGCCCTTTCCGTGCAAACTGAGCAGCAGTGTAAGGGGTCATTATATGATCACAATATGGATCAATCCTGTCCCCTAAAATTACGCACAATATTATTTAGAAAAGCTAAAATATCGATTGCGGTAGAAAAATCAGGACTGATGGTCCCATTATCAACTACAATGTAAAATATTGTATAAGTGTTACAACGACTTTTTCTACCTGTCGTTTGACGCTGCGTCGCATATATCGTCATCTTCATTTTTATGAATTATATTTTTATTGAAAACGTCATTTGAAAGCACTGCCTGGAACACACTTGTATCAGCAATAAAGAGTGTGGTAAACCGCGATTTGTAAATAAAGTAGAACACGCAAGTTGGTTATAGTATACTTAAACTTTTTTTCGTGATGACGTATGCATGATCACTTTGCCATGTCCAACAATTTGTTTCACGGCAATATTCCCATTTTCTTTAACTAACAAGTAACAACAGTTATCGTCCTTATTTGGTACTATACCAGTTTTAATCTGATCGATCTTATCTTGATTGCGTAATCACGCTGTGCAAACTCCACGGGAAGTCGGAATATAATTAATGCCTATCATTTGCCTCAGGGGTTTTTGCCCATATAGCAATAATTATTATACGTTTTATATTTTAGACAGTTTGTACATGCGAAGTTGTACATGGGGAAATATACTTAATTATGCGTTCGTATGATGACATGTGTATCGTCTATATTCCGTGGGTTATGAAATTAACTGTATAAATGTTATGCTATGTATAATCAAGGAATACGGGAGTGTATAGTGTATTTCCGTGGTACATGTATAATAGGTGTAAGCCAAAATGTCATACAAATAGGCATTTTGACATTTAACTGACTTTCCAGCGATTTTAAAATGAGGAAAAAAATCATTGTATGATAATGGCTGTTCAAAACAGGTGGTTGCTCAGTTCAAATCAATAAAACAATGCAACGTGATTCTGAGTTTAGAATTTGTCTCAGTTGTAAAAGTCGCCTTTTTATATACGTTTTCTTTTTTGCAATAAGCATCGGGAAAGTATTCAAACCGGTTTAAGATGTACGACTCACTAAAATCACGAACATTATTGTATTGTCTTTACCCATAACACGCATGTTAATTAAATGTATATGACACTCTATATTAACGTATGTGAAAGGTGTAAATATGCTGCCGCTTAACAATGTTACCGCGTTAAGCGTAAAACGCACTAGTCAAATTCTACCCTGCTTTATGTAAGACTTCATAATTTGCGTATCTATTATCCGATTATAAATATTTAAAGCTTGTAATGAAGCAGAGATATATGCCTGTCTATTAATACAACATTCATCACGATACCCTAGTTATTAAATCCACGGCGACGAGTAAGAATCCGTTCCGCGTAAAAGTAAGTTTAAAATATCCCGTTTTTTACCAAATAAAAATTCAATCAACGGTCGAAAATCATCAAACATTAATCTAATTTTTGATCGATTTTGTTCATTAAAGCTTGTTTTAAAAGCTTATACTGTAAGGTTTTATATAATGTAAAACTTATTTTTAAAGCATTTGTGAGTTGTCAACCGCCAACGAAATAAAACAGAACGGACGTATTCATAATAATGTTTGATGTAAACGACGCCGACCATTGATCATCTTTTGTGGCGATTTTTTCAAAGGCTAGCATCATGGTTCGTAATTTAATGCAACCAATACCTCTCAAAATGCATTTAATAGCAGGTTATATTGTAAATAATCGCCATTTTATAATTAACATTTGGCAATAAGTCCGCAAGTTTAATACAGCTACCAAAAAAAATAGTCCCGCATCGTGACAAAAATCACTATTTTTTACTGCATTTTGTAAAGACAGAACCAATAGAAACCAGAAAAAAGTACAACCAGTACCTCAAAACGTATTTAATCTCACAATTTAAACAAGTTTCAATCAAAAATATGTTTTCAATTAGCGCATGGAAGGTGTGCAGGTGCCCGTTTCACACGCGTTTCGACGTGATTCCGCCATTTTGAATTTTTTTTTGCAATAATTAGTACATAAATGCACGAAGTTTAATCAACTCGTTGGCGGTCGACAACTCACAAATGCTTTATAAATAAGTTTTACATTTTATAAAACCTTAAAGTATTAGCTTTTAAAACAAGTTTTAATGAACAAAATCGATCGAAAATTAAATTCATATTTGATGATTTTCGACCGTTGGTTGTATTTTTATTTGGTAAAAAAAGAGGTATTTTAAACTTACTTTTACGCGGAACGGATTCTTACTCGTCGCCGTGGATTTAATAATTAGGGCATCGTGATGAATGTTGTATTAAAAGACAGACATATATCTCTGCTTCATTAGAAGCTTTAAATATTTAAAATCGGATAACAGATACGAAAATTATGAGGTCTTACATAAAGCAGGGTAGAATTTGACTAGCGCGTTTTACGCTTAACGCGGTAACATTGTTAATAGGCCGATCGATATGTGTAAGCGGCAGCATATTTACGTTAATATAGAGTGTCATATACATTTAATTAACATGCGTGCCCATAATCATTATAATACAGATAATGAGACAGAATAAATGTACTTAAAAAGCACTTTTATAATAGAAACAGTATACTCAGGAATAGAGTTTAAACATAACGTAAAAAATAGATTATTACTTATTTCTATCAAGTTAAATTCATCAATCAAGCCCGGTATAATATCCAACATATAATGTTCAACATTCCCGTATTAAAACAAACCGCAACCAGCATGGATTCGCAATCAGTGTTATGTGATATACATAGTGCCCACCGATAGTCTATTGGATGAATGAACAATAAAAACTAGTATTATTTTTCTTCATTATTCATGAAGCAAACGCTTAATAGACTATATTCGAAAAATAATTTAACGAAAACATATAAAAGCCTCACTGACTAATTATTTAAAAAATGGTCTGGCCTTACAAACTGCTAGTTAAAATAACACTCACATCAACACGGTGGACACACTAAATAAACACGTAATTAAACGTATGCGAAAACCCCTCGATATCAGTCGTAGGCATCGGTATGGGTATAGGGATAAGTAACCAATCTCAATTAGGAGGTCAGTTTGCCAAATGGCAAGATTTTGAATTTGAAAGTAGTACAACACGAAATATGGTTCCCATTGACTCCCATGTAAATTTTGTCATTTTATTGTTAAAAAATATGGAAACAAAATTTAAATGCTTGCTATTTTCATCTAAGAAATCAGATTTCTTCAAATAAACTTTGTTGAAAGTTACAATCTTTTGTTGTTAAAGACAAATTAAATTAAAAAATGTTAGTTGGTTTGTGTTACCACGGTAACATTATCAAGTGGACTAGTGGTAGATTTTTAGTGGTGTTCTAGAATTGCTTAGCAAACGAGAGTGCGCAACATAGATAAGTAACAAGCATAACAGTTCTGTCATAAATTGATTATTCTTCTTAATGATAGTCAACATAGCCAGGTAAGGGTTGAATTACCTTTGTTCTGCTGTTTTAGCTGAGTAAATTCACCAATTTTGTTTGTAAGTTTTGTATTTTGTGAACTTTAATTTGGCACATGAGTGTACGTTCGGTGGAAATAAATAGTCACGTTTGGAGTTATTGTGTGTTGTTCTTCGTTCCGTGTAAAATCCTCATTGCGTTTCAATTTGTATATTTAGGTATTTGGCTAGTCTGAGTAGGATATGTGAATAATATATAAATGCCCGTGATTTTGCTACAGGTGATCGCAGGAAGGGACGGTCTGCTGCAAATTAGGCACGAGGCGTTGTGTCGAGCGATTATGCTTGGTTTTGTGACGCTCTCGAACATTTGTCACTTGCAGGGACTTCGGAAGTGTATATAGAAACATTGAACAAATTTGTATTTTTAATGTCATTGAATAATACTACTACCATTAAAAATACATTTGTACAGCTAAATTTACATATAATGCTATGTTAAGAGGCTCTGTAGCCATTGATGCAGTTGCTTTGTAATTTGTTATTTATCTCTGTTGGATACTATGTCATGTGTAAGTATAATTACTTATATATACTTGTATATATTTGTTATAAATTGGCCAAAGGCATTTTATTTGCCGATTTTGCTAATAAAACTTGAAAACTTGAAACTTGTTATTATTGTGGCAGGGAATTGTGTGTACATCATTTGATTGACTGAGCAAAGAATACGATTATTTACATAATTATGACGAAGAGAAAGTTATTGACGTCATGACATGAGTGTAAATGAATATTAATTTTGTAGAATATATTCTCTCGTATTCGTTGGACTGAGTGATATAAAGTATTCAGAACATCTAAATAACGTATGGTCAGTGAAAATGTTGTCTCATTCAAACAATAATTTCCTGACAAAAACAAGTTACCTCATGCAGTAAAAGAAACTTAGATCTTCAAAATGAGATACTAGTATTGGTTATTAAAAAGTGATGACAAACAAAAATGTTTTATGCAAAATAACAGATTCTGCTGCGTGCTATTTTGCATTTTCTCTCAGTTTTCAATTGAGTGTCGGGTCCAATCTGTGAGTTTAGATCTTTGTAGGCTTCATGTAATAGTATCCATCGTTATAATTTATATTCTATTTCCATGCTTAGGTAGTTTAAAAATGCATGCGTTCAATATTGTTCGACGGTTTCACAGTTCCGTCAGAGAATAGTTTTTATCACATGTTTGACGTCGCGGTAGCGATTTTTTTCATCGAGTTTAATAAATTCAATGTGGAAAGTCACAAATGTAATGTTCTTTTTATCACATGTTAGCCTTTTCCGGCCGAAACAAAAAAAAGCTACTTATTTTTCACTATAATAAACGCGCAACTTTGACGACGTCGCCTATCCTTTCAATGACGTCGCGTGATTGCTTTATTACACTAGTGTATTATCAAAAATAAATAATGGCTTTATTACGCTACTCAGAACAGCTCTTGCTAAGTTTAGATGTGGGGTAGTACCCCTCCGTATTGAGACGGGTAGATATGAGAATATTGCAGTCAATGACAGAATCTGTCCTATATGTAAACTGACTGTTGAAACTGAGTTACATGCACTAATTGAATGCTCTGCTTACCAAACTTTTAGAAATGTCTTATTTGATAAAGCAAGGGATATCAATGTAAATTTTAATGATATGGATGATATTAACAAATGTATGTTTGTTCTTTCTAATGTTGAAATTGTTAAATTAACCGCCAAAACCTGTTTTAATATACTGAAAGTTCGTTCAAATACTTTGTATAGTTAGTGATCGTACATACTGTAAATGCAATCTTTTATTTATTTCTAATGTAAGAATAGTCTAATGTGAATATAAATTAGGTATGCTTAGCTATATATGAGCCAGTCTCCAGGAAAACCTGCTATAATGACATTATGTAATTACTATATGAAACAAGATTTTGATAAAGCTCTAAAATAAGGAAAAATACATATCTATTGATTCTATTTTAAGTAATTGACCCATATAGTACAATACCCTAGCTTTAAATTTTCCTATGAATTATGTCGAAAACACATACTTCGTTGCTATGGTGACCAATTTCAGAAAAGTACTCCGATCGAGAAAAACGAGGATTTAGTTGTTTAAAACAGAAGTAGCCTTTCTCTGAATGCAAACAATTTCGATTTTGATATATATTTTGAAAAGTGAAACATAATTATAGAATTTGGTTCTATTTTAAACAGTTTATGTCAAGAATTGATCAAATGGTGTAATAATGAAATACTTATTTCAGTTACGTCGAATAACGTTTGAATGACGTTTGCGACGTCACACAAAAAGCTCCGAATAGGGACTCTACAAAAACAGCTGTAACTTCCTTAAAACTCAAGATATTATCTTAATTTCTTTTGCAATTTGCTTATTTAACATTAGCCTGTAATACTATGGAAAATCTTAAAGTCAATATTTTTGTCAATATAGCAGGTTTTCCTGGAGACTGGCTCATATGTTTTTAACTGTAATTATAGGTGTTTTATTATTACTATTTTTTTTTACTACTAAGCATTGTGCTTTTTTACATGTGATAAAATTTTATTCTTATTTTTGCCTTTTAGGTTTAAGTCATTAGTTTTTATTTAGTATTTCATAGGTACTAGTCTCTTATAACTCTGATTAGAGTGGCAATACAATTCTATGTTTTAGTTTGATATATGTAATTGTATTTTATCTGTATCTGTATTGATGAGACGAAAATAAACTTTCTATCTCTGTGATAAATAGAGGATATTACATGAGTGTCTTTCGATATTGAATTTATTCAACGAGTTTAATAAATTCAATGTGGAAAGTCACAATCGTAATGTTCTTTTTATCACATGTTAACCTTTTTTCGGCCGAAACATAAAATAGCTACTTATTTTCACTATAATAAACGCGCAACTTTGACGACGTCGCCTATACTTTGAATGACGTCGCGTGAAAGCTTTATTACACTAGTGTATTATCAAAAATAAATAATGGCTTTATTACGCTACCGCGACGTCAAACATGTGATAAAATGGAATAAAACATGTTTCAAAATTATACGTCGTTTGCGAATGGATAAAATGACATCACCAGGAAACTTACAGGGCACAAGACAGACACGGGCAAACCAGTCAAGGCCAAAGATGGGAGAACGCTCACCAAACCAGAAGAACAGCTAGACCGATGGAAGGAACACTTTAGTGACATCCTAAATGGCCCTCCAGTCCAGGACACTCCTGAAGTTGAAGCTGGAGAAGAACTGGAAGTAAACATTGGACCCCTCACAGCAGAGGAGATCACTAGAGCCATAAACAAGATCAAGTCTGGAAAAGCCCCTGGTTTAGACAACATCCCACCAGAAGCCCTGAAAGCAGACAGCAAGATCACAGCCGATATCATGTTGAAGCTCATACAGGACATCTGGGAGAAAGAAGAGATTCCTGTTGAGTAGAAGTCCGGTATTATTGTGAAGCTTCACAAGAAGGGAGATCTGGGCGATTGCAACAACTGGCGAGGAATACAACTACTATCCCTACCTTCAAAGATCCTTTCCAGAGTTCTACTAGAACGCCTGAAGAACAGCATCGATGAGCAATTAAGAGACGAACAAGCAGGGTTCAGAGCAAGAAGGTCATGTACAGATCAAATAGCAGCACTACGTATCATAATTGAACAGTCTATAGAATGGCAGTCTCCAGCCTACTTGAACTTCATAGATTTCCGCAAGGCGTTCGATATGATCGAGCGGAGCATGATATGGAAGATCATGAAGCACTACGGCATACCAGACAAGTTCATCAACATCATACGCAGCTTCTATGAAGGCAAGACCTGCCAAGTCATCCACAACTCTGACCTCTCACCATCATTTGCTGTAACAACAGGAGTCCGGCAAGGATGTTTGTTATCGCCCATTATCTTCCTTCTTGTCATCGACTGGGTGATGAAGACAACCACAAATGTGCCACGTGGTCTACAGTGGACCTTTGAGAAGAAACTGGATGACCTAGACTTCGCCGACGATATCTGCCTGATGTCTCACAGCATTAACCATATACAGCAGAAAACTGACCGTCTACAACAGGTTGCTCAATCAACAGGGCTGACTATCAACACCAGCAAAACAAAGACGCTGAGAATCAACGCAGCAAACGGTCGCCCTATTACCATACAAGATGGACCAATCGAAGACGTCAAGAACTTCACATACCTGGGAAGTGCTGTGAGTACATCAGGGGGAACAGAAGAAGATATCAAGTCACGAATCGGGAAAGCCAGACATGTCTTCGTCATCCTTAGACCCATTTGGAAGAATAAGAACATCCGTCTACCAACAAAACTGAAGCTCTTCAACTCAAATGTGATCTCCGTCCTACTATACGGCTCAGAGACGTGGAGACACACCAAAATGCTTGATGAAAAGCTACAAGTCTTTGTCAACACCTGCCTACGTCAGATCCTCCAAATCCGCTGGCCAGAGACAATATCAAACCGAGACTTATGGAGAAGAACCCACCAGTCCCCAATTGCCATGACAATAAAGCAGCGGAAATGGCGGTGGATTGGCCACACACCCCGGATGGCCCCCAACAACATTGTCCGCCAATCCCTTGACTGAAACCCCCACGGGAGGAGGAAGAGGGGAAGACCTGTCCTGACATGGAGATGAACGATGGAAAAAGAGCTGAAGGCCATCTCCATGTCATGGAACGAAGCGAAAACAGCGGCTCAAGACAGACCTAGATGGCGAAGAGTGGTGGATGCCCTATGCCCCCCTTGGGGCGAAGAGGATTAGGTAGGTAGGTAGTATTATCAAAAATAAATAATGGCTTTATTACGCTACCGCGACGTCAAACATGTGATAAAATGGAATAAAACATGTTTCAAAATTATACGTCGTTTGCGAATGGATAAAATTCGGAAATTCTGAAACTATTATACGACGTTTGTCCATACACAGTTTATTAATTGTCATGACAACCAACGACTATTTCATGGTTATTCATAGTCGAAATTATGTTTTTGACTCAATTATGCAATAAGTCAAAAATGAGATCAAACACAGCTGCTTAAGGCCAGTTTAAATTAATTCCTAGATTAGAACCCCCCTACTTAGTTTAATAATCATTAAATGAGCATTTGGTTATATGCGAAATTTAATTTTAATAAAAAAATAAAGCAATAAAAAAACACAGTTTTTCGTCTTTTTCTCAAAACAGTGAAATTTGAGATACGACCTTTGTGAAGACAGGCGACGATATACTGTTTCCATATGGCACTGACGGGACTGAAAACCGACGTAACCATGGTAACGCTCGAACAAAACCCGAGCAGTGTAGGCTACATGTACGGGGTTTCAGTTTCGTCGGCCAAAACCATTAGTAAACAGCATAATTCTTTGACAGAAGTGAGAAACGGTGTATCGGGATAAGTACCGTGAAAATTGCACGAGTTTTTTCATTCACGTTACGCTTTGATTTTACCATTTGTGCACTGAAAAACATTATGAGTTCATGCTTGTATTAAATTTGCGTTAAAACTTCATGATCACGTTTTCTTGGAGACTGGCTCATTTGTAATTGGAAATAACTCTTGTAATACCCATTTATGATAGACTCTTACTAGAGTTTTGTCCCTTCGTTTAAAAAAATAATTTCGTACAGTCTTTATGGATTTCGTGCAATCCTCGATCTAAAATTGGTAAATGTCCGGTTTTCTTATTCTTTAACCAATGTTTGTGGCGACAAAATACTTGATAAAGTTTCAGATATGGTAATCAATTAAGAATTTTCCCGCGTTTTCATTTTGTACTTTCGGTTTGCAATACACAAAACATCACACGTGATCAATAATAGAGCGACAACCAATCAAATCGTCTGAACTGCTGTCATTGACTATTTACACCTGACCAAGTTTATACTGGCACGGTATGTGTGATTGTTTTTCAGGAATGACATTATTCCAAAAGTTATATTCAATGTTATAGTGCATGCCACTGTTTGTTCTTGGATTAATTCATTGAAACAACGTTTTAGAACAGTGTTACACCTGGTAGTTAGGAAGTTACGGTAAGTTATTTTAACACCTGCTCTTGGGACTGGCCCGTGCCAGAACTGGTAAATAATATGGCATTTGTCTCTGGTCGACCTTTGACTCCAAAATACCTAAATATTGTAATGCTTATATTGGATTTGTCATCGTTTTTGTATTTTCACTGGTGCTGTATATATAATGCATGTAAGATTTTATAATTAATTATTTACCATTCATATTATATAATTATATCGTACTGTATAAAGTAAAAATGGTCCATCTGATTATATGTGATCAGGTGATAGTGTGATAGTAAGTCACATCCAAGTACGAATGTCAACAAAATTGATAAAAATCCTATACATGTGAAACTTCAACATGTACTGTATACCATTATTATTATTCTTGTATGCAGTATATTACATGAAACTTGACAAATATACAAAGAATTTAATTTTTTTTATTTATAACATTTGAAATTATACATACAAATTATACAAAAATAGATGTTAATAATTACTAGCAAACTTTGAAAACAGGCACCTGTATATGGAAACTTTCTCAATAATGAGTACATGTATATGCATGTACAATGTTCATTGTCAGGAACAGTGCATGCTGTCTGAATTTTGTTGGATCCCTGTTTCAGCTTCACAGACCCTGGTACGAAACAATTGGTAGGTGTCTTCCAGAAACCTTTTCAGCAATAATATTTTGCATGATTTCTCCAGTGAAAATCACTTTAAGACCACAGACACTTGGGGTCTGGACCACGCCCCCCTCGCGCTACACGCCTGGAAATATTTTATTTATTATATATCCAGACCCATTCAGTAATTACATAAACATTTGTTTGATGTATTCGATATTAATACAAAATACAACTATTTTTTGTTTGTCCCAGGTACGTTTAATAATGTTTGTGTGATTTATAGTGTATGGGTATGGGCACAAGCCTAAGAAATTATATCACAAAATATAGAGTTTTGTACTGTAATGACTGGATGATGGGGAATTTCAAAACTCTAAAATTTTGTGTTATAATTTCTTAGGCCTTTGGTATGGGTATTCAATGTTGATACAAATATATCCAGGTGCGTAGCGGGGAGGGCGTGGTCCAGACCCCAAGTATCTGATTTAAAGATGACTCACTCATTGTATGCATGTATAAAAAATACATGGTATAATTTATTAGCTTCAGTGATGTAATTTTTTACAAAAGAAGGTGCATTTTTCCCCAGTTCAGGGCTTCAAATTTATGATGGCCAACATAATACATCTTCTATTCATTATTTTTTCTTTTTAAATTGCATTTGAAAAATGATATTCTTGTTTGATAAAGTAACCAACCTTTTTACATATAATTCTTCGATGTCAACAACTTCATGCTTGCCTGAGTTGACCTATATGTGTATTAACATGTATAGGTTTACCTTTTATATTATGACACTTGACTGAGCTTATGAAAACATCTTATTTGTATTTTATAAAAATGCTGTATATTATAGTATAATTTATGTAAACTTCACCTACTAGTATTTAAATAGATCATTTATTTACACATATATATCTTGTACTTTATGTGCATTTATATTTTAAGTTTATCTAAGACTTATTGCAGTTGGCAAATTTTTGTTTTAAAAACAGCTGTTGCAGACCATATAAAGCTTTCCCAGCATAATTAAGATGGGTTGCCTTGGTAACCAGATATTTATTTATTTATTAATTTCATAGTTTATGAAATTAGTCGAAAGTAGGGAAAAGTGTGGCCACAATACTAACATAGTAGGCCAATATAAATCAGGTTCACACCTGCGTGTCTACTGTAATACAGGGTACTTGAAAACTGGTCTAAACCTCTTAAATATGGTCTGAAATGAAGAATTCATTCAGTATCAGGGTATTTATGATATAACCTGCTAGGATCTGCAATGGTTTATGCTGTATACAAGGATCATTGAAAGAGGATTAAAAATAACCAACTTATTTATCTGTATTGTTAGGTTCCCTGTCTTACAGTATATCTAGTTTGATAAATCGTTTTATAACTGACACTTGTATTTATCTCTTCATTTTCCCAGTTAAGGATTTTATATATTTGCATGCCTGAGAATTTAAGTACCGGTATTGATTTTTGAAATATGATAATTTATAAAACCATGTGGGACAGATAGTCCTTGTTTAACATAATTGTATTTTAACCCTTGTTACTCCGCCAGAATGTTTAGCTACCTTTTTACGTACATTATTCTGTTTTAAAGAAGATAAAGTCTGGTAATATCTCTGTACAATCAGCTTCAAACTGGTTATATTTGAACATATTTACTGACTCAGACACCTACAATGTATGATTAAAAGAATGGAATAGAGTAGAATAGTATTAGTTAATACATATTTCAAATCTTTAGGCCGTATACAGAAACATGCACATATAATCATAAGACACCAAACTTGTTGAGGAGTTATCTACCCTTGCATACCCAAATTTTGAGAAAAATTCTAGTTTCAAGGGCAGATAACTCCTACGAGCGACTGCAGCAAATGATCGATTTCATTTGTTATATGTGTTATAAAATTATAAAGATTGGGTCAGAATGAAAAATCGGGGACTGGCAGGGATGACAACTTAAGAATTCATTTATTCTAACCTAAAAGTGTTCAATTGTGGTTTATATAAGTCTATAGTTAATTTGTTATATTCATGGGAAATTTTATTAATTAACATAATTTCTATCCCATAAAATTTTCACGCAATTTAATTTTGTAACATGAAAGTTAAATCCTAACAAAGATAAAGACGACTGCGTCAAGGATCAAAGAACCTCAACGAGTTTGTGTGTGATTTTGATTATTTATATATACCTACCTGCCTTACTGATTTTACAAAACTACATCTATTTGCATGCATGTGTCAACTGTTATACATTCGGCTGCATTTACATTATTGAAATTAACTGTTTAGGAAATGTTAAAATATTGATTATTCATTATTAATGCCTCCCATACAGAATATGCTTTGTGAATGTACCATAGGTGATTTTTTAACATACAAAAATTCAAGATCCTCTTTAAGGAATTTGATTGATTGTCTTTCATGTTTGAAAAAAAACATGCATGATTTATGCACCTGTTTGATTTTAAGTGTTTTTCTCTCCTGGTAAAACATGAGATCTTGTTTTATTACTGCACATTATTTAAGATTAACACTAATTGCTTGGCCACTTTGTGTTGAGGAGGCTGTTTATAAGTTAAGTTACACATGTTTGTAGGTTCAGAAGCATTTATGTAATGAAATAATGAAACCAACAGCATTACCCTTCTATGACCTGATCGGTCAGCACTCAATTTCACAAGGAGAAACAAGAAATCATTAATCTGGAATAAAGCACAAGGTTCATTTATGGCTTAATTTGGCCCTGAGTTTTATCCAAAAATAAAAATGCATCTTCCTATAAATCTGTCCTATGTTTCTAATAGCCCAACACTGTCATTCAAAAATTTAAGCATACTTTTCCAAATTTCCCTTGTAATATGTCTACAATTCTACTTGAAATAGGTTATGTTTACCAAATAATGTCATTTTTAGCCATTTTCATTGTTTTTCATGGCGTAAAACCTTCCCAAAAACCACGATGGCACACTTGCGACACTTTGATATTTTGTACCTATTTAAAGACTTGCAGAACACCAGTTATGTAAAAATATAAAAGTGTCGCCAGAATGCCATCATTGTTTTAGGAAGGGTTTACGTCATAAATAGTCGTGAAAATTGCCAAAAATGACACTTTGGGCTAAACATAACATATACGTCATATTCATGGCAGTTTTGTTAACAAATTATAAGGGAATTTGGGGTATGTATGTTCATTTTTTACACAGGAAATGTTAAGTATTTTAATTATAGGAAAGATTTATATGAACATGCATTTTATATTTCGAAAAATCACAGGGCCAAATTAAGCCATAAGTGAACCTTGTCCTTTGTAGTAATTTGAGGTATGAAGCTTAAAGTATGCCAGCATGCAGACTGTGTCAATATGTTGGATGGAATATGCATTACCGGTATGTATTTTGTAAGTAGAATACTATCTTAACTGTTACATGGGTACATTTTGTACCTTATTATTGCCAGACTGGTAACATTCCTGAAATCAATTAAACTTTGACATGTTGTAATTATTCATGAAAATATCAACGGATACAGGTTATGCATACAGCCATTATTAATTAATTCAATGCTTTTGTTTGTCATTTGTATTATAATTGCATCCAGTTAATGCTAGATCATGCAACATGTGTTTGTGCAGTCAACATGTGACACATGTACTATAACCCAAGTGATGGAAGCATTCAAAAGCCTTGGAAACAGCAGTTTAAAGGTTTTAATCCTGATTGGTATGTATTTCGTATATTGGCTAATTGTTGGTTTTCATTTGTCTTTCTACTTGCCTGGTTAGTGACATGATAGGGTATGAATTTAAGGAGGTAAATGTAGTCTATAGTCTTGTGACAGACCCTTTAAGTTAATAATAGACCAGGTAAACATTATTCTGACTACGACCAAACACCTTGAGCCCCTTGCATAACTAAAGTGCTACCTAGCATTGTATACTACCAAAAGGTGATACTAGTATATAGCAGATGAAGCAGATAGCAAACCGTTGAACAGCGAAGTGCTATCGAGCGCTGTACTGAAGCAGTCCATTGCCCCAGAAAGCACTCGGTAGTGCTGGCTAGCAAAGTGCTGAGAAATGGTATGCTATTGGCAAGCAATGTTGTTGCATAGACGTATCGGTAGGAAAGCATTCGATAATAAGTGCTATTTGGTAGCGGTTTTGTCAGGCAATAAGCTCCTGAACATACTGCTGAATGTAAGTGAATGTCCAGAAAATTGCCACAATATTGATGAGGCCTTTCAGTTCTTGGTGTATAAATCCTCACCTGGATTTCTCATCCTCTTAGATGGCTCCCTAAGTAGGCCATTGACAACTAGGGCCGAAGAATAAATACCTTGTGTTCTTTGATAGATTTCCATTCCTTGAATGGATGTAAATTCTAGTATACATGGATGAGTTATTTCAATTAAACAATAAGACTGCATGTCTAGTATTTTTTATCTTCCAATTTTCTTAATGTACAATGTAAGTGTTTTAATATATAAGTTACGTAAAATGCCCCCCTAGGGTACATTGGTACGGTAGGCTGAAATGAACAAGCTTTTAAAATTGATGAATTGTTGTAATAAATGAAACTATATGATAAATGCTTCTTTCAATAATGTTACATAGTGTTTATCTTTGGTATTTTATGCAATTCATTTGACATACTGTTTCATTACATCATTCTCAAAATCATTTATATTGACATATTTAAAGGGTTTGTTACAATTGCTGGTTGTCAACCCCCTTTGCTTTGAGCAGTTGCATATATATAAATACTGGACAAACTTTCCTTGAATCAAGGAATTCAGTGAATCAAGGTACTGAATATAAATTTATAAGACATGAGAAAATTTGTTAAGAGTAAAAAAGAGGTATAATGTACTTTTGTACTCTAACTAAAGTCAAACCTCTCATTCCTCCATGGAGTTGGACATAGTTGGACATAGTCAAACCTCTGTAATGACAGTACCGGAAATTATGATGTTTGAAACAATCGCCTCAATGACACTGTTACTAATTAAAGATTAATTAAAGCAGCCGTGAGTCTTCTTTTTTGTGCCCATTGTTGTGTTGTTGTAGTAAGATTTTTGAATTGTTTGATGAGGTTAGAGTGTGATAATGTGATGTATGACACTATGTATGAAACATGACAGGATAATGTGAAATGTTGGTGATGTTTGTGTTCCGATATAACCTTTCCTCCATGGTGCTATTTATGTATATGTGAGTCATGTAATGTATGTTTATAAATATTTAAAAGCTTGTTCAATCTTTCTTTAAAGCATTCCTTTTCCACTCAATGAAAGTTGAGTTTTTTTCTTGTAGGAATCATACATGTATGAGTCTACAATTTGTATTTTCATGACTTCCATCTTACGTATTATTGGATTCTGTTTGTAAATGGTAAAGCTCTGAGCTCCCACCTGTAATTCAATATGCATGATTTTCATTTTTAAAAAAAAATATTTTTCTTACTGATTCAGTTTATTTTTGAGATTCTTTAAAAAATATTTTTAGATTTTCATTTCACCTATGGAGTTCATTGAAAGTTCTTCTCTCGAAGCCGGGGGTCATTGGCCAATTAGGCAGGGATAAAACTGAATGGCCACACTGTCATAGTGGAACACATTTTTAAATTTTTTTTTTTTGAAAATTTGCAAGGAAGAGCTGATTACTAATTCCAGGAAACTGGTTTAGATAAAAATTGCTGCATGATGTTTTAACTCACAGAAACTTGGTTAAAAAACCTCTGTTAAATCCAATGAAATCATACGAAACGCAATGCATGTCGTGAGATCGCTTTCAGCTCACAAGTTAATTATTTCTGTATATTCATGTGTTGATTGATTGTTGATTAACATTGATTTTACAAATTGATTCTATTAATCATTAAGATTGAGCCAATGTTTATTTGTATTATATTCTCTTCAAATTGCAACATTCAGCAAAAAACTCCAACATTCTCAGAAATTAAAGGACTATCTGGGGAAAAGTGTAGTCTGTTCGAGATCTACACAGCTATTTAGAAAGCTACGTCCTTGCTTGTAATACCATGATACGCTGAGAGCTCTCCCAGTTTGGGAACTTCACCAGTCCTAATGAATTGAACAGTTTCATTTAGATGTAATACCTCACAGTGTCACAGTGTATAAACAAGTCACTTTAAGGCTTTCGCAATAAGTCATACATGTTAAATCGTATAATATCCAAATAAGCCATACAGTGTAGAGAAATCAGTTTCCCAGTAGGTCATTCAGTGATTAGGTTAGTCTGAGATCAAACCCACTACTATCCATTGGGAGCATGGACCTCCTACCCAGTGATCTTCCTTGCGGTTACGCTCGGTATTAAAGTAGCAACGTATTATATGTGACGTAACTAATTACTGTGAGAATTTTATGGAAGCTCTGATATTTATTAATGAGTAGTAATTCTGGGAACGTTCCGCTGTATAAAATATAGTTGCTCATAGTTAAGTCCCATGATGGTCTGTTAATATACTAGTATTATTCTATACAGTCTATTTATTCAGGTATGCCACTTATCTACAAACATTTCAATATCATAACATTGTATTTCAATTGTTTCAAACTTGTTAATTGGAGAAAAGGGCAGTGAAAAACAATACCTTATTAATTAAGCCAAATACTTATACACATAATATCTTATAATCTATAAATATACGACGTTCATAAGAGAAATTGCAATTGTTATGTAAACAAATAACTGACCTGAATAATCGATTTAAACCAAAGTTGCTGAGTCGGGGAAACATTTTACGTCTGATTGATTATGTATAACTTCTCTTGAAACATTCAAGATCTAATAACATGTCATGAATTTTATAAATACTCATACATATTGATAACAAACGGAGAGGCATATTTTAGTTGTCTAACAATATCGTATGATCGGGTATATGATGAAAACTATCAATGGTGAATTTCGATGAGTGACTTTCAAGATATGGTACATGGAACATGTTGGTGGCATGAGCAGGATTATGATCGTACTGAAACCTTTATTGAAACTGATGTTTGCCTGTATAATGCTTCTTATTTTATACACTTTGAACACATAAATATGAGGGCTAGTTAGAAAGTTCTAAGACAAACACAACTTTGTACATGTACCAGGGCTGATTAGAAAATTCTGAGGCAAACACAATTTTGTACTTGTACGAGGGCTGATTAGAAAATTCTAAGACAAACACAACACTTTGTACATGTACGAGGGCTGATTAGAAAGTTGTAAGACAAACACTATAAAATGGGATACATGTGGGTATTTGGTCGAAAAGATACAGTAACTGTTCCTAATTTGTCCTGTAAAATTCCAACACAAGTATTATATTGTTTGCAGGTGTGAAGTCTGTGTTTGATTCTCTTAATTGTAACTTAGGCAACAAAATTTCCCGGTCTGTTTTATAAAGCTTGACTAAGAAATTTCCACACAGCTCTCCTATATATGTTTTTGTTGTTGGTCCGTAATGATGTTCTTGTATCTCCGAAAGTGAATCACTCAAAACTTAAAATCTATCATCTACATGTACTGTATATTCAAAAGTAGTTTTAAGGTAGCCAAATACAGATTACAGATCTTTTATTTACTTTGATCTTATAAATCTGTCAAGTGATTTGTTACCTCTATATAATGTATGGCTGTGAGTGTTTCATGCTGTACGTGTGTGTCATTATGAATGTAAATGTACATTTCATTGCCGGGTTTAATGACAAGGACATCATACTTTGTGACATTTCATTGGCAAATGATAAGACGTCACCTGTATTGGAACGGTCTCCGCCTTGCATGTGGGTTGTTGATTGCTTGAATCCCAGTAAAGCTAGGGCTGTTCTAGTCTATATGGCTAGATGCATGTCGTCAGTCACATATAGCTGAGCACTGTAAATTGTGGTAACCTTTTTAAATACAACATTACAAATATAGTCCACCTATGATAATATAAGCCTTTGTTTACAAATATAGTCCACCTATGATAATATAAGCCTTTGTTTACAAATATAGTCAACCTATGATAATACAAGCCTTTGTTTACAAATATAGTCCACCTATGATAATATAAGCCTTTGTTTACAAATATAGTCCACCTATGATAATATAAGCCTTTGTTTACAAATATAGTCCACCTATGATAATATAAGCCTTTGTTTACAAATATAGTCCACCTATGATAATATAAGCCTTTGTTTACAAATAAAGTCCACCTATGATAATATAAGCCTTTGTTTACAAATATAGTCCACCTATGATAATATAAGCCTTTGTTTACAAATATAGTCCACCTATGATAATATAAGCCTTTGTTTACAAATATAGTCCACCTATGATAATATAAGCCTTTGTTTACAAATAAAGTCCACCTATGATAATATAAGCCTTTGTTTACAAATATAGTCCACCTATGATAATATAAGCCTTTGTTTACAAATATAGTCCACCTATGATAATATAAGCCTTTGTTTACAAATAAAAAAAAGAAGGTATTTTCGAAGTACATTTTTGTTCAATATTGCGCATTATTTACTTTTATTATGCTCTTTCTCCAATCCACACTCACAACAAGCGGTCAGTGGACAGTGCACTGATTTTGTTATGCATGTTTGTTTATCATCATAACAAAAACTGTAATGACGTAATGTTTGTTTTCGCGACGTTACGTTTGTTTACGCGACGTCGCCACAAAATCTCCCGCCAGAATGTAATTATTTCGAAATACAAACGCATAAATTGATGTTTTGTATGCTATAATAGCGTTTACGCATGTTTTTTCGTGCTATAACATCTGCAGAGTCCCTCGGGAGCGTTGGTGCCCTCGCCCTAACGGGCTTGGGCACCAACCGTCCCATGGGACTCTGCAGATGTTATAGCACGAAAAAGCATGCGTTAACCCTACATTGATTGAGTTATTTCCAGCAAGCTATACATTAATTATACAATGTATCTTACATTTGGAAATAGTTGGTACTTTAAATATATTTTATTAATTCACTAAATTAAATGACTCTTCTGCACTGAAGTCATTATCTTAAAGGTCCGTAATGGCCGATTAAAAAATGTTTATTTATTTGTAGATGGTTTTTTTTCAAAATAGATTACAATGAATGTTGACTTTCTGTTTATACACTGTGTTACTCTATACAACATTTCTTCTTCTACCTTTTCACCGTGCCCACATTGTATGAAATTAACCATAAATGGATTATTGAGACAGAATTCCACACAGGATTGAAATCATTCATGAAAGAATGTGTGGACTAAAGAAGAAACACCCAGCGCTCTGAGAATTAAGTCTTTATTGACATTTTGGCTTTCAGACTGACTATATGTTTAACTGACTATACTGTTTAACTGACTATGTTTAATATTATACTAAGGATTCAGTTTGTACTAGCTGTTGTACCCTGTGGTTAAATTGGAATGGATTAGTCTTTCTATGTCAAGAATTCTATATAAACTTTCCAACTACCGGATTACTTTTGGGATATACTGCCTTGTTTTTGTGTCCATATAAGGTATACATACATTTTGTTGATAGTAAAACAAAATAATTGTTACAGTATTTTTAATTGCAAATAATTTATGATCTCTGATATTGTACAATAATTTATATTCATATGCATACTTGCAAACTTGGGCATGTTGGTAACTATGGTATTGATTTCATGGGATTCTCAATTTGTGAATTTTAATTCCAAAATAAAAATAGAAAATTTATGTAAGGTAGAAAATTAACTGATTATAGGGAAATAGATTTTGCAATTTTATCAACATGATCAATTAAAATTTATCACACAAATGAAAATGATATTGCGGGGTGATGTTTCTTGTCCAGAATAAATATGGCAGTTAGTGTATAACACTTGGAAGTCATACATGTTATTATTAACTTGTTTTTATTCCTATGCTGTAAATGACTATTTAAGGACAATGTTGATCCATGCCAATGCCTTTTTAATCGGGACAGATGACATATACCTGAGAGGGTTAAAGTCATACATTGCAGTTAAATTGAATTGGCTTGGTTCCATGATTTTGTACTTTGGTATAATATTATATATCAGACTGCTTCACTTGTTTTCAATAACTGCCTTGACTGGTTCACTGTAACACATTTCAATTAAATTTTTGTGTTTCCTTACTGTTACAAAAAAATAAAAAATACAATATCTTGTTTCCTAATCTCTATTGTGGTGCTTACTTCAGAGTGTAATATTATCTATGTTATCTACATGTATAACCTGTCTACAATACTATATACTGCATATTGTATCATGTAATCTACATTGCCTGTCTTGTCTTCATATATACGTACATGTAATTTATGTTTTTGTTTATTTGTTTGTTTGTTTGTTTGTTTGTTCATTTGTTTCATTTATTCAACATAACAGAAGTTTTATTACTGGTGATTATTACCTCCCTTGTTTCCATAATTCTTTGCTTGTCATTCAGCATATAAGAGCAGTGCTGGGGTTACTGATCAGGTATTCAATATTGATCTTACTTAACTTAAGGATAAAGACAACCAATCAGATCACACGATATTAAACTCTTAGTAAGTAATAAACGATATGATTGGCTATCCTTATTCTCAAAATAATTAAGATCAATATTGAATACCACCCTGGGGATGAATGCAGATTTGCCACAAGGACTGGTTGACGTAAAAAATAACTTGGTTTGTGTCCATATGACTGAAATACTCTATGGAGTTTTAAACCCAGAAAATAAACAAATCAAATTTCAAAGCTATAATAGTCACGTCTAAAAAAATAAATAAATGCCAATATGACCGTGGACCGATCAGGTCAGAAACATTAATAAAATTTACTTAGCTCGCTGATGTATTTGTTTAACACTTATTAATTTGTACTTATCTGTAAATGGTATGAAGTAGGTACCAGTTTGAATCATTAAATCATAGTGGCAGAAATTGCACAGGTACTATATTGTTGATGATAAATGATGTTTGTTACATAGAATAGTTAAGTTTACTTAATATATTTGAGATAAGGAATCTGTCTACCGAAGTTTGACAAGTTTGTAACCTGTGTATACTCTAGAATTAAAACTTTAATGCTCTTCTTTGATATGGGTGTATTCAATGGCTTAACTGTCTGTCAGTGTCCATGTATCAATCTCAGGGTCCTTCAAGATATCATCCATGTTAACAAAGAAGCCTTATAAACAGCAATGTTTTCAAGGCAACATCTTGTCTGTTCTTTAAATCAAGACTGTTGTGAGTCATAACTTCAAGAATAGAAGATCCTTGCAGACACTACCTAAAAGTTTCGAAAAACAAGCAGAAACTTTAAACTTGCAAACATTCTGCCTTGCAAAGGCAGACAGCTCTTCAGACAGAAACAAATAAACAGTGAGACTAAATAGACATAGATAGATACATGTAACATACATAAAAAGGTGCCCAACTTACAGGCTGGTTCCGGTTGAAATAATGTTTGATTCTGAGTGTGGCAGACCAGTCTAATCATAATCAGGAGTTTAAAATATTTACTTCAATGTTTTAAGGATCAGAATTAAATTGTAAATCTCCTGGTTACATGTCATTCTGACAGTGCCCAATACAGCTAATTACGTTGCACTCTTGCTGTGCAATCATTTGATCCTATAATACTGTGGTATATCATTATGCACCTATCAGTATTTGCCCCATGGGAGAGCAACGGGCATACATGGGACATAAGACAGAAGATGATTCTTGACAGGTGGGAGTTTGACACTCCAAATAATTCCAGATCCGGGGAAATAGACTTTGGTCGGATTTTTGATCCCATATTGGGGAATTTAGATGTCACAAAGCAGACAATCATTTAAAGATTGCCTAATTCCCCTGGGGCAAGATATTGATAGTGCATTATTTGTACCAGAAACACTGAGCTATATGTTATTTGAAAGTCAAAGCTCTACAGTTTTTATTTCTGTTATTAAATAGTCACAATGAATTTATCTTCTTCTATGTTTGTACAATGTTTTCCTTGGTTAGCATCGTTGGTATGCAGCGTTATATTAATCATGTTTCAGCCGTGTATTTCGCACTATAGATGCACCTTGGCCTACGATAAAGCTATTTCTAAATCCAACCTTTACCATATTTCCATTTAGAAATTACTAAAGCATTCTACCTTTAAATGGTTTTCAAATTATCTATTTCCTTTCTTCTTTGATTACCGGACCTTTGTAGAGGGCGGCATTAATGAATGAGGTATTACACTGTTGTATATCTGAACTGAAGGTGTTATAATGTACGAACTATAGTAGCAATATATAAAGACTCAGAAGTTTAAACAAATGTCATTTTAATACCTGAGTAGTGTCAGATCTCAGATTATTCTGCTTTAGAATAATTCTATCGATAGTTTGTAATTGGTTCAAAAGAAGACATGGCCACCATACTGTACTGAAGGAGATGGAAATAGCTAGGACAAATCATTAGAAAGGAGAACAACTTATTTCTAAAGTAACCTAATTACATTGGACACCTGAAGGCAAAAAGAAATGTGGAAAACCAAAAAGGACATGTAGGCGCACTGTGGAAGCTGAACTGAAAAGTATGGGACAGTCCTGGGGGACAGTGGAGAAGCTAGCCAAAGGCAAACTCCGGTATAGGTTCTTTGTTGCTGCCCTACATGCCAGAAGGCATAACAGGCAGTAAGTCAGTTAAGAAGATGAACAGCAGTACTGCATGGTCATATGGTTGCACTGCTATTATTGGTGTTGGCATTGCAACATTCCAATCGGTCAATCCTCTGTTTGGGATGTACTGAAAATCTGCTAATGGATGCGGGAACGCCAGTGAACAATTAAAAAAAAAGAATGCTAAATTGTTTGTAATGTTGCCCGTCTGATGACCTTAATTTAAGGTCAGTGCCATTGTAAAAGTTTTCGGGATAGATTTATAATGAGAAATTCTTTCATGTTTCTGAACATTAAAAATGCACAATTAAAATGTCATTTCTGTTTATTTGATATCTGTGTGTGCATCGGCACAGTGAAATCTTAACTTTAAGATCAAGTTTACTGACTTTTACATATTTTTCAAATTAAAGACTGATTTAATTACAACTCATCAATTTTAAGTATGTATTTAGCACCCTATGGTCATATTTGTGGACATATTTCACTGCCAGCTCGTACAATATTGGACACTCCAATATTTAAGTATGTAAAATAAACCCCACGATACACCACCAATATACCCGTCCTTTCGTCAACACTACTGTTTTATAACATTGTTGAAATGTATACATGTAGATATACTGGTCTTCTACAGTCGACCTTTCTTAAATTTAAATTCACTCAAGTATTGACTAGGTTTATATCAATTCAATGAAATTATACTCATGAATGAGACCGGGGTGGGTATAGAAAGAAAATTGTAAATTTATATTTCGCATTCTTCAGTGTACATTTTGTGCTATTTAATTTAGTCACTTTAATTGTCAACAATTGGTATACGTGAAATTACATGAAGGGAGTTAAGAATGCGGTCTCTCAGATTATCTCTGTGTTTTAACCGTGTTAAACCATAGTGTTAAGTATTTGACGGTGGATTGGGAGCGGATAAAAATTGTTTTCTTTCCTGTATTTACAATGTGGATTAAACCTATGTAATCAGTATACTAGGTTATATGGTTATATAGTAATACTATTTGTTATATATTAGTTGGTATATGTTTTATACGTATATTTAAATATTTTTAAATTGTGTCTTCCAATTCCCTAGGATTACTATCGGGAGTTTTTGGGATCTGATATTTACAACATTTTCTGAAGGTAAATTATAGTTTATATGGTATTTTGACTATTTATAGACAATTTGCAGAAGTTGCGCAATATTTAAGTGGCTTGACTGGTTTAATAGTATGATTTGTCATTTTGATATTACAGCCACACCTATCAACACCTAACCTATGTAATACTTGTGATTGTTATCAATATAGTGTAACAAATGTGTTACCTGTACAGTATTGGTTGTCAACCTAAAAGTTTTACCAAGTTTTTGTTGCATTTTGAATATCTCAGCAGATCTAAAGTCTTTGAAAATTCTTTAGAATTACTTTGAAATGAGCCTTTTATGATTTCTTGGTTATTGAAATATACATGTACGTATATGCGGTTGAAATGTCTTATTCAGGTTTCAACACTTGACATGAAGGTGTGAAATACCTGCTTTCATGATTTAGTCCTGAAGATTTTAATGCATCTCATACACTCAACTGTAGGCTAACGAGTCCATAGAACAAATTATTTTATGATCAAAATAGTTCACTTAATGACTCTAGATGTTAACATATGTAAATCCAGAATTTAGTTGACCAATGGAACTTTGCATAACCCAATGGATTTGCTGCATGTTACCTTTGACAAAATACATCGACAAACAAATTATGCAGAGCATTCTCTAAAGTGGCGTCTGGTCAATTAAGTGACATCATTAATAGTTACCCTGCAACATCAATAGTTCATTATAAATAATAAATATAGATTATTTTAAGTTCATAATTATGAAAGCAAGACGCTGATAATGAGTTACATCAAGTTTGCAAGAAGACCATTTATATAGCATCATCCTCAGGTCCTAGTTCGCAGCGTAACGTCACGTATACTGAGGAGTGAGGAGATGATTTGGGTGAGATTTGATGAATCTCACACAATATGTTAGCAACCTGTTGAATCAATGGTAGTTAAAGGTTAATTGATGGCAATTTTAGGATTAATGATGGCAGTTTATGCATTATAGTTATGAGTCATAATAGTTACACAGTAAAGAGACATTTTCTCCCAGCTTATCATGCACAGTTTTAAAGCACTCTTCAGTAGATGTCCATAGCATTGCATAGAAGTATACCCAGTAATATTTCATAGAGCTTTAGAAACCTGTCTGTCTGTCCTTCAAGGAAGTGTTCAATGAAAGGAGTTAAACATAGTCATGACCATGTACATATGAGTATAAAAGTTGGCTTGTTGATAAATTGTTTAGGATTGACTGAGGGAATACCTTACTTCAACAAGTCAACTTTCAAGTGGAGACAACAAGTTATCGAGGTAGCACAGGAGATTAGAAGATTAAAGTGACAGATAACATGTGCTTGCTACATAGAAAATTGAATAATTATATCAGCACAGTACACAGTAATTTCCTTCTATGAACTGGTTCAATATTGATCGAGGAAATTGCATCATTGTCATTTTATTCCAGTAGTAACAATTTACTATAAATTTTACTTCTCCAGAGCATATCCAATCTGTACAACAACAGTGTTCAAGAGAGGTTGTTCTGTAACTTTTTACATGCAATGGTCAAACAGTCACCTGAATGCCACAAAATATAGTAATGCACCAGTCAATATTTCGCCTGTTTGGGGGAGCGGCGGGCGACCTAGGGGAATAAGACATTTTCATTTTTTTATGTCTAAATTCCCACCCTGGAGACAAAGCTTACTGTCAATATCCCCACCGTAGGGCATAGTTTTTCATCTGGGTAATTTAATAAAAACACGAATAAATGTATCACTGTCGTGTTTCTTGGTACATAGAAATTCCTGGACCAAAGCCTATTCCCCGGGACTCGGAGGACCAAAGCCTATTCCCTGGGACTCGGAGTCGATAAGGTCGTCTAATTCCCGCCTGTCGGGAAGATTCGTCTGTCTGATTCCCCCTGCAACCCACCGCTCTCCCTGGTGGGCATAATATTGACTGATGCATGCAGGTGCAAGTTTCTGACACATGGTCTGACAGCTTACATGTACCTTAAATGACTACTTAGAGAAATACATTTTAAACCATGAAGTTTTCAACAAATAGATCTTTTTAACCATAAAGTCCAAATTGTATGATCTACCTTGGGTTTTAATCGATTTGACACATCACTGAACTGCAATATACAATACATAGAGTATGGTTGGCTACAAAAATTGACTATAAACAGGCCAGATCCAGGTGTATAAACATACAAAAGTTAAATGTCATCATCCACTACTAGGTTACATATCCAAAACTACTAACTAAGTTGTCATTATCTTCACGTGTATCAAGCATGTTATAAAACGAAGGAGTCTATGTTGCTGGCCGACAGTGGAGAGCAAGAAGCTGAATGTCCGCCGCCTTCCGCTGGAGTTTGTCGTACAGTATGGTTCCCCAGGTAAAACTCTCAAAGTAGGAAGTTACTGACCTTGGTCTAACGCAAACAACAAGAACAAAGTCATTGTCCAGGGGCCTATTGCCTAAGCAAAACACTATGGAGCGCCTTTATTTAGTTGCCTCCTAGCTGTTCAATTAAATATAGAAGGCATGGATTACTTCCGGCAGAAAGCGCTTTGCATCTCTGGCCCATGTTAATGGTCTTCGGGTCATGTCTAAACTACTTAAATGTTTCCTATAAGTTGTCATCAACTGGCAACAGAAAAATGATAGCAACAAGTGTCAGCCAATTTAATACAAGATACAAAATTGATGTTTTCCCTATACCCTAATGGGATTGCACATTGATAAGGTTTGGATTGGAATAAATGATTTTGTTATGAGCAAATGATCAATCAATCTGATCTCAAGCTTGCAATATAAATATAGTATTATAGACTCTGTGTATTCCTATAATTGCTGTCAGTGATTTGTACAGAACTTTGTCCTGGTATGTTGAAGTAGCCTTCCTACATTATTTCTGTAAGTGTTTGTATTTCAGATAATAAATTATGTGCATTTAATAAACTTGTAGATTTAGATACCTTGCAGTTAGAAAAGTAGAATATAACATGATAATGGTGTTTTAAAGGTTGTGTTAGAACTCAGATGGTTCTAGTAAAAATTCTATTCGTTTGAGTGATTGTAATGAACTCCACTACCCCCCCCCCCCTCCATAGGTCAAACGCAATGGACCTATAGTTAAAATTAATTCATATTTGTTCAAAGGTCACAGACACTGTGCTGAGGTGGACTCATACATACCAACCACTCGCTGCCATCAAGCCTTGAAAGTATTTCAACTGTTTTACTTAAATGCCGTTACTATTTTAATAAGTGTATAATTTTTGTTGTTAATTAGCAATGTGTGAGAAGGAAAAGGTTGCCATACTTAATGTTTGTAATTTTGTAATTCGAATATGATATTACTTTGTGACTTAGAAAAACACTTTTCGTGTAATTGTGATGTTTCTTATGTCATATTTTAGTTCCATTTTTTTTCACTTGAGTGCAAAAAACTTGTCATTGTGAAGTTTTTAGATGTTTTCTTACATAATATGATAATGATTCTAAGTATTGTGGTTTAAGTGCATTTTAATTATTAGTTTAAGAAACTCATATTTGCGTTTTAAAAACCAGAATAAATAGAGTTTTAATTGTTGCAATTGAAGTTGTCCTATAGTCGATTATCAGATATAAATTTCTGAAATGTTAAATTGGGTAAAATGGGTGTTAAATTAAAATAAAATCCAGAACAGTTCATCATTTTGTTAATAAACAGGTGTATGATATTATTTATCAATGCAGAAAAGTAAAAAGGTGAAAAAAACTTATGCAAAGCTGAAATTTATTCTGTTTATTTGTATTGAACGTTGTGGGAGAGCTATATGCTATTTCTTTATTCGGCATGAATGCAATTTTATTGGACAAGTTTTTGAACTTCCTGGTCTAATCGTTTGAGAGTTTTTCAAGAATGTGCCAATACTTGATGTTTTCATGCGCTGTGGAGGAGGAACTGCAAATTTCTTGTATTTTGTTGACAATAAAGTGTTCTGTGTAAGTAATGACTGACTAGTATGATGGGGTAATATGTTTGGATAAGGTGTTGCACTTTATGCATTAACAAACACGAAGTCTCAAGCAGACTCATATATAAAGAATTTATTACCAAAGGGATGTACAATTGAGGCAACATAAAATGTACATATTTTTTCTGTCCCTGTAGTGGCTTTGTTGTCAGATTATCTTTGACAAAATTTGAATAAAAAAGAATATTTTTGGCTTATTCTGTTCAAATAAATAAAAAAAACTGGGAAAGAAGTTTCATACAGAAAGTTTTCAAAAAATCTTATACAAAATTGTGCAATTGATTTTTAGGAATGCCTCATACGATCAGTAAACCTGAAAAGTGTATTGGGTGGGGAAAACCTTTTTGATTAATCAGTGGTTGAAAGCTTATTGAATGTTTCATGTGTGTTTTATCGGGCAATATAAATTATCGCTTTGTAACACTGAACACTAAAAACTTAAAATGACTTGGCTTGAATAGTTTGCCAATCAAATAAGGTTACAACTAATCTATTACACAATGGTAGGAATGTAATATGTCTTAATTACATGTCCGTTATTGTTCAAACAATGAACGAAGGATTATATAAGGTCGTTAGATGAAAGGTCAGGAGAGGTGTATGTGTACGATTTAAATGCCATTAATATTGATAAGTTTTAAGTACATACTGTTTCATTCTAGGTGAGTTGTAGTTTAGTATGTCAGTTTACTGAAAGTAGAATTTGCATTATAGTTTTCCTTGCTTAATTTTTGATTGAATAATGATACAAGTACATTGTATTGAAGTCATTGGAAGTTTTGACACTTAAACATTTCTATTTCGGTATGTGGCATCCTCAGAACTTGTTAACAGTCTTAAAATTGTAGTGATGTAGGTAGGCATCGTCAGAGGACTGCTGGGATAGTGCTTGACATTGTCTTGCAGTTATATATTCAAGTGGCCCTTGTCGGAAGACTGATGGCTGGTGTTTGTGTCTTGTAGCGATATTGGTGGGTGTCGTTAGATGACTATTGGGCTGGTGTTCTTGTCTTGTTTAGATATTAATGGGCGTCGTCGGAGGACTCGATCTGCTTGTGTTTATGTTTAGTAGCGATATTGGTGGGCGTTGTCAGATGACTGTTGGCTGGTGTTTGTGTCTTGTAGGGATATTGGTTGCCTTTGTCAGAGAACTCGGTTGGCTGGTGTTTGTGTCTTGTAGCGATATTGGTGGGCGTCGTCTTCGGGCTGGATTTTGTGTGTATCATGGGTGTATATGTCTTACTGCTATAAATTATAGTGTTAATTGTAAAATAGTATTATCGTATTACATGTTGGTAGTATAGTGCTGCTGACATAAAGTGATAAATGATAAAATCATTATGAATAATGTACATACGGATGTATAACCATAAACAGTATCTCATTTCTCAACATATTTCATTACATTTTAAGAATTTTGTGGAGATGAATTATTAATACAATCAATACATGTATCTCACATTTAACTGATGAAAGACATTTATCCCTGATTTAGCTACAGTTTAATGTCATACCTTAAGTTTAGAGTGTTATGATAGATTTTTGGGATTTTAATTGAATCAACTACTTTAATGTGCCAGTAATTTAAATGGTGTTTATGCAATTTATTATTATCTTTTTTGCTTTCATCTGGTACTCTAACAAAACTTCATAAAAGTTATGGATGCAGAAATACTGTAAGTAGGATGCACTGTAAGGAGAATTTGCCTCAGTTTTATAAGACCCGGTTAAATGTGTTCAGTTTGTAACCAAATGTTTGCATGATGGAGTGTTTGACAAATTGATTATGAAGAGTTTTGTTTATAATGATAATGCATTTGCTGGTAGATTTCTGTTGCATGTCATAAATACCACATACAGGTTCTGTAAAATCACATCTTTTTGTTGATAATATATTTCATAGATTTGGATAAATAAGCATTTTCGCTCGGTCTTAAATTCGTGTATTATAAAACATGGAATGATAAACCCATTGAAAGGTCGATAAATTTTGTGGTCTTGTGCAACAACGATTTTTTTCAAAGAAAATTCAACTCCCTCGACAAAAATAATGGTTTTGCAGTAGTGCATTCATTGAGATTAAAATTTATTATTTTCTAGATACAAATGTAGATAAGTATGTAGTCAGACATAGGATTCTACTTAGATTGTTTGTCACTAAGGGATCCTGACCCTTTCATGTTTGGTAATAGTGCAGTTTATGCATTTCATTTTAACTAGATTGTTTATTAACTTGTAAATTTTGTAAATAACTTTGTGTCGTCTGTCATGGTGACACTTCTGTAAAGTCCTTGAGTTAAACTAGATGTAGACTAGTAGTCTGGGATATTCTTTTAACAAGTTTCTTGCAATTTTTCATTTTTCAGCTCGTCTGATGAGCACTTAACATTGTTTAAGCATCCACGCCACCAGATCTTTTGGTATCATTCTTTAATTTGTCTGTTGTTGCTGATCCTGTTATCATAATAAGAATATGATTACAATGATTAAATTTTGTACAAATATTGCATGGCATTCAGGATCTGTTTGATTCTGGGTCACATGATGTTAAAGACCAGGTCATTATTGCTGTTTATGTCAATTTTGCGTGGCCTCAGGTGATCACGTTAGGGGCAATGGCCCTCTTGCTTGTCATTAAAAATAAAACAACCTTTCAAAAGATTATTGGAATAAAGACAAATTAAATTAACGTTGATATAATAGGAATGAGTGTCTTGAGTGTCTTGAACATTTGTAGCTGTCTGCAGTCGTAAGTTAAGTCTTGTTATATGAGAGCCTGTGAAAAGTTTCCAAATAGTTACCGCTAATTGCTGTGACTGTTAGATGGATATAAATTTGAAATCTTAGGAAGTGCTACATCGACATATGAAGTGTATGCCTTGTTGGATTTAAGTAATTTTTTAAACTTTTATGAAATTTTATTAACAGGTCATTTTTATGCCCAAACCCAAATTGGGGGGGGGGGGCAACCCACATTTTGGGGGGATGTACATGTAGTTATGTTGTTGTTTGCAAAATTTGTGTCATATCATTGTGTTATTTGATAAATTACCTGGTGTCATAGTGTCAAAGGTTGATAATAATTCTTGTCCAGCAGGAAATATTTGTCTGGTATCATTAATACTACAGATAAATAAGAGGGTTGTCAAGGAATTCATATCAGACCACTGACTTTTATTTCTTAATTTTAAGGATTTTTACCGGCAGCTTGTTAGGAGGGTTGATCTTCCCTTGCTGGAAAACTGTGTGAGCTAGAGTCTTAAATGCCCTGCTAACCATTTGAGATCTATGGGACGGTTTTGTCCAAAGCGTCATTTTCTTTCAAGACCCACCCTGCAAAAAAGACATACATGTAGCAATTATCTAAAGGCCGTTTGGGGGCTTTATTGAAGATTTTTTTGCTGTATTGGACATTGTGTTCATTCATTAAAACCTATGATACTTGCAGGGGGTAGTTTAAGGTCACACAGTAGTATACTTGTATAGCTATATTGTAGGTATACATCAAATTGCTGATTCTGTTTGGGTATTTTCTTGTTCAACCATAGCCACATTTATGCCATATTTATGCTGAATGAAAGCCTTACTCAGCAGTATATTATACAGCGTACTTGAGATTCTAATTGATTAGACACTTTTCTATATATGTATATATTTCTATACTTTCAGATAAAGACGGACCTCTGCAAGATTTCTTCTATATTGTGAATGGGATTATGTGAATCGTGATTAAATGTGTTTTTATGGAGTAAATTGAAAATATTCATGAATGGAATAACAAAAATTTGAGATGTAAGTATGGCATTTTCTAATTTCATTCATAACTGGTTTGCTAAAAATTAAATACCTAATTTATTTATGATATTAAGTAAACATTAGCATGTTTCTGCCCATCCAAGAATGTTAATCGATAATAAAAAGAATAGTGAAGACTTTATTTATAGGGACAGCGCTAGTGCTGTGAGTTAGGCAATCGCCCAATCTTTCCTGCAAGCCTCTTAACCATAACAGTTCTTATATGAAATATAACAGATAAAACCTGTATATAGGAACCATCTGGTATAGCCCATATACAGGAACCAACATGTCAGTTAATTTACCTATACACAACAACCAGCTTGTCAGTTAACCTACATACAGAAACCAGCTTGTCAGATCACCTGTATACAGGAACTTGCTTGTCAGTTAACCTCTATACAGGAACCAGCTTGTCAGTTAACTTGTATACAGGAACCAGCTTGTCAAGTAACCTGTATTCAGGAACCAGCTTGTCAGTTAACCTATACTCAGTAACAAGCTTGTCAGTTAACTTGTATACAGGAACCAACTTGTCAGTTAACCTGTATACAGGAACCAGCTTGTCAGTTAACTTGTATACAGGAACAAGCTTGTCAGTTAACTTGTACACAGGAACCAGCTTGTCAGTTAACTTGTATACAGGAACCAGCTTGTCAATTAACCTGTATACAGGAACCAACTTGTCAGTTAACCTGTATACAGGAACCAACTTGTCAGTTAACCTGTATACAGGAACCAACTTGTCAATTAACCTTCATACAGGAACCAGCTTGTCAGTTAACTATACACAGTAACCAGCTTGTCAGTTAACCTGTACACATGAAATAGTTTGTCAGTTAACTTGTATACAGGAACCAGCTTGTCAGTTTACTTGTATACAGGAACCAGCTTGTCAATTAACTTGTATACAGGAACCAGCTTGTCAGTTAACATGTACACAGGAACCAGCTTGTCAGTTAACATGAACACATCAACCAGCTTGTCAGTTAACATGTACACAGGAACCAGCTTGTCAGCTAACCTGTTTTCAGGAACCAGCTTGTCAGTTAACCTGTATACAGGAACCAGCTTGTCAGTTAACCTGAACACAGGAACCAGCTTGTCAGTTAACCTGTATACAAGAACAAGCTTGTCAGTTAACCTGTATACAGGAACAAGCTTGTCAGTTAACCTGTATAGAGGAACCAGCTTGTCAGTTAACCTGTATTCAGGAACCAGCTTGTCAGTTAACCTGTATACAGGAACCAGCTTGTCAGTTAACCTGAACACAGGAACCAGCTTGTCAGTTAACCTGTATACAGGAACCAGCTTGTCAGTTAACCTGTATACAGGAACAAGCTTGTCAGTTAACCTGTATACAGGAACCAGCTTGTCAGTTTTAAAAACCTGTATACAGGAACCAGCTTGGTTGACTATTCCTTTTATATTGTAATAGTCAACCATGGTTAATGTTGTGGTTAACAATAGAACACTTATAATATATAGACAGTTCAGTGGATATAGAAATATAGATATGTGATCATATTTGGATATAAAGTTTCAATTAAGCAATAGTAATTATGCCCCCCCCATCTTTGATGAGGGGGTATATTGCTTTGCACATGCCTGTCAGTCGGTCGGTCAGTCGGTCGGTCGTATAAAATGGTTTCCGTTCAATAACTCAAGAACGCTTTGACATAGGATCTTCAAACTTTACATGAAGGTTGGTCAGCAACAGTAGATGACCCCTATTGATTTTGAGATCAGTAGGTCAAAGGTCACTGTGACCTTTACTATTTCTGACTATTTAAATGGTTTCCGTTCAATAACTCTAGAACGCTTTGACCTAGGATCTTCAACATTTACATGTAGGTTGGTCAGCAACAGTAGATGACCCCTAATGATTTTGAGGTCAAAGGTCAAGGTCACCATTTCTGACAATTGGGCTGCCATGGGGGTATACGTGTTTTACAAACATCTCTTGTTTAAGTATGTTAGCTAGGTGTTACAGGGATGAGTGTTATGTGAACTTCTCAGCTACTTCTCTGTTTATTTCTTGTAAAGAACCTTACTTGCTTTTGCTAGATAAGCAAAGATTGATATTCATTTTCAGTGTTCAATTTAACAATCTTGTGTTGAGAGAATCAATCAAAATTACTTATTTTGACACTCAATTCATATCATTAATATATAAGTAAGAAATTTTGATATGATAAATAATTCATGAGTTTGCGAAACCTAGTCAGACCTTGGTATTTTGTATTTTTTCCAACTTAGTTCAATGCAATCGTTTCGTATTAAAATTTTAATATGAACATAAAATCAAATATCACCTGGGGTACTGGAATGGGATCCAGTTGCTATCTTCATGGATAAGAATTTAATGCATAATGTACGTGTATTCATTCTAATAGGCCATTTTTAACTGTCAAGACCTTAATAACATTCATCTTGTCTAATCAAAAATCAAATTATCTTCACAATTTGAGGTGACAATTTTCAAAACAAAACCAAATCTATCAGAGTGTTTCTGCTTGAGTAATAGTGTGAGAACTTTAATATTGGGATACACTATCTTCAAGTTATGGTGAGATACATTATAGCCATGTTATATCAGATAGCATTCATATGTTAACATGAAGGTAATAAAGTGACCTGATAGAGTACATTGTTGAGGTAACTTGGGTATTGAACCATGAGCCCGTTGCCTACCTGATAACTAACTGATACCTAAGTGATACCGAGTACTCTATAGTACTATAATGTAGAGGTTTGTGGTGTGTTCTGTTGTTGTCTATGTCAGGTGGTGTGTAATGTAAGCCACTCTCTATGTGGTGGCGTGTAATGTAAGCCACTCTCACCAGATGCTCTGCTGATGTTGGTCCAGGCACAGGAACTTGCATTTATAATTTGAAAAAAAAATGAAAAAAAAAATTGAAAAAAAAAATATTTTTTTCACTAGGCCTACTTTACTACTAAAATATAGACAGGAGTGCAATACGATTGTATCCCACGAACTATTATAATACAAATATTTTCTCTATACCAACTTGACAGTTAAAACATATGATCTAGGCAGTTAAAGGGGCTAATAACAATACAGAATACATCTGCACCTCAACCGATCGGTACCGATAATCTTCTAATATCGGCTTTTAAAGCCAATATTTGTGGAGTTTTGATTTGGCGTCCACTCCATTGAGCGTCATTTTTTTTCAAATTATAAATGCAAGTTCCTGTGGTCCAGGTTTCCAAACGTTGATGTTATAATAGATAAAAGTGTCCAGTCATTGATGGATAACTAACTTCCTAGAGTTTTAGATGTTTAATTCAGTTTTTCAACAAATGTATATTTCACAAAGTTATGATTATTCAGATTGTCACAAAGTTAAGTTCCCACAAAGTTAAGTCCCCAAGTTAAGTTCCCACAAAGTTAAGTTCCCACAAAGTTAAGTTCACACAAACACGAAGTTAAGTTTCCACAAAGTTATGTTCCCACAAAGTTATTTATCAATTAGTAATCCAATAATCATATTTTAAACTTGAACTCAAGTTAATATTTTATATTGTACTCCATATTAGTCCTACTTATGTTTTACTAACAAAACCCAATGCCTAAAGTTCATGAAAATTACTAGTTACTCATATCGAGAGCTACTGGTGCTGACTGTTGCACAAGTAAGCGCTCAGTAGCGAGTAGAGCTGGCCTAGAAAAGTGCTGTGAAATTGTATGCTATCAGCGAGCACTGATGTAGAAAAGTGCTCAATAGTGCTATTTGGTAGCTGTTTGGTTAGGTAAGGGCTCTATTATGTCAACATGTACTGCTAGCTGATACAGGCAGGGTACTCAGAGAGCCTAAGTTGCAGGGGTTTGATTCCTTGTCACGGCAAGTAAAATTTGACAGCAATGTTGATTTTCCTCCACATGTGGAGATGTAGCTGGTTCCTGGTGGAAGTATAAGTTAGCATCTTGGTTTGCCCTTCAAATAGGTGGGTGACAGTATGATAAATAAAAAGTTTACTTTATAACAAGTAATTGTTTTAACTTTCACCCCTGATTGTTGTCATTTACAAAAATCTGCCTTTAGCTGCGATAGCTATCTATTACATTCATAATAATCGAATCATCATCTATTAGGTAGAAGAACATTACATTAAACAAGTAGCTAAATACATTAGTATATAAAAGATAGAATAAAGAAACAAAACACACCACATGTCGTAAAAATATAACATTAAAATTTATACTGTCCATACAGTCAAACATTTGTAAATGGCCATCTAAATGAAGCTACAATTAAGCCCTTATAATTATTCAGGAACTGGTATTAACTAATCTTTAGCAACTATCATAATATATATCTGTAGTTTCAGTGATGGTGTAAATGGTGGTGAATGTTGTTTCTATTTCAGGTGAACATGTAGATCATAGTGAAATAATGGACTTCAAGTTATAACACTACTGTAAGTATAGTTCGCCGGAGATAACACTAGACTTTGTTTACAAATCAAAGTACTGAAGTACTGATACTGGGGGAAATCGCAATTCTTGGTAATATAGGGTTTCACCTTTAATGATAATGAATTTCAAAAAAGATATGAATATTGTGACAAGGTTTCTGAGACGCATTTAGCAACTGCCTCATTTAAATCACAACACAACAGATCCATCACAATACTAGAACTCGTGAAGGCAATACCCTAGTTCTAAGTTATATATATACAGTCAACTCTCGTTATCTCGAATTTCACGGGACCGTGGAAATTACTTCGACATAACGAAAATTCGAGATAGAATTTTCGGCATCGAAGTTGCAAGTTTTCCAATTTCTGTCATTTTACGCCGCCATATTGTTACGGTCGTAAGAACGACATATTCGTGAGAATTGCTTGTTGTGATATTTATGTACATGTATTCCTCCTCGAGAAAATGCATTTTATTTTAATTATTATTTTTACAAACAATTGTTCGAGATGACATGTTTATTGATGTAAGTACGTAACCTGAAGCTTTATGACATGTTTGAGCAAATTGTTACAAACACATATTTGTTCAACAATGGAAGGCGCGAAAATTACAGGTAAATCGAAGATTTCAGACTGGCGAAGTGTGAAAAACATTCGACGCTAGTCGAATACGATCAGACTTCGACCCGACTTCGAGATGAACAATAGATTTAAAGTGCAAATTGGTTAATCGGGACCAAAAAATAATTCGACATAACGAAAAATTCGAGCCAAATTCGAGCAGAAACTTCGAGATGGGTCTCGAGATTTCATATAGACAAAGTAGGAGAAAAATCGGGACTTGAAAAAAACTTCGACATAACGGAAAATTCGATATAAGCGAGTTCGAGATAACGAGAATTGACTGTATTTCCGTTTTTTTACTCACATTATAAGATGCTCGTTAAATGAATTATCAAACATCGAATGTGCCCGTGGACATTAACACTTACCATATTGCAGGTCAGACTCGCGTAATGAATAAAATAAAAACATTAATTTTTGTTAAAAAGTTTCCGCGCGAATTATTCTGATGGTAGTTAACCAAAAGAATATAAGAAATAGGATAGTGAATGAATAGGCGCAGTAAAATGAAAAAATCCAGCGTCTAAAAACTACGCAAAGTCATAATTCCACAACTCTTCAGTTGCAAATATAAATTATAAAATGACCGGACAGGGTATGATTAGCGAGAACTAATAAAACAGGGGTCGAAACGTAAATACCCGATATGGTCTAGACTTTCGGTGGGAAAATTGTATACACAGCTCGGCGCTCGGACAAGAGTAGTCCTATCGACAGACACAAACTATTTTCCTGATGATCTGCTGTAACTTTATTATATGGTTCAAACGTCGATCAATACTATTTACATGGGCGCAAGAAAATAATAAAAAACTAGAAACTAAAAACACGGAAATACATTAGACGGAAAAGCAACTCTTTCGACTCCCACTATATTTCCTATATAGGCCGCCATATTGGAATGAAATATTCTCTGTATATCCGTGCTAAAAACTAACAGAGTCCTTATTCCATAACTCTACCTGCATATGAACTGGATAGAGTACGAATAACGCGAAAGAAAAAGATTGGGACGAAACACAAATTACTGATATGGTCTCGGTTTTCGGCGGGGAAATATTTATGTAACAACGCTTGGAAAAGGGTTGTTCTAACGGTAGACTCAAATATTTAGCTGAAGATCGCTGGTAAGTAAATGGATGAAACGTGGATCAAAACTATCAACAAACGCAAAATATTGTAAATTGTGAAAAATAAGCACACGTTAAGTTCAGTGTTTCTAGCTAAACTGTAATATGAATGTTAAAACCATGGATTATGTTCGTCTGCTCAACGGGTTACTTTTAACAGTGACATTTGCATCGCCCCTCAAAAATCATTAGTCATTTTACAGCGCGTAGGAATTTATTCGCACAAATACATTAAGTCATCGACAAAAACTTTCAAAAAGTTCACATAATACAAGCCAATGAAAATTAATACAATTAATATAAACAAATTTTCTTTAAAATGGTTGAAAATGACGACATTGGTTTAGATTTGGTGGAACTAGTTTCTTGCTCGGATGGATTGGTTGTGGAGAAATAACATCGTTAAAATCGTAGTGATTTCTGAGATGGTATGTAATACGAATACTGTACTGGGGTTCCCCCAGTAATAAAAATGAAAATTAAATACATTTTAGATATTCATTTTTGTTCAATCTTGTGCATATACACTTTTAATGATATACTCTTTAAATCTACACTGATTACTGGCAGCCATTCGACCGTGCAGTGTTTATAATTTGCTTTGTTTGTTTATTGATAAGGCTAGAGTTATCCCGGCGAACTATAGCTTGCCGGTGATAACTCTATTCTTATTAATAAATAAACTTTTAATAATATAAACACTGCACAGTCGATTGATCGCTTGTTATCATCATAGGTTGAAAGAGTATATGCAATTAAAGTGGTTATCACAAGATTGAACAAAAATGAATGTCAAAAATGCCTTTTAATTTTCATTTGTAAACAAAGGCTAGTGTTATTATCTGCAGACTAAAGTATGCCTTGTAATGAGTTTTTTGTTATTACCTGCATTGATTGCTCATTAGTTTGTTGTTGATTTGTTTGTATTTGTGCTTGTGATGTCAAGTATGTATTGATTTTGCTTATCATTTATTGACTATAAACAAACGGCAGCATGTTAGACCAGTTTGATTCTGATAAGGTTACTGTCATCCCAGCAACTGTTGTATACCACTTAAAACAATCGTAAGCTCGGTTGTATACCACTGATAGAGACAATTATAAGCTCTGCTGTATACCACTTGTAGAGACAATTATAAGCTCTGCTGTATACCACTTATAGAGACAATTATAAGCTCTGCTGTATACCACTTATAGAGACAATTATAAGCTCTGCTGTATACCACTTATAGAGACAATTATAAGCTCTGCTGTATACCACTTACAGAGACAATAATAAGCTCTGCTGTATATCACTTATAGAGACAATTATAAGCTCTGTTGTATACCACTCATAGAGACAATTATAACCACTTATAGAGACAATTATAAGCTCTGCTGTATACCACTTATAAAGACAATTATAAGCTCTGTTGTATACCACTTATAGAGACAATTATAAGCTCTGCTGTATACCACTTATAGAGACAATAATAAGCTCTGCTGTATATCACTTATAGAGACAATTATAAGCTCTGCTGTATACCACTTATAGAGACAATTATAACCACTTATAGAGACAATTATAAGCTCTGCTGTATACCACTTATAGAGACAATTATAAGCTCTACTGTATACCACTTATAGAGACAATTATAACCACTTATAGAGACAATTATAACCACTTATAGAGACAATTATAAGCTCTGCTGTATACCACTTATAGAGACAATAATAAGCTCTGCTGTATATCACTTATAGAGACAATTATAAGCTCTGTTGTATACCACTTATAGAAACAATTATAACCACTTATAGAGACAATTATAAGCTCTGTTGTATACCACTTATAGAGACAATCGTAAGCTCTGTTGTATACCACTTATAGAGACAATAATAAGCTCTGCTGTATACCACTTATAGAGACAATCGTAAGCTCTGTTGTATACCACTTATAGAGACAATCGTAAGCTCTGCTGTATACCACTTATAGAGACAATAATAAGCTCTGCTGTATACCACTTATAGAGACAATTGTAAGCTCTGTTGTATGCCACTTATAGAGACAATCGTAAGCTCTGTTGTGTACCACTTATAGAGACAATAATAAGCTCTGCTGTATACCACTTATAGAGACAATTATAAGCTCTGTTGTATACCACTTATAGAGACAATCGTAAGCTCTGTTGTATACCACTTATAGAGACAATTATAAGCTCTGTTGTATACCACTTATAGAGACAATTGTAAGCTCTGTTGTATACCACTTATAGAGACAATTGTAAGCTCTGCTGTATACCACTTATAGAGACAATCGTAAGCTCTGTTGTATACCACTTATAGAGACAATTATAAGCTCTGTTGTAATGACTGATTGACACATTTATTTTGATAAGGCTCATTGAGTTTGCTTCTGTGAAGTGTTACCTTTAGGCTGCTTATAGTGTTAGTGATCATCGAAGCTATCATGTACTGGCTTGCAGAAGATTGCTACCATTGAGGTTCCTACACTGAATCTAAATTTAGTTGTCATGGGGGTAGCATGGTAGTGGTAGTGGAGTGGGTAATGCTTTTGACTAGGAATCAAGAGGTTGCTGGTTCGATTTTTACTGGGGCACTCAGTTACTTCTGAAACACTTTTCAGTGTGTTTCCAACCCATAAAGATATGAACTGATTGGTAACCTAGGCAAAGTCTTGCATACATGGACGCTTTACACCAGGCATGTTAAGACCTAAGGAGTCTAGATACGAAAAAGAGCTTAGGGTATCACAACAGCATTCCTTATCACACAACTGTCTCTTCCCTCAAAGTCTGAGAACAATGGCCAATCTGACCGGGACGATACAACTAAATGATCCCATACTAAGAACTCAGTCAAACACATAAATTAGGACAATAATTCCATCAGTTCAAATGTGATAAAAATGAAATTTTGTATTGAACATTGTTTTCAGACATGGTATCTAGGAGAAGATTGTAACCATGGCAATGAATGGTTACCATGGTAGTGGGGACGATGAGGAGGAGAGAGGCATTGAGGACATGATCAAACTAGAGTATGTAATATTTTATTGTTCACAATGTTGTGCTATCATGTATTTTCATGCACCATTCTTTGCTCCATTGGTTTTGCCATGTTATTATTGTGTTTCCGTGTATTATTGATGTATATTTGCATGTAACTCTTCAAAAAATGGAGGAATAAAAGTTAAACACTTTGCGTCAAGATGAGCTTTTGAGATCACTCTTTGTATGCCATGAGTCTGTCCACAGTGCTTGCTTGTGCGGCAACAGGGGTTCAAATTTTACCTAATCTTAATGAAACCTAATGATCACCCCTATACTAAATATAGTTCATTTATGGTGGATATTGGGATATATTAGGTCAAAAACTAGGTCACTAGGTTAATTTTTAAATGTTCATAAAAAGGTATTGTGTCATGTATATTGTTATACGTGTATAAGCCAATATACTAGTATTTAAATATACATGTGTTGCGATTCAAAATATTTTATGAAATCCAAACTTTTTTTATGCGCATGTAGGCAAGTGGAATAGTATAAAATTAGTCAATAGGTACTTAGTGTTCTCTATGTCATGTCAATATGATCTTCAGATGGTTCACTTTATTGTAACCTTGTTTGATTTATTGTCATTCAAGATTTAAACCATGTAATATTGAAGTATACTTAGGCTTCTGTTCCAGTCTTTGGGGTAAAACTTTCAAAATATGGATGATCGTAAGATTATACTGGCGTCCCTGAACAAAATGGCAGATCGTTTTATTGCAATTTAAACTTTGCATAGGGTGTGATTATAGCATTGGTGTCAGCTAAATAAGCATTTCTCAAATATGATTTGTGTCGACAGACAGGCAGTGGAGACATCGTTCATTGTGAAGCATATAGTCATGTACCATTTTGTGAAATATCTACCTGGGTATAATTGAACGAAGGGATTGGTGAACTGGTTTGACTTGTCATTTCTATACAATCATATCTGTTATCAAAATAAATTCCCAATGTTATTGATAGGGCAAAAACAATTTCCCTCACAAATTGTGTTTATTTTCGGCTTATATCTAGTTCTTCAACAAACGGTTAGTATAATGTCGACAAAATTTACTTTCTGAAGTCAATCTGTTTTGATACCTATTTATTTTTTTATTTGTATAAATTTATCACTGAAAATCAAATCAGTTATAATCAAGTTCACATGTCCCCTTCCATTGACAGTATGTTTGCCACTTATTTTATAAATAGTCTTTTAAAACCTCCTAAAAGAAGATTTACTGGTCTGCATTTAATTTCATTGTCTTTTTATCTTATCTTTGTTTAATATATATGGTAAATGTGAACTTGTTCTTTTCCATAGAACGCTAGAATTAGGTTATTACGTCTTTTTAGGTACTTGATAATCTACCTGGGTACTTATTCTTTGGCAACTCTTCAAATGGGAGGGAAAGAAAATTATGTATTGATCTTCGATTTTCTAAATGACAACCTTGAAAACTGTCTTTAAAACCTGTACTGTGCCAATGGATTTGACCATGCATGATCATGACAATTTAATTTATGCAATGTTTGTAGATAAAGCACAATGTACTTATCTCTGCTTTAATCACAAGTGTGATGTTTCATTGTGGTTATAAAAGAGTTATCATGCACTATCATGCATGTGTATGCATACATTTTTAAAAGTCCTGCATGAAGTACAATGATAATAACACAATATATACCTGGTAATAATATAAATATTATTACCAGGTATATATTGTGTTGCCTCTGTGAACAGAATCTTTAATATTTTATTATTATGAATAAATTTCTTAACCATTATATAAAGAAACTTTATTCATATTTATTGAAAGGTTATAAAAAATGTGCTGTCTAGTAGTGTTAATTGTATTAGTTTACTTTAAATGAAGCTGCTTGTAATATAAGCCAGAATCTTTTTATACAAGCATCTTTGAATCTTTATGTTTGTCCATTTACCTTCAGTTGCACTTCCTGTTTTAACTTAACTCAGGTTCTTGTCAAAAAAAAACCCACTCCGTATTTCAAGAAAAAGTTGATTTGATTTACCATTAAGAACTTTTATTATAGTCTAATGGATGTATAATTTGATAATTATTGTGGTAGTTCAATTGTAGGCTGAAAGAAAAAAATGTCTAAAATCTAAAACTATTTAGCATTCAAACTATATAATAATAGCATGCACATGCGTTTCATGCTAAATTTGTTGATGATATATTTCTCATTAAGGTATTCACAATATTTGTATGAAATGTCTGGATGAATTAATCATAATTATATCAGTATCACTTAAAACATGACCAGACCGTTGTCCCATATATCATATAATTTTAAACACTAATTCATCAGCTGAAAACATTTAGCAAGACTTCAATATTCATTAACAAATGTGCCTTATACTCTGTGCCATAGACTCGTACTCAAAATATAGCCATCAGAAGAAAAATGAATTATAGGTATGTAACTTGGGGCTTCAGGGGGGATATTACAATATTACCTGAACCAGAGCGAGTATAATGTTACGGTTGACTTTTAACATATTGCACAGTTTCATTGATTGACGAGAGGCATTACTGAACTGTGACTGATGTCACACAATAAACAGTTAACAACCTAGTCATGATTACAAGTCATTGTATATTTATTACTTTGTAGTCCCAGTTTCCGTACATTTATAAGTTTTCCCCTGTGACATCAGTATACCTACCTACCTAGTCCTTGTTGTTCCCGGAGGCACATAGGGCAAGGTCCACATAGGGCAAGGTCTAGAGCTTTCCACTCTTCTGTCGCTGTTCTTTGCTGTCTTTCCCAATTCTCCCCAGGTCGAACCAATTTCATTCATCTCTGTCTCCACTGTACATCTCCAGGACATCAGTAAACTATACATTAAATTTTATAAAGGTTTCCCCCCTATGACACCAGTATTGTACATTAACCTGAAATATCGGATTGTGTTTGATCATTAAAGCAGAAGATATGTACATTATGTTATCTATCTATTGCTACATAATGCTTCACATTAATGGGGTGATGAAGTTATATACATTGTAGTTCATGAAATGACAGCTGTTACATCTAATTTAACAAAACATATGTTTCAATTTTGTTACAATCTTTTTGTTATTAATGTATACATCAAGTTTTGATTTACATAGATAAACATATGACCGTAAAACTAAAACATAAAATGGTACAACTTTAGTCAGGAGATGTTTATAGTGTCTATATCTGTCCGGATCACGACAGAGCTATGGATTTCTACAATGAATGTATACAGCTAGTCCCTTTGATATGCTTGTCAGACTATGCTCGTCAACCAAGGCTTGTATTCAATATTGATCTTACTTGACTTAAGGATAAGGACAACCAATCAGATCACACCATATCAAACTCTGGGTAAGTAACAGGCGATATGATTGGCTATTCTTATTCTCCAATTAAATAAGATCAATATTGAATACCACCCCCAGGCTTCTTTACTGATGATAGTACTACAGTTGTCCGATAGTAAACTGATTTCGGTACATTATTTATTTACCGAATAGTTATGTAGCTGTAACTCTTGGTGCAATGTTTTGTATCTTTATTACTAGTATCTGTTATCCAGTACACTAGAGTTCATGCAATCTCTCCTACAATATGGCATTTATTATTTATTGAAATATATGCAAGAATTGTAAGATATTTGGCACACCTTGATAGGGTCACACTGAGTGTGTCAATTGGACAACTCTGTGCAATGATTAGCTGTGTTTGAGATTATGACCAGTCACAGTCTGTTACAAAATATAATGTAATTGATTAGTTTGCAATTTACATATGTGACTGTAATCAATTAGTTTGATCAAGTAATTTACAATTACATACATGACTTAATCAATTACATTGCTATCACATATATGAAAGTAATAAATTACAAATTACTATGATATACATCACAGTAGTTATTTTCATTATTATTAAATAAATACATTACATTTGCATATGTATCAAACTGCAATCCATTAATTTACAATTACATATAAAACTGCAATCAATTAATTTACAATTACATTCATGACTGTAATCAATTAATTTACAATAACATACATGACTGCAATCAATTAATTTACAATTACATATATTACTGCAATCAATTACATGACTAAACTTGATTAAACTTGACTGTAACCAATTACTTAACAATTACATGCATGACTGTAAACAATTACATTACAATTATATACATAACTGTAATCAATTACATTACAGTTGCATATGGATTATTTTAGTGGTAAATCGTCATACTGAAGCCCATTGATCATTGTTTGTTTGGTATCATCCATTTATAAAATTGTTGTGGCAATTTAGTGGTTGCACCCACTTGTTTTGAAGTTTGTTAGTTTCTCATGTAAGAGCCTTTTTAGATACTTGTTTATACATAATTTATGTAATTTAATTCAGGAAAACTTACTTTACATCAATTAGTCAAAATGCTGTTAAAAATGTACTAGCTAATTATGACGAAAGAAGGATTGAAGAAACAGTGTAAAACAAGATAAATACTAAAAATATGTTGTCTAATTTGTGATGAAGCTCTTCTTGTTATGTTATTGATGGTTCTTTGGGAATAAATCATGTTACGATATTCATGTTACAATGGTCATGTCAACTTGTACGGAATGTTGATCATGATTGTGAAACATGTAAAACAAGTAAATTATTGTATAAAACATTGGTATCTGTCATGTTCTTGTTAAATCAATGTTGAAATAAATCACTAGAAAATCAGAGTTTTTAACGCAGGGTTAATTTTCTCTATTTGCGAAATCCATAAGTTTTCAAAAATTTATGTTCCTGAACTTAAATAACTTCAGTAAATCAAACGAAAGTAGCTATTTCTAAATTTAAAAATTACCGGGAATTTAACTTTGCGATCTACTTAAGAAGTAACAAATTTGTGAAAATTAAAAAATCACAAAAACTTAGATTTTATAGTATTTATGACATAATTTATAATAATGACCAACATTCAATGATCTGAATCAGCATTATCCGATCAAGCGTATGATGACACTTAAATTGTTAGATGTTCAAATATAGGTCACACTTTGTGAGGTCTCAAGTTCTCTAAACTTACACAAAAGTTTCAAGGATTCAAAATTTTATTTTTCAAAAGTTTTGTTGAATTTATGGTTGTTGAAGCATTCTATCATAGAACTGCGATGTACTTCACACTATTGCCTCCAGCTTTCAAATATAAATTGACATTGAATTGTACAGCTTAGATATATATCAGATTTTTTGGAATTGAAATGTCAAAGTTAACCTGTCAAAGAATGAAGTATTAATTAAGAAGTTGGGTTAAGTTAGTGTGACTAAAAATGGTAAAGCCAATCCATAAACTTCAGGCATTATGTAACACCCAGAGCCCTTTCAGTCACTTCAACAAATTTTTTCATATTTGTTTAAGATTTTTAATTTGAGATAAACTTTGTATGAGGGTTTGTTTATATAATTGAACAGTGATTAAAAGTGGGTTTATATTCGACTACTTTCTCAAACTAAAATCTTTCATTGAACTTAAAGGGTAAATATTTGCGTTCGTATTAATGAGCAAGTTAAACAAGTATTTGGTGATCCCTGGTTGAACATTTAGCTGTCGGTATCTAGTTTTTTACCCAGCTACAGAATAAATAGCAATTTACAAACTTATTATTATCTGACATTAACACTGCTAGTATGAGATTTGTATCATCTGTCATTGTACAAATATTGTAGCCTTTTTCTTTCAAATGTATTTACAGGTAATTGTGTAACATAGAGCAGTTTGTTACTGTATCACATAATCTGTTTGTACATCATTGTATACTCAGCATATAGTCCTGTGTTTACTGCTTTAATAATTCTTATAATAAATTGTATGCATGTTTTGTTCTCAAATAAGATATTGTAACAATCTCTCTTTGACATATTCTTCATTGTTCCATTATGTTGCGATACATGCTGATGATATATGCTCACAATACATGCTCACAATACATGCTCACAATCCATGCTCACAATACATGCTCACAATACATGCTCACAATACATGCTCACAATACATGCTCACAATACATGCTCACAATACATGCTCACAATCCATGCTCGCAATACTTTCTCACAATACATGCTCACAATACATGCTCACAATCCATGCTCACAATACTTTCTCACAATACATGCTCACAATACATGCTCACAATACTTGATCACAATACATGCTCACAATACATGCTCAAAATACACAATAGATGTTCATTGCAACATTATATTTACATTAGCAGAATTTGATGAAAGATAATGATAGCTTTGGTGGTTGCATTGAGAAGTTTGGGATCAAAATCGTGATTTCATTATGTTTAAGAATGCAGGTGCAATATGTGTTCTTAGAATTAATTGTAACAAGCTAATATTATATTATTTGAAAATGTTAAAATTGCATAACTATTGAAGTCCAAACTCATAATAGTTGTAATGTTACTGACACTGTATCTGAGCTTATAATAATGTTAATATGTACTTATAAGCTGTGCCTTAAATGATAGTAAAGTTTAGCTACATTTTTTGCTCTTTCATGACATTGTGATACAAAGTTATCAGCTGTTTTTGAAGAGGCTGTTTTAGTCATATACTTGATGACTGAAAAAAAAATGAAAATGGGGTAAAACCGGTTGATACACCAAGATTAACCCTTCATTTAAGATCATGCCTAAGGCCAGAGTTATTTTATTTTTTCGTTACTCCTCCTGCCCAATTTTTTGGCATTTAAAAAAAAAAATTTAAAAACTGGAAAAAAACCAAAATTGCATATAATGTTTTGATAATAATTGGACCAGTCTTGTACTCTTATATCATTATTTTGTTAATAATAAGTTTTATTATATTAGTGTTTCACTGCAGTGTACTAGTCTTAAGATAAATTGATTGTTTTCTTGAACACTAACACTGTTGTTGAGTGTTGATTGCTTTAAATCGGACCGTCATTGACTATTCTACCACCAACAGCTTGTGGAAGCTATATTTTGGGAGTTTTTATTTCAATTTTTTTCCCTCCTCCTGTGGACTTTTTTTGAAAAATGTTTGAGTAACAAAAATTAAAAAACTCTGGCCTAATTATCCATGCCAGTGTCCTTACCATGGCAGGCAGTGCCAATGATATCATGATGGTTTTCTTGTATTGATGGATATACTATCGAACTAGCCAACATGTTAAATACTTGTTTATATATTTCAGTGTTTTGGATGAGAGAACAATACTACAGAATCTAGAAGCCAGATATGGACACGATCATATCTATGTAAGTAAAGTCCCTGTATCACAGTATATTAACGAGTCAACTTCCCGTAATAGCAATAGTCATACACATTGAATTGTATTATCTCCCAGTAAGTCATACAGTGACCAGAAATTACAGGTGTTTTGCTCACAATAAGTCATACAAGTTAAATTGTATAGTCTCCTAATAGGTCATACAGTGACCGGAAATTACAGGTGTATTGCTCGCACAAAGTCATACAAGTTGAATTAAATAGTCGCCCAATTAGTCATACAGTGACTGGAAATTACAGGTGTTATGCTCGCAATAAGTCATACAAGTTGAATTGTATAGGCTCCCAATAAGTTGTACAGTGATTTGGTTTGTACACTGAGAGTATGAGATACACCAGGCCTCTACTCTGTCAGCTACTCTATACTAATTGTATTACTTTATGTCCATATACACGCCATACATGTCTCATTAACTTGCGATTTATTTGACAAATATTTGCATTTTATCCTTTAAAAGGATGTTTTTGTCTCCTTAAATGGCAATGTGTATAATTTCTTTTGTTATTTTGTATCTACCAAGTTTTAGTCTCCTAACATGAAACATATTAACATAAATTTGGATCTTTTTCTTTCAGCAGTAGCTTTTCCGCTCATAAATTTATCACAGTCAATGCAAATTTTGAGAACAACACTATGGTCTCCTGATGTCTATGCCGATTTTCAACCTGGCTTTGTGGTTTTCGTTGCTCTCAGAGTAACAGCTATAGGTCTGGTTGTAGCTTTTAACTCCATTAATTGACAACTATTGTGTAATTGTCCACAAAGTAATTGCTGTACTGTACTGTTTATACTTTCAGACATACTGTGGTAGTATCCTGGTATCGGTCAACCCGTACCATATGTTCAATATATATGGTCTGGATATGGTTAAACGATATGAAGGACAACCCATAGGATCCCTACCTCCGTAAGTGAACTGATCCAACCAAGTATCTCACTGTTTCCTTTATTACCTGTTTTCCCTGGGGAAAGAATAGACCGACCCGATTTCCCCAGGGGAAAAATGGCTGGGGGAAAAAAGGACCGCTACTCTGGGTACAAAATATATAAAGATAGTTGTTACAGCCTTCTTACAGTCTGCTTCTTAAAATTGATTTTCACGACTTTGTCTGCATCATTGCAATTTTATAGAGAAAAAATTATTCTTTATTATTTGCTGACCAGTGACCAGAGTACAGTTTTGTCAAAGCACCTACGAAATTCTTAGACTTACGTTTAAATTTGTATTCTTTATAACTTAACTAATTAACATTCTGTTAATTGTGATAAAGGGTTGTTCAATATGATTATGCTTCAGTTAACAAACTCCTACAAACCATATCTGTAACCAAATGTATGTAGATTTAAAAAAGAATTTTATGCCCCCCTATCGATAGATGGGGAGGCATATAGTGATTCACCTGTCCGTCCGTCCGTCCTGGTTAACCCAAATTGACCGTTTCTTCTAGCATTAATATGGCTTGCTACAAAGCTTTCATACTTGCATGGATGTTGTGTATGAACACTCTCCACATGCCTGTACCACCTAACCCCATTTTGACCTTCACCTTGACCTAATTTTGGACTTAGACTTATTGATGGACAAGGCTTCCACAGGGGGCATAAGCGTTTAGTGAACGCAGTCTTGTTTTAAAGAATGATTAAGATTTTTAATTTGAACATAAGTTTAGGAATTTCCTTCGTGCTTTGATAAAACAGTACCCAGGATTTGATACTAACTCGATACTATGAAGTACAAGTGTCACATGTATACCTACCAAGTAAATCAATACAAGACCATCTTACTTCAGAAGTTGAGTTATATTAGGATCCAGAGCGAGCTTCTTAATTTCAAGATAAAAGCAATCAAATATAGATTTGTCAATGTGCAAAACAAAATCATCATTCATTATTCATTATAAAAGCTTTTACGTCAATATGCTGCATGTTTTGTTTGTTGCCATTACTCTTTATTGCTATCATGCATAACATGTTATGTCCTTCTTGCAGGCACTTATTTGCTATTGGCAGTTCATCATATGGACGGATGATGAAAAACACAGAAAATCAAGTCATTGTTATAAGGTATGAAATAGTTTAGGTGTGAATATTCTTTAGTTCCTTTACATTGCTTTAACTGCTTATTGCACAACACTACAAAGAGATGACTTTATAACCAAAAGGCACAGACAATGCCCAACGCATCTACAAAATCACGTCATCCCGCACCGAAAGCCTGCTGCCTCAGTCAGTCAAACTAAACCGGAGTAAGAGCCAGGTGACAAGAATATAATAAACAGACGACACACATCACAAGGACAACCCACAAAAGATACAGCGTAGATGCTATTTTGAAAGATACAAAGCAGCCTTATGCTTGACAATGAAATTGCAGAAGGGCACATACATAACCTAACTTAAAAACACCTCAACACTCAATTTCATTTTTGCAGTTTTATTCATTACCAATTTTCAAAGGTGGAACGCTGGTCTTTATAATTACTGAATTGTTATTACTCTTCGTTCGGTCAACTTTTTCTGTTTACTAAGCTGGTATGAAAATGAACATCAATAACTTCTTAGTACTGGTATGTTTGTTCGAAAACTTTAAACCTTCATGTTAATTCTTTTACCCTAAAAATTGGTAAAGAAATTTTATGTTAATGATTATATTACGTACATCAACCTAGCTTCATAAGGTCATACAGGTGACACAATATAAACATTTCTAAAGATTGGCCTTAATTGTATACATCCTTATAAACTTTACAAACATTTACTGTATGTATGGTTGTGTTTATTTACGCAAACGGCTGTTTACGGGTCGTCTACTAAGTGCTGAAGGTTTCTCATCCCCTGCCTGTAGATCTGTCCATTATCGGCTTAAATCTGAGGTTTTTCTATTCAATGCCATTCATAGTATGGTGGGAAACTAGTATCTCAGTCCATTCACAGCATTTAGTATAATACATTATGTTAGGCCATTATAATTTAATTGCTAATTTATCATCCAATTTTTTTTAACCCTTTACTGGTACTTCATAGACCCATAGCCTATTTCTCAATCAGTGTACACCATACTGGCTTATTGTTCTAAGCATGTAATGCAACTGCATCGGGAATTGGTAATTGCTTCAAAATGTGTCTGCATCAAATTGAGGGCTAAAAAGTTGTCATGAAGCATTTATGAGTACCAGTTTGTCAGTCATTTTAAGGAAAATAGAAAAACTATATAAGAATAACTATGGGCGTGTAAATGATAATCTAGGAATATATTTATGCTGACCTAAGCTATATAATACAAAAAGGGGGGGTCTTATCTTGCCAATTTTGTCCTGATTCACCATATACACGTATAGTATGGTCAATGGTTTCTCTGAATACCAGTTGAAGCAAACTCAATTCAAAGTAAGGCTGTCCTAAATGTGTTCTACTTATTTATCTTCTTTTGAAAGCTCTCCCTCTGTTTTGATATAATATCCCATACTGTTTCCTTAATACACAATTTGTAAACTTTATACAAAGGTCGTCTTTTAAAGCTGTTAAGCTGTAAATTTGTTGGCACACATATTAATACATTGACCTGTATAAATTTTGTCTCTAAACATATATACCTAACTGATGAATGGAAATTTGAATGAACTGAAAGCGTCTACAGATTACCATGTGCTATTATTGTATATGTCACACTTGCTGGTAATATAGATTCTCACAGCTGGATAGTAAGACCTCCTTAAAGACCATCTTGATAATAAGGGCTACCTTAAAATGTAGAACACAGGTTTCCAGTCTGTTTTGAGAGATGTGGCCTGCATGATCCAGATGTTAGTGAGCTGGATTTGTATTCAGGCAAACTGGGTTGGATTCTCAGTCCCGGCTGGTCATATCCTTCCATGAAAATAATGGACAATAATGTAGATTTTCCTCCACATGTGGAGAACTTGCTGGTTCCTTATGGAAGGATAAGTTAGTACTGGTTAGGATACAGTCCTAGAAAACTGGTTAGGTGAATCAGCAGCTGTATGTAACAGAATTTTTGTTTTTGAGAAAATGGTGTTAACTATTTTGCACTTCACTCAACCTCAATGTAAAGACCAATTAAGGCTTGTTGTCAGTGGTCCCAAAGGTGGTACAGTATAATGTCACATGTGATTGTGGATTTTTAGCAAAAAACACACTCAAATATTTCACAAGAATGTGGCATGTTTTGTGAAACATATCCTATGTGTATATTTCTTGTTATTCTTTGAATAATTTTTGCTGTCTCAGCTGTTTACTGACGAGTAATTATACAATGTATCATCTTTCATGTTAATTTGTAAAGGAGGGTTCTGTGGCATTCTTTAGTCCTCTTTTGTCCTTTGAGTTCTTTGAGTACAAAATAGACTGATAGCTTTATTTTCAAAAACCTGTAGATGGATGGTTAAATTTTATTGTATGAATTATTGTGACTTCCAAATCTACCACAAAATCTTTCAGTAATTAAAAATTTTCAATAAAAAATCAATTAGGCCTCAATTTTCATAAACTGTTCCAAATAAAACCTTTATAATTGGTGTAGTTTGATACATGTCGACTTAAGTGAAGGATTGAAGTTCTTTGTGGGTAAATATTTCACAATGTATGAATAAAACATTCATAATAATAAATGGTATTCTTAGGTTCATTGTTAAACAGCTCGTATTTCTGTGAATATTGAAAACATAACATGAAGTTATATCATTCACAAGCAGATTGTCTCGTTTAGGTTGCCTAAAACCATTGTCTTATCTAGGTCACATCAAGTCCTCGAGAGATTGTTATGAATGGTACATTTTTGGAGTAAAAAAAAGAAAACTGAGACTCTATTATAAGATTGATAATAGAACATCTCAATACCAGCGTTAGAAATAATTTGTTCTGTTTAATAAGCTTGAAATGTGTTTGTTCTTGAACCTCACCTGACACTAACAGGACTGGTGTTCTTCACCTTCCCATTGACTTGTCAACCAATGGTCCATGCTCAAAATGTCTGCCTCTGCCTTGTCAATAGCCTAGTGGTTGTGTGGGAGGTCTCCATTTTGATACCAGACGGTGTCATGCTTAAGGCGAAATAAAATGGTACCAGTAATTTCCTTGCAAAAAAGGGAAACTGGCTTCTCTTCTCTCAAACCCTCGTGGAGATGCATAACATCAGGAATGAGTTGTTGAGAGTGATTGATACAAGTTGAAGAAACTTGTTATACAATCGATCTTAAACAAATTAGTATAAACTAATATCCACCATTGGAATGGAAGCTTGCAGGATTGATCCAAGGCTGTGACATAGAATAACCCAAATTTCTATCCTCTAAAAAATAAAGATAAACATCTTAAATGATGAAAATCCTACAGAGTATTCTTGGAAAGTGTTGCAAGGCTTGACTATAAAAATTTATGAGCCATGGTCATTCTGCTATTCTGAATATCTAATTTTATGCTATGCAGGGTCAGGGATACAAAATACAGAAATGTTGGTTGCATGTAGAATAAAGTGCCTTTAACCTCCAATCAAAATGACATTTCTAAAATAGCCATTGTACGTTTAAGTGACCCTCACAACATTGTTCGAGAAAACAGAGATATTTACAGACCTACTACACTATGAATATTTTATAAACCAGTTTTGGATTAATGAGCAAATAGCATGATGTTACTATGCGGCTTAACATTGACCTTGATATATATATCATTTTCCATGGGAAAATATGCTTTAGTACTATATCTGTCACATGACCTCAGGGCAACAGTACAAATCCAGTGTAGGACTCAAACCTAGCACTTTAGTTTAACATACTGGACCTTGCTCATAAACTTCACAATGCCTCATTTGGTCTAAGGTATTACTTGTCGTTACCTAGAAAGCCCTCATCATACTTGCCTGGTACAAAGTGTAAAAATACACTATTTTATGTTTGGTTGCATTTTACAATAAAATGATAATCACTGAAATTAACTACTGAACTTTCTTATACATGTGCTTAAGTGTTAATTAAGTCTTTGCAAGAAATTGCTTGTTTAGACAGCCTGTAAATAAAACTGCAAGCATTAGTGTAGGAAATTCAGATTTACTTTTTAATATGGCTGATTGGATTTCAAATAGCTTTACTTGGTATTTTCTTATTAGCCTGGTGACCCATTGATATATTTGAAATGCAATGCCCTAAACATTGGTATATTGATTAATTTAATAGGTGACACACCTAGTTTGTATTCTTTTCAATAATAACTAAACTGCCCATATTTGTAATTATTTGCCTAAATACTGACTTACAAAAACATATTTGTCACTTGACTTTAGGACTTTACATTGAACAGTCCCGCCCCCTTTTTACTGTGAAATAATATTAGCAGAAATTGTGTTAACTGGTGCTGTGAACAGTAGTGTCAGTGTGAAAACACTGAAAAGAGAATTGTTAAAATATCTTATTATTTATTCATATGCCAAATACTGAAATTATGAATTAACAAGTTTAAGTGTATAACTCATAATTATCAGGCATTTCACCCGTTCCACTTGTAAACAATGCTTTTGTTTGGTACCTATATAAGGGTACAAACTGCTCAACTACATTAAACTTTCCACAATGAACTGGATAATCGTGTATATTTATATATTTACAATTAATTAAACAGCTTCCCACATTTTTAAGAGACATTTATAAAGGGTCAGTGAGGCCATATGGTGGCTTTGGTTGAGTAAATGGTAAAGGACAGAACTGAAAATTTCTTAAACCCTCCAGAAACGTATGAAAACTCGTTTTGTGAAAAAGGCTAAAACATATTTGATTTATAGAAGCGTTGAGTTTTGAACAAGAGTTATGTACAATAGTATAAGATTTGGATGTAGATTACATTAGAACGTATTGTGTTTTTAATGTTCAATGGATGAATGAGTTCTGATTAGCAGAGGAACTTTTAGCTGATTTATCGATACAAAAATGTCCGCCTTTCATTACTTGTCTTATTGAAAATCACTACCAAATCAGCTCATTAAAATTCTTGTTAAATGCATTGTAAATAATAATGAACGCCTTTGACCATTTTGTTTTCTTTTACTCTGATATACTTACAATAATATAAGTTTTTCATGCTTGTGTAATAATTATCTAAAACAAAAACCCATCATATTGAAAGAAGTTTTTCCACTACATTGAAAAACATTCAAGCCGCTAGTTTTGTAATTATTGTCACTTACTTTTTTGGTTGATTTTCTTTGATGTGTCAAAATCGTGATAAAGGAAAGCGTGTTTTTATTATTGTAGATACATTTGTATACATGTCAATAAATTATAAGTTTAATACTGTAGTTTATATAAAACATTGACATCTCTGTCTGTGTCTTGTCTGGCCTAAATTAACGATTGAATTTTGTAAACTTATGAAATCACATTGATTGAACTGTCTCAGTCTAGGCCTCTTATCTTATGTTTGTGAACTAGGAATGACAAATGTGGTGGGTGGTTGGGTGGTTAAGCCTTTGGGCGTCAACATTTTGTGTGTTACTTTAAGCTGTTAGGTCATGAAATGTCGTTTTGAATGCTTATCAGCTTGTAAAATTGTGCATTGTTGGGGGGGGGGGGGGGGGGCGTGCTGGGACTAGAGTTATTGCCCTTTTCTCTAATTTATTAAAACCTGGCTTTCATGATATTTCAACATTTCTTGTTAAATTATATATTGAATTTAATGGAAAAATTGTTACCCTTGTAATAAGTATAAAAAAAAATAGAAAATAATCCTGACTTTGGATGTTTACCTGTAAAATTTGTATTCATTTGGTAATTTTCAACATACTTGGTGGTGCCCAGCACATGTTATGAGACTCAATACTGACATTATATATCTTGCTAGCTACGTACGCCTTTTATCATCATTCAACGGCTCGCTTTTGTTATTTTATTTATGTATTCAATACCAAATAATGACAAAGTTGCAATTTGGTAAATTTATGTTATTGAGGAATGCAAATTTTGCTATTTAGTTTTTCATGAACATAATTTGTATAATTTAGTTGTCAAAAATTGCGTGCAGACATTCTGTATGTATATGAATGCATGCTTGATTTCAGCAGAATAAGAGAATGATAAATAGGGGACATTTGTATGGTATTGATCAAGTTAACTGTTAACTTTAATGAGTATTTGATGGTATACTTGGGCATGCAAATGTCTGATCATTTAATGTCAAAAGAAAACCACCGACAGTATGACAGGAACATGTAGTGAGGGCATGATTTCATGCTGCATATCACTGGCTTGGAATGAGAAGGTCGTACGTACAAAATCGATATTTTGAGAAAACATGAAAAAAAATGTCTAAAAACTACTCTTTACATACAGAAAAACAAGCTTATTATACCAGCAGATACATAATTACCTTCTAATTCTAAGCCAGCGATTAAATGTGGCAAGAAAACCAAAGACTATGACAGGTACATGTACAGGTAGTGTGGGCATAATTTCATGCTGCACACACTGCTAGTTATTGGAACACAACCCAGGGATTCTAATGATATTCGTCACCATGGCTTTCATTATTTTCTGACCTGATCCACATGTGGAGAAGTTATCTAAACCTGATCCACATGTGGAGAAGTTATCAGGTGATTGTGGAAGAGCAAGAGTTAGTACTGGTTGAACTACATTTGTAATTTACTCCAGAAAAACAGTTTCCATTGATCCTTCTTATTCATCAGATGTAAGACAACCTGATAAGTTGTATAGATTATGTAGTATGGTACGGGAAACAGGAATGTGCGCGCCTCGGTTGACTGAAAAATTGTTTGAAAAATCATATAAAACAATTTAAGATCATTTAAGTTATGATATAGGTTACTTTGGAGGTTAAGTCATTTTTGCATTTTGTATTACACCATACAACTATTCTATTAAACATATCAACTTCAAAAGAAGTTTCAAGTGTTCTTGAGTCAGTTACTGGCATAAAAGATTCATGATTGTAAAATAGTTTTATTGCAACTGAATAAAAACAAGTTTCATATTAAAAGTCAAAATGCATTTATTCATGAATGAAAAGTCTGTTGAATGTTGCAAATACACATAGTAAAAACAGATCGAATCAAGAAAAAGTAAATTGAGTAAAAAGTAATACAAAAAGAGTTGAACTGTTTACCAACACAATATAATACATGCTGTCATCAGTGACTATTTCTTTTTATCAATATTGCTAATAATATCAAAACTGGATCTCAAAAAAGCATTAGGTGTAAAACCTTGAATGCGTTCGTCTGAGGCAAATAATTGTGTAACACATTTTAATGGCCATAAAATAACTTCAACATATTTTGGTGTCTCAAAATTCTTTAAATCATTCTATATAAAGTAAATAAGTCTAGATCTGCGTAAAGCGGCATACAACAAAAGGTTTTAGAGCGTTGAAAATCCACATTTCAATTATCCTGTTCAAATATTGAAGCAATTCTGTTTGGTTTGACCATTAAACTGTACTTTTATGTAAGTTTATTAGATCATTTTAGATTAAATAAGGAGGTAGACCCCGGATTTAGTTTATATAAACAAACACTGTTCAACTAGCCAATCTACAAGCTCCTGGTTACATAGAATTTAATCTTGGTTAATCAGATGCTTTCTATTGAGTGTGAGGTGAAGAATTGTTCATCATCGGCTTATCTAAGACATTTCTGTGCTCTCCTTAACACATTCAAGATTGTGATTCTCTCACCTCTATTTATCTTCCTTTAATAAGTGTTTCTTCTACTCCTTTTACTCTTCTTTAAAAACGAGTGATTCTTTTAAATCTTATTTACCCTTCTTCGAAAACTAGTCATTCTCCTTCTATTTCTCCTTCTTCAAAACTAGTGATTCTTCTTTTTCTATTTCAAACAAGTGATTCTACTACATCTATTGATCCTAATCTTCAAAAACACATGATTCATCTACCTCTACTTTAGCTTCTTCAAAAACATGTGATTCATCTACCTCTTTTTCTCCTTCTTCAAAAACATGTGATTCATCTACCTCTACTTTAGCTTCTTCAAAGACAAATGATTCTTCCCTGTTTCGATTTCTTCAAAAACTAGTGATTCAGTCTTCCATCTCTATTACTGCTTCTTTAACAATGACAAGCAACCATACTGAATTACTATATGACCTTATGTGGATGTTAAACAAGAATGCTCGTACTTGAAGGGACTTGGCGTACCATTATATCATACAACCACAATGTCAACGTGTTCTTTATAAAGTTGTCCTTGGTATATTATCAGTTACATTCAGATACCATGATATTATATTTAATCAATTGACAATAAGTGTGGCCTGGTATTCAGTCTTACCCCATACTGTCTGTCAAATTGTCATATTCTGGTATGTTGGATAGGTTAAAATTTAGCTTACATTAAAGCACATTAGGTGTTCAGGTGAACGTATAGTGATTGAAAGATCTCTTTCAGCACCATATCCTACCTATCCTCTCCTAAACTCTTTGACTTTGAATTGAACCTAACTATACTGGTATGCTCCCTATGTGTATTAAAATATGTGCAGAAATGGGCTGATTTCTGTTTGTGGTCATTCCTATCTTAGTAACAAAGTCCTTGTTAAATTCGGATGTACATAGGGCAAGGACCTAGAGCTTTCCACTCTTCTCTGTCTTCTGCTCTCCTCTCCAACTCTTCACAACTCATACCAATGACTTTGGTTTCCATCTCTTTTGTTTGTGTTCATACTTACTGAATTTATACCTGGTGTAGATATCTCCGCACATCAACCATAACATCAAATATCATGACGGTCTTGTTTAGATTTTCTGAATGTTTGTATGACATTTTATGTAATCACCGTACACATCTTTAACCTTATATTAGTTTACACCTTGCCTATACTGATAGAGTGATGGTCTAATTTGATCAATCGCTACCTGTATGATAATTTATACAGATATACCACTATTGGAATTATGAAATGTTTTTGTTTAACTTTATATGCACTGACTGGACCCTTCGACACATGTAGTGCAGAACCAAACTGTTACCTCGTTGTGTCTTTGGTTGTTTGGTTTCCAAGTTAGGCCTTTTGTGTTCTTTAGTGACATTACTAGTATCTACAACCATTTCCTACATTTGTTGAACTATATATGAATTGCTTGCAAATTTACTCCTGGACAGCTGATAAGGCCAACTAACTGTCCTGACTATACCTAAAACCGAAAACTCACTTTCAGTAAGTTTGGAAGTGTACAATTTCTGGTAAAAGGCAAATCTGCTATGACTTGTTGGTCTTCTTGGAGTAGCTAGTGGTTCAGCCAGACTGGACTAGTATGAATCACTGAAACTACATAAATTCTAAATCTTATTCAGTCGATCATATGATTAAGGTGTCACTTGTGTTTCAGGGAACAACCAAGATGGAAAGTTGCTTGTTAGTTATAAGTAGCCTTTATAACTCAAATGTTCATGTTTTATATTTCAGTGGTGAAATGTTCATGTTTTATATTCCAATGGTGAAATGTTCATGTTTTATATTTCAGTGGTGAAATGTTCATGTTTTATATTTCAGTGGTGAAATGTTTGTGTTTTATATTTCAGTGGTGAAATGTTCATGTTTTATATTTCAGTGGTGAAATGTTCGTGTTTTATATTTCAGTGGTGAAATGTTCGTGTTTTATATTTCAGTGGTGAAATGTTCGTGTTTTATATTTCAGTGGTGAAATGTTCGTGTTTTATATTTCAGTGGTGAAATGTTTGTGTTTTATATTTCAGTGGTGAAAGTGGAAGTGGTAAGACAGAGGCGACCAAGTTGATAATGCAATATCTGGCAGCAGTAAACAAGTCAGGAAGTAATACAATCACAGAACAGATACTGGAAGCTAACCCACTACTAGAGTCCTTTGGAAATGCTAAAACTATCAGGAACGATAACTCCAGTAGATTTGGAAAATATATCGAAGTGTTCTTTAAAACGTAAGTATACTGCAAGGAATTGAAATGATAATATTTTTAAAGAAAACAAATGTACATGTATTTCCCCTGCGAAAAAGAATTCAAGCAGCATTGAAATACTCATTCTATTGTTGCAACCAAATTGTCTTAAGCCTGTCTTGTTGGGTGCTGAAGAGCAAGTTTGTAATTGTTTTATTTTAAATTCCACAAAAAATTGGTATGGTCAATAGTGGTCATCGTAACCGGTAAGGTCAAGTAAAGATAGTGAAAAATGGTGAATGTTGAAAAACCTGCTGAAAATCTTACACAGTCCTTATTTAGGTGACAATTTGATTGTTAAAAAATTACCGTTGCAATGATCAAGTAGATATCCATTTTATCTGGGTAGTACTACCAAACTCCTATTGTAGTTTGTCATCAGTGTAACATCAGGTAAAACATGATCAGTGTAACATCAGGTAAAACATGATCAGTGTAACATCAGGTAAAACATGATCAATGTAACATCAGGTAAAACACCATCAGTGTAACATCAGGTAAAACATGATCAGTGTAAGATGAGGTAAAACATGGTCAGTGTAACATCAGGTAAAACATCATCAGTGTAACATCAGGTAAAACATCATCAGTATAACATCAGGTAAAACATGGTCAGTGTAACATCAGGTAAAACATCATCAGTGTTACATCAGGTAAAACATCAGGTAAAACATTATCAGTGTAACATCAGGTAAAACATGATCAGTGTAAGATCAGGTGAAACATGATCAGTGTAACATCAGGTAAAACATAATCGGTGTAACATCAGGTAAAACATCATCAGTGTTACATCAGGAAAAAACATGATCAGTGTAACATCAGGTAAAACATCATCAGTGTAACATCAGGTAAAACATCATCAGTGTAACATCAGGTAAAACATGATCAGTGTAACATCAGGTAAAACATGATCAGTGTAACATCAGGTAAAACATGATCAGTGTAACATCAGGTAAACATGATCAGTGTTACATCAGGTAAAACATCATCAGTGTAACGTCAGGTAAAAATGAAGAAAACTTGACATGTTTGATGTATGAAGATGTAAATCACAGATCAATGTATGAAATGAGGCTCGAGTATAGATGTGATTTTATGATTGTATATGATATATAAGTGTAATATGGGTTTTTAACTCACATGTTAATGTTACATGTTTTAACCCTTATCGTGCTGGATTCCCAGTGGGCTTATCAGCTGACCAGTGCTGGATGATATTTGCAGTCTACTTGAGATAAAATCTCATCTGATAAAGACTCTGTTTAGTACTTAATTAATGGTATTAATTATCAAAATACTGATATAAACCCTTTACGTTATACAAAGAAGATAAAATAAGCTACTCATTGATATAATTTTGATAATTATTGCTATTTCACATGTTATGATATTCAGTAGTATGTCAATGCAATGTGAAATATTTCCATGCACTTCATACATAACGCTATGCTATTTGTTATGATCCCCTGTGAAATGAACTGTTACAGTTCATGAATTTTTCATGAAATATACATGAATAGTTCATTTCCATATATCATGAAAAATTCATAAAAATCCTTGAACTCTAAATGAGACTTTTCTTGAAGTGACCATGAAATATTGATTCATGAACTGGGCATGGTTCATGAACAGGGCATGAGTCTTACCATCAAGGATTTTTTAAGTACTAATCATGCACAAACTGATTTTATGTACAGTTCATGAAAACAAATGTTCATGAACAATTCATGAACTTTTTGCTATATATCTCTATTGTCTCATTTAGACTTCATATTTTGGACATGAACTGTGCATGATTACAAATTTCATGAAAATTTCAAGGACAAACATATTTTATGTACAGTTCAAGAAGATAAATGTATTCATGAACGACCCATGAAAAAAACTAAGTGTATCAAAATGCATAAAATGAAGCTCTATTGTGTGTATGAAGACTAAGTCCAACATGTGTTTTAAGTATAAATAGTAAATATATTATTGGTACAATGATTGCCTCATGATATTAAAAATAAGAAAAGAATCATTGTGTATGTATATTCATGTTCATAAAAGTTGCAAATCGGGAACATAGCTGAAGGATGATGTACGTGCCTGAATATCAGATGAACCTACTGGAACATTGTTATTTTATCATTACAATTGTTTGCCTCAATCAGATTAATAGTTTAGCTACCTTTTGTACCTTTTGCAACATGATTTTCTGTTCACATTGTTGTTTTGAACAGTTGGAGTATATTTTATTTGGTATATCTCATTTTCATATTTACATGCATGCTCAATAGCTTTTCAAAGACTACACTAACAGAGTTTAAAACTACCAACTATTCAATTTACAAAAATCAGCAATTAATAAATATTACTTTTATCTATGACAATATACAGTAACCTTATATGATATAAATAAACATACAAAAAAAGACGCGTTGTTTCTTGAACACTTCATGAATACTAATTCTTAAAACCTCATGCTAGGCGTACCCCACCCACTTGCTAATTTGTTTTCCTATATTTTTCACACAATTATTCTTAAAATTAGATATTTAAAGTCACACAAGATACTTTTAAACTTGACATACTTAACTCTGCAACTTACCTTTTATAAGATCACATATTAAGATAAAACCACCCATTAAAATTTGTCAAACATCAGCACATGTCATTGCTGTCAGCCATTTTGAAAATCTGTGATGTCGTCAACATGTGACAGGAAGTCAATTTTCATGAATACTTTAAGAACTTTTCATGAATTAATTGATGGACAGTTCAGGAATGGTTTAAGAACAGTCTAGAAATAATTGTTCATGAAATGTTCATCAGGTACCTTTTATGGCTGGATCAAGGACAGTTAATGAACTCTTAAGTATCCATCAAAAATTCATGAACTGTTCATGAACACATTTTAAGAACAGTTCATGTCCAAAAGTTCATGAACCAGGTTCAAGAACTTATCAGTACCTGTTCATGAACATTTCTTGATTGGAGTCAAGTGTCCATGAAATCATGAACTACATTTCGCAGGGGATGTAGGCCTAATAACTAATAATAGATATCAATCGCAGAGTTGAATATTCCGACTAAAACTGTCAGACTATAATGATGCATTTATTTCAATTATTAATTCTTACAATTTCATTGGAAAAAATACTGTTTATGTTAATTATCCTCAAATATTCGCTCTAAAACATCTTGCGCATTCCTAGCCGATCGTCAGCCATGGTAGTTCCGGAATTCCCAACAAATGTTAGACGGTGATTTTTACGTACTTGGTCGTTGATTGGCTGATATTATTTTTAGAAATAGTTCCGTAATTTACTTCTGAATAAATTATAGTTAAATTTCATTCATGAATAATACGAGCAAGGTGAAACAGGGCTTAAACGCCAAACCCACTAGCGCAAATGTATAGCGTGACTTACAGTCGCGCTCAGCAGTGGTGGAAAGTATCATGTAGCGCGACTCTGAGTCGCAATAAGCACGATAAGGGTTAAATGCTTATTAAAAGTCTCATTTTTTTTAAATTTTGGTATATTTTTGACCACATGCTATGAATTGCTCATCACATCTGATTTATGTCTTCGAATTGCATTATTTGTCAAACATTCCGGCTCATTTAACAAGTTTTGGCCTTAAATTTGTATAATTTCCTGCCTTTACATAAGTGAGGTATAACTGAAAAAGATTTATGTTTGAAATGCCACCCATAACAGTAGTGTAGACAAACAGAGAATGTTTGCAGGTAAGTTTGACCTGGTTGAACCGTTTTTACAGCCGTAAAATAAACAAATATTTGGAATTCGGAATCAAATATTCCAGTGTCTTTGTTCTGTTTATAGGACAAGTAAAAACTATGGCTACCATTGTGTTGATTCTATTGTATATAACTGAGTGATTGTTTTGTATTGTTGTTACTTTACGTGTTTTACTGTATCTTAAGGCTTTAGGCGATACTTAAGTAATTGAGTTAATTGTTAAGTTTAAGTTATTGTCGTTGATCAGTCTGGGTTGAGTGTATCTGGTGGCTGCCATTAAAGGTAACACTGTGTCAGGTTACTCTGGTTACAGTGACAAATAGGTGACAATAAAGATGTCAAGATACTTGATGATATAATACAAGCTACCGCTAAATGTCCAGTTTAAACATACTTCACATAGTTTGCTGACCTTCGTTATAGTACAAAAAGTTCAATTGTTGAATATGAAAATGTTTAAATGTAACAACAAACTGACCAGGATGTAGTAGTAGCTATGTACAGAATGTACCTGTCTAAGGGTTGGGATGTTAATTGTTTGACCCCAGGTTGCGACATTCCAAGAGCATTTAAATGCTGCTGGGGGTAGCCCCTAAATGCTAGGCACATTTTAAGATAAGTTCCTGCTGGGGGTAGCCCCTTGCTAGGCACATTTTAAGATAAGTTCCAGGACTAGTGTGTGTCCAGGTAGTCTTCATGTGACTGAAATATTGTTGGTGGGACTTTAAACAACAAATAAACTTACCACTAAGTTTCCAGGACTAGTGTGTGTCCAGGTTACGTCTTCATGTGACTGAAATATTGTTGGTGGGACTTTAAACTCAAAATAAACTTACCACTAAGTTTCCAGGACTATTTTGTGTCCAGGGAGTCTTTATGTGACTGAAATATTGTTGGTGGGACTTTAACACCAAATAAATAAATAAATCAATTTCATCAAACTACCATGAACAATGCTTAATCTAAAGATATGCCTCACACAAGGTTCAAACCACTGACCTACTGTTGGGCTTGGAGAGCTTGTCTTCTGACTTGAGTTAATCGCTTCATGATCATTGTGATACAGAAAACATACAAGCTTCTATGAGCAGGAAAGTCTCATTTTCTGCTGTTATCCCGAGATTTCCGATGATTGAATTAAAAATCAATGTTCCAAGTTAATGGAATGATAGATACAGGATGTTTCCATGATAGAATTGATATGAGAATTGATACAAGAACTTATACGACTCAGTGTCGGAGCTGTTGTCGGGTTATATTACCTGTCAGATTACCTGTCAGACTCGCCACATATACGGGTCGCTACATACTAGTATCCTGATTGTTATTGATTTAGGTATAATTTTCTTCATATTGAAATCAATTCGGGTTATGGATCAATAGGGATCAACAGTACCATGTGACCTTGAATACAACCAAACACGCTCAGCTGTTCTAATTGGTCAATAGAAACAAAACAATGATTCATATATTCATGTTTCAGTATAGCTTGTTTACTTAATTTCTCTAATTGTTAGTAATTGGTTTTAAGACCCCCATGTCTGAAGAAATATTTACATATTATATATATTTAAGTTTTTCATTGTACCCGTTATGAATCAGTATTGGCAGGTTTTGCCAGCAATAATTGCCATATTTGTAATATGATCTTAACTGATTAATTATGCATTCTTTTCTCAGTTTGTTTGGTTGGTTATATGATGTCATGGCTCTTTGAGAATCCTTCACCAACCTATTATTTTGCACTTGATAAGAAATCACCATGAACGATTGTTTGTATGTTCATGACATTCTTATTGCTCTACAAAATTCCTTGTGAAGTTTTTATTACTCTGCTTATGGGTGTTCTGATGATCCGATGTTGTAAATATTCTGTGTTTCCTGTCTGTAGTGTCGGTTGTATAATCATTAAATGAAAATCAACAAAATTGATTTGAGTCTGCATTCATTTTTTACTGTATTCAATGGCTGCATTCTTGGCACTATCCACTGATGTTGCTATGGTAGTTGTGTGCTTTTGTCCGTCTGCTTGACTTCAGAGGACAATTCTTAAAGTACATATTTCATGTCAGTGTTAATGATCAAATCGATGATCAAATCATTACAAAATGAATCCTGCTGATCTAGGAGGTTTCCTCTGCTTTGGGAACATGAGAACGAGGGTTCAATCCCAGGCAACATGTACTCATATCATTTGATGTGCCAACAGCTGCTTTGATGCAACATTGCTCCTGACAAGTGGCAACAGCCTTGTTACCTGTCTATAACTTAGTATCTGCAAATGAAAAGCCTTATGTCATGTCCCTGGAATACTAGTAACATCAAACTATGACATGAACATGGTTTTCTAGACCTTACATTACATTGTTGTCTTTTATTTCAGTGGGTCTATTGTGGGTGCCCGAACTTCAGAATATCTTCTAGAAAAATCCAGAATTGTCACACAGGTAAATGTTATTGTTATTATTCTTGATCAGAGGTTATTAGTTGGGAGACTTTCAAGTGAATTCCATGGATTATAATACCATGAGTGTGTTAAACATTCAACAACCTACATATAATCCTAGTATTGTTCAATGAATTCTTGATTGACAACTTTCTGTTGACCGGTCATTTAGTTCTAGGAAATCTGGTTTAGTCAACTGACCACCATTATATAGGAAGTGATTATTGTTGAAAAATAGTATAAAACCCAATGAAAATATATTAAATGTGAGGACTGTTGGGATGATTTGTGTTTTACAATGATACGTTGTGTCTGCTTTATGCACCGAGTTCAACGCTCTTGTATAGTGCATTGGAACATTTCCATGTTTTAGTAAAATATTCCGGTTTTATCAGCTCATCAAAACTTGTATAAATAATTCAACTTGCTTCTTGCTCTACTTGCCGTTAAGGGAATATATTCCTTGTATGGCATTCTTATATTCTGTTTGTAAGCATGACAGAGTTGCCTCCCTTTCACCGGTGTACTGTATGTGTGTTTAGTGTAACAATCATAAACACTCATACACTACTCTGGTAACAGATAAAGACAACCTTAATAATATGACCACCTTCAAAATTAAGAATACAAGTCAGTTTTACCAAGTTGCCTTGTATTAAACCTGTATATTAAAACCAACACAAAAATACCAGTTTCAAGGGTTGAAAAGGGTTTTATTATCTAGATTGTACTGTTTTTGAAATGGTTCTATTTTAACGTACCTGGTGAACACTTTAAGTACCACCCATTAATTTCAAATAATTTGCATAAAATAATTATTGCCTCTCTTAGTTTAAACCTATTTTATTTGCGTTGAAATAGTATAGGCAGTCATGATACAATTTGTTCTACAAAAGTATTACAAAACAATGCAAAAAGGTTTGTGACTGAAAGCCAAAGACGTATGGAGATCTTATTGCCTCCCTTGTATGTATGTGCGTGTGTCCCTTCTGTATTGCAGGCCCCTGATGAACGTAACTACCATGTGTTCTATGAGATGTTGGCAGGTCTAGATGATGAAAAAAAGAAGAAATACGGACTTCAAGATGCAAATAAATACTTCTACCTCAATCAGGTAATCTTGGTTGTTAAGGCTATCACAATCTTGGTTTCTTATGGCAACCGAGGTCTTGGTTTTATGGCAAACAAATTCTATTTTTTGTATTTTTTCTTTGCCATTGCAGAGTTATTTGGATATATAAGTGAACTGTAAAGTATATGTAAAGCTCGTAACAGGATAACAGTATCATAAGATTCATAATTATAAGCCACTTGTTGGTATATTTTACATGTAATAACAGCATTTTGATTTGAAGGTTGAATGTTTCAACTTACATCAGGCATGTGAATGTTTTAGCATGTGTTTTCTTTTCATTACAAGAGTATAGACTAGTAAATGTATTTAGTATCAGTCTTTTATGAAATCATTATGTTGCGAATGATAGCGAATGATATCATGATTATGTGGTTCAAGCCCATTATGTCGACATCATCTGGATAAAAAGCAACAACAGAACTGAATATCAACACTCAACTAGCTTTTGGTATGAAAACATACATTGGGTAAAAATTAAAGTAAAAAAAGCTGAAATTTCAGACACTGAAAATTCAATGATGACTTATAAATAAGTTTCTGTATGCAAAATAAAGCAAAAGAAATCATAACTTTGAAACTATGTTGACATTGTCAGTTTGATGTTACTGATGTCGGCACAATGAGTGATAATTTTAGATTTCTGGAATGCAAGATTTATATCCTATCATTTCATTATCATAAGCTTGTTTTAGCTTATTTTAGCAATATAGGGTACATTTATACTGCTATACCCCACGTTCATTGCATAATCTACAATGGTAAAATTGCTTGTCTGTCAGAACTGATGACATTTATCTATAAGGGCAGTTTGTAGACATCTAGACGGTCACCCGAAATAATCCAGATTGGATTTCTTTCATGTACCAGTCACGTCCTCCACATGTTGAGTAGTTGTCAGTTGTGGACGAGCAAGTTTGTACTGGTTAAGTCCTTGCATGTGGGTTTTGCGAACTGGTTCTAGCATATTACTGAAACATTTTTTATAAAAATGGTGTTAACCCTGAACAAAAGTGAAAACATACATTGCATGTGTTGATATATATATATATATATATATATATATATATATGTTATACATCTGGTGTTTGATTTGTGCGTGTTGGGGATATATATGTATGTATCTATGTGTTGTGTTGTGATGTATGTCATGTTGATTTCAGAATTATATTGATGAGAGTAATGTAGATCAGGTTAGTTGTTTACCACCACCATGTAGAGCATGCTAACATTACTGCCTCTGATCATCAACCCATTATCACCGTCATCATCATATCACCTCCTTCATTCCTTCATTCATCTACTTTACAATGGAATATCATTCTTTGCTACATTTTTATGCTGGGGAACCTACAGATCATACAGTCATTGCTTAGTCTGTGCATCTTCTACCTTTATAGATGGCTGGAATAGTTAAAAAAGCCACTTTCAGCAGTTCAGCTGTGCTGCCATCCTTTGACATTTTAACTTCCCCTGGTCATTGGGCTGCCTAAGGAAACATGCATTCGAGTCTCCCTGTGCACCCAGGAATATCGAACATGTACAGACATGGTTGAGTGGAGCCTGTGGGTTAATTTTGCTCTGAGAAATTAATCAGTGGCGCAGAAGGGGATCGAACCTGTAACTTCTCGATCCCGAAGCGCACGCTCTACCTCTAGGCCACTGCTACCCTAACACAAAAGAAATCTTTTGAATTTGATCTTCATTGTTGTTCCAAAACAATGAAATAAGCACCAAAGGTAGCAATTGCATAGGGCATCCGTGAAACATTGATGTCAATGCTCATGCTCAACAAACATCCATTAGAACTCATTTAGATTTAAGGGGAACCTTAGCTACCAAGATGTGATACACCTAGTGTTAGCATGTTGCTGTTGGAAGAAGTATCACATAATTCAGAAATAGATTTGTTTTTCGAATTCACCTAGTAGCTTTGATACCTTTTTTAAATGCTTTTTAGCTTTGGTTTTGGCACACTTGAAGGGATTCTGCTTAGATATTTTGTCAGCATTTTTGTTGCCAACTTTTTCTTTCTTATAATGACAAATCTGTATTGGTTGAAGTAATATTGACATTATATTTTTAAAGGACTGGATTTGGTTTTGTGACAATTATTATATATTTCCTGACATCATTACATTACATGGCTATGGAAACATCAAGGATTATCCTACAATATCCCCTCACTGTGTTCACTTCCCTGGTGTAGTCTGACCTTTGTGATAAAACAGTATCTTCACAACACTCAATGTATTGTCCTTTTTGTTTTGAAATGATTGACCTAGAACTTCATTATTAAAATAACTGACCTTGATCTATGATTGACCTTAAATTCATTATTGAAATTACTGACCTTGATATATGGATGACCTTGAACTTCATGACTAAAATGATTGCTCTTGATTAATGATTAACGTTGAACTTCATGATTAAAATGAGTGATCTTGAACTTAGTGTTTAAAATATTTGACCTTGAACTTTATTAACATTATTGACCTTGATTAAAAACGTTAGAAAACTTTGACCTTTAACAATCATAGATGACCTTCACTGACCATTTGGTGTGTTGTGTTTAACAGTGCTTGCATTCTAGATGGTTGCTTTCTCAGGTTTTTTTACCTCATTTCATCCATTATAACATTATTTCATAATTTTCAGTCTTTACATTAGGTATTCTTGTTGATGTTTTCGTCATACAATGGAAAGTCGTTTATACTATTTCTCAGTCTGAACATGCTTAATATTTATTGTGTCAAAAATAAATTTTGACACATCATTATATTTTCAATTATAGTTTTCTTTGTTGTAAAATAGTTCTATGAAAAATACATATTTTTGTCTACCTATGGCATATTGTCAGGATTCATTGAACTACTGGAAACTGAGTAGTAGATCCTGGCAATCTGTTGCAATTACTTCCAAAAATATATTATAATAAATAGATCTAACTATAATCATGAAATTTTATAGGAATTTCAGTTTATAAAGTTTTATGTTCAAGTGGGTCAAGTTTGTAATGGCTATTATAATTTGGAAAACCCTGTTTGTGGCGTTTTCATAGCTGTAGAATTACTTGTATATACATAGAATTGTATGCCCAATGTAATATGCTGATGTACACAATTGCCTGCATGGACTACCTGCCTCCTGCTACTGCCTGGAAGAATTTTATAATATATACAGTATATGATACATATTGTAACTGAATATAAAGTTACCCTATATTATATTGCTAGTATATGGTACAATATTCAATAAGAGCTGTACCTCATAATACAGAAGTTACTGTTTTACAATCTTATATTCTTACATGCTATACTACACGTACTCATGGTGAAAGATCTGGTTCTAGTTTATAACCATACCACCAGATTCTTCTTGCTATGTAGTTTATAGTAACGGTATAATAAAAAAATATCCGTCAATCATGTATGGTAAAGAATAGAAATGCTTAACTAAATACTTCAAACACAGGTATACCGAAAAGAAAATAGAAAAATTGGACTGGTAAGGCAGCATGTAACTTAACCAGCCGAGCACAGAAAACATAAACACATCACATGTATACCACTATTACATGGCACAATGCGAAACACATGTCCTGCTTTGATAGGGCTCTACAAATCCTATAGTCTGACAATGAAATTTAGTACTGTCAATAGATCAAGGTTTGATTCCTGTGTTTTAAGGCAGCTGATGTTCTTCCCTGATTTTAGCTATAGAAATTTTCTCCACATTTGGTGAAGTTTTCTGTTACTGGCAGATAAGCAAGTTAGTAAATAATTCATTCCTAGGATAACTTCCTGGATTATGTCTGACAATCAGCATCTGTATATATGTGGCTGGCATTCCCATTCGTCAGTTGAGGGGCAACCCATAAAGATTATTGGTATTACACTATAGGGAACAAAAATGATGGCTAGGGAATTGTTGTAAAACAATAGTGTAAAACTTTAGAAGAAAACGAGCCAAGTCCAGTACAGATTATGTATAACGCTATTGGGAACAGGAATGATGGCTGAAAAACTGTGGTGAAATAGTGTAAAACCTTAGAAGAACAGGGTTGGTAAGCTAACACAGTTGTCAATGGTATAATTATTACTATGATATATTTCAGGGTGGTAATTGTTCCCTGTCGAGTCGTGATGATGCCGGGAATTACCGTATGTTATGTGATGCTTTACATGTGCTCAATTTCACCAAACATGAAGAGGATTCAATACACAAAATACTGGCTGCTGTTTTACATACAGGAAATATCTACTTCAAGAAAATATTGGTTTGTCTTCTCATATTCTTATAATATGCTGATAATTAAACTTTCAGCCTATCCATAAAGCTTATTACATGGCCTGAGCACTATAATTGGTCTGAACAGGTGCAGGTTCAATTCTCAGGCTTGATTATGTGATTTTACAGACCTTTGGCAAATTACTTTTGGTTATTTGTCAATTATAGAAAAATGGGTTAAATCAACTGATAGACATAGACTTGAATAAATTAATTAAAAAACATGAACCTTTTATTTTCAAGTATTCTTTGTGATGCTTAGAATGAATCAAGAATTAGTTGTTAGTGTATGGATTGTAGCTTTGATTGACAAAACCTGTGGCTTTTGATTGACTAAACTTTTAAATGTTTAAAAGCTTGTTTGTTTAACATTAATAATGAAACTAGTTATCTTTTAGTAATTTAAATTAACATGTACTTTCATAATTAAGTGCGACATCTGATTGACAAAACCTGTAAGTTTTGATTGACAAAACCTGTGAATTGTTAAAAGCTTGTTTACATTATAGTAATTGAATTAACATGTACTCTGATAATACTACATTGTGTTATATGTGACTACAGGTTGATAATCATGATACAGTAGAGATGGGAAGTACAGCTCAAGTGAAGTGGATATCACATTTATTAGAACTCTCTGAAGATTGGCTCAAACAAGCTCTTACACAGAAAGTTACAGTAAGTGCTCCTTGCTAGAATACAGAACTACAATACTGTTTCTGTAGCTTTGTTGCTGTGTACTGAAAGGTGGCACAGTGGTCAAGTGGATAACACTCTTGACTACTGATCCAGAGGTCCCTGGTTCGATCCTGGGCCGAGTCACTTGATCATGTCTGAAAAACTTTTCAGTGTTTCCTACCCAACTAGGGATGTCGCGTGCATCAGTTCTATACACCAGGCATGTTAAAGATACAAGGAGTCTATTCTGAACAAGCAAGGGTAACATACTTGGAGTCCTTGTATCACAACTCTGTCTATTCATTGATTATAAATGTGCCCTTGTCAGACACACCTGCGAATAATACTCAAAAAGAGGCGTTAGATAGATAGATGAAGGACCTAAGTAACGTTGTATTTGGATTTAAAAACTACCATGTGCGGGGAACCCCTTTAAATACCTTACTATGACGTTGTTAAAAATGGTACCGGTGCACTTGGTCCGTATATAAATTGTTGCTCCGTGTATAAGTGTACTTCCAGGACTGGCTTGCACAGTGTCAGAACGATTTGACAGGGTCACAAGAATCCCATGACTGAAACACTGTCAATGAATGTATATCTTGATGATTACATTGTATAATGGGTGTGGTTTATTGTTCTCTGAACCAATGTGATTTCATGCTTGGAGCGTGGTTTCCTTTGAAGTACTTCAATGATTTATCAGTTCATGTATATCTAAGCCAAATGTGTACACCTATGCAACCATGACAGATTTAACTAAAAGAAAAGGCTGAGTGGTTTCACCACTCGACAAATTATGATTGAAAAATGCGAAATTTAAAATGTCCAGTTGGAATTTAGGCTTTCCTTAGTATATCTGCAGTTACTTCCCTTACGGATGTCTATTCCATAGTAATTATACTGTATGTATATTGTGCAGATATAAAAACTTGCAGTTTGACTTTGTTGAAACAGAATATGAGTAAATGGAAGTGTGAATATTTATTTGAATGTTGCATGTAATATTGCTGTATGTATATTTGTAGGAAACTCGAGGTGACAGAGTGTTAACACCATATAATATAGAACAAGCATTAGATGCCAGGTAAAATATCTCTATACATTGACCACAATTATTAAAATATACAATATTTCTGTCCTATTACAACAGATGTTATAATGTTCCATTGAAAGAGGAACACATAGTTACTGCTTGTCTATCAGTCCTACATTCATGTTTGTGGAAATACCTCAGCAAACGCAGACCAGCAATCAATGTAACTTAAGGCAATCATTACTACCAAAAAAGGGCATGCATATTGTTGTTATTGGTGTGACTACCGTCCAGGATGGTTAAATTAGAAGAATCAGCTGCCATTTATAACTGTAAATTTAACCAAATCAACCATATATATAGACATAACATATTGTTGACATTTTCAACTTTGATGATTATTCACATACTTTTATAAATCCTTGGATTGGCTAGGAAAACACATGAGACGGTAGGGCTATATATTATGATTTGAACAATGTATGGTATATATTTACAGAGACGCCATATCAAAAGCATTATATAGTCGTCTGTTTACCTGGTTAGTGGAGAGGATCAATATGATCGTGTGTCGGGCGGAGAGAGATAAATCAACATCATTGGCTGTGCTAGATATATTTGGATTTGAGGTACCGTATTCTATATTGCTAGTAGTATTTTACTTAATAAATTTTGTGTTTTATGCAAATTGATGAAAGCCAGTATGTTTTGTTTACCACCTAAAAGCTCCCAGTTCAAATCTCAGGTATAATGGTCACACCCTGTAATTTTATATATGTTTGGTTGGGATCATTGACATCTACCGCTGATTCATTTAGAAAGTTTGCATGTAACCTAGTTCATATAACCTGCCCTGTGTTAGAGTGCTAGCCTGAACCTGACAGCAGATCCAAGCTCTATTCCTTGGTTGAGCTGATTATGTACTTCTGTTAAATTGACTACAGTCATGTAATACTCGTGTGGATAAGTTTTTAGTTGCTTGCGAAAGAGTACATTGTAATGTTTGAATATAAACTGTCTTACAACACTTAAAAATGAGACCTAACATTTTGGGAGATTTTGTTTTTGTGCTTCTGTCATTTTGTTATACGCCCGTTTGAAAAACGGGACGTATTATGGGAACACCCTTGGCGGGCGGACGGGCGGGCGGGCTGGTGGGCGTTCGGGCGGCGGCGTCCAGCAGTTTGTCTGTACTCTAGCGCTCAGAGTTTTCATCCGATCGTCTTCAAACTTTGTGACAATGCTTAATATGGACATAATATCTAGGCCAAGTACGATTATAGGCCAAATCGGCCTAGGCCTTATTTGGTTATGGGCCTTTAATTACCAAATAAGTATGAAATAGGCCTTGTCTGTGCTCTAACGCAAACAGTTTTCATTCGATCATCTTCAAACTTTGTGACAATGCTTATGGGCATAATATCTAGGCCAAATTCGATTATATTATATATATACTTTTTTTTTACTTTTTTTTTTTTTTATATATTTTTTTACTTTTATATTTTATTTTTTTTATTTTGCCCTGAGACTCACCATGCCCCGAGACGGGCGTATTTTGTGACATTTTGGCTCTTGTTCAATGATGTTGTTTGTTTGCTTATGACTGAGACAAGGGTATGTGCATTGTCATTTGTTTTTTCCCTGCTAGATTGGCCAATGAGCTTCATGTACAATAATAAATGTTACATTTATATTCAGGATTTCCATACAAACAGTTTTGAACAGCTGTGTATCAACTATGCTAATGAAACACTACAGTTTTTCTTCAACCAACATATCTTCCGTCTGGAACAGAAAGAGTATGCGAAGGAAAGAATAGAATGGACAAACATAGATTACCAAGACAACCAACCTGTGATAGATCTCATTGCTAGCAAACCTGCTGGTATCATGCATATATTAGACGATGAATGTAACTTTCCACAGGTAACTAGTGAACACTTGAGCACACCATTCTCAAACTTTGTAGAGGTTGTCAGGCCAAATGCTAACAAGATCAGCCAGCAAACGGTGAAAGTCTCAGTGAAGTCTGAGGAGAAATAACCTATAAGATGCCTGTAGGGGAGAGCATACAAGTCTTACATTTATCCCTTGTGTAGTTAATTTTGACAAATTTGTCTAGTCTATATTAGTAAGATCTGACGCCGATCTCCTGAAGCATCTCAATCTGAGCTCAGTCTCATCTCAAATATGGTCATGTCTCTTTGAGTTAATTTCCGTGGGAAGCCGGAGTCAAAATTGGCACCACAAACTATAATATATAACAGAAATATTATTACGATTTTATTACTGTAAAATTTCAGAAATAATGCAAATTCAGACTCTGACTTGTACAAAATCTCAATTCAAGCTGTGCTTATTTCTACTTGATATGCATTGAGAGATCGGGGCCAGGTAACAATTTTTATTTCACTTTTTTGTTTATTTCATTTTGAATTTAGTGTATATTAATTATGTTATGGAAAATTTCAATTAAATTGATTAAATATATTTTACAATGTATCTAATTTGATGTAATGTTCTTCTTTGATTTAGGCTACAGACAATTCATTCCTTGAGAAGTGCCATTTTCATCACAATGACAACGGACTGTATGGGAAACCTAGAATGTCAACCCCTGAGTTCAGCATCAGTCATTATGCAGGAAAAATTAAATATAGCGTAAGCTTGTTTTAAACACATTTATAAAACAAATCCAGCAGACACATTCTGCATTCATAGTGGATATATATAGTCATTGGCATATTGTTTTTACTTGTGGAGAAATTGTAAGTTGCTAAAGTTGCGACAATGGAAATCTTACCTAAAATAATGTGAAGTTTCTTTTTTTGTTGAGTATATATTGTAGATTTTGCTAAGATGAAACTCAATTCTGTAGTGATAAATTCTTATTTAGGTTGCTTCAAAATGAAACATACTTACTTGTGTCAGATGTTGGTCGCGTGTTGGACATTGTTAGACAAAGTTTGTAACCATAGTAACAGAGGATGTTTTCTATATTTCAGATTATTCATTTTCTAGAGAAGAACAAAGATACATTAAGAAGTGATGTGATAGAATTGATGTGTGAGAGTAAAAATAAGGTAAAATATACCATAATGTAACATAACTCCACTTGTCTCAAATCCATTGTAAAATTTGTTGAATTTTCAAAATTGAAGAATGAATTTATGCTAACACTATCATCTCAATTATGGAAATAAAATTTGGATTTATAGAAACATAATGGACAGGGAAAAAAGCACAAAAATGAACAACTCGACAACTTGACAAAATTAAACAACTCAACAAAAACGAAAAAACTCGACAAAAATAAACAACTCAACAAAAACAAACAACTCGCCAAAATTGAACAAAAACATTACCCAACACTCTAAAAGCCCACTGCATCATTAAGTCAAACCAGCCAACTAACAAAAATGAATCACAAGGACAAGCGCACAGTACATCCATTTTAACATAGATCTCTAATTTTTATAACAAAATTATAGATTTTATAAAAATTACTTGTGGAAGACACTATATCCGAGCTGAAATGTTGTAATGAATTTAAATTTAAGACTTCAGTAAGAAGTTGATAAAATATGACCCTGGTTCGGTGTGGTTCCATGATGAACAATGTTGTTTTTGTTTTCAGATGATCGCACAAATGTTCAAAGATATGAGAGACAGATCAATAACTAAAACATTGAGTAAAACTACGGGACGTTTTGTGACAATGAAACCACAGAAACCAACAGTAGCGGCTAATTTCAGTGAATCATTACTTTCATTGATAGACACTATGTCACGGTGTAATCCTTACTTTGTGCGCTGTATCAAACCAAATAATGACAAATCACCTATGACCTATGAGAATAGTGTAGTGTTAGATCAGTTACGATATACCGGAATGTTGGAGACTATTCGAATACGGAAGCTGGGATTCCCAATTCGTGTCAAATTCCCGCATTTCATTGAGAGGTAAGTCATCATACTTGTTTCTATGAAACATTTGCTAGCCTTTGTTTAAAATTAGATTAGTCACTTCAGTTTTGGGGGGATAGTGCATGATACAGAAGATGCCCCAGTTCCAGAAGCATCCCTGGTTCTTTTACGTGCCTGATATAAAGCCTAATATAAGTTTTTAAAGTCTCGTCCCAAAGACTAAGTAATATTAGTTATGTTAGGCGGGAAGCAGAAAAGCATTTCTGTTTTAATCCGGCTGGAGGCAGGATCGAACCAACAACCTTCGGATCAGCAGTCTGTAGCTTTTACCACTGGACCACTCATCCAACCACCCAGTTACATCCCCTTTAATGAGTAAGTTATATTGCAGGTATCGATGTTTACTGAAAGGGGAGAAAATCCATGTGAAACATCTTCCCACAGACGTCTGTCTGATGATCCTTAAAACGCAACAACATTCTGGTTTCAATCATCTCTGTAGGATAGGTGCTACAAAGGTAAATATATTTATAGTAACTGTGAGACTTGAACGCACTTGATTAGAGACAACTTGATTTTGTTACATCACTTCTTAATTACTCATATTATATTACATAATTGTGAGCCTTTAATTAAAACATATTTTATTATAGACTCGATAATGTAATACTATTTCTAAATTGCTCATATATGGGTATATTAGTTCTACCTGTTTCTAATAATAGTGTATGTAGTGCCTGCGGGTGGGCTTATGTTAAAGCTTAATATGAATCCAGTCTCTCTGTGCCCTGTGACACTCCACCCCACCCCAACCCTAGTATATATAGTGGCTTGTGGAATATTGTTTACATGCATTCTAATCATGGAATCACTGAATGGAAGCAGTTCTTGAAATAGTTCTACAAGTACCCGTTCTACACGACTTGATATCTGCACGTTCTGAAAATCCCACTGGACTATACCCATCTACTGGTGTGGACATAGGATTTTGATGTACTACTGGAACTTGAATGGTGTTAACCGTGTCATGTACCATTATGTGAATGATAGATTAGGCAATGCCATCTGTGGATATGTGAATGGATGTTTCAACCATACTTTCTATGTGAAGGCATTTAGATAATGACAATCTGTGAATGCTCAGCATTAAAATACCGATTAGGGTACACGGGTTTTGGACTCTTGAGACTCCCAATTGAATTGAGGTGGTTTGGAAGCATAATGCTGTCTTCTCTGGCGTGAATAGAGTAAATGTTGAACCATAAATGTTTGATGGTGTTATAAATGAACCATCTTAATAGGCAATATGTGCCGACTGGATTTGCTGCTGTATAAAGGTTATGGTAACTGCTGGACTTGCTGTGATAAAAAGGTTTCTGCTACTTACGTTTGGAGGCTGAACCATATGCATCTAAAAGAACAATGGGGTGGTATGAAATATTGTTCATACAATGAGATGTATCAGTGTCAGAGTGTGACTATGTCTGCCATAGTTGTGCACATTGTTTGAATGAATGGTTATGTCATATGAGCATTGTAGTTTGTTTATATTATGGATGATGTATAGAAAGTAGAGTGGAATGCTACAGTTGTTACCATGTATAAGCAAGCAATGATTGAAGACCCTATCCCTCTCTGCACGATAAGTTGTTACATAAGCTGGAAAAACTTCTCTAAAACTTGAATATTTAAATAAATATGATGTAGTTTGTCTAAAAGCCTTCATAAATGGATTATATGGACAGTAAGAACTTCCTGCCAAGTCACTTATGAAAATGTCTTCTGGAAATTTTAAGATCTATGAACTGGTAAGGGTTGTTTTCGTGATGATTTATAATATCATATTCAATTAAAATTCAATTAGAGATTTAATTCATGTAATATTAATGACTTCTTTATCTCCCTAATTTATTTCAAAAAAATATTTTTTTTTTCAAATTACTGTTGACATGACATTTTGACCACCAGGTGGGAAATCCCACGACACAGGTCGTATTCAGATTTTTCCAATCATTAATTATGTGTCATTGGGTTCTGCTGTACAAACTGAATTTATTGGGACTGACATCAAAACTTTATATACGTGAATATCTGTATCTAATATTCTACTCTCTTTTCTTGATGAACATTTATATGCATCCCAGTTTCTATTTTACCAATAAATCACATCACAATTAGTTATAGCTGTCTGTATGGGCATAATATGTCATACCATTATATATAACATTTCTGAATAATCATTTCTTTCATATAAATTTATGCCTTTTTAAACCTGTTCATTTGTATATGGTGGTCAGCTGACCTTCTAAGTTTTTCTACAATGGATGTAATTTAGCAATTTGTACTAACAATAGTTATTGGAGTGCCAGGCATTCTTCTGTAGGCTCCAGGTCCGATTCCACGTGTTAAGCAGTTCTTATGTGATATTTAAACCAGGTGAGTATGCTTATTACTGTCCACCCAGGGCCTTATCCAGAGACAAAAAAACACCAACGCAAATATTTACTAGGGTCTATTTGTGGCATTGTTTTCTTAAAAAACAATGCATGTTATGGTGATTTGTCAACTTTTCACTGAGGCAAGCACCTCAGTGTGCCTCATCAAGGCTACGGGCTTGCCATCATCTGTTTAGAAATTGCTGGTTTCTTAGAGAATAACTGAACAGGTCTAGTTGTTACTTCAACGGCATATGATTTATAATAAGTCAATTGTTTGCTATAATACTACCGGTATGCATATTTATTTGAGTCATGACTGCAAATGTTTGAACAATTGCTTAAACCAAATGATAAAAAAGCAGAATCAAACGTGTGATAGGTCTTGGAACTTTTTGAAAATATTTGTCTCATACTATTATGTATGCCTTACAGAACAAATGTTAAGTTTGTCTATATGGCTCGAAATAATAACTCCATTGTTCTTAATGTTTAATGTATAAATGACAGACTTTATGGAGGAATGATTGTCAAAATAAAGAGTTGATACTTACGCTAAACGCCTTACTCTCATAAATTGTGCCAAAACATTAATGTATGCATATATGCAGTTAAATATAGCATTAAATCATATTTCATTATGCATGGACTGTGTTCATTGTTTAATTAATGGCTCTGGTGTAATACTGAAGTAATGTTTAAGATGTTTTAAAGCTGTTGTGGGATTTGAATTATGCTGTTGTTACATATTGGAATGTTATCAGCTGATCAAACTCTGTAATCGTGATCATTTTGTTGCCGTGTTATTGTCCACTGAACATTTCACGTAACAAACTTCATCAAGTTGTGAACAATTGAAGTAAATATTATATGCTGAGGTTCGTCGGCTCACTAAATGTCATAATATGATAAAAATGTGATAAGTAATAATTTTATGAAAGGCTGTGTTATTGTTATGTGGCGAGGATGTTGTCAGCTGAGGACGAAGTGGTGTAACTTCACCACTTTTATGGAAAAACTGTGTAAACTCTTATTATTATCCAACAGTTTGCAATTAAGAAAAACGTAAAATGAGTGAATAGATTTATTCAAATTTTTTCCGGTAATGATTGAAAAGTTAATTGTTCGTGTGGTCACAGTAGCAGTCACTGTATATGGAGACTGATGTATGTTATGTATAAGTTTTCGTACTGATTTCGTATGCATGATGAGACATTACAGTTCAAAATGACAGATCAGGCATTTTAATGATAAGATGGCTTGTGTCTTGACGTAATTATTGCTTTATATTCTAGCATTATGAATTAAACAGACTTTGAATTGTGTGTGAGTTGTAAATTACTGGAACATATGTGTTCATCATTGAGCATTGTGTATGGAATGGATAAGCTGTTGTTCTTGTCAAAGATGGATTTAGATCAGTGTTGAGAAAATGATTGAATGAGTGTAAATTGAGATAATTCTGGATAATTACTAAGTGATGTTGAGTGGATTATAATGTCACACTACCCAATGTATTGTAATGTTTCACGCTGGGTATTCTCTGGAGGTCGAGATGTCGTACCTGGCAGAGCCGAGCCTGAATATCATGCTGGGTATTACAACTACCCTCTGGGACATGATTTCCGCCAGCCTCGTTCGCCGGTACCAGTTCCAGTACCTGTGGAGAGGATTTACGTTCCTACACCATCCAGTCATCACTATCAAACAAATGCTTACAGGTACAGCACCGGACCAACGGAACATAGACCACATCGTTCGGATGGACGACAATTCCGAGATACTGCCACAGACGCTTCAGTCCTTCACAGAAAGTTTAAAGGTCACAAACATGAGAAATATGAGAAATTCCGCCAGAGTCCGTTACATCACCATGAGTACTTGCATGGTTACAACCTAGAGACGGCATTCCATGATCACCATACTGCTTGTTACAAGGATAACAAGGATAGAGATAGAGAGAGGGACAGGAAGAAATCAAAGTCAAATAAAAAACTAACATATCGCCAGAGCAGTACGCAGACTGAGGCATCAGATCCACCTAAAGGCGGAACATTTTCTAGTCCTAGACGACATGCATCGTATCAGAATTACATGATGGAAGCTAAACTTGGTGATGACAATGTGGATACTGTCATGGATAAGGGAGGTGAAATGGAAGAAGTGTTTGACAATGATAATCACTATGACAACGATGTTCACCACGACAACGATGTTCACCATGACAACGACGATGATCATGAAGTCATGTCCGACAGTTCTTTCTGTACGGATGATGATAAAGACGAGAAAGTAGATTATCAGAATGATGAAGTACAAGATGGTGTTGTGAAGGCAGACAATGATGAAGATGACAGGGATAAGATGATAGTTAAACCATCAGTATACAAGTATGATTCCCACGTTTATATGGATTTAGATGATCCTCAAGTTGTTACCAAAGTTGCTGATTCTAAAGAGGGGACATATAGAGGTAATCCAGAAGGATCAACTAACTCAGCTCCTCCTACATGCTCTGAAGGATACTTAGTACCTATTGAAAGTCAATTCAATGCAACACAAAATAAAAGTGCTGCTGGCTCCGTAAGGTCCAACATACATAAAACACCATCAGAACTTTATCTAGAGAAAGTTTGTCTGTCATTATCAAGCATGAACAGTCCTACGTATGAGAACTACCCCAGCTTGCCGACATCTCCTGCTATACAATCTACTACTGCGGAACCAAGTCTAACTGAACCACGTGAACGAATCATCTCATCCAATCTTACACCAAATCTATCTCCCGATGAACTCTTCTATGCTGTGTCCCCTCCTACCAGCCCTTTTACTGGATACCGTTCCCGTAGTTACCCAAACTTTTTATCAGCTGATCAACATCAACCAATTGCTGCACCTGTTGTTAATAGGTTTGATCCAGTGCAAGATAGAAAGTCAGCTCTTCAGCTGGGCATGGCAATGGGTTATGATAGAACTGTACATGAGTCTGGCTCGTCTACTTTAACTGATAATACATTGTCCTCTGATTCACAGGTGTTTATGAAGGAAGAGTTTGAGCACCATTTAGACATGGAAGCTCGGAAAATCCATCTGCATGCTGCTCTCCACATTCAAAAGTTTGCCAGGATGTTTCTGGTTCGGCGCAAGTTTCAACTTGTTCATGAGAAAACTAAACAAATACAAGCAGCCATTAGGATGCACCTTGAAAGGTGAGTCATTTAGCCATTTCCTCATACCATTATGTAGATATAGCAATGCTTATTTTAAGACACGTACAGGTATATGTCATTCATAATAATTTTATTGTATACCGGGAACTAGTTGTAGGTTAAAAATAAGGAAAGCATTTCTTCACAACATATAAAATTATAACTGCTTAATATATAAAATTGCAAATCTTTAGATTATACTTCTTAGAATTTCACATTGACTAGATTCTGAAATACATACTTTGTTTGATGTATTACTTGCCTCAAGCAAAATGTATGGTTTTACTTTTATTAATTAAGTAAAGTGGAGGCTGTTATAATTTTATTTTGTACCAGTGTTACAGTAATGTTTCATGCTGTTTCAAACAAATTGCATTTTCTGTGATCATTTCCGTTTTGTTAGTTTGCTAGAATACTTCAACCAATCTTATTTTTATGCCAGAAAACGGTGGCATATTGTTATTCTTGCCCCCTCTGTATCTCTGACACTTTGTAAGATTGTAAAAGTAAAATCTTAACAAAACTTTGCAGAATTGTTCAGTGCATCAAGCCAATGGGCAGAAGTGCGACCCACTTCAACTGTCTTAATTGAGGGTGAAGGTCACACATTGGGGAAAGGGTTTTGGTCCTCTTTTTGTGCCTTCTGTGTATCTCGTATGCGATTTTAAGGATTTAAAAATTATTTGGCAGAATTGTTAGCACATTGGACTGACTGGTCTGTTTTCCCAGGACGCCATATCTCCCTTTTATAAGGCTTTTCATAGCTCTTAATCGTACTGGTTGCATGTGGTTTTACTATAAACTACATTGGTATAGTAAACATTATATGTAAACAATGTCATTACTCAACCTATTAATTGTTTTAGAAGTAATTAATTATGTTGAGTCTTTCTGTATCAACATTCTTGAATAATTATCTATGCACTTGTTAATATATAAATAAGGAGACAAAATATCATGTCTAAAGTTTTTAGACGATCCATCTACCACGCACATAGCAATGTAATGTGTGTCTGATTGTTTGTATTTTAAGGTTATATATTAAAAATAAACTTGGTATTCATCAACAAGAACATATTGACATAAAAGCAGTTCTTCGTATAAAAGTGCTATATACTGCTTCCACATGGAGTCCATCCCCTGAGAGATAAAAACCTAGCATGCACATTTCAAATTGTTTGATCTGTTACTAAATTTTATTTACTGACTGAAAAATTACTGAACTACAGTAAAATGAACCATTTCTGCCATAAAAAAGCTTTTATCTTAAAATACTTACTGTAAAGCAAGTACCAGTCTAGAGCCTCCATTGTTCCAAAATTTTCTCATCGACCCGATCCCTCTGATTGGTCAGTCTGTTATTAACCAAAAGGCTGATTTTTTTTATGAAACACAGTGGTAACATTAAGTTTGTTCATCATTGATACTATTCACAGAATTTATTAAATGTGGACGAGTATGTTGACAAAAATATGGACAAAAACAAAAACCTATGGCTACAAGCCTAGGTATTACTGCTCACCAAAAAGGATTTTTCAGGGTTGGTTTTAAATCGGTCAATAAAAATTGTTTACATGTGCTTTGATGCACATTTTTTGCTGCGGTGACAGGAAATAGTCCACTATCAAATTTGCATATGTTTTGGATTGAAACAATCGCTGCACATGTGTATATTCTGCCAAAATAATTAGGGCTCGGGTCGATGAGAAGGATCGGGTTGATAAGATCAAGTATATTATAAATTTTGTGGTTTGAAAAAAAAATTTGTCTGTTCCCTAGGCTATTTCATTCCGAACCATCCAAAACATGAATGCTTTAATCTGGACGAAAACTTGGCAAAATCCCCCCCTCACCTTTCTAAGAATATTTAAGTGATAATCAAACAATTGACCCTAATGTTCCTCATTTGGGGGAGTGGCAACCTGGTGTCATCATAACCGTGTTATTTTGTATAACAACAGGTTCAAATGAACTTGTATGAGTTATCCAGTAGGCATGTTCCTTGCTGTCACCTTTATCTGTCACCGTGCAGTGAAGACAAACATTGTTACATTAAAAGTTTCGAAAATATAACCTCACATAACCCGAGCGCATCATAATAATAACGATTTTATTTTCTGTGGATGATATAATTGGCGAACCAATTTTTATTATGGTCCACATATACAAAAATGTAATTATTATAATGTATTATTACAGACTGGTTTAATTATTTTGTTCTCAGAACATAAAATACATTATGTGTGATATTTGGGCAGCAGTCCAGGGTGTATGTAAGATATGACCATATATGGAAGTGAATCAGGTGTGGTTATCTAGGTGTTGTAGACAGCTGTAGTAATTGCATCATTAGTTACCTGCAAACCTTGCTGTCAATGTAGACAGTTGGGCGTTAACCTCAACTTTCTAGTAATGTTATTTAAACGACTGCCCATTGTTGGTCTACATACATTGTTTAATATTCACATAGTGTTTTCAAAGTTGTATATAATAAAACTTTACGAAAGACGTCCTTGATAATAGCATTTTCAGTCTCGCTCTGTATTCAATTTCAATGTAAATAGTCCAATGCAATAATGAGAACAGTTTAACTGTATTCTTGTTTTTACTACTCAATGAACCTCTGGAGAAATGCAATTAGAATTCTAAAGAGAATTTTTGAACTCCTCCCCTTTGAAATATTTTTACAGATGAAATGAGCTACTAATTGTTTCTTTTAGTGAAAAACGATTCCCAATATTTTGTTTCTTTAATTCTAAAAAATATGATAAAAACTTATTATGTCCATAATATACAGTAAAGTAGTGTTGCTATCTGTTGCTGTAATTATATCACAGAGAAATGATTGATGTGTTTTGTCTATAAATACCCTCATATAATTCACACCTACCGGTAAAGAATACCATTTCTACTTGATATGTATTTATCACTGTTCCTTGACAAGCTTGTCATACTTTATTGTACTGTTATTCTGTTTTAAGTTATCTGTATAAACAATTAGCGCAGTCAAGATTTTTAGCATTTATTGCATGGTCTATGAATTTCAGGAATCACTTTGCCTTAAATATGATGTTAGTTGAAATATAACATAAATTTTATTTTGATGGTATTCAAATAACTGGAATAAAGTAAACTTAAATATGATGTAAATTTTTAGTAGATATTTATCCATAAAAAACGTTCTTGCCAAATCGGCAAAAAGTTTACTTAAACTTTTAAAAACTGCAAAAATTAAGGAGTTGAAAATGTCAAAATTGAGAACTTTACCAGATTTGAAACCTTTACTCCGTACATTCCCCCTCTCCCAATCTATTTACTGCTGTATTCTGATAAGAGAACAGTTCTTATATCATCTCAATTATCCTGGTAATTGAAATTATTAAATCCAGGCACTTGACTAATGCATCTACAAATAAATCTGGTAAATGCATTGCAAAGACAGTGTCGCTTATATGGTTGTAGGAGAAACAGGACTTAAAGCAAAAAGTTGAAAATCAAGGGCATTAACTCCACCAAAATCCTAAACAAAGCTACCTCCTCTTATGCGGGTGTAATTTGGTCAGAATATTTGACTCATGGGTAGATCGGGGATAAGGCCTGTTATAGTTTTACTGGACATCTTCATGTTTTCTACCAATAGACAAGTGTGATATGTTGATATACATGTACATTCATAGACACCTACGTGTGATTCACGCAGGTCAGGGCTAATCCAGGAATCAGGAACCCATGGGGAAGCTCAGACCAGTAATGTACCTGAAATGTTCATGTTTTCTACCAATGTTAGCTAAGTCTATGTTGATATATATACACATGTGTGTGATTCACGCCTATCAGGGGTAGCCCAGGGATCTGGGTACTGTTTTATCAAAGCACTTACGAAAATCGTAAACTTACGATCAAATTTAAAGTATTTATAATTTGTGTACAATTATTAAGATTGGTAACTTGAGCTGCAATACAAATAATATTTCAGTTAATGAACTCCTTCAAACTATACCCGTCACCAATTTTCAATTGTAAATGAATTGTGAAGAATTTAAATTTGAGCGTAACTTTATGATTTTCGTAAGTGCTTTGATAAAACAGTACCCAGGAACCCAGGGGAATCCAGCCTTTAATTGTACCTGAAATGTTCATGTTTTCTACCAATCTTAGCCGAGTGTATGTTGATATATACACCTGCCTGTGATTCATGCCTGTCAACTGTCAGATTTATAGCCTCTGTATTTATTCATTTATAAAGATGAAATATTTGTTTCAGCTTATGACTTCAAATAATTGTTTATTTGGCAAAAAACCTATGTAGCAAAATTAAGGTGGGCTAAGGTTGTTTTTCATTTATTATATTTATGATAATAATTATAGTTTTACTTCAGAATCATTATCATATCAGACCTTTCCCCAAAAACATTTTAAGGCGCTGGGGCAAAACTAGGTTTTGTGCTTAAGGACATCAACCAGTATAGCTTAACTGTTTTAAATGAGAAAATTGCATCAATATGTATAATACAAAGGCTGATTTAAGCACTTTTTACATAATACAAGCTTTAATCTCGCAAAAAAACACAATACTGGCCAATAATTTTAACTCCCATACTGATTCAAAGACACCATATCAGGATTTAAGTCAATTCTAGCTTTAAGGCGCTGGGGTATCACAGCGCCTTCTGCCACTGGGGAAGAGACTGCATATTATTTGGAAACAATGCTACTTCTGCCCTTCCATCATGTATTTATATAGGGGCTAATTTAAATGATAAAATAAGTTAAGCCAACCAACTATTGTAAATAATACTGTAAATAAATATAGATAAAACAATATTAAAGTCAACAGAAAAGAGTGAATGCCATGACTGTGTGTCACATTAAATAAGTAGGACAACCGTTTGTGGAACTGCATAAAAAGTCCCCTAAAAATTACCTGGAGTCTACCAGCAGTTCCCATTTCATATGTATCATAAATGGAAGATTTCAGTTATAATATTTTATTTACTTTTGTGCTAAGACCACCTGAGCACATGACAGGTCACCTTACAAATGACATTATTATTTTATTTATTTACTGGTAAACCTATTATGCAATGAGTACCACTGAAAATAAAAACGTCAATAGAAAGACCGCATAAAACTGTCTATAATTTGTGGTCCCAATCACCCTGTTTTAAGTTTCATATTTACTCTTGTATTATGCAATTATATAACGTTGTTTACTTAAAAAGTTGATAAAATTGTATCTGAATGTAAGGAATTGGGCCCATGTACAGAAGTGTTACTATGGTAATCATTTAGAGTTTTATCAGTATTTCTCCAGTCATATCAAACACTTTCACTATAAAGCGATGAAAGAGTAGCGAGGTGTAACCACCCATAATTTATCATTCTATCGTCCAGCTTTACTTAATTAACTTGACAAGCTGATATACAGAATCCATTCTAGATGACATCACGTTAAATTGTTGCTCTCGGGGCATACTAATCTCATACATTCAACCAAACTATACAAGGTTCAAATGTTACTGTAATTTTTTTGGCTCTCAATTGTTTTTCTTGATTTTTTTTGGTCTGGAATGTTGTTTGATATGTCATCCATGCAGGAAGTAACGTAGCAGATGATCTGTATATGATCGCTTCATTGGTATTCTCAACAATACTCATTGTTTCGGGATCTTTGACTTTTAGAATGTTTTTATTGCCAGACGACAGTGATCTATTTCATTGCTTTGTGTTGTTGTCTTGTTGGTGATAGAATTCTACTGTTTTTAATGGATTGTATGTTGGCAAACTGGCTCCTAGTGCCCAGACTTCGTTTTCGTGATATTTCAAAACAACAATGATGGGATTTTTGTTAGAATTGTGGTTATAGTATATTACACTATCCTTTAGGAAGACAAATGTTGTTTACGAGCCAGGAAATGGATTTCGTACGCATTTAGGATGTTACTTTTGCGTCATTTAACACGTTCTTAAACGTTCATGTTCCAGAAAACGTTTCAATGTGATAGTGAAAGGAATTATTCGAGCTCAGGCCCAGTTTCGTATGCACAGACTTAGAAGGAAATATATGCGGGTAAGATTTTATGAGTATTTCTTTTGTTATAATGTTCAATAATTTAAAACAAACTCCCATGGAGGCTTTTTGAGTTGTCTCGGATAGTTAGTGGCACCTAACTTAACGAGGTAAGTAGTAAGCCTATGCCTTTTCCTTGGATTTATAATTATTGTGTTGTTAAAGGATGAACAGGAAAAATGAAGTCAGGGTTCATGTAAAACCGCAGAGAAAGTTATGTTGGTTCCTACAAAATTCTTGTGAACAAGAAAATAAATAGGAAGTGGTCTTATGGTAACGTTGAATCAGTTGAAGCAGCCATCACAAACAAGCAGTGCCTGATCAACACTATACTGCCCTGTCATCTGTGGCGTCTAAATTCCCCTATAATCTGGCCAAAGTCTACTTCCCGGGACCTGGAATCATTCGACATGTCAAATTCCTGTCTGCCGGGAATCGTCTTCTGTCTAAGGTCCAATGTATGCTCATCCCTCCCCCTGTGGCAAAATATTTGAGAGGTTCATTACAAGTACATAGAATTTTAACTATTGAAAGGGTGACAAATATTTGTGATAAAGCACCAGAGTTTCATCATCTTAATAGTTCACAATGCAGGTGAGACATTTGAACATGCCTGTGCTTACCAAAGTATATATTTTACCATGATGGAATGTAATAGAAGATGTTAAGCTAGTGTTATTGCTGTGTTACATTGCATGTGATGGATAGGAGGGAAACAATGATTGATTCTTGCTACAAACAGTTCAATGTGACATCTCTCTTCTGGTTACTATGGTAGCTGATTTATGCCATGTCGTATTTTTTGCCATAACAAAGCTAACATGTGAAAAAGTAACAATGCGAAAAAGTCAACTTTGTCGTATCTTTGCATTGTTGCTTTTTCGCTTGTCATGGCAAAAAAAAAAAGCACGACAAATGAAGGGCGACAAAGTTGACTTTGCCGTACTTTCGCTTTTTTGCTTTTTTGCATTTTTGCGAAAAGTGAAAATACAAAATGGCATAAATCAGCCACCATAGGTAACAGTAATTGTCCCGTATCTTCATTACATCGTCAATGTTTTCTAATTTAGAACCAATTAAGTTCTCTTAGATTGTACATCATGTACATAGACAGATGTCTGCATTGCACTGCACTCACTGTCATCATTTTGTGTATTGTACTGGGGTTTTATGACAACATGCTATTGAATGATTTGAATTTTATCTATTTCTGACTTTAAATACTATAATAATAAGTCTCCAGTAGCGCATTAGCTAGAAATGGCACCTATGTGGTTGTATTTACCATTTAAGGCACATATTGCGAACCTTTACAACCTTACATGTTGTGTCAAAGAAGCGAGGAAGCAGGATTATGATATTGAGATAAATGTTGGATGTAGAAATGTTTGAATCGGAATATGTTTGAATCCCACCTTCTTTTACTACATGTGTATGTATAGTTGGTAGTTGAAGAAATCACCCAGCTTTCATTTTTGCCTGAAAATGTTAAGGTCAATTATAACAGTTTTTGCTATTCATGTATCTGCAGAATCGTGAAGACTTTCTTAGAAAGAAAGAACAAGAAAGAATTGCAAAGGAGAAAGAAAACGCCAGAAGAAAAATGGAGAAGGCAAGAAGGGTAAGTTGGTGAAACATACATGTGATAGTATAATAGAATACCAGACGAGCTCAACAATAATGTACAATGTATGCCAAGTACTAAATATTTCAGCAGCATTGTACCAGTAGAGTGAGTCAATTAAGGATAATATTACGTCTGCTATATATAGTGTCTGTCTGCATGTATGTCACAAAGTTTGTCTGTGCTATTGCTTTTTAACCATTGATAGGCTTTCAATGCAACGTCACATGAATACATTGTACTAAGCCTAGTTGTACATATTGTCAAGAACTTTAGGTTGGTTGATTTAAGTGCCCGAGTTATGACCCTTTGTGGGAGACATACTTTTTTGTGTCAAGTACCCTATTAGTTTCGACTGTTTTACTTATTCCGGTCTACCAAACACCAAAGTGAATGTTTATGTTCTTACTAATGAGATTATACTTTGTTCTATTGTTTTCATCTGGGTAAGACAAATGAGCCTTAATCACAATGGTCAGTACATAACATGCGACCATATTTGGTTTAGCATGTCCCGGCTGCTGATGTTGTCAGTGTTATAATGTACGGCATCGAGGCAAACATGTGATGGTCTACATACTATATGACAACATGACAGTGTGAAATATGTTATGTATATATCATAACTGTTATACATGCACGATTTATGTCTGAATAATTTACATAAACCACTGAGCAATGTTGCAACAGTTAGTGAGTTACTCTGACCTGTGGTTATACAAGGAACAGTTTTTTTGTTGGTTTTAAGGCCATTATGACATGAAAGAATGACTATTTTTACTTAAAAGGGCAGATGGGGTGAATTTCAACGTTTTAACTATGCTAATAAATATGTCCAAGAAAATGTAAAATGTTACGGCTGCATGAAATTTTCAAAGTTGAATATTCCGTTTCATAGTTGTTACTTCCTTCAGCAACACCATTTTCTATGTCTTCAAAATAATAAAAATTGTAATAGTTGCATACTAAAAGTATTTTTTAAAAATCAGTAAGTCTGTTATTTGACTAAAGTGCGTAACAACATTTTCCCAAATTCAGAGAAAAATTTCCGAATTTTAGCAGCTTCGGACCTTACATGTAGTTTTCACAATGATGGAAACACCCACTGTGTTTCATTTATAAAATCCTAACGTCCATACCAGGAGGGGAATTCCTAAGTTTTATTTTCACAATGATAAATCTATCTCCCTATAGTGTTAATGATACTATGTTAGATGTTGATCACCCGGCAGCAACATACATTCCGTTCTGTTGTTTGCCGTACTGTTGTTTGCCGTACTGTTTTGCATGCTGTAACGTTGGATCTGCATATTATAATTCTGACTGATTGCTTGTCTTTATTTATTTGTCGGAAGGTGTTATATGTTAATTAATATTGACAATTTATGAAAGTATAATAGTCGTACAATATGACAAGTTTATCATCGTAGATTGACAGTTGATCAATTAGTTACCTTGTTACTGTCATGTTACCGGGTGCTAACTAACTTCTCGTTGTACATAGAAATGGACACACTTACCTATGATGAAACCTTGTCTGGCCCTAGGGAGGATGGTGGTGGTTTTTCAGTTTTACAAATTAGTGTTGTCACTAAAACTTGCTCAGTTTAGTTTCTACTTAAGACCAAGTCAGATGTGTACAAATAATTAGGCCTGGATTTCGCTGAGTGGAAAATTATGTTAGTTTAATAAGATATGCTTCATACAAAAGTTCCTGGGATTTAAGGCTGAATTTGCTACATCAATTGGATTTTAATTTATATAATATAATATTTTAATAGAAATTGTTACTGACTGGTACTGGATTTAAAAGGAAATTTATTAAGAAATGACTTTCGTGTGATGTTATAAGATAGTGAATACCTTTGAGTCAAAATGAAGGAATTTACCCTTGAAAAAGTTGGTCGAAAGCCCTTCTATGGATTTAGATATTTTGACACTGATGCCCCACAGACTGTACATGTACCGGTATGTCCCTTCTACATTATATATAAATATTATTACATTGCATGATACATATTATAGTTAAATATTCCAGGGTACTGTTTTATCAAAGCATTTACGGAAATCGTAAACTAACGATCAAATTTAATTTCTTTATTATAAGGTTTGGTATATTGAGCTGCAATACTTACAATGATTTGGTTAATGAACTCCTACAAACCATATCTGTCACCAATGTGCAGTTGTTAAAAGAATTATAAAAAATTCAAATTTGAGCGTAACTTTAAGATGATAAAACAGTACCCTGATGTATGGTGATACCAGTCTGAAATATTTTTGAAAAAAAAATCAAATTTTAAAAAGAAAATGAACATAATAAAAAAATTATCAGTTACTTAAAATTCATTTTAATTAGGTAGCGTTTATCCACTGAGAGCGTTTATCAGAATTTTTTTTGTCAAACTTTTGGAGGTTCTTGAACTATTTTCAGTGTAACTGACATAATGCACCTTAATATTTTGTAGGATATCTGAAGTCCTCAAAATCATAAATATTATGATATATTGTGAAGAACATGTTCTTATTTATACAAGAGATCAAAATGAAAATATAAATTTTGGTCTTTTAATGTTGATATATATTTAGATTTTACATAAAAAGGTTGAACTAAACTAATCTATCTACTACTAGTAACAACTAACATACACCTGTTTGCTTGCGTCCATCGGCACGTAAATTGTATTACGATCATTGCCCTATCTTGCTTGATTTTAACAGTTGAGTTTAATGGTTTGTAAAATAATGACCATATGATATTGGGACAATGCATCCAGTATATGCCTTAAAATGTGAGTTGTTTACAAACATACTCAGAGATATGATATTTTGATGCAGGTGTTTATAAATAAAGAGCATTATAAAACCTGACTTTCCAGGAAGAGTTATTTGAATGTTACAGGAGTACAATGTCATTGTATTATGTTTGTTAAACTTTGTGTGTATAGGATGTTAAATAAAGCAACTGAAACTGGATGTTAGCATGTGAAAGATATCTACAGGGTTTAGATTCTATGAATTGTATAAAGATGCTGCCCAATGTGAGTTTATTCTGAGATTTGCTGTTGTCAAACTTTTCTCATGTTCATCACTATTATTGTCGATCTTTCTGAAATGTTATAAACGCATCAACATTTTACAAATCATGATGAACTGATGACATAGGAGTTATTAAAGAAATAAGTTAATTGAAAATTATACATATAATAAAATATAACGTACCAAGATAAATTTCAGATTCTAAAGTCTAGATTATGCAGTCAATGGGGTCAGCACGGTCATATGTAGGAACTGTGACAAAACAACATTATTCATTAGTGTTTACTGTGTACAAATTAACTGTGTATATAACTGGCTATTACTTCAAGTCAGTTTTGTCATGTATATTATTTTATGCAATCTTTTGATCAGATTTATGAAAAATATCTACCAGTGTAAAATAACTTATTTGTAAAAAATATTGCATTAAATTATTGATGTTGATGATTTGTTAATCTATGAAATAAATCAACAAACTTTGTTTCTAAAGTCAGTCAGAAAATGAATCATCCTTTGTTTTGTGAATAAAGGATAGGTTTATATCTTGTTAACATATATTAATGGTCAATTGATGATATTTTAAGCTTGACCGAAGCCATCATCTGATAAATGACCTTTGATACAAATCATAAAATTATTAAGTTACTACGCTTAAATTTAATGATAGAAAATTATGTTGCTTAAAGCCAAATATAGGACTAGATTGCTTGAATGAAAATATTGCTATTGTTGACATGATAATAACTCTTAAATTACCATAAATTATCTTGCAAAAAACATGTATTATAGTAAATATTGAGTGATGTTTACTCGTACAGGTATGTATGTGTGCATGATTTAAGGTTTGTGTTTGGTGTAATGCTATCCTAGGTGTATCTCTCAAAGTTATGTGATACACTGGGCGATTAGGTTTATATTTTGTCAGTTACATTTTTGCTGTAAATAAACGTTTGTATGTAATTTGCCTTCTAGCTTAGAACTCTGTTACTGGTTCAGGTAATCCAGGATCACTGATTAAATCACCTGACTGTTGTCCATATATACAGTCAGCAAGAAACATTTAAGAGCCCAAACAAATAAAACTATCAGTATAATGCACCTAGCTACTGTTTTATCAAAGCGCTTACGGAAATATTAAATTTACGTCCAAATTTGAATTCTTTATAATCCTTTGACTATTACAAACTGTGATAAAGGGATATGCTGTATTAACAATGATTCAGTTAATGATCTGCAAAAAAACATTTAGCAATGTCTGTCCCCTATTTGTAGTTGTAACAGTAAAAGCATTATAAGGAGTTTAAATTTGAGCGTAAATTTAATATTTTCGTAAGTGCTTTGATAAAACAGTACCCAGGGCCTCAGAAAGATCAATAGATTTCAATATTAGAATAAAAATTATAAATTGTATGTATGGCATGTAGAGAAAACTCTTAACATATTATATATTAATTCAGATTGGTGGAGCTCCCTTGAGAGGAACCAAGATGGCAACCGCCATCTGGCCCTCGTGCGTCACATAAGAGTCCTTGCAACTCTTGACTCAATGGCAGCTAGTGGGGTACCTTTAATTGTAGATTTTAATTCATGCTTGGCAGCAATGAAAAGCCAGGCTATTAAAATGATGTCAACAATATTTTTAGATTATGACACCGGGAGGGGGACCCTCCTTTATATATTGATGTTTCATTAGACCATAAATTCGATGAAAGTAGAAGCAACGCAATCAATCAGATTTTTATACAATTGAAAAGAAAAATGAATAATCTAGCATTACATAATTATAATTTCGTACAATATCTTGTATGACTCCAAGTAATTTAATGTTTATTAAGTAAAATCATAAATCTTTGATAATTACAGTAATTTCGAGTTACATATTTTACACTTTGTACATTTGTTACACATGTCCTCAGGAAACAATTACGTTACCTGTGTTTGTTAACTTAAATACACACCCCACCCATCTTTATACACACTTACTACCTTAAGGGCTTATAAACTGGGTTAGGCCAGTATCAAGTCAAGATGGTGGATAACATACATTAATCACCATGGCGATGTAGGCTATTCTATTATATATTATTATGTCAATGTCAGCATACTCTATACAGATCTTCCATACTGACACACTTATCTTGTCAAACTTATATGTTTTTGTACATCAATATAAACTGAAATTACAAGTGTAGCTAATGAATCTAAGACTTAAATAAACATAATTAGTCCATTGACATGATATCTGAGTCTGGGTAAACGTTTGTCATGTATCTTTGTAAATGCATGCTGTACATACACAGCATAATAATACACGGATATACACAGAATCTAATGTATTTCCGTGGCATATATGAACAGTTCTGAATGGGACATCACTTTTGTAGAGCATTTGTTTATCCTTGTTGCTCCTGGCTTGTTTGTTCCACACAGAAACTGATCCATCAAATATGTTTCTCTTTAGATCAATATACACTTAAAGTTAAAGAATGTAACAAATAACCATGAATTTGTCCATTAAAATGATACATGTATCAGTTCTGGTGAGTGTTCGTCTTGTATCTTTGTTAATGCATGTTGCACATGTGCAGTTAAAATGAAATGTTCAATAGAACATCAACTTACGTCAACTTCAGTAGTTTTCTATGACATAAGTGGGTTTGAAAGAAGAAACATTATTTTTAATTTACTTTAAAAGGATCAATAATGATAATTACTGAAAGCAAAGGTGCTCTTATAATTTGGGCTGGCAAGCCAAATAGTGCACAGTTCTAAGAATTCATCAAACATATGTAAGTACAAATGTAGATTTAACTAAAGCAAACATAGAACATAGTGCATTTGGTAAAGGATTGCACACCGCACACCACACCCATATTGTTTGATGTTGTGAATACAGCAGGAAAACTGAATGTTAGAGGTGCTTGCTTTAATTGACGAGGTCAATGGCTGACTTTGAAGTCAATACAAGCCTTGTGTTAGGGTTATGTAGTTAGACATGTTATGTTATACATACCAACACATGATGTGCTGAGGGGCGATATTGTTGACAATGTAACTCCAGGATGTTCGGGGGGGATGAAACATTGAAAATTAATTAAGGATTTAATTAAATAATTGTCAGTCAGATAAACACTAATTGTTTTATGTTGATGATTCAATGTTTTTGTCAATTTACTGTCAAATTACATCAAGTTTGATGTTTGTGTATGGTATGTTGTCCAGACAATCATAGAAATGTTGGTATGTATTGTGATGTCTGTATTGAAGGTGTTATGTTGACAATTAGGTGTTATTGTCGTTGCAACGTGAGACAATACCAGTGTGTCATCGTTACTAAACAATATTCATTTTGCGGTACGTTTTTACTTGTACCTGACATACAGAGAGACAAGCATGTCTATATACTGAATTTGGAGCAGTGATCAAAGCCAGACCAATCAACCTACATATAAATATAACAGCTGATATAACAGCCATTGTCACGTGATATAACAGCCATTGTCACGTGATATAACAGCCATTGTCACGTGATATAACAGCCATTGTCACGTGATATAACAGCCATTATCACGTGATATAACAGCCATTGTCACGTGATATAACAGCCATTGTCACAGTTACCCTGGATTTGAACTTTTTACCTGTAGTTGGTATATTGTAATGTTGCCTAAAATATGTCATATAAATAATGTTAATTATATTTGGTGAATAAAAAAGACCAAAAAAACCCTCTCACTAGGCCATTAAGGATTAATTGCTTGATTACAATCCCTAATGTTCATTAAGGTAGGAAAAGGGGGACAGGAAATGTTTGTTTGATCTAACGTTGAAAACTGTGGACTTTACTGCTGTCAGAGGACAGTTCTGTTGATAGACCTCTAGACTGTTACCTGGCTAATCTACGTTAATTCCCAGACTGGGCTGGTTATGGTCTTTAATGTGTATAATTCCAGGAAAACAAGCTAGTTCAGCTGGTTGCCATTTTGGTATAAGACCATATGGAAACAAAACAATCAAACCATCTGTCAAATTACATACCAAAGTAAAGGTTTTACAGTTTCTTGCATAAATTAAAACAATTTGCAGATATTTTGTCTGCATTTCAATTAAAGTTAAAATTTATGTCCAAAACCTTGTCTTCAGTTTTGAAGGTATGACATAGTAGTTTTATTTGACAATTCAACATTTCTGGGAAAATACATTTAGGAAGTTTGTTATTTTCATGCCTTGACTTAAATTATGAAAACATTGTACCTCCTGTTAAACATCTTAATTATGATATACTACTCAAAGGACCAAGAAAGTTTCCATTTGAATATTTTGCAAATTGAATAAGTTTGACCGGTAGAATTTTCAAAAACATAATGCTACATCTGCAACATTGTAAACCAATAAAGATTACTTCAAAATTTAATGTCTAAGTGCTGATAAGCCCAACCCCATTAAATGTTTGTGCTGCATTCAAGCCTCTGTAGTAACGGAATGCGGTCCTTTTCTTGGCATTTTGGGTCTTACACGTTATGGTAATAAAAACGGGATAAAGATTTCAATGTTAATTTAGCCACTTTGGTCCCCAGCAATAGGGCTTATCAGTTACCTGGAAAACGACGTCATTTTGGCAATGCGTATCAAATGCAAGACATCAAGCTTCGAACTTTAGAAACAGATAAGATGGTATTTTTATAATTGCACAACGTTTTCTTCATCGGTTTTGTACATATAACGTGAGACTGACATCAAAATCAATTTCTTGGCCCTTAGCAAAGTTTGAGTAGTATATTAGCTTTACAGTCAAGTTGTAAGGCAGGTCATCCATTAAATTGAAACATGTCGCCAAACACAATATGTTTGCTATCATATGGTCATACCATTTTGCAGGAGTGTTAATCAGCATATGATGGTGTTATATTATTTGGGAGGGGGGTACCAAGTTTCTGTTATGGCCCATGGTCCAAAATGTAAAAACAGCCTGAACCAGCATAAGTTTACTAAAGATATTGTCCTATTTGGATACATTTCACATACTACCAGTGTATGATTTGTCTGTGTACAGCTAATGACCTTGGCAATCATTTTGGGTAACTCCTTATTGTATGAACACATCCCTTTGCTCTTATATGGCAATATAGGTTCAGTTGTGCTAACATGTATATTTGTATATTTTCAGGATAAAGTGATGAAAGCGGAGGCCAGTATTATGAATCTAGAGATACCAGGAGAGCTTGCTTATGTCTATAATAAACTAGATGGTAAGTTCAACACTAAGTCTAAACGTTCGTAACACAACCAACCCAGGGATATACTTGAAGCAGGGCTCTTGCTAGGGTCAAATTTTAGAGAAGTCACTAGCTTCTCCCTGAGCTTAGTTTGTTAAGATATTGCAGTTAATTATTGAATACAATTTGTTAAGATAACCTGAATTTCTCTGGCGAAGTTGAAATCGCTTTATTACTGAAAAAAAAATGTGCTGAGAGATAAGAGAGATAATCATCGTCATTGTGTTAGCTTTAATGTTCTCTGGTATTTGCAGGAATTCTTAAAATCCTGTATACATTAGCTGCTTATAGTTTTATAATAGTGTTTCTTTAAGTTTATGTTGTGTATAATTATGTTAATAGATTGGAGAGCTGCACACAATGATCGTCACATTATCTCTGTGATTGGTGATGTGGTTCCTATGGATATGAACTATAAGTTGCCTGGAGATATCAACTCACATGCATTCAGTAAATATACTGGTGTCTACTTTAAGGTGAGTTATCGTACTACTATCTGCTTCGACATGTCGGTCAGTTTGTCTGTATGTTAAACATATGGTAAATGGTTTCCGTTCAATAACTCAATAACACTTTGCCCTAGGATATTCAAACTTTACATTGAGGTTAGTCATCAACAGCAGATGACCCCTATTGATTTTAAGGTCAAAGGTCAAGGTCACTGAGACCTTTACCATATCTCATCAGCAAAGGACAAGGTTCACAAATGGCTAAATTAAGCCTTTTGTGAACTTTTCCCTTTGTTTAGAGCTCTAGATTTTCATATGACTGATCTAGGTTCATTTCCCAAGTTTGGAAGGTTGATGTTAATTCCAGGGAAGTGGAATTTTTTAAATGGCGATAATAACATTAGAAAATGTAACAGCAGATAAAGTTTGTTTTATTTATTCACTTACAGTAGGTAAAGGTTTAAGTTTTTCATGACTAGAACTTAAAACATCAGAAACCATAATTGTGTCATAAAATGTTATTGCTAGATACTTAATTATTTGGTCATCATAAAAGTGACTTATTATGCATAATAATTGTTTTTAAGTTGAGGCCATGTAGAGATACCACGTTTTGATAGACTGGTTCACCCAAGTCTTATAAATCATTGAATATTTGTATGTTTGATTTCACAGAATCCAGACTGGGGTGTAACTGCAGATCCTATATATTACTGTATATATGTATGCTTTATTACACAGAATCCAGACTGGGGTGTAACTGCAGATCCTATATATTACTGTATATATGTATGTTTTATTACACAGAATCCAGACTGGGGTGTAACTGTAGATCCTATATATTACTGTATATATGTATGTTTTATTACACAGAATCCAGACTGGGGTGTAACTGCAGATCCCATCAAGACAGCATTAACACATGTACAGGGTGAACAGAACAACAAACTAGCACAATCTGCATTCAAACTGGTAAGCTTTTCCTATTGTTATAATTTATAACATTATTTTACTTGTTTACATATAATAGTAAACCACATCAAACTGTGACTCATCAGATTTGATCGAGCATTTGCACGGAGTCTCATTTTAAAATGGTCAGACCATATCCATGACGATCAACTTTTCCAAATAAAAATACATTAAAAAATCTTGTTTTGCACATGTCTGTCAGTTGGTTGGGCCTTAGATCTTTAAGCTTTTAAAAGGTTTATCTTCAGTTTCCAAATAAAATACCATAAAAAGGTTTTGAAAATGTTTTCAAATTTGGTTCTTTCGAATACAGATAAAAGTGATGCTGAAACATATATAACTTCTGTGTAAAATAACCCATTTTAAGCAAAGTGCTGAAAGAAATTTAAGCAACTTGTTATAAAGTTATGTTTGTCTTTCAGATATTAAAGTATATGTATGATCATCACCTTGGTGACAGGAAGGAGAAAGCCATGGCTGATTATGTTGTACAATTGGTGAGTATGCAATGATTTATTAGTGGTCCTGATAAACGTTTGTTTTAGTCAAAGCGTCATGAACATACTGGATTTGTGTAAGTGGCGAAGTTTTTTCAATACCAACCAATTGGCCCACACCATGCCATACTTTGGGATATTTTGGTGTGGTCATATTTTCGCCTTTTTCACCATTTTCACCCAAAACATAGTTGTTTTATTTTGGTATGTTTAATTTTTGCCATACAACATGGTTGGCCAAATTTTGTAATTATAAATAGATAAAAACCTTCTTAGTCAATAACATGACTTACAATCATTGATGATTATAAAATTTCAAAGCGCTAATTATCGCCAGTCATATTTTGGATGGTTATATTTTCGCCACTTTGTCTGGGTGGCGAATTAGGCCAAAATTAAGCCATGTCCAAAATATCCCAAAGTACAGTGCCCAAGTGGTTATGATAATGGTATACTACAGCTCCCTTGCTTGGTTCTCAAAGTATTAGATGGTACTTTTTGTTCCTGGACCTGGGGTGGTATTCTATATTGATCTTAATTGACTTAAGGATAAGGACAACCAATCAGATCACATCATATTGAACTCTTGGTCAGTAACAGGCTGTATGATTGGCTATCCTTATTCTCAAATCAATATTGAATACCACCAATGGTCTCAGGATCATTGTGACCAGGTAGACTATATATGATTTAACTACTGTATTACCACTAAATAAAAAAATTAAATAGAGGATCTTGCATGAGTGCTCATTACATATGAGTTTTATTAACGAGTGGACAAAATGATATGACACATGGCTTTGCAAGATTCTATTTATCACATAACCTTAGAAAACGCTAATTATTGTTCAAAAGGATGATGTACGCTGCATAAGTTTCAGCCAAAATTCAGTGATACAATGAGCGTGACGTCATGGCGACGTTGAGTTGATATTATCCTGAAGTCATTGATGGATCAATGCATGGATTGGCTAACGTCACGTCAAGCTAATTTAAATATTTATTGCACAGTCTGGGTGTGCCGAACGATATTTAAGGCACGTCTTTACGGCACTCCTGGACCGTAGGTTATGTGATAAAGATGTTATTGATAATACTTTTATATATGTTTCCAGGGTTTGCAGAATGAAGGTTTGAGAGATGAGATATTTTGTCAGCTTGCTAACCAGTCATGGAACAATCAGAAGGTTGCTACAGCAGAACGTGTATGGCAGCTGATGGCACATTGTTTATCTGCGTTCCCACCTAGCCATGCCTTGCATAAATATCTCCTCAAGTAAGTCCTTCATCTTTACTGAAATATTTCTTAGAAATAAAAGCATACAGAAAACCTCTACAAAAAACATCTTAATAAGAGACACATTGGCATTAAAAACATTGTTTTTGAGTAATCTACCCATGTTTTGCTTAGGAAATAGATAGCAGTTTTGCGTGATATACTGGTGAATAGATCACGATCTATAAATCATATGCATCGGAATAAATCACGAAGAGTGATTGATTTTCCTGTTTAGCTGATACACTTGAGGAAATTTTAAGATTTCTAGGTTTTCCTTTAGGATGCTATGTGAATACCACTCCAGAACAAGTAGATCAATTTTCAGTGGTTCTGAATAAAATATCTTATGTTTTGCCTAATAAATGTAATGATTTGATATATTGATGTCATTTACTCCATAACTGTATTTATTTTTTCCTTTCTTGTAACAGGCAGTGTAATTGTAATTATGAATGCTTTGTTGTCAAACTTGTGTTATATATATACCTTTTATATCATGACCAGATTATATACCCTTAATGTGAGCCAGCTTCATTCCATTTTTTGTAACCATTAACCTGGTCATTGTATCAAATGCTTGAACTTACTTGACTTTACAATAAAAACAACTAGTACATGTACTGAGATATGACTTTACTTGTGTAGGTATGTTTCGGACATTGGATTGGGTGGATATAATTGGTTCTGTCAACATAAAGCTCTTCAGTGCGCTAACATAGAACCACAGTTAAGTCGTGTATACCCTCCTTGCCTCCTAGAGTGGAGAGCTGCACAGAGAAAAGCTAACATGGCGCTAGAAGTCCGATTTGCTGACAGTAAGTGTTTTCTTTACATTTTCTTGTACATGTATTTTAGTTTCTTTACTTACTGATTTAATGACTTACAAATAATTGTGTTCGAAATTCATTTTTTGCTGCTTTTTGAGCAATTATCAGTACTTCTTGTTTCATAGTAGCTATTTGATGATTTTGATGTAAAAGTTACCAAATTGTGATTTGTTATGTAGTATTTCATAATAAAAACAGTATGTGTAAAAAAGTGTTTTACTTTTCAATAACAAGACTGGAATTAAGTCATGTACAATCTAACACAATCGGGACACCTCGGACGATCTCTACGAATCATCTCTCGGGTGTAAATAGAACGTCGCCATTTTTTAACGTCTTTCGCCATGACGTCATCATGACAGATTTAAACAGTGCTTCAATGGAATACACGCCCATCAAGCAAGCGCTGCGTAGCTGCGTGTTATGCTCAAGGAGTGTAGCAAAATTTTATTGTTTAATCAATAAAACATCTTTTGATATTTCCACTGCTGATAAGTTACGGTCTATTTTCTTCAGCACGGTCTATTTTCTTCAGCCCATTTTCTTCTGCGTAGGATTTAAGAAAGAAAGCTGCTGGATTCATACGCTTGATACATCCGAGGTATTTTATCCCGTAAAAATGCCGTACGGACCGTTCCGATTGAATCTAACAGTGTACTTGTTTTCTACATGACTAATAATGTGTTGCAAAATATAATTCTTGCAAATTTGGTAAGACCACTTGACTGCCATATACATATATAATTGAATCAGCGTTTAAAAATATTGTAAAATGTATTCTGTTACAGATGCGACTATGATTGGTCATGTTGAGTCATGGACGTCAGGTGAAGAGTTTGCGAAACATTTACTGAATCAGCGAGGGTTACGAGAGAACAATACAGGTTGGACTGTGGTACTTCAGGAAGATATGGACTACTATGAGTTGATGGGATACGATTATGTGCTGGACCTTATCAGTGAGATGGAGATACCGCCGGGGTTCCCTGTGTGCCGGTCACACTTCCTTGTCTCCTCAGATAGAACCAGAGAACCCCTTAGTTTACAGAGGAGTCTCTATAGTGAATCGTAAGATATTATCACATGTTTTTTATTATGCCCCCCCAGCTTTGATGAGGGGGTATATAACTCAAGAATACTTTGGGGAAGGATCCTCAAACTTTACATGGAGGTGAGTCAGTAGATGATTCCTATTCATTTTGAGATCAGTAGGTCAAAGGAGTTTTTTGTGACCTTTACCATTTCTGACTTTTGGGCTGCCATGGGGCATAAGTGTTTTACAAACATCTCTTGTTTTCTAATGTTTCGAAAAGAAAAAATATACGTAATTTAGCTAGTGATCATTGTTTACCTTAAATATCTGTAAAAATGTTCTGAAAAATATACAGTCAGGTGGCTGATTGACTTGTTATATTGTGTACTAATAATTGGTTATTCAAAAGCAATATCATAGAATAATGATTTAACAAATAAATGTGACACCAATGGCTGCTGGTTTGGTCTTAAACATTCCTGTATTTTTTTCAGGCCTCATAACCCTGAGCGAGAAAGACGTATGTTGATGAAAGGTAACTTACCAGAACCTGTGAAGATAGATATCACAAAGATAGAACAGCGTAGTATCAAACAACGTGTGCTGAACGGGGAGCATGATGATGAACAGGAAGATGGTGTTGTGTTCTCTATGAAAAGTGCGCTCAATAAACGACCCCACGGGGTCAATGTTGATGGACTATCTGAAAATAAGTTAAACTTGAGATACACTAAACGCAAGCAAGCTCCTAGCCCTCCAATTGCAAATGGACATCTGTTGGCTAATGGATTTTCTAATGGTGACTCTGGTGAGAATGGACACGATTTGTCAGTGACTCATTTGAATCGTAGGTACAATGAAATAGATGACCATGATATCAGTGGAACTAAGATGAATCAGAGATATTTACGCATGTCGAAAGCGGGTGGTAGACAGGGTGTGGCTGATAAAATATTGCGCAAGAGTCATCATCACCGTGACGATCGAATGGGAGCATCATCTGATAACGTTTCCGTGGCAACTAAAGATTCTGACTGGTCACATTGGGTTGAAGATGTGTTCAGTAATGCACTTAATGAACATGTTGATGGTTTGTCGGATGCACGATCTGTAGAGAACCGATTGAAAGGTGGAGGTCGCGGTGCTGGTGACGGTGTCCCAGGACCACAGTTCCAGGTATGTAAGCATTCATAGTCTGAGTATAACACTTTTAACAACATCAATTTCAAAGTTGATATTTATTGTTGTCTAAAATTACATTAAATATTTTAATAGTCATATATGGCTGTGAATTTACTTGAATTTAATGTTTCTAATATACTTGTTTAGAGTTTCATAGAATCTTCAAGTGAAAAAGCTGACATGAAAAGTACTTGTGTGCAAGTTTTTTTATGAAATGTTATATACCAGAATTGCTTTATTGTATGATCCCTTGTTTGTGTGTATTTGTGAACCTAGTTGAACTTGTGTTGTGTTGACCAGGTAAATGAATCCCCATTAGCCCATTGTATGCAGCTGCTGTGGGTACATTTGATGCACCCTTTGCATTGGTGATTAGTAGTTCACACATTTTTGAACCTAATCTGAAAGGCGCCATGCCTAGCAATGCGAAGTTTGAACACATATAAACAGACAACTTGCCTGTACTCTGTAGAAATAAAGTGGTCAAAATATATATAGAGAATACTAGATAAGTGCCTTATACTACTTGTCTGACTATGAATTTATTGGGTTAGTGGGAGAAAGGTTTATATGGTGAGCCTTGGCGAGCCGTATAAGTCTTTCTGAGACGAAACTAAAACTTACACGACGTCTCGATTTCGGTGTAATAAAGGCCTTATGGTAGGATAAATTACTGTACAGCATTTACACAGTAAGATATGTTTACTATTACAGCAGGGACCAGGTAGCATGCAGCAGATGAATGGTGGTATAAATATCCCTATCCAGCAAGCTCCGATGAACGGTGGTATACCTAACATGGTATCACCTCCTACCTTAAATCTATCTGCTTCTAGTATCAATACACAGGTACCTGGCATGAACTCAGCGCAACAGTTAGCTCAGCAACAAGCACTGCTTCAAGCTTATGTAAGTGAATACAATTATGAGTTCTACTATTGTTTTCATGAAGTTACTGTAAACTCATTAATTTTTGTGGGTATTAAACTTCTCAGATTTTAGTAAAATGTTAATTTGATGGTTTATTAGTTTTGTGGATTTAAAATATTCAAAGAAAAATCCCTTTTGACGAATTTTTGAGGTCAATTATGGGATGGGATTTAATTTTGTGATTTAGTTCATCCCCGAAATTAACAATAATTAATTGGCCGCAAATAATTTTGATATTTCATATACTTATATTATAATATATCAGTGTTGACAAGCTGATTCTAGCAATATGTTCTTATTTACCATAGCAACATGTTTGTATTGTATGCTGGCTACCATAGCAATGTTATCTCAGGTATCATAGCAACATTTTTGTATTGTATGCTGGCTACCATAGCAATGTTATCTTAGGTATCATAGCAACATGTTTGTATTGTAGGCTCAAGCTCAGGCACAAGCTCAGGCAATCCAGCAACAGAGACAACAACAAGCCATGTACCAGGCTGCTTTCCAACAACAGCAACAACAGCAGCAGCAGCAACAACAGCACCAACAAAGTCAACAAAGCCAACAATTAGCTGCCTTGCAACAACAACAACAGTTACAGCAGATGTTACAACAACAACAAATGTTGCAAGCTGCCATCAATCAACAACTTCAGCAACAACCTGCCTCACCACAACCACAACTACCCCTCCTCAGTCCAACTGCCAGCTTTAACTCTGGTCAAGGTATGTTCAGTGTTTCCATTGACTGTTTCAACATTTTCCAGCCATATAAAGGTGACTGGATAGTTGAATTAGTTGTCCTGGGATTACTTAGCAACAAATACTGTATGACCATAATCAATGTCATGGATAAACATGTGTACCAAACCTGGGAATTAAACACAAAGCACTTGACCAACTTTCAGCTTGGTAAAGGTTAATCTAGATTCTAAGTTCAGACAGATCTCCAAGCTTAAATAATGTCTGTAAACAATGTAGTAGAATAAATGTCTTTGTCAGACAAAACTGGCCATGAACAGAAGAAAATTTTGTCCTTCGGGTGTGATTGCTTGTTGAGTACAATTCCTCTTTAGCTGGTTTTATACAAAATTATAATTATACATGAATAATGCAAATTCTTTTTAATACAAAGAGTTGTTAAAGGTAGTGTTTGTGTAATTTTTGTGTGTTACTGTACAGTTGAAGTAAACATTAAAATGTTTTTTAATGTTCTATTTGTAGCATCTGGTGCTGGATTTTATCCCGATGGTTTAACACAATCAACATTCACCAGTCAATCTCAGCAAACCAGGATGTCGGCCCCTGTGCCAGTCAGTAATACAACAAGCCAGTTTCCTATCACTGTACAAGCAACAGAACAACACATTGGTAATGAAACAAGTGGTGGTGCTAAACGCATTTTCAAATTCAGACAACATTTTGAGAAAGAAACAGTGAGTGCACCGCAGGTTGAGAAGCCACCAACACCTCCTCCGCCGCCGGTGCAGTTTGCCGATCAGACACCTAGGATGGCACCAGCTCCCCCTGCCCCTCCTCCACCACCACCACCACCTATACAGCTGCCAGAGACGTTTGATGCAGATAAGGGAACATTCACATTCCGAGATCGAAAAGGTCGTGCTAGAACTGTACGTATAGGTCGTGTTATATGGCCGCCCCCACAGGAGAGAGAGAACAAGAATGTACGGGAAGTCGGACGTCTGGAGATTGACGAGAAAGTTCAACGAGAACTTGAAGAGAAGCACCGACCTACGGCAGTCATAGCCAAACCAGAGTCACCAAAGATTGTTAAAAAGGTATGGGAAACAGTTGTTCTTTGTGTACTGATAACTTTTTATGGAAACTAATATTTTGCTCAGGTTTTTGATGTGTTAATGACCTAATTTTTTAAAAAATGTATGATATATGACTATTTTGTCATTTCAGACTGATTGCAGTTCTATGCAATATATTTTTGTATTTGGTATTTTTTGTCTCTATAGCAACAAGAACATAAGAAGAAACAATTAGCAGAGACAGTACACCTGGCTACCTTACAACTACTGGAACAGAAACTGGGTCCACCTAAAGCCCCTAGCCCGCCACCCCCAGCCCCTATGTTAGGTATAAACATTATACATGTAGTTTCTAGTAAATATCAGGAAATCTTTGTACATGTATGATAATGTTATTTTTGTTATGCAGTGATTATTTGGAGTAAAAAGACTAGACCGGCACCTTATCTTGGGGCTGTCACTCTTCTATGGTATAGGTTTAATTCTTTGTTTTCACCTGTCTTTAAAAACATTTTGCAGTGTTATATTATACTGTTATTGACTTATGTTGAAGTGAATATGATGTTTTGTTGACCTGAAAAAAGTGATATTGACCGATGACAAAGTTAAAAAGATTAGACCGGCACCTTATCTTGGGGCTGTCATTCTTCTATGGCATACGTTTAATTCCATGTTTTCGCCTGTCTTTAACAACATTTTGCTGTGTTATATATAATGTAATTGACCTAAGTAGGACAGTTGTACAAATCAAGAATTCCGTTGAACAATGAAATGATCAAATATTGGTTGCTAAATTAAACAAAAGTGCACATGTTTGTGTAGTCAACTGATAAAAACTCAACACTGCTTAAAACTGAATTATTACAAAGTTTGAAAATCATGTTTGTTTATCACAGAGCCACCTCCACCACCTAAAATGCCTCCACCAAAAATGCCACCAGTCACAAAGACCATCGTCACGGCAACGCAGACGATAGAACGAGAACCAGAACCTGAACCGTTCATACCTGAGCCGGATGTGATTGATTACCGGTCATTGGAACTTGTGATTACAGAGTTATATAAACAGAACAAGGATACTTTCCTCATGTATCATAATGTACCATGGACTCTACATGTTAGAAAGGAGGTAGGAAAAACAATTCATATTTAACTAAGGTCTCATAGACAACTTTTAGTTTTGACAATGTTTATTGTTTGTTCTTTAATTCAGAGCATTGGCCATATTTCTGATTACCCTTACCACTGGTTTCAATTAGAATTTTATTCATTGTGTTTTGAAAGTGGTTTGATGGGAAACACGAGTATGACCATATAAATTTGATAAGAAATTAGAAAAGTAAATTGGTATGGAATTAGAAAAGTAAATTGGTTGAACAAGGCCAAACACCCATTTGTTTATGGATAGCCTCAACAGACAAAATTTGTACTCTCTTGGTTCACTATATGTTTGAGTTGATATTTGAAATGTCTAGTTACATAGGATGCATTCAGTTTTGTCCTTGCTATGTTTGAGTTGATATTTGACATGTCTAGTTACATAGGATGCATTCAGTTTTGTCCTTGCTATGTTTGAGTTGATATTTGAAATGTCTAGTTACATGGGATGCATTCAGTTTTGTCCTTGCTATGGTTTTGTTACAAAGAGTCCCAGGCATAATTTCCCTGTACTGTGCCTGGGTAGTTATCAATGACATGACTTCATCCTTTACATTGCTTCTTATTGTTACAGGTATTTATGCCTGGTGAAAAGTTGGAGAATCCGCTGGCATTACATCTCGTATTTTGTCAAGTTGTACAAGATGTATACAATAATGGATGTATTCGTATCAATAAAGATGATAGAATCAAGATGAGAGGCATGCTGGGTAAGTTCTAGTCTTTGTCACGTCTGCTGTGAAAAGTTTATGCCGTCTGCTGCGAAAAGTTTATGATGTCTGCTGCGAAAAGTTTATGCCGTCTGCTTTGAAAAGTTTATGACGTCTGCTGCAGAAAGTTGTTGCCGTCTGCTTTGAAAAGTTTATGACGTCTGCTGCGAAAAGTTTATGACGTCTGCTGTGAAAGGCACATTTACTGTTACATACTTTATATATGAATACTTAAATTTCTATCAGAAAGAAGTGGTATTTGTTTATCTCATGTCTTGCGTGTTAGAGTTAGCTGAGTTCATAATAACATGTACTATCTACTCAATATTTTTTGGTCAATCATAATATGTAATACATGTTCTGATTGGTTGATCACAAATACAACGCGTGTTTACATGGTCCTTAGAACAGTTAAACTGTTCTAAAGAGAAATTGAATTATAAGTAGTCAGTAAATGAGAAGATGCTGACCAAAAGACAAAAAGTACACTGATTGACACTGATTGCAGTGAATATCTGTATCTAAGGCATAGGTTAGCACAATTTACATGTTATCTTTGAATATCCGTGCTTATTTGTTGTCCAATCATAGTTGTTATTTTAAATAATCAAAGTATTCTTATGGTACAATAGCGAAAACACATGAGGATTAATTAGTGACAGGTCAAAAGTGCTCACCTATAACCCTGTAATGGTGGTATACCAAACTGTTGTTTATGATGAATACACTGTATGTTTTACAGAGAGTCATGGAATCAATGCGGGTAATTATCTGACTGGATCATTTAAACCACAAGTGAAGAGAATTATAGTGGACACAGCTAAAGAATGGTCCACATATTTCTGTCGTCTCTTCCCTGTAGCAGTAAGTATAACACTTTCATCTCTTGACCTTCAACAGCATAATTTAGTAGTTCACTACTTATGTAAGTAGATTCTCACCAATTTTGTACTGGAATGATATTAGCTTTACTGAAAACAAATGACAACTATTACAGTGACATGAAATATTTGTCTCCATTGGATTATGTTCTTGCAGGTGGAGCTTTTATTCATTGCTATGCATGCACATGTCAAATTCCTGTCCATGCTTTTTTCAATTTAGTTTTTTGGCTGTCACAACCTTAACTTCAATGAAATTTAATTTGAGATATGTATCTTGTCAACAGGTTCAAAGATTATGCATGGTTAAATTAGTGGGTATTCATTGATGCTAACAATACCTTAGTAAGCTGTGATACAGTTGTATATTTGAGATTAGGAAACCAAATATCTAGCCTCCTTAAATTAAGTCTTTACTTACATGTACTTACTTACTTTTATATCAATGCCATTTTATGCTTTTACAATATATCAGTTTCAATATTCATACAGTGTTTATGTTATATTGTATTATGTTATATTACAGTCGAGCGGTCATTTGTCCAGTATACACTATGTAGGAGTGAGTCATTCAGGTATATATCTGGTACAGAGAGTGAAGAGTTTGGTGGAAGATTATCTCGACGTTATTGAACACATCAGGTATGTCACTTTTACTGATCCATCATTATATCTACCATCAACCTGTAATTAAGTCACATAATTTATATGTACTGTTGATCATAAAATCATTCCTTGTCAAATTTTTTTTAAATTTAATTGATTTTCAAAGAAATGAAAAAAAGTGAGGTCAACTCTTTATAGGGATTTGATTTTGTGGTCAAGTTTGCCCATTAAGTATATGGAGTTAACACAGTAAGGGAAAGAGACAGCCTTTGCTCCTAGCTGTTTATAAAATAACATCCTTTATAATCATAAGCTGGTGATGTCTAATTTGGAAAACAAAACTGAAATTATTTGTTTATGTACATGCATGAGATAAATCTGTTATTTATTTTAAATGTTACTCATTACAGATTTGAAGATGTTGTTGACATTGTCATGCCAACAAAGACCTCTATACAGATTAGTACCAAACATAAGCCATATGTATTCTACACAAACAGAGCACAACAGATGAAGGACATGCTGGATCTATACCTTAATGAGAGTGATAGGGTAAGTGTGATTATCTAACATGAAAAATATTGTCTGGTTGGAGGTTGTCTACATTCTTCATGTGGCATGCATGGCTGCTTTTACCCTGTCCAAGTTGTTATTATTTTTATGTTTAACCAAAATAGTTTTAGTTATTGTCATGACATTTTGCAGGAATGGTTATCTGCATGTATGCAGGAAGTTCTGTTTTGGCTGGTACCAAAATAGTTGATAATATATTGACGAGGAAAATAATATCAGAATAGAGAGCAGAGCACAAAGAAGTACAAAAAGGAACAAAAAGGAACAGCAATTAAAACATTCCTTGACACCTGACAGCTTCGAAATTTTACTTATAAATCATTTTCTTTCAACCTGATCAAAACACCCATCTGTTTATATTGTTCTGTAGCAATGTTTTAATACATGTATTTCAGTCCAACAGTTATGTAGTTGCCATGAAGGATTATATTACAAGGGAGAGCACTCTGCTGTCATTTAGACGTGGTGATGTCATCAAACTTGCAGACGCTGATCTGGATGAAGGTAGGTCACATGATAAGCTTCCATACTCTTTGATTATTGAACAGCCACTGTGAATTTTAACACGTTTGCAGTTTTGTCAAAGAATTGACCTTTGAGCACATATGGACTGCACATACTGAAATCTCACCTTGTCCTGGAAAAAAGTCTTTAGTATGAAAAATTATCCAAGAATTTATTCTTGTCTCGTTGCAAACAAAAACAGATTCACATCAAAATATATGCTCAAAGGTCATCTGATATACATACACACTGTTGTTGTTGTTGTACATTTTGAAGTGTTGGGTCATAAAGTTCTTAAAGTTTTTATTGTTTTAGTTTCTGTTTATTTCATAATTTTTATTTCAAGTCCATATTTTAGCTATAGTAATCTTTTATAAATCTTGGTTTGGCTTTAATTGCTTAGTAATTATGTCTCCCACATGTATATATTGATTTTGTGCTGGACGTCTGTTGGATGTCACACAGCTTGTTTGCACTTGTTTTCCTTTGCCATTGGTTGGATTTCAATGAAACTTCGTATAAATACATGTACTTGGTACCAAGTTTTGTTGTGCTTATTGTTAGAAATTTTAGTTATAGCCCTTTGTGATAGACATATGATTTTGTGTCGAAAACACTTCTAGTATTAAGATTGTGATAAAAGATTTGGATACTAATTGCTACAGATGATGTGGATAGCACAGAAACTTGTAAGATAAAACGTTTCAATGATTGTATAGCTTGGGTGATTTTAAGAAATTAATTACGCACAAAGATATTTACTTATGAATAATAAGAAAATACTTACACACACAGTTGATAAATTGTCCACAAAATGAGCATGCTTTAACTGCTTAAATTTCTGGGAAAATAATGAGATGAAGTATAGCGACAAATGATGAGACAACAGGTATTCAGTCACACATGACTAATATAGACAGAAACTGTCTAGGGTACCACCCAATCAGTGTCTACACTGTCTCAAAGTTTGTTTAAATTGGAAGTCTCTAAGGATATACACAGACACTGGTAAATTATGTCGGCTTGCTTTGGTCACAATGTTTTAAACTAGAATTATTCATGTATATAATGGTATGGACACTGGTCTTATGTCAGGACTTTGAACAGACTGCAATGGTCGCACATTGTATGAGCTGCTTTCATTGTTTGATTGTCTGCAAAATATTGTTTATAGATCACATGTTGGTTGTCTGCAATGTATTGTTTATAGATCACATGTTGATTGTCTGCAATGTATTGTTTATAGATCACATGTTGATTGTCTGCAATGTATTGTTTATAGATCACATGATGGTTGTCTGTAATGTATTGTTTATAGATCACATGTTGGTTGTCTGCAATGTATTGTTTATAGATCACATGTTGTTGTCTGCAATGTACTGTTTATAGATCACATGATGGTTGTCTGTAATGTATTGTTTATAGATCACATGTTGGTTGTCTGCAATGATTGTTTATATATCACATGATGGTTGTCTGCAATGTATTGTTTATAGATCACATGATGGTTGTCTGTAATGTATTGTTTATAGATCACATGTTGGTTGTCTGCAATGTATTGTTTATAGACCACATGATGGTTGTCTGCAATGTATTGTTTATAGATCACATGTTGGTTGTCTGCAATGTATTGTTTATAGATCACATGATGGTTGTCTGCAATGTATTGTTTATAGATCACATGTTGGTTGTCTGCAATGATTGTTTATAGATCACATGTTGGTTGTCTGCAATGTATTGTTTATAGATCACATGTTGGTTGTCTGCAATGTATTGTTTATAGATCACATGTTGGTTGCCTGCAATGATTGTTTATAGATCACATGTTGGTTGACTGCAATGTATTGTTTATAGATGACATGTTTGTAAGAAGACTAGCTAATCACAATGTTACATAAACACAACACTCATGCACTATAATAGAGTGACACATTGAGTTGGATATGGGAAACTGTTAATGTGCGATGCTAACCATGCTAAGGTATTGAGGGCATTTCTTGTTGACCTCCAGGATCCTGTAACACTACTGGTGATTTGTGTTTTTATAACCAGAGTATTTGAAGAAAAACTCAACCTTGTATCTGTGTCTACCTCGGCATCCACTTGGCTAAACATTTTAAGAAGAAACAGTGAAAAGAACTCAGTTGGTATAGGTTGTGCAAATAAAATGTCTTATGACAATTTCGTGTTTCATTGAGCAAAACTGTACTGATAACTGTAAAGTTGGCTTCAGATGTGCTTTGCAATGTTAACAATTCTTAAATGCTTCTGTTATTTGTTGTTGTTTCTAGGTCTTAAAAGAGGTAAGCTAAGCTAGTGTGACCTATAGTCTTTATAAGCAATTGGTGACATTCACCTTATCTTGACATAAACATGTGACCTTCACCTTTAAAACAATACTGGACTTTTATCGTATGACCTTCACATTGTCATTATTTAAATGTACGACCTTATGTTTCTTTATTAATGTTATGACCTTCACCTTGTCTTGACTTAATCATGTGACCTTCACCTTTACTGAACTTGTATGATATGGCCTTCACATTATCTTGACTTCAACTATGATTTTTTCTCTTGATTATTGTTGTGACCTTCACCTTGTCTGAACTTATAACATTTGACCTTCACCCTGTCTTGTCGTAACCATTGATCTTCTGTCTGTTTAATGCTATGACCTTCACCTTGTTTAAACTACATTTGTCCTTCACCATGTCTCAACTTACAAAATTTGACCTTCAGTCTGTCTTGACCTAAACATTGATATTATGTCTGTTTAAATGCTATGACCTTCACCTTGTTTCAACTTATAACATTTGACCTTCCTCTTATCTTGCCCTGTCTCACCTTTAACTTCTGTTGACAAAAAGTTTGTTATAAACATAAGTTCTGTGCAAAATGAAACTGTCTGTAAAAACTATGAAATTATTCATATTTTATACCCAAGACTGTTGCTGAAAGTAAAAGCATGGCTTCGTCCAAATGTATTAATAATGTTGTGGACAAGAATTTGTTTTTACTTTTCTTTATAAATAATATGCAGATTTACCAGTTTTGCTTCAAGAAATATTGTTTTATTCTTATCTACCCAATTTCTAGATAGATTTGACAACATTGCTTTACAATGCTTACTTAGTCTAGCTTTAGATGTGCTGTTGCTAATGTTAGAGTTTGCGTTGGATATGTCAGTATACCCGAGTATTTGTATATACAAGTTCTATTGATTTTTAATTTTTCAAAAACTAACTTTTAGGTAGTTATTTTAATCAGTCGAAACACAGGCATTCCCGACTTTCTCCTACAGTATACAGGTATAGATGAAAAGTTGGGTATATCAAAACTCTGATGTTTGTTATATAATTTCTTATACCTGTGGTTGAAATGGACCTTACAACCAAAAGTTACTTGTAAACCTGTTTGTATTAATTTTATCCTTAAACGCCAAAGCACTGCTTAAACTAGTTAGAAAGTCCTGGTCGCCACAGTACAGATGAACATGAGTGTAGAAAAATATATTGACAGTGTTTTATAAGGGAACTAGAATATGAGGATGTTATGATTAAGCCTTTGTATACATGGTTCATTGACTGTTTAGCAAGAATATACCTTAAGATCATAAGCCAAACATTAATAGTATATTTGATAAAGTTCTATAATTTTCTATCCAACTGTTTGTCTCTCTGTCCAACATATACACGGTAGCAATCTGGATACACCGCTTCTCAGTTCCATCGGTGAATTGTAATGTTTGGATATGGCTCTGACGGAATTGAAAACTGATGTAACGCTCTAAACGAACTTAGATGCCTGTTTATTCTGAGTTCTGCCATATATTGGATTTCAGTTCCATCAAAGCCATACCAAAACGTAATAATTATGCGACGGAACTGAGAAATGGGGTGTTGGCATTATTATTAAAGAGGGAAGAAAAATCACATTTTATTAGTCTGTATTGCCATGTGGCGTAATCAAATGTTAAATGTTTTGAATAAAAACATGACTTGATAATATTGTCAGAAACTTGTCGAGGTACATGGAAGTATGTTAAGTCAGAGTCTGTGTAATATACATATCTACAACAAACAGTATGAAACTATCAACATACTGGGGTTTGTTGGTGTCTGAAATGTTAAAATCGAGGTTTATATTTGTTTAGGTTGGTTGTATGGTATATTGAATGGAGTGTACGGATACTTCCCGGCTGAAATGGTTAAACCACTAGCTAGACATGAAGTGGATTACAGTAAACAGCAAGTCATTGAAAGAACTCCAAGTTACAGGGTAAGTTATAATAGACTGTGGTTGTTGTAATGACGGTTTAAGTCTCATACAACCAGTGTCATTATATGACCTTTTCTGCTATTAGGAATGTAGAGGAAGACCCCATGTGAGAGCCGTAGGAAACATGTCTTAGTTTTTATGTCCCCTATATGGTTATATATTTTTCCGCTGTTGGTCGGTATGTCAGTCAGTACGTAGACTAAATGGTTTCTGGTTGGTGAATTAAGGATGTTCCGACATAGTATCATCAAGCTTGGTAGTGGTTATGATTAACAGATGATCCTTTTTGTATTTTGGATGATAGGTCAAAGTTCAAGGTCATGCAGTCTTCAAGGGGGTATTTCGTGTTCAACAAGGTCTTGATATTGAGGTGATCATAGTATTAAATATACTAATGTGAACATGAAAGCTGTATTGAGAAGCTGTTGTTATACAGTCTTTAGACGATCTTTTACTGTGCTTACAAATGTTGTGTTATTTGTTACAGAGCCAACAACAACAACCGATAGGTCACATGTCAGAGACTACTGTACAGAGAGTTATACACAAATCACACAATACTAGTAGGGTAAGTTAGCTGTTTCAAAACTTATTGAATAACAAAATGTTGACTCTGGAAGCTCTAGCAGTATCGTGTACAGGTATGTGGAAGCCTGTGACCAAACTTACAATCTATAATCACTGGATGTTTAGGGCTGACAAACCTCGACCGATAGTCAAAGAGACAGAGCAGTTGTTAGGAATAGAGTATATTTATTGTCTTGTCATCCCGGAAGCTGATAAAAAAATAAAAAAAATAATATCGAACAGGGAAGCCTGCAATGAACTTAACAGTTGACATATATAACATATACCACAATTATACAGCACAAGACCCAACACACAACTAAATGAGAAAATGAACTGAATTGCTAAAAGTCCAAGTTCAGAGCTGTCAAAAAAGTCGAAAGTCAAAGTTTGTTTGTTTATGATAGGTTTTATCCACTCTAGTAGTCTTGTCCTCTACTATCTAAGTTAGCCATTTTGGCATCAGGTAGCAAACATCAAAGCCATTTATATTAGTTGTACAAACTGTTCCAGTGCCAAATAAAAAATATTTATACCATACTTTCAGGAGGAGGCTAGAGATGTTCGTGATGGCCCCATTCTACGAGAGGCCCTTCCTGCCCCTGACAACAGAAGTGAAACCAGTCAGGGCACTATAGTACCAGATGGCAAATATTCCATGATGGAGTTTGCTTTACTTCACTTCAGGGAGAGCGTCGAGAAGTAAGTCAGATCACTGATTGTAATCAAGAAAACATAACTACTCAACACATTTATTACACAGGGCCTTGTCACTTTTACTGGCTTGATATTTTTAGGCATTCAAAAAGCCAGTAATAGTTGACAACCCCCTGTGGGTTTGTAGTAGATACAGCTGTTGATCAGAAATTAATTTTACTTTGAAGTTTTTTGGAAATACATGTTTAATATTTACTTCAAATACGTATATTTTGTTTGAAGAATGAAGTTGTCAAAAAGTCTATTACTGAAAAACACCATTACTAGTGTTTTCATGTGCTGATTCTAGAATGGATCATGTAAGCTCACTAAGCTTGAGTACTTGGGGTACGCTCATGAATATAAAATGTAGTTCTTGTTCTGGTCAAGATCCAGGAACGAAATGTTATGTTTAACAGTACTTGGTTTTTTGTAAATGGAAATTAATACTTATAATAATAAAATTAGCCAAATCTTTATACATGAAAATCATATGTATGGACAAATTATGTCATTGTATATCATTTACTAGTATTGCATTGTTGAAATTGCAGAAAAGAGATCTTGAGAAAGCGAGGTATTACTGATAGGACAATGATTCACCATATCTTGCATGCCATGTACATATATATACCGCATGGATATATACTTATATACCATCTAATGCTTGCTGTTTTAATTCATATTGTTATGTTATGAGGTCATGGTTGCATTGTGATGTCATGGTTATGCTATGATGATATGGATATGCTATGATGTTATGGTTATGCTATGATGTTATTGCTGTGATGTCATGGTTATACCATGATGTCATGGTTATGCTATGATGTCATGGTTGAGCTATGATGTCATGGTTATGCTATGATGTCATAATTATGCTATGATGTCATGGTTACAGTATGATGTCATTATATTGTATTGTTTATTGTATCGTCTGCCATATTGTATGCTATGTTCATTTATAAGCACCATAATCACAAAGGTCTCTTCCCCCAGGCAGGAATAAAACAAGCATAATAGTGTTACATTTTATTTGCCAAACATATTCTTAATTTTTATAATGCTTATATTGAACGGGAGCATTTTTTACACAAAATAATTTCATACATTGCTGATGGATGGGTCCAAACCTTTTGTATTAGAATTCAAAAATATGTATCAAATATTTTTCTGAGAAAATTTAACTGTGATGATATACTCTCAGGCTGAAGGTTGCATTATCCTCAGTATAATCAATGGTCAGCCCTTTTATGTTCTATTATGTTACTAAGTTTAGATTTTTGTACATATTCAGCAAGTACAGACATTCCACCAAACCTAGTGTTTTATCAGAATGGAGACTACACCAATCTGGTCGTGAATCACCAAACTTTGCTGAGTTAGCAGATATGTTAGAAGGTCTTTATTGCAAACTGAATGTTTTTCCAGCACTGGTTCTTGTTTTGGGGTTGTTTACATTCTTTCCACTCTTTGGTCATGATAGATTTTCTCCAAATATTACCTTATCTTTACATTTCTTCACAGTAGAGCAATGTAGGACCTTGCTATGTCCTGCACATTGATACTCAGGTCAAGAATATTTATTGACCATTACTAATAACCTGATTAAATGGTAAAACAAATGGTTATTAGGTTGGCAGTCCGACAAGCATTTGGGCCGAGTGGAAAAGCATCAACATTTTTTATGTCATACTTTTTTATAGGAATTTTGTATCAGGACTTGATGTTCAGAATCTAGAGTTTATAGTTTTGTGCTGGAACCAACATACAGTCCTTATATGACTCTTGTTTCCTGATTTTCTTGTTTGGCCCTTTATTTTGGTATTTGTGATCACTTGTTGTTGTTGTAGTGTGGTAGCATCTCAATGCACATTTTCACAGGGAAACATTTGGTTGTGTCCTCAGGTGATTCAAGGGATTATGCCTTTCATACCAGCATTTTATCAAGCACTTCTATATTTGTGTACATGTAATTACTTTTAAAGGTATGACTTGACACGTCCTAACGATGGCTCATTACGAGGGACAGTAAAATCACTCGAGAAAAAGAAGTTACAAAATCTCCAGAAGCATGATCGACATAGGCGAGGTGATGGTTAATGCTTGATGAACTAATATTTTAATTACTGATATCTATATGCTTAACATTGCTAACATAATCTAACTACAATAAACATGTATGTAAACAAGATATTAACTCTAGAACATGTGTATGATAGAAAATGGTAAACATTTATTTTACTAATAAATAATTCAAAAGATTTGCTTACTGATAATCATAATGTGAGAATGTTTGTGTTGTAAAACCTAAGTGATTGTTAAACATTTAGTGTTCATACCCTCCATTTAGGTTAACTGTTGTCTGAGGTTGGCTCGTCACTGAAGGAAGAGTGAAATTCTCTTTACTCCATACAGTGATACTCTTCTTGTGCATTTCAAGGGCTTAGTGCAAAACAGTTGTAACTACATATGATTATACAAGGAGTTATAACTGTTTTGCACTAAGCCCTCGAAATTTTACTTGTCGAAAGACTGGTTTGTTTATGTGCATTTACTCAGGTTATTGCAAAGTAAATGGCACTTGACACCTGTATAATGATGGGGAGTCATAAACAGACATTATTGTAGAGTAAAGGGTTAAAAAGGCCACAGATTCCAACTTTATCTTAATGTACATTTTGAAACACTTTTAATACATGTGTGTTGGATTGACAAAAACTCTAAATAAGTTTTATAAATCTCGTTCAATGTGAGTGATATAAAGGTCTGAAATTAATAAAAGACACTTTCTTTTTGTGCTACATTTGAATCTATGATATCTATCTATATGATACTAGGATATGACTATTTGTTGTTTGAACTCTAATTATATTCAGCACATTTTGTTGTATTGCAATGTTCACTGGATGTTTCAATATGTCACTGTGTTATGACTGCTGTACGTGGTGCTGTAACAACTGTCTACTAATTATCTGGCCGCCATTTGTTCACTTACTTTCACTTAGATTCTAAACCTGTCAAAATCTTTTTTTTGAAAATTTGAGTTCTATATTATTATAGCATGATAGTGTTTTTGAACTTTGTATTCAAAGACTTAAATGTGCTTACTTAACCAATTGTTCTTTTTAATATTGGTAAATTTGAAATGCTGATATTCAAGTTTTGGACACTTGCCTGTTTGGAAAACAACAACAACACCGTCATGAATTACTATTAATGAGATTTATAATTTTGATTGAGACAGTTGTGGTCAAAGGGAGTCGGGTCTTCTTATATACTTTATCAGTTTACAATGCATTGATTAAAAGAAAAAAAATTAAACTAATGAGTTCATATTCATTCTGTATCGACATATAAGTTAAGTATACATGTTGTATATCCACATATTAACTACAACTATTGTGTTGACTATGATGATAAAATGTATGTATTATACAACCTGTAGGTTCTGGTGACTGGACATGGAAGGAACAGGCTGAGATGGTCAAATGGACTCGGGTAGGTCTCATTACTTGTTTTGTCTAACTAATCAACATTGCACCTTCAGCTTATAACTTCATCTTAAGTGCCTTTAACTTATAATGTTGTCATATTTTGTTTGTTCCATTCCTTTGTTGGAATCATCTTGATAGTTCCTGCTTGTCCAGTCTGTGCAAGGTGTGGTGTATTTATCTTAAATTAATCCATTGACTTCTGTGAGGCTAAGTTTATGTACTATGAAAACAATACTTTATTAACTTTTGTTTGTAGAGGTCTCATGTGTGAATAATTTATTTTTTCGTTTGCAGTCCCCGATACATATATCAATGTTGAAGTTGGATAATCCAGAATTAAATAAGTTAGCTTTGGACTGTTTCATCTGTAAGTATTACTCTATGAAGCCTTTTCCTTCAGTATCCTGTATACCTCGGTTAGTGTAATTCCACCCCTGTTACTGTTACATTGACTATACACAGCAACCTGTCCTGAATTTCAATCTCTGTTCTTCCGCATTAGTCTTACTTATTCAGGTTGTTAAGATTACTATTAAGTTACACAGACAGTTACAGTGACAGACTTGGCTCTTGTCAGTAAGTCATTCAGTTTAACTGCCGTCAGTGGCCGATTGTTAGAATATCCTTCTCAGGAACAGAAGGTTACGGGTACGATCCCAGACAGTGATATGCCAAAGTTATTCATAATGGTACTGGTTTATCTCCCTTGATCGGCTCTCCCCATATGAGGGTAGCTCTAGGAAGTTACTGGTTGGCCAAGTGTCAGGATAATGTGACAGGGAAGTCTCCATTAATTTTCATATTACTAAATAATGTTGACCAGTGAGACTTATAAGTTCTGTTTATAAGTTTAATTTTAAAATTACATGTTCATGTATACGGGTTTATGATAAATTTCTTTGCTGTATTCCAGGTATAATGAAGTTTATGGGAGATTATCCAATGGCTTCCAACCAGACGGAAGTTGATTGTGCTCTTAAAATACTCAGGGTGAGTAGAACCTTTAAATTAGTTCACCTCAGTCAAACTTGTGGATAGCTAGACTATACATAATGTTGGACATACAGTGATTTTGTATTTGTCTTACCATTCATTGGTTGCTTGTGCAAAGTTTGTTCACTTGGAGGAAAGTATTCATGTTTGCTAAATGTTTAAAATGAACTATATTCGGAAAATCATGTCTTATTGAAGTACTGTGTTACGACATGTTCTTCCTGCAATAATTACGTAAATTCTGACTATATTTGCAGGCGTGTCACAAGTATCCTGAGTTACGAGATGAAGTATACTGTCAATTATGTAAGCAGACAACAAACAATAGAAGCATGAAACCGTGAGTATAACTTATATATAGCTATTATCAATGTGCTGTACATTTATATAATCTCACCAATAGATTCTTTATTAGAATTCACACTTCTGACCTTGCACTCTTAAGGTGGATTCCTTAACTAGTGTGACATAGGAGAGGATGGTGTAAATATAAATTCATGAGTCATAAACATATTATAAGTTGTGAGAATTTATTACAATTTTTGGCTTGACTTTTCAAAGAAAAAAGTCGAGCTATTGTTGTGACAGGATTGTTTGCGTGTGCGTTGGTTAAGTATTTTGTTAGAGTCATTTTCTCAAAGACTATCAAAGGTATCCACTTGAAACTCAATATAGTTATTCACCATCACAAGGGGAGTCCATACTGACAAGATTGGTTACTCTTTGACCAATATTAATGGAACTATCTGCCCTTGTTTCAACTTAGTACATAGCAATAGGGGCACATTTAATGCTTAAATTGAATTTTTTCAAACACTATCAAAGCTTTCAACTTGAAAGTCAATACACTTGTGGAATGGGATGTCCTACATCGACAAAAGGAAACAACTCTATCCAACATTTTATAAGAGTTGTTCCCCTTTTCTGACTTTGAATATTTACTAAAAAATTCCAATTTCTCAAAGACTTTTAAAGGTATCCACTTGAAACTCTAGATAGTTGTTCACCATCACAAGAGAAGTCTATACTCACAAGGCTGGTAACCCTGTGACCTATATTTATAAGTACTATCAAGTACGAGAAAGTCGAGCGCCCAGCACTCGTAGGCTGTGATCTTGTTTTCACTCAGTAACATTCTCAGTTGATGTAATTGGTAGCTCTTAACTGTCTTGACTGGACGTTCCTGCTGTGATATCATGGTTTACAGCTGAGTAAAATTTAGCTTTACGTAACACATTGAAATAATTGTTGTCATTATCATTCGTATTTTCTATGTTTACAGAAAAAGTTGCATTATGGGTTGGAGGTTATTTGCTATTATAGCTGCATATTGTGATTGTTCTGAGACCTTCCGTCCCTACTTGTTTAAATACTTGGAAACGGTTGCCTCGGATACGCAGAGAACATACAATGGAGCTGCTGCCATTTGCTTACAGAACCTTCGTAAAACATTCAAGTATGGAGGAAGGAAAAATGTGCCATTGAAAGAAGAAATTAATGCCCTTGCTGTAGGTGTAGTTTTTGTTATTTTTTGGTCATGCTCAAATTCTTGTGTTCATTAATTATGCCTAGTTTGTTTGATATTAATTAGCTTTATTATAGATGTATGCAGGAGAGTAGATAAAGAATACTTTGCTGGATTTGTGTTTGATTTTGGTCGAACATTTTTATACATTCGCAAAGGTTTTGACTAGGGTCTCCAATAGAATTCAGCTGATACATGCCATACGTTTGCGACAAAGCGGTATGGAGATACATGTAGATAAACTGGTTAAAAACCCAGGGATAGTCTCATGTGTACACAGGGAAGGTTTAAGAATCAAGGAGTCTATTCTGAAAGATCGCGAGCTAGGGAATCGCCTCCAGATTACTTGTTTCACAAAGTTCTCCAATAGAATTCAGGAGATACATGTAGATGATCTGATTAAAAACCCATGAGTAGTCTCATGTGTACACTGGGCACGTTTAAGAATCAAGGAGTCTATTCAGAAAAAAGCTAGGGTATGGCCTTTGGAATTCTTGTATCACATAACTGACTCTGAAGTCAGAGGTCACTTGTGAATTCAATTAAGCTGTTGAGTGCCATGTAACCTGTATTGTGTTCAACTGTTGGTCTACCTGAAAATCCATAGATCTTCATACATGTTGTCATTCATTACATATCATGTTGGCTACTTAATTTTAGTCGAGACAATCTATAGATATGGAAATTAAGGAAAAAAGATGGAGAAAGTGTATGGTAAATGACAAGTGTTGTCTCTCTCACATTTATACAATGTGAGATCACATGTTTCATATTTTATACATTGTGAGGTCACATGTTCCACATTTATACAATGTGAGGTCACATATTCAAATTTATCAACGTGAGGTCACATATTCAAATTTATCAATGTGAGGTCACATGTTTCTGTTAGTTATTCTCAATCGCTGCCTGCTCGTTCACGTTCACTTTCACAGCACATTGATTCAATATAAAATATCGTACACTGAGTACTCACTCAAAGAATTATATGTTAGAATGGTCAAGCCATATTTATTGTCCTAATTTCCTATATCATACTGTTATGTTTGATCATTTCCATGTCTGGTTGGTTTTCCAATCCTCCATTCCTGAATGAAATGTTTTACTGTATACCATTAAAGACATATTACTGCATAAATTTACAATATATTGTTATATATATGAGAAAGTTACATAGTTAATATGTCGTTGATATCATCTCATACTCACTCACAATAGTTTTACCAGAAAATGTCTGCTCAGGATATTTTGAAATTTGTTCAGTTATAAAAAAATTGCTAGACTATCATCAATTGATCGTTAGATGGGTATTCTTATTTATGCAAAAATATTTCAGAATGGTAGAATTTCGAAACGGTTTTCGTTCATTTATTGTGGTTCAGAACGAGAGGGCATGCTACACATCAAACCTTGCACGGTAAGTCCATGTTAACAATATCATATAGCATTTATAGTTTATTGTATGATATCATTGCACTACATTGACCACTCTTAAAAAAACAATGCTCGAAAGCTTTTTTCCAAACCACATTTATAAAAATATGGATGGAATGGTATAACAGTAAGAAAGGTTGGATTCAGGATTATTTTCCAGGCACCAAAGCACAGAAATTGAGACTACATGTACCTATGCAATTTTGGTTCACGTTTGGATTTAATATGATTTCAATTGTATTTGGAATTATATAGAAATGTGTATATTTATGTTTCCATGGTTACAGGTTGTCAAGGATTGTATAGAAGAGATTTGTGGTCGTCTAGATATCCTAGATCCCGTGGAAACTGAAGAGTACACGCTATTCCTACGTACCCGAGATGGACAGTTTAACAAACTTCGCAATGAAGAGTACATTCTTGATGTAACAGCCGAGTTATTACGCAACAGACGAGATTATGATCTTGTCTTCCAGAGGACTGTTTGGTATTTCCCGTACAGGTCGTCTGATAATTTACTCTATAATGAGTTAATGTATCGTCAGGTAAGTCGGTCGTTTTCATCAGAATGTTCTTCAATTCTTACATGAATATATTCCCTGGTATAATGTAAGGTAGATTAATGTAGTTTATCTCAAGTCTGACTAAATTCTGTTTGTGTATTTTTTCATATAATTCACAATCGTTCAAACACACGTTTATTTTACAGTTGAATCTGTGCTTGTAACTTATTATATATAATACATTATACTTCCCTCAAAATATTTTAGGACCATGAACTGGCAAAACTAGATCAGTTAGATAATCACTAAACTATCTGGGTTTATTCCCTTATTAGACAGGTCATATCTTTCACATGTGGTGAAATGTTAATTGCTTTTGGAAGTGCAACTTTATGCTGGTTTATAACAAATTCCAGGAAAACTAGTTTGGTCAACAGGCTAACAGTTGTGAATAAAATTTGTTGAAAAATGGTGTAAAACTGATGGACTCGGCTAATGGAACGTATTGTGTATTATTTCAGTGTTTACCTGACTACATTGATGGACTACTTGTGATGACTAGAGATGGTTCATTGAACAAGCAGTATGAGGTTTGTAATCCAGTTATATCATATACTGTAATATCACCTATTTTCATGGGTGTTAAATTTCATGGATTTTGATAAAAATCTATTTTCGTGGAGTAGTAAATTCATAGATTACAAAATATGGACGGGTAAAAATTATGTAATGTATTTGGGAGTTAGATCAATCATGGGCATTACATTTTGGTGGTTGAGTTTAACAACGAAATCAACGAAAATTCTACTCCCTTGAAAAATCTTTTTTACGTTAGTTACGTGTCATCATTTTAGGAGACAGATGTAAGATAACTCTTGTCAGCATTCACTCTCAGGGTACAAGTTATATCCCTTTATATACAAATATACAATGTAGGTCATAATTTTGTCTTATCTAAGACTTTATTATATGTATACCAGATTTAGTTTGCCTGAGAGCAAAAATATACATATTTAGATTTCAGTGGTTATAACTTCACATTAAACAGTTAACAAATTATTGCTACTCATGCACCACTCGTCTGCTATTCTGTTGATGCTTATTTCTATGTTTGCACTCATATTTAATTTTCTATTTTCTGCACAGATGGATATACAGTTCTTGGCTGCCTTGTTACATCGGGCATTAGACCATGTACATATGCCTACACTGTAAGTATACTGGGAAATGAAATTATTATAATGGAAGCTTATATATGGAATTTTTGAGTAAATTATATATGGTACAACCTGATACTTACTTTGTAATGATCAGTCTTTGTCACATACATAGCGGCTGACCTTCATATTTGTTGACTTTCATTGCTTGGTACACAGTATTAAAATAGGGAATGTGACTTCACTGACTACCTCTTGGAGGTGTCCAGGATAATAATAATGTCCACCATCTTTTACGAGGGGATAAATTGCTTTGCACATCTTGGTCCTTCAGTCGGTCTGTCCTGCCATCGGTAGACCAAATGGTTTCTGTTCAATAACTAAAGAATGCTTGACCCTAGGATTGTTAAACTTTACATGCTGGTTGGTCATCAACAGTAGATGACCCCTGTTGATCTTGAGGTTAGTAGGTCAAAGGTCAAGGTTGCTGTGACCTTTACCATTTCTCACTATTGGACTGTCATGGGGCATACATGTTTTACATACATTTCTTGTCAAATATATAAGTGGTAGATTTTGTTTCATAGTCAACTAAAATAAATTACTAGTGCAATAAACTGATGTAAAATCTAAATTTCTCTGGTATACATAACCATAAAAATCCTTGCTTCAGATCAAAATTTAATGTAACTAATGGGTATAATCATTATTTCAGTCGTGACTTGGACGGCCTAATTCCTGAGATTGTTCGTATGTTGCCTAGTTACAAAGGTCAACATTGGTTGAATCGTGTTCATGAGGAGATGAAGACTGTAATGAAACGATCACCTCCAGAATGCATGGCCAAATTTGTCGGTGAGTATATTTCATCCAACTCTATGTTGAATCTGTGTAATGTTTGGTAAATAATGATGCTGATTTAGAAGTGAAAAGTACAGTAATTACCATATCTGATAGATGATAAGAATTGTTGAGGTTTTGTAAATATAGAATGATCATGCATGTACAGTTCATTTATTTTGGTCAGTTATTTATATACAAACAATGTTACATTACATAACATAGGTTTTTTATTGATTTAAACATTTTAATTAGTTAAAAATGCAGAAAAAATCTATCACCTTATCCACTTAATTAAATTAATTTTTACACCATATTATATATGCAGAGAGGACTGACTTAAATAAATGAGATACACTATAATGCGCCCAGAATATTGTAATGTTTACAACCATGATCCCAATTAGCCTACTCTTACACAATTGATTCGTCAAATTACTGAAGTAAATGGATACGGTCAAATTTGAACTGAAAACATCGACAATTAATTGTGCACACCTCATTATACCAAAATTCCACGCCTTTCTCATTACCTCGGATGCTCTATACAGTTTGTGCAGATACATCTGTAGTGTTGACATGTTCTACCTGATATACTATTAAACTGAAAATATACTTGTGTTTTACAGAGGTTATGTCGCAATGGCCATTGTTTGGATCTACATTCTTCAGAGTGAAGGTATGAAAATGTTTATCTGTTTTTTAAAAAAATAGTTCATACAAATACTGTATTTGGTTGACAAACGTCTATGCTAAGTGTCATATGATTCTTCTATGGTCACTAAATCGCCTGTGGGGTTATGCACCTTTGAATTTTGTTTGTGCTAGGATCAGGTTTCATGAAAGTTATGGAAATGCTTGAAATCCTTGTTTTAGTTGAATTTCTTCCTGTGGTTTTCGAAGCTAACAGATTACAAATTTTAAAAACTTTTAATAATTGATATAATATAGTCAAACTGACTCAAGGGTCTGGTTTACAGTTGGAACCAAAAATAATCACAACCTTATAAAACTTTCATTGTAATTTTCTTGGTTTCTTAAATAAAGGTTCTGTTTCACGAAAAGAACATTATAAGTAAGCATATTTCCCCACACAATACTGCTTCCCCTATTGGAATTAGTTTTGTGCAACACCTTTGGTAACTTGGATGTTTTTATTTGAATTACAGAAAGTATTAACTCAACCAACATATGGACAATGTTTGTTAGCTGTGAATAAGACTGGTATAGTATTCCTGGATATCAGAACACATGTAAGTATTATCTACTGCCTTCATCTTTCACATTGGGGCTGCTCTTTCTCTAATATATGCGTCCAAATTCTGGGTTGTCCGTACTCCACATTAGGGATGCCCTTACTCCACGTTAGGGGTTGCCCTTCCTCTACATTAAGGAGTTACATTGCACCACTTTATGGGTTTGTCCTTACTCTACAATAGGGATTGTCCTTGCTCTATATTAGGGGTTGCTCTTGTTATTGATTATGGGTTGCCCTTGCTGTATATTAGGGTTTGCCCTTGCTCCACATAAAGGGTTGTCCTTGCTCTACCATGGGCTGCCATTTCACCACAATTTGCCCTTGTTCTACATTATGGTTTGACCTTGCTTCTCTCAGTGTTTACGATATTTCACTATTACTCATGATGTCCAATGTCTGGAATCTGCCTACTGTCTGAAATCTGGCTACTGTCTGGAATCTACAAATTTGTACATACTATATGATTTTCATATATATACAAATGCTTTACTGGATCAGTTGTACAAATATTGTTGTTGTTTTTTCCAGGAGATTTTCTTGCAGTACAGTTTCGGTGAAGTACTTTCGACTCGACGTTATCGTAGTGATAGCAATCAAAACTATTTGGACATGAAACTTGGAAATCTTATGGTGCAGAAAATCGTACGCATTGAGACAGAACTGGGTTCAGATATATCTAATCTGATTGGTCAATTTATGCAGGTTATCAATCGCCATCGGAAACGACCTGTGGAGCGCGGAGTGACAGTTCCGTATCAAACACCACGTGAAATATCGTACTGAGAAATACAGAACAGACCTGTATTTATTTCGTTAATGACACAAAATTGGTTCTACATGTTAGGGCATACACTTGTCATAGAGGACAAAAGACACAAAAACTTGTTTTTGCTACGACACAAAATTTCAGACCATTGATCCTACAAGATGTCAGACATGGTTTGACATCATTAATCCTACAAGTTCGGACACAAGTTGTATGTTGTTAAACCATTGTGTTCAGGAAAAAGGCTATTGGTAGTGAATTGTCCATTATATAAATACTTCCATTTGTAGTAGCCATAGCAAGTGCTAGAGTATGCCAAATGTCCAGTTGTTTATAAGATAGATATATTCATATAAATTATATATAGTATAAATCCTTTGGTATTTGTGTTTATAGCTAATCTGTATGGTTAGATCGGATGGCAGAATTAGGTAGCGTGTATTCAACACTTGAAGATAAACAAGGCTGCTTTGAGGTACATGTAACAATTATCCCAAGCATCCTACGGATGATCGGGGTTCTTGACTCCCTCCTGAATTGTTAGCAAAATGGTCAATGGAGTATGTGTTATATTGTTATTTGAAGTCTATAGCAAATTAGATTGTAAGTTATACATGTATATACTTTGTATAGTCTGTAGAATTCATTAAATTACTTTCTGTGATCTGTCCAAAAATCAAAATAGTTGATAGTTATTTGTAAAATAAGTATGTGTATATAAGCTGTAGAAATGATTATATAAATCAAGGGGGGAGGATTATATTGTGATGTTGCATGCAACATTTAGTTAAGTCATGGCGTATTGAAAGGGACAATGATGATAATTGTGCCTGTATGATGTACAGTTTTGCATTTTCGAGTGTGAATAGAAGTCTTAGTAGTGATTTGTCTGAATGTTAAATTCAAACATGGAAGATCTGCATTGCCAAGTTTACAAGTCTGCATCACAAGGTCACAGCCAAGGGAACTTTACCCAGCGGAGGGTACTCTTATAACTTGTTTGTGACCTACTCGGTTTTCTGCCAAAATATAGAAATGTGCTGTAGACATTCTATGTTGTACCTTTGACCTTGCTTCATTGTATGTTTAATCTAAGTTTATATATAAAGATGGGTGTACCTTTAAAATTGTTCATTGGCAACAGAGCACAATTTTGTCCTTAAAATGTTCTAAATTCTAGAACTGTAAATAACTAATAGTTTTTATTATCTTGCACTTAGGCACCCATTATGTGTGCAATGCCATTTAACTGCTTCCCAAACAGTCTAAATATAGACAATATTTTGTTATGTATATAGATATAAAATATAACACATACATATCACTTGTATATAATTATACTTTTATATATTTTTTGTATTTTTCTAGTGGGTATACTGCTGGTTATACATGCATCCATTCATTACATTACCTTCCCAGTGCTTACATTCCAATAAACATACGTTTGCTGTCGAAATTTGACTTACATTCCAATAAACATACTTTTACTGTCGAAATTTGACTTACATTCCAATAAACATACTTTTACTGTCGAAAATTGACTTACATTCCAATAAACATACGTTTACTGTCGAAATTTGACTCAACTACATACTATTACATCTTACACCCACATCTGTGATACATATCTCTGTATTTACAAAATGTACCAACTGACCTTTGTTCAGAATTCCATTCTGATATCAAAGTACTGGAATAACTTTTGCTGAAATGTGCCCCCAGAAACTCAAAATTTTACAATAAATGTTGCAGGGAGTTTTCACCATGATAGTCATTACTTCATTTCATTTATATTATACTAGTGGAAAACTAACAGTTTGACCAAGTGAGGTCCTTCATCATATTGTACATGTAATCTTACCAAACAACAATTATGAAGTAGCGCTGTTCCTGTGACTTGTAAAAATAAAATGCAGAGCAAAGCTTTTATTTGCCAGTCAGCTTTCTGCTGAAATATGGCAGGAATATGAGTGCCTCCACTCATACAAATGTTTTTTGACATGTGACTGATTTTACAGCTGTATCAGTAAATGTTAGTACAGGGTTAGTACATCAGAGTGGTTTCAGCTGAGCTATTTATACTATATAGAATCTCTATACGTAAATATCAACTGTTTTAACGTTATTTGCTAAGTGCATAATCCCCAAAATACTGCTAAGTACCTAACCCCAAAAACTGCCATTATATCTATTTCAAGACTGCTTATATTTATTTTATGGATTATATAAGTTCTCTTGTTGGTTTTATATAATATATATAAAGCATGAATCTATTAAAGATATATGTATATTAAAATGTAGCTATACTGATTTGTATTTTTATATGCAGACATTTTTGTTATAAGTGAGGGACCTGTTATTGTATATTGTTGTTTTATTATATATTTAAGTGTATATTTGTTTGTTAATACATGTTTATTGTTTGTTTGTTACCATAGTTACAGACTACCATCTATATTGTTACAGATTCGGTAACCGTTGATATAATTCTCACAATATCATTTACAAAGGATATAAGTAAAAACAATGCAATTAAATTATGTAAATTTGTTCGACCTACATGTAAATAACATGAATTGAGTTCATAATTACCTCCCTTAATGGTTAATTAGTCCACAGTTTGTCATTCATTGCAGGGTGAGTATATAGGCTTGCTTGAAATATCCCATTGTTGAGGATATGGATGGTTCGTTCTATGTCTGACTTTGGCATGGGTAGCTAGGTACTGCTGCCGTTTCTGTGTGGCTTTGGATTGTCTGAGTGCTACAGGACTTATGGCAGAATTGACATCTTTTAAGCATTTGTGCCTCATAGCATAGTTATGGCATCATATTATTTTAAATATTTAGAAAATGAAATGGTCCATTACAAATTAATAAATTAGGCCAACTTGCTGTACATGTCTTGATCAACTATTGTACATGTATTGGTATGGTGTGTGTTTCCACGTGAATATTGAACAAGTGACTAACAATTCTAATAAAGAAACATGTTTAAGTAGTTCATTAAAAACTCAACCTGCTTAATTGAATATTAATTAGATGACACATGTACATATCGTAGTAATACATAGTCTGTATAAAACACACAGAATGTTAATGTTGAAAGTTACGTTGTTTAATGTCTGCCCTATAAAATTGTATCACCCATATATTATTTATGTGCAATTATTTTATATCATGATCTGAATAAGCAATTTGCATATCTAACGACATGCTTAGGTGATAATATATTTTTTATATTGCCAAGGAATCAATAAATATATATATATTATATGTAAAAGAAATTCTGTGTTTGTCTTTATTGCATGAAAAACTGAAGTTGTAAGACTACTAAGGATCTCCCCTTTGTGATGTACTTCAAAATCATCCATATTTGTGGGGGTTAAAATTCGTGGATGACCTCAAACACGGAATTCAATCCCAAATGAATAATTATACCAATAAATTTGTCAAGTTTACAGTGACTACCACACATAGGACGGGGGACATACATGTCTTACAATGGCTGCCAGGAGGGATACATACATGCCTTACAATAGCTGCCAGGAGGGGGACATACATGCCTTACAATGGCTGCCAGGATGGGGACATACATGCTTTGCAACGGCTGCCAGGATGGGGACATACATGCCTTACAATGGCTGCCAGGAGAGGTACATACATGCCTTACAATGGCTGCCAGGAGGAGTACATACATGCCTTACAATGGCTGCCAGGATGGGGACATACATGCATTACAATGGCTGCCAGGAGGGGTACATACATGCTTTACAAAGGCTGCCAGGATGGGGACATACATGCCTTACAAAGGCTGCCAGGATGGGGACATACATGCCTTACAAAGGCTGCCAGGATGGGGACATACATGCCTTACAATGGCTGCCAGGAGGAGTACATACATGCCTTACAATGGCTGCCAGGATGGGGACATACATGCCTTACAATGGCTGCCAGGAGTGTTACATACATGCATTACAATGGCTGCCACGATGGGGACATACATGCCTTGCAATGGCTGCCAGGAGGGGACATACATGCCTTACAATGGCTACCAGGAGGGGTACATATTTGTCTTGCAATGGCTGCCAGGAGGGGTATATACATGCCTTACAATGGCTGCCGCGATGAGGACCTACATATCTTACAATGGCTGCCAGGAGGGGTACATTTATGTCTCACAATGGCTGCCAGGAAGGATACATATATGTCTTACAATGGCTGCCAGGAGGGGGCATACATGCCTTGCAATGGCTGCCAGGAGGGATACATATATGTCTTACAATGGCTGCCAGGAGGGGACATACATGCCTTGCAATGGCTGCCAGGAGGGTTACATATATGTCTTACGATGGCTGCCAGGAGGGGTACATACATGCCTTGCAATGGCTGCCAGGAGGGGGCACACATGCCTTGCAATGGCTGCCAGGAGGGGGGCATGCATGCCTTACAATGGCTTCCGGGATGGGGACATACGTGCCTTCAAATGGCTGCCAGGAGGGGTACATACATGCCTTACAATGGCTGCCAGGGGGGGGTACATACATTTCTTATAATGGCTGCCAGGAGGGATACATATATGTCTTACAATGGCTACCAGGAGGGGTACATATTTGTCTTGCAATGGCTGCCATGAGGGGTACATATATTTCTTACAACGGCTGCCAGGAGGGGTAAATACATGCCTTACAATGGCTGCCACGATGAGGACCTACATATCTTACAATGGCTGCCAGGAGGGGTACATTTATGTCTCACAATGGCTGCCAGGAAGGATACATACATATCTTACAATGGCTGCCAGGAGGGGTACATATATGTCTTACAATGGCTGCCAGGAGGGGGCATACATGCCTTGCAATGGCTGCCAGGAGGGATACATATATGTCTTACAATGGCTGCCAGGAGGGGACATACATGCCTTGCAATGGCTGCCAGGAGGGATACATATATGTCTTACAATGGCTGCCAGGAGGGGTACATACATGCCTTGCTATGGCTGCCAGGAGGGGGCACACATGCCTTGCAATGGCTGCCAGGAGGGGGGCATGCATGCCTTACAATGGCTTCCGGGATGGGGACATACGTGCCTTCTAATGGCTGCCTAGAGGGGTACATACATGCCTTGCAATGGCTGCCAGGATTGGGACACAAATGCCTTGCAATGCCTGCCAGGTGGGGGGCATACACGCCTTGCAATAGCTGCCTTACAATGGCTGCCAGGATAGGGGCATACATGCCTTACAATGGCTGCCAGGATGGGGGCATACATGCCTTGCAATGGCTGCCAGGAGGAGGGACATACTTGTCTTACAATGGCTGCCAGGAGGGATACATATATGTCTTACAATGGCTGCCAGGAGGGGGGATACATGTCTTACAATGGTTGCCAGGAGGGATACATACATGTCTTACAATGGTTGCCAGGAGGGATACATATATGTTTTACAATGGTTGCCAGGGGGGTACATACATTTCTTACAATGGCTGCCAGGAGGGATACATATATGTCTTACAATGGCTACCAGGAGGGGTACATATTTGTCTTGCAATGGCTGCCATGAGGGGTACATATATTTTTTACAACGGCTGCCAGGAGGGGTACATACATGCCTTACAATGGCTGCCACGATGAGGACCTACATATCTTACAATGGCTGCCAGGAGGGGTACATTTATGTCTCACAATGGCTGCCAGGAAGGATACATACATATCTTACAATGGCTGCCAGGAGGGGTACATATATGTCTTACAATGGCTGCCAGGAGGGGGCATACATGCCTTGCAATGGCTGCCAGGAGGGATACATATATGTCTTACAATGGCTGCCAGGAGGGGGCATACATGACTTGCAATGGCTGCCAGGAGAGATACATATATGTCTTACAATGGCTGCCAGGAGGGGACATTCATGCCTTGCAATGGCTGCCAGGAGGGATACATATATGTCTTACAATGGCTGCCAGGAGGGGGGCACACATGCCTTGCAATGGCTGCCAGGAGGGGGCATGCATGCCTTACAATGGCTTCCGGGATGGGGACATACGTGCCTTCAAATGGATGCCAAGAGGGGTACATACATGCCTTGCAATGGCTGCCAGGATTGGGACACAAATGCCTTGCAATGCCTGCCAGGTGGGGGGCATACATGCCTTGCAATGGCTGCCTTACAATGGCTGCCAGGAGGGGTACATATATGTCTTACAATGGCTGCCAGGAGGGGGCATACATGCCTTGCAATGGCTGCCAGGAGGGATACATATATGTCTTACAATGGCTGCCAGGAGGGGACATACATGCCTTGCAATGGCTGCCAGGAGGGATACATATATGTCTTACAATGGCTGCCAGGAGGGGTACATACATGCCTTGCTATGGCTGCCAGTAGGGGGGCAAACATGCCTTGCAATGGCTGCCAGGAGGGGGGCATGCATGCCTACAATGGCTTCCGGGATGGGAACATACGTGCCTTCAAATGGCTGCCTAGAGGGGTACATACATGCCTTGCAATGGCTGCCTGGATTGGGACACAAATGCCTTGCAATGCCTGCCAGGTGGGGGGCATGGCTGCCTTACAATGGCTGCCAGGATAGGGGCATACATGCCTTACAATGGCTGCCAGGATGGGGGCATACATGCTTTGCAATGGCTGCCAGGAGGAGGGACATACTTGTCTTACAATGGCTGCCAGGAGGGATACATATATGTCTTACAATGGCTGCCAGGAGGGGGATACATGTCTTACAATGGTTGTCAGGAGGGATACATACATGTCTTACAATGGTTGCCAGGAGGGATACATATATGTTTTACAATGGTTGCCAGGGGGGTACATACATTTCTTACAATGGCTGCCAGGAGGGATACATATATGTCTTACAATGGCTGCCAGGAGGGGGGATACATGTCTTACAATGGCTGCCAGGAGGGACACATATATTTCTTACAATGGCTGCCAGGAGGGATACATACATGTCTTACATGGCTGCCAGGAGGGATACATACATTTCTTACAATGGTTGCCAGGAGGGTTACATGCATGGCTTACAATGGCTCTCAAGACAAGGAACATGCATGCATTACAATGGCGGTCAAAATACTGCACGGTCGACTGATCGCTTGTTATCAGTGTAGATTGAAAAAGTATATCATTAAAAATGAATATGCACAGGGTCGAACAAAAAATGATCGTTAAACAAAGGCTTGTATTATCTCTGGTGCACTATACATGTCTTACAATGGCGTCAATGAGGGATACATACATGCATAGCAGTAACAGTAGATATAGTAGCAGAAGCAGTAGAAATAGCAGCAGTTCCAGTAACAGTAGAAATAGTAGCAGCAACAGTAAAAATAGCAGCAGTAACAGTAGCAGCAGTATTGTACAGTCTAGTCAGTATAGTTGTTCAGTGTTATTTACTTTCATAGTTCATACAGAGGGCGTTTGACCAGTACTTACATATAGGAAGAATAAAACAAGCGTGCACACATACCCATCAGACAAACTTCACGACTGGCTATCATGTTGACAAACTTTACGACTGGCTATCATGTGGACAAACTTCACGACTGGCTATCATGTGGACAAACTACACGACTGGCTATCATGTGGACAAATAATCAAGGACGTACATCACACTGTAAACTGACCACATGGTCTAATCTGATATTCAGATAGAGATATACTGTACATGTAAAACTACATTGTAAAACCCAAAATGTATACTAGTATATTAAGATGTGCAGTTACACTAATACTTCTTGTCTATATATGTGGATATACTACTGGAGCAGAAATTGCAAATGACATTACATTGGATCCAGAAGTGGATATGAACACGGTAAAACGTACATTCTTTTAAATATCTGTTCAGTTTACTAGCTCCCAACTTGTGCAGGATTATGCATCGTAGAACACATCCGTGTATAGAACTAGTACAATTGTATCTTCTAGAGCTCTGTCAATCTGGATAGTCACGTGGGTTTAAACAATTTCGTTACACGAGACAAATACTGCAGTGTGCACAAAGTCTGGAAGTCCCCTGTTCCGTCACATTATCCTGCTGCAACAGTGCCAACCAGCTGGAAGGGGGTCGTGTGCTATTACCAATTTAAGAATTTCTTTTTTTGCATTCGTATTTTATTGATACATGTAATTATGTTTTATATACTAGACTTAAACTGAAGATGACCTATTGATCACGACATTACTGTACCGTTTATCATGTAACCTTATTTAAGTACTGATGACCCAATGCAAGTGCATATTTATCTGTACTTGAGATAGAACAACACAATGTACATGACAGGGTTTGAAACAGAGAGACACATGTACTTGTACAATGTTTATCAGTCAACTTCAATTTTTGAATATTACCAGTGGCAACCCATGTCAGTATTTGACCCTTCCAAGTACAATGTAGTTAATTGCAGTTTGCCATTCAGAACTCATTACTTACTCGGAACATTCACAGATACCGGTCCTCTAGACTGGTTGGAATGTCCTCCTCGCGTACGGGCCTTGCCATGTTTTATGTCGCTACATTCAGAAATCGCCATAATATCACAATTGCGACGAGCTCAGCCTCATGTTAATGACAGTTCCAGGAATTGTCAACTTGACGTGTCCGGTAGTCTCCGTATGACTCCGATACCGGGGACTTTTGTGGGCTTTAAAGCCAACGTAAAAACGATAATTACGAGTTCAATCACACACTCGCCCACCATCGCCAAAATGTTATAATACAAATCTCATCACAGTGACATCGCGTCACAGGTTGGGAGCTATTTAAAACTTCTACACTTGTGTACTTCTTCTCATTTCTTTGCAAAAATCTCTTTCAATGTCTGATTAAAAACATATAAAGTTTCTTATTTTAAACATACTGTATACACACTTTTTACTATTCCCCAATAGACTGAACTGATCACAAGTAAAGGTTATCCATGTGAAGACTATGATGTACATACAGACGATGGATATATATTACAAGTACAAAGAATTCCATACGGAAGAAAAGACTCGAAATATAGTAAATTTATTATTCTTTGTCTTGCTTACTAGCTAGATTTAGTGTTTGTCTGGTAATTGTGTTATATACCAGTGCCAGTGGATGCATCGATTGTGTCGTTTGTTTGAATCAGTTGAACGTTTTAATGAATACGGTGTACGAGAGATGTTTCATAAATACTGCAACTACACTGAGCATGTGCTCTGAATGGTAAATTGGAAATAATTGTTGTTTGCATTCGAACATGTTATCATTCATCGGCAATCTCTGAACAAATCATCAAAATTGGACAATGTGTTAGCTAGGCCACATGTAGATACGATGACAGAGGTGTAGAGTCGATGCCATTGTTGGAACTGGTCAGCAACAACAGAGCTTATGGACGGGTGAGATACTGACGTACTCATTTATGTCTGCAAGTATTGATATGACATTTTCTAATGATATACTAGTATTTCAGTGTCTGAGTGTAATGCTATATATAGTTTCAGACGTTGGTAGACCTGTGGTGCTGTTGCAGCATGGCTTGTTGTCAAGCTCTGCCTGCTGGGTTGAAAATCTAGCCAATGAAAGTCTCGCATTCATTCTCGCAGACGCTGGATTTGATGTGTGGTTGGGTAACAATAGAGGAAATACGTACGGCAGACGACACGAAAAACTCGATCCCAAACAATTAGAGTTCTGGCAATTCAGGTAAGAATGACGACATGTTGTGTACACTACAGTCGTAACTTGTATTCCTACACCTGAACCGGTTCTCGATCTGCATGCATTTGGAAATACCTTGTTGTCGGACATGATTAAACATGATTTTACTATTCAATATAATTATGTTTTAACGATTAATTCAGTTGTAATATCGCTAACAAACACCAGTTGGCATACCGTCCAAACTTCAGCCGCTGCTTTGTTGCCAATAATAACATAATTATGTTGCAATAAAAAATCACAGGCCTAAGAAATTACATCACAAAATACAGAGTTCTGAAATTCCCCATCATCCGGTCATTACAGTGCACAGAGAAAAATAATGTAATGACCGGATGATGGGAAATTTCAGAACTCTGTATCTTGTGATATAATTTCTTAGGCCTGTGAAAAAATAAACAAAATGCGAATTTCTCTCATTTCAGTTGGGACGAGATGGCGATGTATGACCTCCCAGCCACTATTGATAAAATTCTCAGAGTTACGGGTGCTGAACAACTATATTACGTAGGACACTCACAGGGTGCTACCATTGGTTACGCCCAGTTTTCACGTGATCCCGTACTAGCCAGCAAGATCAAGTTATTTGTTCCACTGGCCCCTGCTGTATACATGGATCTGGTAGAAGGTCCATTTAGGATTCTGGGCTCAATATCTAGGGAGTTGGACGTAAGTTTTCATTTTCAACTTGTCGTAGGACGTCATTTATTAACAGACACTATAAATATGCAACAATGCAAAATGCTCAATTTGTAAAGAAAATTTTAAAACAAAACATCAGCTAACCAACTTCAATAAGTAGAATTCGTTTGGCTATGGTATATGATGAAGCCCATTAGACTGTCACTAAGTCTTGCTAGATACATGTTCTCATACTAGGAAAGGTATTAAGTACGCTTCCGTTCGACTGGCTACGGTCTTGACTCTCACTTGCTGTGGACTTGCCAGAACTGATCATAGCGGTCCAGTAAGCCGGTACCCGGTTTGAGATTTATTCCTGAAAAGTAGGTAAGGTCGGTTGACTGATATTTTTGAAAAATGTAAATAAAACCTATCGTCCAAGGGCAGACAGCGAATTCTTCATTTTATTTGGCCTAACTGTATATTTCAGCTTGTTTATGCACTGTTCGGTAAAGGAGAATTTCTACCCAGTGACAATGTAACAAAGTCACTTGGTAAGGACGTTTGCTCGAAACCTACGCTGGCAGAAATCTGTGCTAATATTATATTTGTTCTCTGTGGATTTGACCAAAAGCATATAAACGCGGTAAGTTGATAAAGTATCACTTCCAGCAATTAAAGTAAAATGCAAATATCAGTTTTCATCTTCTTAGAGTTGTTCTTTTGTTTGCTTGTTTATTAATGCAGCTGTATGTTTGGTATACTTGTATTTTTTAAATGCATAAAAACGTTTTACTGTGTTCTGACGAACATAGGATAGATAAGCCGTTGGCTTAGTTTGGCAATTTGTCCTTAAATAAAGCTTTTATTGCATTTATTTGGACTGTTTCTCTAGTAATACATGTACCGGTGTACAATGTGAATCGATATTACAATATCAATTTATTCTTCTACTATGACGCTTGTTAGTTGTTCGTTAGAGTTATATACACACGTTTCAAAAATCGGTCCCAGTTTAGTTGATGACACTAATTTACTTCATACGCCGCCGCTAGGCCTCTTACTTGCAACAGTAAACCGATCAGCCAGTAACATTGCGTAACTACCGACGCAGATGTAAACCGGTCATGCAAATAGTTCATGAATGGCAGCATATATACTACAGAGCTTTTTCGCTAGTTTATATATATAGCTGCTGGCTTGTACTAGTATTCACATATCAAATAAGTTTCGTAGAAAAATAAAGTCATCATTATGTTTACGTTATTATTATTATTCATGTTTTTAAATTATTATATGTTGCTATTTCAGACCCGTATCCCGGTTTATTTCGGACAACATCCGGCCGGGACATCTGTACAGAACATCAACCATTATACCCAGGTATAAATATAACTCTGATCAAACTAGTCTGTTTAGTTTTGGATTCAACTTCCTATCTTTTTATATATCCTTACTGCATTATAACACTGACAAGGCAGTCATAGAATCACGCCTTGGCGAAAAGTGCAACGCAACAGAGCGATACAAGTGCACTTTATTTGGCTACCCGATTAGATAATATATATTTTTTCAATCAATTATCAAACTTTATTTTCATTTTTTACCTATGTTTGAGGATGCAAAGGGAAATAATTTCACGAAAAACGAGTAGACTGATCAATGAGTTGTCTGCTTTAATTAAACACAGGATCTGTATAGACTGACTACAGTTGACTATATATGCGGTATCACCACGGACTGAGATCGAACCCACTACTTCGAGTTACACAGACGGTCGCGCTAGGAACACTGGGTTATCAGAGCCGGACAAGTTGAACATGCACATGTTTTGTACATTTGTATCACTTAACATGTTAACTACCTTTCAGAGAAGCAAACATACAATTTTCAGCTGACTTTCGAATTTTCAGATACGTAACTAACTTACTAGTATACGATATTGGTGATACACGCAGCGTACATTGGTATTTTCAGTAGTACATGTACATTATACAGTGGAACTTCGGACACACAATTACCATTTGTGCTGCTGATCTGGCTTAGCGACCTATTTAACGTGACATGGTCGTATATTATCAATGGATGTCTGAAGGATTGTATTATACCGTTGTTAATTAACTGTATTAATTCCGTACGCGGTGGTCTTTCTACATGTATATGATTTTGTTTTAAATTATCAAACATGTAGTTATGTGAGTTTCGTCATTTACGTAACGTATCGCCTAATTTCAGATGGTAAAGAATCCATTATCCCAGATGTACGACTTCGGTACTAAAGGAAACATAGACAACTACAATCAGGTAAAAGCAAAGTTATATTATGCTTAAAGTGTTTTCATTGACTTCAAGTATAAATGTTTGTTTTACAACTTAAACGTCGCTTAGAACGACCAGCACAGCTGTCATACTGAATTTGTTCCTTACAACATGTTTATATTTTTGTATTCATTAATGGATCCGCAGTCATTATCATATAAAAATGTTTTTACTGTTATTTTACAGACGGAACCTCCAGTATATGTACCCGGCAGAATGAAAGTACCAGTCGCCATGTTTTCCGGTACTAACGACCGTCTTGTCACACCCGGGGATATATCGAGGATCGCACAGGAAACAACGAATCTCATTTTCCACAAAGTTATTGACGGATGGCAACATTTAGATTTCGTCTGGGCTCTAAACGCTCCACAGCAATGCTATAATGATATTTTAAAATTATTTACGAGATTTATAAGTGACTAACGTTTTATGTATACCTGTACGTATTTCTGCCCGGGATAATTATGTTTCTAGTTGTACTAGTAGAGCTGTGACGTTTTATGGTTTACATGTATTGGGAAACATTAGACATTTTCGCCCATCAGTTTACATGCATGTATTTATGTACAGTATGACGCTGGCATTGTGCTATTAAATGTATGTACTCTCTTAGCATTCTTTACCACAAGTGATGTGTAAATCATGGAAACATGAACATATACATGTAATATAAATTGCACTGAATGCAATGAAAAATGCATTTTGCGAGCGTAACGAACCCGAGCAGCGATCGTTGTGCAACTTATCACACACTAATGTTATACTTTGTTCTAACATAATCAGCGCCAACATAGAGAAAACGAATGTGTGCTTGGAGTAACGTTAAAGCACAGCTTAGCCAAACCACGTAATAGTGTTCCGAGAAAGAAAGTGGTGCAACGTCTTCCGTGTCTTGCAGTGTAGTCAAATTTGCGGAACATTTACTGTGTTAGAATCGAAATAATAAACATGTACCTGTGTGTTATCTATAATAACGTATCCGAACTCGTGTCATGCTTCATGCTAAAAAATAGTTAAATATTCATTATTTCTTTAAAAACACAGCTCTAAAATCCATTTGGCAAATAAATATTAAAAGTGTATTCCAAAAATTAATAATGATTTGAAGTCGCTCTAGATAACTACAATTGTGCCGGTGTAATAATTGGATAAATGAATAGCATACACGAAAGTACATGGACATAGTCGCTGGTCAAATAGCTTACCAGTAATTGTCCATTTTAGAATCTTCCGCAAGTCAGCTGGACAGATTCCTGACATATAGGCGGAAACCCTCCACAACCAGGCTATACTGATTCCTGACATATAAGCGGACACCTTCATCCAGCCAACTGGACAGATTCCTGACATTTAAGTGCGGTGTGTTGTATTTTGTATATCAATAAAGTTAACTCAGAATGAGTTTTCCACAAAAGCGTGGTGTACAAATAGATTTAACACAAACACGTGTATCCAGTACAAGAACTTTGATATAACTCTCTGATTCAGTGTGTGCATAGTATGTATACACATGTGAGATATACTACAGGGGGGGGTCTCGATTTGACTAAATGTCTTGACTTAATTTACGTCGGTAAGAGTCACTTCCCTAAAAATCAGGGGTGGAAACTCTGTAGTACAAGAGTTACTTTCCCTTGAGCTCAGTGGAAGGAAATCTGTTTGACTAATTTAAGTCGGTAAAAGTGACTTACCCTGATAAATGAACCCTGTTTGACTTGTTAGTGACTTCCCTAGAAAATCAGGGGATGTGACTCTGCTCGACTTATTTTAAGTCGATAAGAGTGACTTCCCATGAAAATCAGTAAAGGACACTCTTTTTAACATATTCCAAGACGGTAAAAGTCGCTTCCCTTAAAAATCAGGGGAGTTAACTCTGTAGAACAAGAGTAGCTTTCCTTTAAAATCAGGGGAGGACACTCTATTTGACTAATTTTAAGTCGGTAAGAGCGGTTTACCTTAAAAATCAGGGTAGGGAACTCTGTTTGACTTAATTTAAGTCGGTAAGACTGACTTCCCCTGAAAATCAGGGGAGGAAACTCTGTAGAACAAGAGCTACTTCCCTTGATATCAGGGAAGCGAAATTAGATTTTCTCGATATAAAACACGAACTTAAATGCAAGGCATGTCCTCTAGCACCATGAACACTCAAGCATAAATGAAAGTTGAAAAAAGCTTGTTGGACCCTCTTAAATCCTGGTCTGGCCCTATCATAAGAAGACATGTCTGGTTGGACCCCATCTGGGAAAATGATCTTGATTCGCGTAAGTATACATCAATGTTATTAAGTCCGCACCACATCCAGGTTCAATTTCACGAGTTTGACATGATGTCCACCGTTCTTCAGCCACAGTGGCTAAGAAGGAAGTTGTTGAAAATCTCATCCATAGCAAGCTATTATAACTATGTCAATTGACCTTTCTGCCGATTTTGATTGACAGGTGGCGTTAGCCAATCAGATTGCAGCATTTGGGCAACGATTTATCGCCGCCATCTTGTTAGACAACCTGGACATTAGACAAGCTAATATCAATGTAAATTGTGCAATATTCAATTAAGCCTTATTTCATTAATATTGACCACATTTTTAAAATTCTGGTATGTTTAAAAACTAGAGAATTTCAACTTTAATTTGGTAGCAATGTCATGAAAGTGAATTAATTTATAAAATCCATAAGGCCTCGGAAGTAGTAGCTATATAATTATGTATATTTTGTCTCAAATATAGTCTGATTTAAAAGTTATATCATCGATATTTACATTAATATAAATTGAAATAATTACATGTTGTAAAACTAAAAAGCTTCGTCTTTTTTTTAATTTGATATGAATGTTGTTAAAAATATATTATACTTTAAACCATAGACTCGTGAAATTATTTTATTATTTGATATCACGCATCTTAATTATGTTGATATAGAATAAGAACACATAACCCCCAAATAACGAGAATGTGTGTATTTCCCATCAAAGATGAGTGTGAAGTGTTTTAATAATATTGAACATTATGTTGTTTTGGTCTATGTAATAGTTAAAGCGCTTTTTAGTTGATACCCTTGTGGTGCTAAATGCATTCAATCTCTAAAGCTTATAAAAATTATCTTTTTAAATATATTTAGGCTACTGTATGGTCCGGACAGCTATTGTAAATCATGATAGATATATACATGTACAAGTTTATTTCAAAGTATCTATAGGTCAGAGACCTGTCGGATATATCTACACATTACTACAAATCATTTATAGCAATTATGTATAAATCTAGCTGACCCCATACTGTTCCCCTGTCCTGGCTAACCGCTATGTGTCACATTGATTATTGACAATTAACAAGACACCGCGGTATATCACTGGTCCCCGACTGTCCGAGATACGAATCTAAACGAGATCATCAAAGTATATAACACATTGGAATTTTAACTGACTTATAATCTAGGGCTTATTTATTTCTTGTAAGATGGTGCATATGAAATATGTGTAGCACTTATTGCACTTGACCAGACAGTTTTAACGTTATGTTAGAAAACGATATTTCTTTACTTAATAACGCGTGATTGTACATTTTTTGTTGATATGCTGCATGACTGTCAATGACAAACCATGTATTACGTAGCGATGTGGGATTTCAAAGATTCACATTCATCTATGTTAACGTAGCGCTATTTTTTTGCGGAAGTTGCAATCAAATACAGCCTCAGTCGTAAGTAATCAACAAAATGTATGACCCCGCTATAAGCGGTAGATCACACGGAAGACATCAATAAAAACCCGACGCAGAAAATCTTGCAGAGGTCTTGTAACTTTACCTTAAATAATTTTTACGCACATTTAAATTCGATTATTTATTAAACACACGATCATACGAACGTATACGGAAGATGAAATGCTATAGTGTATGGAAATTTCCATTATACCGTGTATATGTAAATATATGTATTAACCCTTAATTATTTCTTTGTGTATCTTTCAAGCTAGGCCATTCCCGATTGGCGCAAAAACTATACATTAATAGCTATTTAGATAAAAAGAAACATTCTGATTGAGCGGCAAAATTAAGCTTGTAAGTGTCTGCTTCTTCGGACACTGCTTGGCTCTGATTTAGTAACTGTTTACGTAAAATTCTTCGATTAAAAACCATCTATTTGCAAGTTTTAAGAAGGCACGTAATTATGTTTCACAAAATGTTCAAAACATTGACTAAAAGCGAAATATTTAACGGAATTATAGCAAGAGCATCAGACGACATCTCCGTATTAGACGCCATTTTAATGCAAGCTTGTCTTGCGTAGCAACAACGAACACCCGTAACTATAGGGGGCGTGGCTACGAAGCGTCTGCAGAAAGGTCAATTAGTCACCGCTTGTAAAAGTTTAAAAACAAGTCCAATGAAACCAAATTAAGCAACCTTCGCAATACCCAGGTAACAAAATGTAATTTATTTTTAGTTGTTTATTATACTATGCACAGTAGTTTTCCGTGGATTTATAAAAATGGTGTTACCCTTCCATGAACAAGGTGCAAGGATAACACAATAGTGCACTAAACCTTAGGAATTTTATCATGGGGGCAAACAAACTACGACATACGAGGGGTGATCCAAAATTATGTGTGACTGTTGTTATAATTTACGTATATTTCAACACAGGTACCTGTATCATTAATAAAGAGTAAACCAAAAACAAAATATTTTTTATACAATTTATGTCAGTGAAATATGTTTAGAATAGCATTGTCGTTTCTATTGAATGCATCTCAGTGATTGTGTGGACAACGTGGTATACATTTCATGGTATAAATTTTTAACTAGTTGATCAATTTCGATGGTATTTTGCGGCTTGGAGGTAGTTCTAACGATGTTGTCTATGAATGTATTTACTTTATGAAGATATCGAAAACCAATACTTGTGTTTGATACCATGAAAATCTGGCCACTTTATAACAAATGCACCTTTCTTAGATAACATAAATTTTATAAAATATTTTTTTTTACTATTTATCAATGATAAAGTAACCTGTATATTTCAAGTGTTCATTTACAAACATATTTCAACATTAATCGGAATATATCAGTAATATCCTTACAAAACTTTAAGAGAAATAAAATTTGAGTAAAAATGGTCTGAAATCCAGCTACGTCAGCATTGATTTCATAGCGCCGTTGACGTCATGCAACAAAGTTTAATATAACTAAAGTACTAACATTTAAGCTAACCTTTGACATTTGCAAGGTGTCATTCAAAATTTAGTATTTATGGTTCCATAGCGCTAAGCTAGTTCCCTAATAGTCAATCATTAGTCAGCGTCCACGCATCTCGGAATGTCCTCAATGTTGTCGCCATCCGCTATTTGAAGCAAATATCTAGGTCAATTTGGACCTTCCCTCGTTCATTGAACAAGCTATTTAAACTGGCCTCAATGGTATCAAATCCCGCATTCAGATAGAGACGCCGAAGCTGCATTGTAATACTCAGGATGGACGTATTCAGATGTGCGGGAACATTACTGCTTCTAGTTTATGTATATGGATATCCTGCTGATGAAACATTGGTACATACCATCACATTGGACCCCGAAGTGGACATGAACACGGTAAAACCATGTATTTACATATGTTACTATATCGCGACATGGTGCCAAACCTCATGGTTACAGTGACACGCTCTTAGAACGAGCGTTATTCACGTTTTGTTTTTTTATCAATATCTTCGTTTCGGTCACTGTCTACATAACCACCCAGGGCATAGCGATATTTATAAGGAAGCTCGGTCCTTCTGGCCATGGAGCTTCTTATCTAGGGTGGTTGAAACTCGCTATAAATGTTTTCTTGTCATTCCATACAGGTGGCACTAGCTTTTTATCAATATATATTATAGATTATACATTTATAACTGGATGACATGGTGACCAAGTGGATAATGCTCTCGGCTGCCTGTCCGAATGTCCGAGGCTCTGGTTCGAATCTCGGCAATGGAACTAGAAATTTCAGAAACACTTTTTAGGGTATCTAACCCAACTAGAGATGACGTGGTTAGAAACCTAGAGGAAGTCTCGCGTGTATCAGTGCTATACACCGGGTGTGTTAAAGAACCAAGTAGTCACATTCGGAAAGAGCTTGCGCACCCGGATCCCTTGTATCACAGTTTTTACTGTATCTTCCCTCGAAGTCGCCGAAGGTCATTGGCTGACCGATCATGCAGGGAAACCGAATGATCATGTACTTACGAATGCCTCAGTCGATCGCGAACCACAACATATGCTGACATCACTCGAATGTGCATGACAACAGCATGTGACTTTCAACATTTGAACTTTTTGTCATGTAAAGTACAAATGCACTGATGATCTAATTCAAGTTTCTGCGACCTGATTACTTAATCATCTAGATAAGTATGTGGTTAACGCGTTAGATAACTAAACAACTACTTACGTATCTGCATGCCTACTTTGACGTATACATAACACATTTATTTATTATAAACTAAGAGCGGGCCAAATTCTTGTTATTATTCACCCTTCCATCGTCAGAATATTTGAATACATTTTCATAAGAATTAAACTTTATTTGCCGAGTGGTCTAATGCGTCAGTACATGTACTTCGCATACTGGACGATGGCCGACCCGTTCAGTATATATAGGTTTGAATCCCAATATAGGTGCAAGGTTATTGTTATCATGTCTATGCATGTCTCAATTGTTTTATTTAATACTAATAATTGTAAAGTTTCTTATTTGTTGTATACTAGTTTAATTACACTTCCCCATAGACTCAACTGATCACAAGTAAACGTTATCCGAGTGAAGCCTATGATGTACATACAGACGATGGATATATATTAGAAGTACAGAGAATTCCATATGGAAGAAAAGAGTCGAAAAATAGTAAATTGAAATTATCATTTTTTTCTTATTTTTTTGCCGTAAATATACAAGATGTAAAGTCTAACATGATGAGTTCTGTAAATAGACGGACCCCGAGTGTGTCGTAGGTTTAAAGGGGGTGATTTTTGAGAGGCGATAGCCTCTCTATAAAACCATTGCCCATTTCTTAATACAACCTGAACCGCCATTAGGCTGCTATGTTAATCCGCATTCAAGTAGTTCCAGAAGCTGTCAACATTCCCAATACTGCTTCAAATGTTTCTCCAAATTTTTAAAATGATTTAATTCAATCAGCCAACATTTGTTTATTCTAAGACCAACAATTATTGTGAAACTGTTCGTTAAATCGATATTTTTGCAGAAAATCACTCCGCCGAGGCCATATCGGACTTGTTTCGTAATATGAAAATGACGTGTTCATCAAATGTCCCGGCTGTATAGCTATTTTTAGAAACTTCAGACTAGGCTCGCGTGATGGTTTTATTAATAAATCGTATATCGTCTACGAAGTACTGTTATGCAATCATATGGTGTGGCTATATACTATCCGCTTTCTATAGATGTCTCACGCTGTGAGGGAAGTGATTACAAGGCGGTACTATAGAATCTGATAAATAGGCGCGTAGAATTATTTTTAAGCCACTTTTGATATACGCATCCAATACACGTATTACATATAAATTAATATGCCCCTATTTACAATTATTTAGATAGCCAACATGCCTATATAGTCACATATGCCTAGTTTGACATTCAAGACAAGATCGGCAGTAAGAAAACGAACACTTAACGAGTAAAGTCGGTTTAAGCTTTAGTAGCAGCAACCAGATCGCCTCTCATCAGCACTCTCAGTGCTTTGATTTAATTAATACGCGGTTGAATTTGATATTAAATTGGCTGATTCGGCTGTGACAAAAATACCATTTCCACCATTACTTATTGTGGACCCTTTAGACGCGTTGTTGTTCGATGTAATCACATATAGCAATGTGATGATGGAGAGCGCAAAGCCACATGTAGATATGATGCCAGAGGGGTAAAGTCAATGTCTTTGTCTGACCTTCTTTGTCAGCAACCACCGAACATTATGGGCGGTGAGATGCAGACGTATGTACAGGTTAGCGCGCTTGCCGGTTTGTCTGGCGACCCGGGTTCAAAAACGGATTGAGACACACCTATGCTTGTCATATTTCAGCAGAAAGCTGACTGGCAAATAGAGGCTAGGCTCGGTATTTTGGTTTAAGTATTCCGTTTACAACCAAATGTGTGTATTTCTCCTTACAATGTCTCATTGTAATGCCTATAGTTTCAGACGTTGGTAGACCTGTGGTGCTGTTGCAGCATGGGTTGTTATCAAGCTCTGCCGTTTGGGTTGAGAATCTAGCCAATGAGAGCCTAGCGTTCATACTGGCAGACGCTGGATTTGATGTGTGGTTGGGAAATAGCAGAGGTAATACCTACGGCAGACGACACGAAAAACTCGATCCAAGTCAATTAGAGTTCTGGGAGTTCAGGTAAGACTTAAACTCACAATTGTAACTATGCATTCACAAGCAGCGGGACTCAGTCTGCTGGACTGAGTAAGCGTAATGGGTTCAATAGACCTTGTTGTCTGGCATGATTGATTATTCAACTTTTCCATGTATAATTGTTGCTATAAAACATGCATATTTCTCATAAGACAAAATATAGACAGAGATAACCTATTCTACATACAATATTTTTAATTGTCAAGTTATCCACGGATATACACTAACGTTAGATATTTTCATTTAATGCAGAAGAAATGTTGCTTTAGGCCGACTGTAGAAAAAAGAATGTTATCATCATTGGCAATTTCGAAATCCCGAGAACTGTAAATTCAATTCAATGAACACGTAAACGTTTATTTATTGTTATTATCGTATTTGGTCAAGTATGTCATACATTTCTGATCTTTTCAGTTGGGACGAAATGGCGATGCATGATCTACCAGCAATCATTGATAAAATTCTCGGAGTTACGGGTGCTGCACAACTGTATTACGTAGGGCACTCACAGGGTGCTACCATTGGTTACGCCCAGTTCTCACGTGATCCCGTACTAGCCAGCAAGATCAAGTTATTTGTTCCACTGGCCCCTGCTGTATACATGGATCTGGTGGAAGGTCCATTTAGGATTCTGGGCTCAATATCTAGAGAATTGGATGTAAGTCTCTAACGATCTATTCTAACTAAATATCACCTGTCGGTAAAATATTTGCAAAAACAAATATGCCATTAACATTACATGTAAGCAAAAAAATTTAATTTCAACATGTGTAAATGTTTTTAAAGCCCTTGTACTAAGTTCTCGTACTGCACTAACTTCAAGAATTGTGTTTGTAGTTGCCATGACTTTGTATTGATGATATTTTCGGAGAGGGCTTCAGTAATGTTGAAATAACTTGTGCCCAATCCCTTTGTGTATATCAAATGCAATACAATATTAAACTTTAAGCATTATTATTCACTTTAAATTCGGCAGATGAAAGGTTATTGGATTATTTCACATTATTTCACATTACTAGTATCTACAGTCATACTTAGGTCTCCAACTTGTTGCGGATGAGCAAGTTGGTGCCAATCAGTAGTTAATTCCAGGAAAATAGCCAATGTTTATGATAGAAAAAGTAAATAAAACACCGTCTAACATCTCTTCTAGAGACAGTCGGCGAATACTTTATTACATGTGGCCTCATTGTATATTTCAGTTCGTTTATGCACTGTTCGGAAAAGGAGAATTTCTACCTAGTGACGATGTTACAAAGTCGCTGGGTAAAGTCGTTTGCTCGAGAACTTCAATGGCAGAAATGTGTGCTAATATTATATTTGTTCTCTGTGGTTTTGACCAAAAACAAATAAATGCGGTAAGTTAATGATATGTTTGATATATTAATATCACATCCGGTTGTTCTTCTAGCAAACTATCCAGGGCATAAAATGTTACACGATCAACTTGATGTATATTCGACGGTAGACTATAATATTATGATGGGAAAATAAATGGACTTGACAATGCTGTTTTAATAACCTAGCATACGTTTTACATGCAGAGCTAGCATTTGTATATGTACTGTTCTTTTTACAACTTGTACTCGACGGATTCAGTTGAAGCTCCCCTGTCGGACATGATTATCTTTTATTGCTATTTCAGACCCGTATACCAGTTTATTTCGGACAACATCCGGCTGGGACATCTGTACAGAACATCAACCATTACTCCCAGGTAAAATATAGTGTTCAGATATTTTGCAGTATTTTAAGTAATTCAGTCTCAATAACTTTAAACTGGGCAAAAGTCATGCGATTCCCCCCTAGACGCAAAACTCTAGCTAGTAAACAATTTGGTGTGTCAAGGTCTCGGATCGAACCCGTAACATCCATCGGTAGAACATTGGAAGAGTAATTTGCATGCACAGCGTGCTTTGATGCGTTCAATAGTACTTTATATTGACCCCTACCCATCGAATGAAAAAGCGCGTATTTGCAATCAGACAAATAAGGTCATGTGTCTATTAATAAATTTCTCTCTAAAGTGACGATATTCATAGTTATGCTACTGCAACTTCTGTAACATAATCACCATTTGGTGCTGCTGAAGGTAGCCAGATTTACTGGGAATTGTGACCAACCAACTGACATGATCATGCATTATTACTTATGGTGCATTTATTGTAAATACCTGCTGATGGTGTTAATGGGCTGTCATAATGTCTATGCTCTGTTAAATGTAGCTACACAAAATGTTGATTTAAGTTTTTGTTGTCTTGGCACTTATGAACTGCAATATTAAGTCAAAGTTCCACTGGCAATGTAGTTCATTTATGTTATAATAAATACGCTAAAATACACTTACATCGAACATGTTTATTTATGTAAATTATCACGTAATTGCAGATGGTGGACAGCCCACTAGCCCAGATGTACGACTTTGGTACTGAAGGAAACATTGCTAACTACAACCAGGTAAAACAGAAGCATACGTTGTTGATGTATAAATAAAAAAAGATAATATAATGTTTTATTCATTTATTGTATCCTCTGTTTTGATTTGTTTTGATAAAATCGTTTACACCAGTTTGCTTATTCTATAACATATGCCAGCCTCTTGGTCATCACCGCAAGCAAGTTATATTATTTTCACTTACCGAGGACATGTCATAGTCAATGTCACAGTAGAGTATACTCTGGCCAAGTTAGGATTCGAATCCGACCTGCTGGGTGACAGTCGAGTGATCTTCAACCTGAACAAGCAGGGCGAGCTCTACGAAGTCGTTCACATGGGATCGTTTGGAATGAACTTTCGGATGCATTAAAATAATATAAGTTTATTATTTAATGTACGTGTCCGTAAAGTACACCCCTACTAAGTAATTTGGTTGCCATTTTATAACTTGGTTAAGTATGTCAATGAGAACATCGTTTTTTGTGAACTATGTTTCTATTGGTCAATAGCTTCTAATAATGGTTTTCATTGGCTTCAATCTTAAATAATTATTGTTTGTTTATAAATTAAAAAGTACGAACTGAATGTATCCCTATTTATCTTTGTTCTGTATATATATGCCTTTATTATTATTATAGTATTGTATGTGTGTTTTACAGACGGAACCTCCAAAATATGTACCCAGCAATATGAAAGTACCAGTCGCCATGTTTTCCGGATCCCACGATCGGCTTGCCACACCACAGGACGTAGCGAGGCTCGCACGGGAAACGTCAAATCTCATTTTCCACAAAGTCGTTGACGGATACGAACATGTAGATTTTGTTTGGGGTCTAAGTGCTCCGAAGCAATGCTATAATGATATTATCAAATTGTTCAAGGGTAATTAACGTATCTGGTATGATTACAAGTTGGACTGGAGCTGTGACAAATGTAGTGTTTAGCAAGGGAACATGAACATACTATAAATAGCGCTGGTACAGTACGGAGATATAAACACGATCCTAACCTTTATGCATGAATATAATTTATTAAAATGTTCTTGCGTTGAATATATCAATTTCTGTGAGCAAACTGTGCAATATCAGTCCTTATCATTTGTGTTTGTAAAAAACGTTACACCTCGAATGTCTTCTTCATACTGCCCGCTTATGAATATAATAACTGGGGCATTAAATATAGACGAAAATCAGCGGTTAAATTATGCTAATAGAAGATCGAAGATCATTTCAAATTCTCCGTACTATAGCAATGAAAAATGTAATCTACGTAATGGCAGCAGCGATGATTTTCAACATGTATACTCTGATAACATATCTTATATTTAATAATTTATTTGACCAATGAATATTAAAATGTACTCTGTAAATTGATATTAATAAAAAAAATTAGCACATATCAATTAGAATAGAAAGACAAATGAATAGCATACAAATTTAGGGACATACATGCAGACTAGACAACTATATTTGTCCATTTTAGAACCTCAATTAAGTTACGAATTATTTAAGTCCGATTCTTTTAAAACTATATTCTTGGCCTTGCAATCGGAATGCAATCATAATGTGGAATGGTTGCAGTTGGTTCAGCATTGACGACCAGTATGACTTTTATTGTATAGTACGTACATGTACTACATAGAGGATATTGCATGAGTGTCTTTTCATATTGAATTTATTAAACGAGTTGAATAAAATAATAAAATGCGAGGCTCTGCCGAGCATTTTATCGATTTTATTCAACAAGTTTAATAAATTCAATATGGAAAGTCACAAATGTAATGTTCTTTTTATCACATGTTAGCCTTTTTTCGGCCGAAACATAAAATGGCTACTTATTTTCACTATATAAACGCGCAACTTTGACGACGTCGCCTATATATACTTTGAATGACGTCGCGTCAAAGCTTTATTACACTAGTTTATTATTTGCTTTCAATGGATTATGGAGAATTTTCAGTGAAATAAACAGTGAAAATAACACTGAAATTACCTCTTTGTTATTTTCACCGTTTAAGAAGCTGGTTCCAGTGAATAGGAAATGTAACGTCAACGGCGCCGGGCTTTAAAATATGCGTGACGTTATGATGACGTCATAATTCTCACGTCGTGACGTTCTAATTTCGACGTGATTTTTCCAATTAAGCCAATTACGACACCTATTTAAGAGGAATTGAGGCATATAATGAACAGAAAATTTGTTGATTTTTGGTGTAAGATCAATTTTATTTCACTCGTGATCACAGAAAATTACATTTTCACTCGTGGCTACGCCACTCGTGAAAATATTGATTTTCTGTGATCACTCGGTGAAATATAATTCAATCTTACTCGAAAATCAACAAATATCCTCTATGTAAATTATCAAAAATAAATAATGACTTTATTACGCTACCAAGACGTTAAACATGTGATAAATAGAGGATGTATATACACACGGAGTGTAGGACGAAACCCCCATTGTACAAAATCCACGTGCTAAATTTTGCATAGGTGGTCAAAATATTCACAGTTGATTTTACAAGGTGGACTAAATTCCCTTATTGGTTTTGCATGATGTCTGTCTGTCCGTCTAGTAAGGCTAGACATACAAGTAGTATGTTACTTCAATGTTTTGAAGAAAAGATGTGCTAAAACGGCATCATCAAAAGGAAGCCGGTTCACCTTGTATTTATTTATTTATTAATTTCAAGGTAATGGCGTTTTACAACACTCTTTATATTCAAAACCCTAAAGTAACATTGAAGAAAGACAAAATAATCAACGATTGGGATTGTGGTAATCATTTTGTCCACCTTGCAAAATCAACGATGAAAATTGTGTTCACCTGTACAAAATTGAGCAGTGAGGGTCTTCTATCTAGGACGATCCGACCTTCCTATCATATAAGGGGACATATGCCACAAGCCAGATACCTGAACTCGTATAAGTGGACCCATCTCACAAGTCATCTGAACAGCTTTTTGACATTCTACATTCCATGTGGGAATCGAACCCATGACAATAATAAGTGAGAAGTTTATACTCATTGAACATAACCACTCGACCACCACGGCGCCTGCTCCCTGATTTGTTTATACAATGATGGCTACATGACAATGAACCCACAGGTAACTGTATCATTAATAAACAGTACATAAACAAATTCTTATACTTGTATAACCATAAATAAAGTAAATCATATAGTAAATAAAGTAAATTCTAATACTTGTATAAGAATTCTAAATTTAACAAAAAAAAAAAAAATTTTTTTTAGGTACTGTTTATTAATGATACAGTTACCTGTGAATGAACCGTAAGCATATTGACATTACATAACATTAAATAATCTGTATTAGTACGCGTCCGCCCGCTGTAATAACTACAGTTATTATATATATAATTATCATAATTATGTACAAATGACCGTATGAGGAATTTTGATAATAAATTAATATATTAAATGTAGCAAGTATTTGTAATTCACATCATTTGAATGTAGTTCTTGATTCTGAACTTCTGTATATCAGTGTTACTTCTTTGTAAGCAATGTTTGATAATATTTGACCCACTGGTTACATGCACTAGTGCATGTACATTTTTGTATTTGTATTTCACATCATTGGAATGTAGGGCTTTTTGTCTGAACTGCAGTATATCAGTGTTACTTCTCTGTCATCAATGTTAGATAACATATGACACAAGGTTAGATATATTTATGACACTTTTGGAAAATTACGCACCAAGTATGTCCTGATCCAGAACATGGACGTTCGTTATCATGTTGTACTTTAAATGTGATTAGCTGGGAAGAAAAATATATACGTGCCTGGTGATTAGTAGTGGAATATTTACATATTGAAAAGATACAGTTTGACCTAAGCACAATATGAGTCAATGTACGTTACATGTCCATATTTAATATCAATATTAACACAATAACATTATAACCTTACATTATCCATAAAACCCTATATATATATAGTGACTCCATTAAATTGAATCAGGACAATATAACGACATATCAAGCGCGTATCGGTGGGAAAGGGGTAGTGTAAATAGTTAGGACATACCACGGTCAATGCCACGACATGTGTACTATTTATAATTTTAGCATTCGTTTCTGAAGGTCATTGGACACAAAACACGCGGACTCATGGGACTGGTGGAACTAATGGGGTCATTTTAAAACACACCTGTTCATATGTACGTGTGTGTCGAATAAGGGCTTTATTTTATTTAAAACGTCAAAATGGCATTTTTGGTTGGAATGTACTTGGCACGCGTCCGTACAATAACATGTCCCAAACATCGTCATACAACTTAAACCTTTTTCATGCGAAGGGTATCCCCCCTCACGAAGGAGAGATTTAAGTTACTCGAGTTCAAAACCAAATTAGTTTTCTGGTATCCATTGTTCATTAATTTTGTTAGTTCGAAGGTGATGTACCATGTACAAAAATATGATAACAAATCGGACAGGGAATGCAGTACTCAACCGAAACAGCAGAGATGTAGCACGACAGTCACCAAAAGAAAACTGTACAAATTGCAAACTCTGCATAAAAGTCTTAACCAACTGCCTATACTCCTGAACATTATTAACCGGAAAACTAGGATCTCCGCACACACAAAATTTTAAAATTGTTTTTAAAAAACGGCGTAAAAGATAAATGAAAACTAGGACAATCACCTTTTGTTTAGCTATCTCATGTTTACAATAAACTGTAGATGGTAGATAACTTGATAACAATAATGAACGAGACAATGGGTTGTAACTAGTGTATATAATAATCATACTATAATCCCATACCAAGTCAAAGTATACTCCATTGTTCAAGTGTCGTTTCTGATTGCAACAGTAACACTATGAATATCCTTTCTAACGTTATTGTGTTAACCATTACGGTTTGTTTGGAATTGACATTGGCTAGAAGTGCCAACAAGGTGGATCCTGAGGTTTACATGAATACTGTGAGTATAGTTGACGGTTTTCACCCGGTATTTGATGAACTTAATACATTGTTGGATGAAGTATGAACACGGAAGTAACGCATTGGACGCCTCCGTAGCTCTGTGGTTAGCGCGCTTCCCGTCTAATCTGACGACCCGGGTTCAAACCATTGTGACGGGTGGAGGCACCCATATGCCTGCCATATTTCAGCAAAAAACTGACTGGCAAATTAAGGCTATAATCAGTCATATGACGTGTTTTCCAGCACTGTATCAGACGGCGGCTAGCTGACGTAACAAATTTTTCGTAAATAATCACAATACAGAACCGGTATTATCTTGCTATTTCACAAACAACTTCTCAATATGTGTGCAATTTAGCCGTAGCAAATAACATACTTATTCCTCTTTGTCCCCGTTGGGAGATAATGCTGCAATGGTCTCTCTCCCAATCTCTGCGAGTTCTGTTACCATAGTTCTGCGCCATGTTGGGTTATGCCTACCCGGTTTCCTTTTTCCGGGTGATGTCAATCGAAGACGTAACATAACCTATCCCAAACCGCCGAAGGGTTGTCTTGGTTATGTAAAAAGTTAAAAACAGAAGCAGGACATGATGCAAGTATGTCTTCTTTGAAAGAGGGGTAATATCTAAATACGTTACTTGACTCACAATCTACATAACACGTGTACAATGTATGAAAATGTATATGGATGAAGTCTCAGCATGTGTTTTCCATAATCTTTTTTTCTCAACCCCATGACAGACAGAACTGGTGCGCAGTAAAGGTTACCCCTGTGAGGAACACGAGGTACATACAGCTGACGGTTATATCCTTAGTATTCAGAGGATACCACGTGGTCGAGCACATATAACTAATGGTAAGTAATATACAGTCAAATATGTGAGAGCGGTTACATGAATTAAACAACCGTCTTTCTTCAGCAGTCAATAAAACTATTAATACAAAATCCTAATTGGCTTTTGGTATAAAATACACATGTTTAAACAAAAACCTCCTTTCAACAAACCACATAGGTAGACCACTGAGTGGCTGCTTAAAGACAGTTAATGTTGTATAAACGATTTTATTTTGTGCATAAGTTAAAAGTTCGGCGTCCTCGTACTTGGATGTGATTCTTTAGATAGTTTAAAAGTTGCTTGATGATAAGACTTGACCTGATAGGCCTAATATGATGGCTATAACAACGATGTCCATAAGTTTTCAGTAGAAAGACAAGACTAATTATTTATTGGTATTGCCTGTACATGTATAAATGTATATAGGCATACCCATGAATTTTTACATTCCAAACGCAAAAAATCACAGATTCACAGATTCATTGTGTTCAAGTTTTCAAAATGAATGACTGTATTTCACAGAATATTTCGAACAATGCAAAGGCGAAATTCTTTAAGCGAGATCTTTACAAACTTATTTTTGCTTAGAATTACGATTAAATTTCCTAATTTCCACCCTGCCCGTTAAAGGAACCTGGTATAATCACTTTACTCACATGTGCAGCTACTTGCGATTGTCTTACATTTAGTACATGTAAAATACCGCAGGTACTGGTGCTGTGGTGTTGTTACAGCACGGATTGTTGTCATGTTCGGCATGCTGGGTGGAGAACTTGGTCAATGAAAGTCTAGGATTTATACTTGCCGACAAAGGTTATGATGTATGGATGGGTAACAACAGAGGTAACACGTATGGCTTACGTCATGAAAAACTGGATCCAAGTCAAGACGAGTTCTGGGCCTTCAGGTAAAACATTCCAAATCTACAATATTTGAAACAGTGCTTCCTCGGCAGATGTTTTATATTTAACCGTGATCTTTAAAGAAATTTGCTTCCAAATCTTTGCCAAAACAAAAACCTAAATACTGAACTGATGTACATAATGAAAACATACATAGTTTGTACCCATAGTCAGGGATTCGAACCCATACAGAACGGTAGCATTGTTACCAAACAATGGAGAGTACAAAACTTTAGACCACCCGGTCGTTCACCCCCCCCCCCCGCAAAAACAGTACCAATGCAGTTAATTGCACCACATCAATAATGAGTTGGAATCTGGATAACAACACTGACTATACATGTATGTACTTTTGACTGCCGCCACACGACACAAATGACACTAAAGATGTTCTTCAAATAAACAGAAACACTTACCTGTAGACTGTATTAAACCTGTATCAATGCAGTTAACCACAATACACCAGTAATGAGATTGGTATGTAAGTAACAACACTTGACTATATGCCGCCACACGACACAAATAGCAATAAAGATGCTCTTCAAATAAATAGAAACTCGTACAACTTGATAATTCAATGTTTTTATTCAGTTGGGATGAATTTGCTCAACACGATCTCCCAGATACGGTGGACTACATCCTGGCACAGACAGGGAAGTCTAAGTTATTCTACGTGGGCCATTCACAAGGAACACAGATAGCGTTTGCTGCTCTATCGTACAATCAACTTCTAGCCAGTAAAGTTGAAATGTTCGTCGCTCTTGCACCGGCAGCATACCTTGGTCATCTGGAGAGTCCTGTTCGACTTCTGACCAACCTCTCGACACAAGTATGTATTTCATTACATGTGTTCAGATTGTTGATCAGAAAAGTTAGATGCCATTAATTAACATTTTGTCATTTAATTATGAGGCATTCTTGACTGTTATACATGCACATATGTAAATACACATTAACAATGTTATACGTTTTGTTCTCAATTTTTAATTCGTAAATATTTTAGAAACTTTATGTTACATGTCTTCTCTGAAGACGAACTGACATGTCTTAGGATGAATCTGTATTAGGTACATAGTCTAACCGTTACAGTAAAATCTTTATTGTCTTTGTTTCAGACTGTTGAAACCTTATTTGGCAAAAAAGACTTCATGCCAGACTCTGATTTTCTACGTTGGTTGGCTAAAAGTGTCTGTGGCAAGGAACTACCGGCTGTTCTATGCGAAAATGTGTTATTTATACTTGGTGGTTATGACTTTAAGGAAATGAATGCGGTAATTATGTTTAGTGTTTTTGTGCGGCTGTGATGTCGGGAACGTCATCAATGTAAACCGACAATAAACAAAGACACATTTCACATTGTTTTGTTAATACGTGAATGCGAAGAGAAATGGTTTAACTAATATATGTTCCTGTCTAGGTCTATCATTGGCTCTTGTCCTGGACTGCCACGTTCATTTATATCTTTATTATATGTCAAAACAACTGGTGAGGTTTACATAACCAGGTTACGTTAGCTAAGTCGGTATGTCTATAGAGCGTTCAACTGCTAATCTTATAGTCTTGAGTTCGAACCCTCAGAGAGATGTTTGTTTTCTAAGACATTTAAAGGAGACTGACGCACACGAAGTCATTTTAACTTCCGATATCCAATGTATTTGTAGGTTGTTTTTGAAGGAGTAGAGTACTGGTTGGTAACCAAGCAAAAACGATGATGTTGCCATGATTAGAGGCGGTATTGATCATATCAGGACCTATTCTTTTAGAATAGCCCTTTCCCGAAACTAGGTTACCTCCCTTGGTAAATCCTCGATAACGTCCCCTGTTTTCAATAATTCCACTTCCGGGGTGTCCTGATAAGATCGGTATATAGTAACATAGAACAAATTGCAGTCATTTTAAGTATTTAGCTTACAAAAGTGTTCTTTTTTGTTATGTTTTTGGTATTATCTGTTAGAAAAATTAATTTTATATCCCATACTGGCTGCTGTATTACATTAGAATACTGCGAAATTAATTAAATCTATACGGAACAAAGTATAGAATCTACGGCGGTAAACAAACAAAATATTTGAAAATCTGATCAGATTCTGAAATAATGTTGAGAATGGTAATTTTTCAGACTCGTATACCAGTGTATGTGGGCCAACATCCCGCAGGGACCTCGGTACAAAACATGATTCACTACATGCAAGTTAGTATTCAATTATCTAGATACAAAATGTCGTAATTTACTCACAATATACATAAACTACATATATTATGGGGAAAATATCATACCTTTATTCGGGAGACTTAACATTCCCATTTATCATGTAATGTGTCGGATTCTTAAAGTGAAATATACAGTTTACATTGATAACTACATCTTTTTAATGTGGAGTTCCAAAAACCAGGACCACGTGGTAACATTTCTCTGATCCATTTAGATTATAGTTTACATAACATTTCACTTTTTACTCTTGTTATTTTGTAAGATGTATTAAAAAGTATTGGATTATCGAACATAAAACCAGTATGATACATTTACAATGTATAGTCCGCAGATGATAACACTAGCATTTGTTTACAAATACAAAAGAAAATTAATGCATTTTAGATGCCCATTCAAGTTTTGTTCAATCTTACAAGTGCATATTCACTTTTAATTATTTTAATACATACTTATACTCTTTGAAATTTGAATATACACGGTGCAGTGTTAATACTATGCATGTTTGTTTATTGATGTTATTGATAAGGCTAGGGTATCTGCGGTGAGCTATAATTGGACATTGTTTCTGTTATCACTGACAAGTATGTTGTCTTATTCAGGCTATAAGAACAGGTGCATTCCAAATGTACGATTTCGGTGAAGCTGGAAATAAAGCCAAATACAACCAGGTAATAGAGACTTACAAGTGTATTTTTCTGTTAAGGAGACCCGAGCTACATTGTGCGCATGCGCGAAATTTAAAAATCGTTTTAGATAAAAAACAAACATGAATTTTAGTTTCAATGATGCATATGAATGTTGATTAATGACAATACAATAAACATAATACTAGTGCACAAAATAGATATTTTTAATTGACTAAACTGGTGTTCTTTTTGATTCTCAACTTATATCCAATTTTTTTTTTCGATCATTAGATATTTTTTGACGATCATTTGAAAATTACCCATTTTGCAAGTGGGTGGGGTAACTATTTATCATGTACAAATACTGAATTTGTTCATCAGGCAGCCGGAATTGTCAATTTGTGACTAATGTCAACAGGAATGACCATTGAACACACAAAATCTCTTGCAGTGTTTAAAAGTGGTTTCATATAATGTAAATCTTAAAATGAACATGATGGTACAATGTACCATATATGCAAGGAATAGACAAAATGAACATGATGGTACAATGTACCATGTATGCAAGAAATAGACAAAATGAACATGATGCCACAATGTACCATGTATGCAAGAAATAGACAAAATGAACATGATGCCACAATGTACCATGTATGCAAGAAATAGACAAAATGAACATGATGGCACAATGTACCATATATGCAAGAAATAGAAAAATGAACATGATGGCACAATGTACCATATATGCAAGGAATAGACAAAATGAACATGAAGGTACAATGTACCATATATGCAAGAAATAGACAAAATGAACATGATGGCACAATGTACCATATATGCAAGAAATAGACAAAATGAACATGATGGTACAATGTACCATATATGCAAGAAATAGACAAAATGAACATGATGGCACAATGTACCATATATGCAAGAAATAGACAAAATGAACATGATGGTACAATGTACCATATATGCAAGAAATAGACAAAATGAACATGATGGTACAATGTACCATATATGCAAGGAATAGACAAAATGAACATGATGGTACAATGTACCATATATGCAAGGAATAGACAAAATGAACATGATGGTACAATGTACCATATATGCAAGGAATAGACAAAATGAACATGATGGTACAATGTACCATATAATTATTATGCAAGAAATAGACAAAATGAACATGATGGTACAATGTACCATATATGCAAGAAATAGACAAAATGAACATGATGGCACAATGTACCATATATGCAAGAAATAGACAAAATGAACATGAAGGTACAATGTACCATATATGTAAGAAATAGACAAAATGAACATGATGGTACAATGTACCATATATGCAAGAAATAGACAAAATGAACATGATGGCACAATGTACCATATATGCAAGAAATAGACAAAATGAACATGATGGTACAATGTACCATATATGCAAGAAATAGACAAAATGAACATGATGGTACAATGTACCATATATGCAAGGAATAGACAAAATGAACAAAAATACTATGGTAGGTCATTAGAAAGCCATGTATCTAGGAAACGAGCTTAGTATCATATCATTTTTATGATTTCAATGTTGTTCTAGAAGATTGTTCTGTCGTTTTAAGATGTTTTGGGGGAAATCCGATTGTTAGATCAAAAGTGCGCGAACCACCTTATTCGGGAAAATGACAATTCTGGGATTTATAGCATAGGATGCCAAAACTGCTTATTTTGATACATGTGATACAGTATCGTCGCCATAACTTAATTCTCGATTCCCCGCATTATTACATATATGTTTGGTGTTCCATAAGTTTGTGGACTAATTTTCTTGTATGCCTTTCATTATTGGCTAAAAGCGCTTGGTTTCCTCGTATAAAATACTTCACTATTAGCCCAACTGATATCATGTGAAATATACATGTATAACTTTAACTTTCAGAGCACACCACCGTTGTATTACATAGGGAACATAAAGACACCGACAGCGTTGTTTTCTGGCACTGCTGATTGGCTGACTGTACCTGCTGACGTCAACAAAACAGCCAAACTCCTCCCCAATATGATAAAACATGAAATTATTGATGGCTGGGAGCATCTAGACTTCATCTGGGCATTACATGCTCCTTCAAAATGTTATAAATATGTACTGGAATTATTCGAACAGTTCAACTAAAAGCACATCCTTAAAGGGATGTTCGAAACGTTTCGGGACAAATGCCATAATATTCTTTATTCCTTGATACTTTTAATAACATTTTCTACACCCCTCGTATAAACATGTACAGTAAAACATGGCTGTGTTAGTGAACACCTGTATAAAGCCACTACCCTTTAAGCACTCATTTTATTTTAAATACACCTGTATCAAACGGTAAGCTGCTTTTAAGTTGTAAGAATTGTTGCTCATTCCTAGCTGGCTGTTTATTACAAGTTATCCTCTTGCTTATATACTTTATATGAAGCAGTAGGGATTATATTTTCATTGTTTCTATAGCGATATTTGCAATTAATTCTATAGATTGTAAATGAAGATCTACAAAAAGCACCAGTTAAGTTTCAGTGCTTGAATTTCATGAATAGTCGGTGTTATTCAGATAACAAAGACGGAAGTAAAATCACTAGATAGCATTGTATGTACATCAATTTCATTTTATTGTTTATATTATATTGCACATTTGCCACCAGTTTTTATCAGTGTAAATGGCAAGGGAGCAATTTTCCAATAAAATGAAACCAAAATACATTGTGCAACAACAACAACAACAACAGCAACTCTGTTAAAATATGGTGTCAACAAAAACCAAAACTTGTAGGCACACATCTTGATGATTTTCACATGCTTTCAGGTGTTCCGTTTGACTCGGGGTGTCCCTGACTCGGGATGTCCCAGTTGTTCCATTTGACTCGGGATGTCACAGGTGTTCCGTTTGACTCGGGATGTCCCAGATGTTCCGTTTGACTCGGGATGTCACAGATGTTCCATTTGACTCGGGATGTCACAGATGTTCCATTTGACTCGGGATGTCCCAGGGGTTCCATTTGACACGGGATGTCACAGGGGTTCCATTTGACTCGGGATGTCCCAGGGGTTCCATTTGACTCGGGATGTCCCTGGTGTTCCATTTGACTCGGGATGTCCCAGGGGTTCCATTTGACACGGGATGTCACAGGGGTTCCATTTGACTCGGGATGTCCCAGGGGTTCCATTTGACACGGGATGTCCCAGGGGTTCCATTTGACACGGGATGTCACAGATGTTCCATTTGACTCGGGATGTCACAGATGTTCCATTTGACACGGGATGTCACAGGGGTTCCATTTGACTCGGGATGTCCCAGGGGTTCCATTTGACTCGGGATGTCCCAGGGGTTCCATTTGACACGGGATGTCACAGGGGTTCCATTTGACACGGGATGTCACAGGGGTTCCATTTGACTCGGGATGCCACAGGGGTTCCATTTGACACGGGATGTCACAGGGGTTCCATTTGACTCGGGATGTCACAGGGTTCCATTTGACTCGGGATGTCCCAGGGGTTCCATTTGACACGGAATGTCACAGGGGTTCCATTTGACTCGGGAGTAGAGGTTTTGACCCTTCAAATCTCCAAAAAGCATTTTGACCCTCAAGAGTTTGGTTTGAAGGGTCATTTTCTCTTAAAATCATGGGTACATGCCTATACAATGGTAAAATTTAGTCAAAAGTATCAACAGAAGCTAGTGAAACCCTGACATTTGTGTAAACTTCAACATTATAGATCAAAGACTACGGACCTTTCGTCTGATGTAAACAATAGTTGATGCCTACCAGTCCTACCATTGAAAAAATTGTTGACATACAACAAGAATCCATGGCAATATACATGTAATGCTGCGTTTACAGTCAGCCACGATAGCCACGATGACCACGATTGGAAAGTATCGTGGTGAGCGTGGGGGTTGTCGGAGGTCGTGAAATTGAATCGAAATGATCGTGGGGGAACTTGGTGGGATCGCGAGCATCGTGTCAAAATTTTTGACAGTCAAAGATTTGACCACGATTGTCCCGATTCAACTTTGATCTTGAGTGCGCGTGATGGAACGTGCTAATCGTAGCTGAGCGCATTAGAACTTATCAGGCCTTAACATAACGTGTCAGACCTTGATGCTTCATCGTAGGGGATCTTGGGGGACTTTGAAACACGATGCGTTATGTTTTTACTTTATCACAAACAAGGCACATACACTTGATATACAGTTGGTTAACACTATACAATGCCCTCCAAAAGTTCATTCACATCCTTCAAATTATATGATTTACTTCCATTGACTAACACCTATGTAAAATCACAGGAATTTGAAATTCTATCCATAAAATATCATAGTAGTCGATCTAATCAAAATCGCTCTATACGTATATATATTACTGAAGGAACGCAACCCACTTTCGTCTTCCAACTGGAATCCCGTAGCTAAAAGATACAAGCGATCAAGTTAGATCATTTGACGAAGACTATTTATATGTACCTCAAACAATCGAAAATTTTCACTTTCGCCTGATATTACAAGATACAGTCCTTATTTCCTTTACGAAATGCATCGTCGGTGCCATTCTGTGCCTCACTAAACCACGCCCACAGCCAAATATTAAACACATTTAAGGGTGGAGGAGCAAGATTTGCAATGCAAGTGCTGTCATGCTTTGATAAATTCGCTTTATTAATACGTATTTGTTTATTTACTCCAAGAATAGTCTATAAAGGGTGAATATAGTACAATGTAATGCTATGTTTGTTATGTCCACCAGAGTTCAATTCAAAGAAAAAACGCTTTTTAAAAACATACCGTATCGCACTATAGGAGGCCCTTAAGTGTTTATACAAAGTAGGAGTTACTCTAGACTTTTAAATTGATCATTTTACATTCATCTCCAACCGTTGCACGCTTTCCTCGTGGAAAATCAGTAATATTTACGAACCAAATACATTTCTTAGCTACTCACTTGGATCGTTGCACGTGTTTATCGTGCGCAAATCGTGGGCCGATGTGTTAAAATGTCAAAATCAACTGACCGTAAGTGGAAAATACCGGGTTTCCCATACAAAAACCCAGCTTGGTGCGTGGTTTGTGACACCACAAAATGGCACCGACGATGTACTAGATATTGAACTTTGTGAAGTAAATCACGAATATTTCGCATAAAATCAGGAAAATATATTGATTGTCGACTGGATATGGTACATATAATTGATCTTCGTCAAATGAGCTAATTTGATCGCGTGTATTTTTTTGGGGATACGGGATTCCATTTTGAAAGACGAAAATGCGTTGTGTTCCTTCAGTATTATATATATGAGCCAGTCTCCAGGAAAACCTGCTATTTTGACAAAAATATTGACTTTAAGGTTTTCCATAGTATTACAGGATAATGTTAAGCAAATTGCAAAAGAAATTATGTTAATATCTTGAGTTTTAAGGAAGTTACAGCTGTTTTTGTAGAGTCCCTATTCGGAGCTTTTTGTGTGACGTCGCAAACGTCTTTCAAACGTTATTCGACGTAACTGAAATAAATATTTCATTATTACACCATTTGATCAATTCTTGACATAAACTGTTCAAAATAGTACCAAATTCTGTATTATGTTTCACTTTTCAAAATATATATCAAAATCGAAATTGTTTGCATTTAGAGAAAGGCTACTTCTGTTTTAAACAACTTAATCCTCGTTTTTCCGAATCGGAGTACTTTTCTGAAATTGGTCACCATAGCAACGAAGTATGTGTTTTCGACATTATTCATAGGAAAATTTAAAGCTAAGGTATAGCACTATATGGGACAATTACTTAAAATAGAATCAATAGATATGTATTTTTCCCTATTTTAGAGCTTTATCAAAATCTTGTTACATATAGTAATTACATAATGTCATTATAGCAGGTTTTCCTCGAGACTGGCTCATATATATATATACGTGTATATAGCGTTTTTGATTAGATCTACTGCCATGATATTTTATTGATGGAATTTCAAATTCCTGTGGTAAAAGGACAAGGTTCGCTAACTAGTAAAAATGGCCCAAAAATAATGAAAAATAAAAAATAGACGAAAAATGTTTTTTGTTATCTATTTTTAATAACCAACCTTTATTCTTCATAAAATGTATTTTTTCTTTAGAAAATCCGTTTTAAAGTCAGTAAAATTCCACTTGTAAGAACCCCTCTTTAGCTAAAAATGGCAAAATCTGCGTTTTTCGTGTAACACTTTTTTATTTGTTCATATCAGCGCACGTTTGTTCCACCTTCAAACTTGCTTAGCTTTCTGAGGAATTTCAAGTTGATTGATAACATCACTGTTATTTTTTGGAACACGCGTGCGCTCATATCTTAAATTTAAAGTATATAAGCCGTAACGTGACGTTTCTGACCTAAAAAGCAACATGACGTCACGTCAGAAGCAGACGACGACGTTTTGCGCAACGGCAACGTCCTATTTGGCCGGAGCGCGATTATCGTAGTTTCTTTGTTTAACCTGCTCATCCTGCTCAACAATACGACATGTAAGGCCACTACTATTTCATTTCTTGGTTTACACTATTTTTTGGAATTATTTATGTCCACCGGTCAGTCGAATTTGTTTTAAATGGAAAACGCCTTTGAACGCGTCTGTCGCATGAAAAGGTTGCAAAATAAATCTGGTATACTATTATTTTTTATTATTTACACACACCATCATTTACCTACTTCAAAAATTCGCGACAGAAGCAGAGGTACAATACGATCCATAGCAACCATACATCCGATCCATAGCAACGTATACAGTAGCCGTTAGGAGCGTAATGTACGTAACGAGTATAACGGGTGAACAACGCAACTATAAAACTCCGCGGCCTTACTGTTATTCCGATCAAACTGCAATGTAGCTTCTGATGTCGCCGACAATATGTACATCACAGATTTGCCGACTGATTAGACGTTGCCGACTTATGTCGGGCAATAAAAGGAAACAGAGGGAAAACTCACATCAAAGACATTTAGCCGAACTTGATGCACATGAGAATTTTAACTGATCTATAATTAGCTTGCTTTGACACAGTCATATTGAATATCGTTCATTTAGTAGACTTCACGTAATTGACGTCTGTTGAATCGCTGTTAGTGGAATAAGTCATCATTAAATATTATTTCATTGAGAAAAATAAATCGTATGAATAATGGATAAATCCTTGAAGGTAGGGGCCTAATTAAAAACGTCCCGTCTTCGCATCAAATGATTATTGGATTTATATTAGTTGTGATTAAAATCAAGAAGAGTCCCTGTAAAAACATACAGACAGGAACGTTTATAGTGTCTTTCTGATACAGGTGACTAAATAATCTAAATACATTCGATATAGCGGACTATTTGATAGGTGCTTTATGGGAATCTTGGACAAAAAGTGTAAACCTTCATTATGAACGAAAATAGATCATCTGCATTATCAAAAACCACGATAATCAATTCAAGAGATCAAACTAGCGCTGATACTGTAGCCTTTAAAACTTCAGTTGACTTATAGTCCCGATAATTTGACACGACTCTCGACCTTCAATTAGCATTATTTAACAGCTAATATATCGTCTATATTTATAATCCCGGTTGTATGTTTTCATAAGCGGAAAGTATCACGAAGACACAAATCTAAAAGGACCGATATTGTACGATTTGCTCGCGGAAATTGATATATTCCAACGCAAGAACCTCGTAATATATTTATGCATAAAGGTCAGGATCATGTCAAATTGTCTGTGCTATACTAACTTGCGGAACGTACGATCCGATTTACAAAGAATTTAATGATGATCATTCTAGAAAAAAGTAAGTGATAAATTCTACGAGCATGATTACACGCGCAGAGAGCTATTCAGACTTATACAAACAATTTGACCGTTGTTATTATAAATAAAAGCGCAAAGTTACTATGACGTGGCATATATATGTGTCTATACGGAGAATCGAGTCGAGTTTCCCGAAAATGAGTTGACCTAGTCAGCTGAATATTTCACGTTACCTGATTGGTACTTTAATTTTGATACGTTTTATGATGGCAATTAGACATGTGTTTTGACGGTAATTAAATCATTTTTAAACATGTTTGATCTTTTGACGATTCGTCCGTCGGCAAAAATAAAAATGTCACATTGCAGTATTTGTTTGCACTTTCAGAAGACAAAAGTAGTGTCCTTAACACGTTAATTTGAAGTAAATAGTCAAATGCTTTATGTAGTTCGTCTAGCTTCAAGGATAAAATAGAGCAGATGAAGCATTATTTTCACGAGCGTAATTCGAACCATGGGTTGAAAATAAATCAGTTGCTCACGATGTGAAATAACACCTGACCTTAGAATACAAATATTCTATTTAATTCATGCTTAATATAGGGTTTTCCTAAATATTTTTTTTAAATAAAGCATGGAGTGAAATTCGAATCAGCAGGGACGCGGAATTCTGATTTCTTGAAAACAAACTGAACAGAAGTGCATTTAAAATAATAACTTGTGTATATAACGGCCAAAACACCTGTAGTTGCCTATAACAACCATTGATGTCACGTGTAGGCCTACTATAAAGCACTCAATGTCAACTGATCTTCTTGTATGACGTTTTTCCAGGCCGTACAATTTGAAAACCAATTTGCATTCGCGAGTCAAGTGATGCTTGTTGAGCGGTTTAGTTTAATTTTTCTCGGTCAGTTGACTTGTGTGTTTGGGTATTTCTGTGCCGTGTGATTATGGTCTGTGTTAGTTCTGTGTTCGACTGTTTCAGTTCAGTGCTAGATCTACCTTCCCCTTAGAATATAACCTACCTTTTAAGCCAGTGAAAACGCCGATCTGTGCTGGTTAAATGCTAGATTTAATTATGACATCAGGAGTTGATCACATACTCTATCGGCCAATCAAAATACCGACTGTAACATTCGGAGTTATTTTAATCATTAAAAGTTTGCTCTAAGTAGATGGGTTGGCGGGCATTGGCCAATCAAAATGACTAAAAAAGACTTCGGTTCGCTCGGTACGCTCACATTGTCCTTTTTAATCATAGACATTTGGTTTCAACTCGCCGTAAATTAATGATTTGACATAATCACTAATAGACCATGGTATTGTAAATTTCATTAATTTACGGAGAGTTGAAACCAAATACCGATCTTTTAATTATTAAAAACAATTCTAACATAGCACGTGAGATTTGCCTTCTTTGCGTATGTTGAGCTTACCATATTTTATTACCGCGATAAAATATGGCTGTTCCCATTTACCCATCGTTCACAAGTACTATTGACAGAACGGGAATTTTACATAAATTTCGTGGCTATAGTTGGGTTATAAATACTACAATTCAATGTAAACAAATACTAGAAACAAAATGATGCAAATAGATCCAACAAAAATAACATGTTTAAATAATAATCGATATTTTTTAAACAGTGGAGTTTTTACGGGAAAGCTTTTTACATGAGCGCCGCTTTTCAACGTCACTTGTCGAATGGAAAATAGCGCATTCTGTTTGAATGCAAATATTTCGCACATCACGCCTTGGTTTCTCATAATAAATGTTTAGAAGCATTCCTTGTGCCTGTTTTATTTATCAGACACATGCGTGGATGTCAGATCAACACCAATCCGTTATTTATAGCTTTAAAATCGATATACATGTCCTTTTAGTTCGAACAGGAAGTAGAGCAGTTAGAGTCATTGACAACCAAAGAACAAAACACACAATCGCCTGAATTTACTGTAAATGATACTTGAACAATTATTTCTTCTCTCATCTCACTTGATGTGTATTTGTTTAGATGTCGATTATGTAACGGCATGGAAAATATTGAACAACAACGTATTAAAATCGATAAATCGAGAGTCAATATATGGGGCGTTAATTTGAACAGCGCGTAAGATTTAACGGTGCAGAGGTAAAAAATTAGGTCGCATTTTGTTGCTGTAAAATACGAAATTTATGCGATGTTAGAATCGAAATAACGAATATGAGGCCATATTTTATTGCGTAATAAAATAAAGGCACTCGTTTTGATGCGATCATTAAATCACTCGTGCTACGCACTCGTGATTTAATTACTACGCATCAACACTCGTGCCTATATTTTATTACGCAATAAAATATGGTCACATATTCGTTATTTCTTAAATAAAATAAAGGCACTCGTTTTGATGCGATCATTAAATCACTCGTGCTACGCACTCGTGATTTAATTACTACGCATCAACACTCGTGCCTATATTTTATTACGCAATAAAATATGGTCACATATTCGTTATTTCTTAAATAACTCACTATGTTCTATTACATAAAAAAAACTTCATGCTCCAACTGTCATGTAATTACATGAACACGTTGTTTCGCTAATGAATTTGAATTGCAACCAGATCGTATTTATGTTCAATTAGATACAGGTACAGGTACCCATATACGTTCCTTTTACTTTTGTTATCGAACTCAGATTTAACTACTTTTGCTCGTTCGTCAATTATTTTTAGAGGTTCAGTTTCTATAGCAACCACATCTTTAAATAGCAATATCATACGAGTATGTGTATGTCAATTATTATACTTCGCAAAAGGCTATAATACTAGTCTATAAGCCTCAACTTGGAAACTTCGTGAGTTATGCAACTATTCAGAAAATGTCCGAAATTTTAAGTATTTTGATTGCCATGGCAACCACAAAGTGTGTCCGATTATACATATCAAATAATTGTCGTAATCCGACTAATGTCCTCTATCCACATACCAAATTTCATAGTTCTGTCTTACATAATACTCTAGTTATGCCACGGTCTTGTAAAACCGGCTTTTCCCCCACTGTTTTGTGTTTCCATAGCAACGCTTTCTTTTAGCAAAATCAAAATATATGGTACATGCATATTCCCCTTAATACACCCTATGCATAAACTAAGTTCAGTAATCCAGACTTGCAAGTTGTTCGAATAGTGGCATGATTCCAGTTTTCTGTTGTTATTTAGTTCGTTTTTTACATGTTTCGTTGCCATAGCGACGTTTTCTTAGGCCAGACTGGTGAATGTATCAACATGCATTATTCCCATAATGTTCTAAAACAATATGCAACACTTTATGAGTGTCTATGTTGAGTACTGTTTCCTTATTTCCTCGTTCATGTCGCCAAAAAGATAAATAGAATGACGGATAAAATATTGTTGCCATGGCAACCGTAGATTATTTTTTTGAATATAAGTATCATTTTCGATCATGATGCACTGTTACGGGTTACTAGTCAAATTATTATCAAATTCTGTTACTGGGCCATTTTTACTAGTTAGTGAACCTTGTCCTTTACCGATTTTCTTGCAGTTGCATAATAACATAGTATCAACCAAATAAGAAAATGATAAAATGCAATCATTTTCAAAGGTGAATGAAAATCATGAGGAAAATAACATTATTGCTTAACCCATGAAATATCAGAACACTGACACACAAGTTTGTGAGCAATAAATAATGTGGGTATCATCAACTGAATTACATTTTTGTCACTGTCAACATTGGTATTGACATAACCAGTGGTTTGGATCTTTCAAAACCATTATTCCGCCAAGTTCCATGGACAAAGGCTTCCTGTGTCTGTAGGCTGCCCGAATTCTGGCGCGTAAGCACCGATGCAGCGTCAAACCACACATTTTCTATGGAATTGAAATCTTTCGACTTTGGTTTTCTATCTAAACTCATAAGGAAACGTAATAGCCTAAGAGCTGAGGGCGATTTATTCAAAATTGGAGTCCATCTCTTAAACTTGCACCACAGTTGGACATATGACCGAACATTAAGAAAATCCATTTCTTACAAATTTCCTCTTTCACAACTGCTCAGCATCCAAGATGGCGTCCAAGATGGCCGCCATTTTTACGCGAAAATGGTACTGAACGCTTATTTGTGCATGAAATGAATTGTTTTCTCACAAATATGTTTCAAAATGTACTTATGAGTTGAAAAATGAATGGAAGACACACTTTTATCTGTTTTGATAGTAAATTTCGACATTTTGGAAAAGCTATGACCCATATAGAGGCCCAAAATTGGCTATTTTTTGGTATTTTTCTATATTTTGTATTGTCAATAACTTAAAAGTACATTTATGACTATAAATTTTACATTTAAATGATTTTATTTATTTTGTAAATTTAGTATGAAGAAACTGAGGGTGTAAGATTTACAACTTTTTTAGTTGTATGTTTTCGCTAAGGGTTTGAAGTGGGTGGGGTAAATATACCCCAAAGTGAAAAAAATCAGAAATTACATAATTTTGACTTCCTTTATGTATTTAGAGCATCATAGGTGAACTTGCTGTACAATGTGCATGGAATGATGTGTTTTTGAAATTAGTTTTGGTTGCACTTGCTCTTGTTTACGAAGTGGGTGGGGTAAAATTTCACAAATAATAAAAAAACTAAACAACAAGATTAACCGATGGTTGTTTAAACTCTGACCTCTGTTTTTCTTCTTACCTATGATAAACTATTCTGAAATATTTAATAAGTTTCTTTTGTAGATAATAGATGAGAGTTTTTAAAAATAAGTATGTTACATGACTTTGCCTGTTGAAAGTGGGTGGGGTAAAAAACTGCAAAAATGAGAATAATGGATATGCAATGTATGCAGAAATTGCATTCTATGTATTATTTTGCTCGATATAAACAGTACACATCTCTTTCTTTATAAAAGACTTATTTGTTATGACCTATTGTTGTTTTTAAACTAGATGTGTATCCATCATGCTTAGTTTATGGGTGGGTGGGGTAAAATATCTGATAATAGGAGCGTTCACCAGTATAGTGTGGCGACTTTATAGGCTAAAACCAATAGATAGGCAAACATAAGAGTAAAACTAGCGTTTTCATACATACTCCATACTTAATATGGCTAAGAATGGCTTTTGCTAGGAGTAGTAAGTAAACATTTGGCTAGTAATTGCTTGATACGTTGGTGGTGAGTACTCCATACTGCAAGGAATGGTTATTCTAGTTGTGGTGCATACCCTAACATGACTGGGAATCAGTTTACCACTGGTTAGGAGTTCTACAAATGGATATGAATGGCTTTTTCTGGCAGTATTGAGTTTCTTATAGGCCTTGGAATGACATATCCACTTGTGACAACTCTATCTAGCATGGACTTTATCCGCTGATTGAGAGTACATGTACCCCATAAGGCTATCAACTGCTTTTTTCGCAATAGGGGAGTACTCCATAAGGCAAGAAATGTCTTCATACGCAGTAGGGGAGTACTCCATAATGCAAGAAATGTCTTCATACGCAGTAGGTGAGTACTCCATAAGGCAAGACATGTCTTCATACGCAGTAGGGGAGTACTCCATAAGGCTAGAAATGTCTTCATACGCAGTAGGGGAGTACTCCATAAGGCAAGAAATGTCTTTATTCGCAGTAGGGGAGTACTCCATAAGGCTAGAAATGTCTTAATACGCAGTAGGGTAGTACTCCATAAGGCAAGAAATGAATGTCTCCATTCGCAGTAGGTGATTACTCCGTAAGGCAAGACATGTCTTCATACGCTTTAGGGGAGTACTGCAAGAAATGTCTTCAAACCCAGTAGGGGAGTACTCCATAAGGCAAGAAATGTCTACATTCGCAGTCGGGGAGTACTCCATAAGGCTAGAAATGTCTTCATACGCAGTAGGGGAGTACTCCATTAGGCAAAAAATGTCTTCATTCTCAGTAGGGGAGTACTCCATAAGGCTAGAAATGTCTTCATACGCAGTAGGGGAGTACTCCATAAGGCAAGAAATGTCTTTATTCGCAGTAGGGGAGTACTCCATAAGGCTAGAAATGTCTTAATACGCAGTAGGGTAGTACTCCATAAGGCAAGAAATGTCTTCATACGCAGTAGGGGAGTACTCCATAAGGCTAGAAATGGCTTCATACGCAGTAGGGGAGTACTCCATAAGGCTAGAAATGTCTTCATACGCAGAAGGGGAGTACTCCATCGGGCTAGAATGGCCCTATCCGATGATGGTGACTTCTCCATAAGGCTAGAAATGGCTTCATCCACTGGTGGTGACTCCTCCATATGGCTAGAAATGGCTTCATTCACTGGTGGTGACTCCTCCAAAAGGCTAGAAATGGCTTCATCCACTGTTGGTGACTACTCCATTTGGCTAGAAAGGCTCCATCCGATGGTGGTGACTACTCCATAAGGCTAGAAATGGCTCCATCCGATGGTGGTGACTACTCCATAAGGCTAGAAATGGCTTCATATGCCGTTGGCGACTACTCCATAAGGCTAGACATGGTTTCATTCACTGGTGGTTACTCCTCCATAAGGCTAGAAATGGCTTCATCCTCTGGTGCTGACTCCTCCATAGGGCTAGAAATGGATCCATCCACTGGTGATGACTACTCCATAAGGCTAGAAATGGCTTCATCCACTGGTGGTGACTACTCGATAAGGCTAGAAGTGGCTTCATTCACTGGTGGTGACTCCTCCATAAGGCTAGAAATGGTTCATCCACTGGTGGTGACTCCTCTATAAGGCTAGAAATGGCTCCATCCAATGGTGGTGACTACTCCATAAGGCTAGAAATGGCTTCATCCGACGTTGGTGACTACTCCATAAGGCTAGAAATGGCTTCATCTGCCGTTGGTGACTACTCTATAAGGCTAGACATGGCTTCATCCACTGGTGGTTACTCCTCCATAAGGCTAGAAATGGCTCCATTCACTGGTGATTACTCCTCCATAAGGCTAGAAATGACTTCATCCACTGGTGGTGACTCATCCATCAGGCTAGAATGGCTCTATCTGCTGGTGGTGACTACTTCATAAGGCTATAAATGGCTTCATCCTCTTTTGGGGAGTACTCCGTAAGGCTAGAAATGGCTTCATTCGCCGTTGGTGACTCCTCAATAAGTGTAGAATGGCTTTATCCGCTGGTGGTGACTACTCCATGAGGCTAGAAATGGCTCCATCCACTGGTGGTGACTACTCCATAAGGCTAAAAATGGCTTCATCCGCCGTTGGTGACTACTCCATAAGGTTAGAAATGGCTTCATCTGCCGTTGGTGACTCCTCCATACGGCTAGAAATGGCTTCATCCACTGGTGGTGACTCCTCCGTAAGGCTAGAAATGGCTTCATCCACCGGTGGTGACTCCTCCGTAAGGCTAGAAATGGCTTCATCCACCGGTGGTGACTACTACTAAAGGCTAGAAATGGTTTATATGCTTGTTGGGAGTTCACGACATGGGATAATTATGACTTTTCTAGTTGTAGTACGAGCAAAGGCGTCTTTTATTTCGTTTTACAATATGTATAATTGTCCTTTTTACACAAACAATTATTTATATATAGACCTATATTTAAAATAATTTCATTATTAAGCATTATAAAATTGAATCAGTATTTCAAACATCACCTGAAACGTGAGAAAATGTTATTAAGTTGCTTTTTCTGTACATTGACCTTATAACTACAGTAAAGTTCCGCTAATAAGACCACTTTGATTATTTTGAAATCATGAAGATTTTTGCCAGTTTAAGGTCCCAAAGTATTAAATTTAGAACAAAAAAGGTCCGCTAATAAGACCGATTCGCTATTAAGACCACCTTTTTTACTGGTCTTATTAGCGGAACTTCACTGTACATTGACCCTAACCTTGACCTTGAAATGGTCAGTGTTGCAAGGCAATTTGCTGCATATCATGAGATATACCAGAATGCAAATATTCAACATCATTTACATGTATGAAATTTAAGTCTCATTTGATTCGGTTTATTGTCAATTGTGGCGGTTGTACTACTGATGACGGTGTGTATGAAAGTTCTTCTGATCGCATACCCATTGGTTTTAGCTTATAATGGCGCCCATTATGAAGTTTCACTATTTACGTGATTTTACCCCACCCACTTCACAATATTAAGCATGACCAATTTTAAAACAGCGAAATGCTGCAATAAATATATCTTATAAAACCAAAGAGACTTGTACTGTCTATATTAATCAAAATAATTCATAGAATTAATTTCTGCAAATTGTCATTATTCTCATTTTTGCAGTTTTTTACCCCACCCACTTTTAACAGGCGAAGTCATGTAACATGTTTATTTGTACAATCTCTCATTCATTATATACAAAAGTAGCTTGAAGAACATTTCAGAATAGTTTATCATAGGTCAGAAGAAAAACAGAGCGCAGAGTTTAAAAACAATCATTGGTTAATCTCGTTATTAAATCTTTAAAACTATTTATGAAATTTTACCCCACCCACTTCGTAAAATAGAGCACGAGCAACCAAAACTGATTTCAAAATGCGTAATTTCATTCACATTATATAAGTCAACCCAATATGGTCTAAATACATAAAGAATTAGTTAAAAAGAGGCAGTTTCTTACTTTTTCACTTTTGATGTGAATTTACCCCACCCACTTCACACCCTTAGGGAACGCATAAAACTAAACAAGTTGTACATCTTACACCCTCATATTTTTCACACTAAATATATAGAATAAATGAAACCAATTAAACGTAAAATTTACAGTCATAAATGTACTTTTAAGTTATTGACAATACAAAATTAAGAAAAATACCCTAAAATAGCCAATTTTGGGCCTCTATATGGGTCATAGCTTTTCCAAAATGTCGAAATTTACTATTAAAACAGATAAAAATGTGTCTTCCATACATTTTTCAACTTATAAGTACAATTTGAAACATGTTTGTGAGAAAACAATTCATTTCATGCACAAATAAGCGTTCAGTACCATTTTCGCGTAAAAATGGCGGCCATCTTGGACGCCATCTTGGATGCTGAACGGTTGTGAAAGAGGAAATTTGTAAGAAATGGATTTTCTTAATGTTCGGTCATATGTCCAACTGTGGTGCAAGTTTAAGAGATGGACTCCAATTTTGAATAAATCGCCCTCAGTTCTTAGGCTATAATGTATCAATTCCTTCACGATGTCGGCTAGATTACATGGAACCAATCTTCAAAGCAAAGTGAGATGGGCCAATGTCATTACACAGTCGCTTGAAATGTCCATGCAATTATTGCAAATCAACCTGCCTGGCACTAAACTAACAATACCAGTTACAGCTTGATTTCATGGAGGGAATGTGATGTTTTTGGGTTGCATGTCATTCAGGGACACTGGTATTGTTATTTAAGTGTCAGACAATTTGATTTGCAATAATCGCATGGACATTTCAAGAGTCTGAGTAATGACATCGGCCCACCTCACGCTGGTCTTGAGATTGTTACCATGTCATCTAGCCAACATAATGAAGGAATTGTTACAGAAACCTTTCCTAATGGTGTAAGATTAGTAAACACAGTCATCAGACTTAAATTTAATACAAGATTTGTGGTTTGACATTGAGTCTCTGGTTAAGCGCCAGAATTCTGGAAGCCGACAGACAAATGAATCTAATGTCCATGAACCTTGGAGGAATAATAGTTTTGAAAGATGCAAACTACTGGTAATGACAATACAAAGTTGTGTAGTGACACAAATTTAATCCAGTTGATGATCGACCAATTATTTATTGCTAAATCACTTAGGTGTTGAATTTTCATTGGGTTATTGATAATACTGTTTTCCTCATGATTTTCATTAAAAACCTTTGGAAATGATTGATTTTCACCTTTTTCTTAGTTGGTTGATACAATTCTATATTGCAATGCATTAATGCAAGAAAATTGGTAAACTTAATATAGGAGTTAGCCAATTGAAGTAAATCTTATAACTTGAGGAGTGTGAAGGAACTTTTGGGGGGCATTGTATACCACATCATTCATACTTCTAATACTAGTAATATAAGATTTTAATTAAACTATTCATCTATCTGCCGTAAATGTTGTACTCCTGACAGGGATTAGCAGAAAATATCACAAACATAATATTACCTACAGTATGGGGTAATTATGCACTGATGGGTTAGTACAAACAGCAAGTTGTCATATTCATTACTACATGAAACTAATGTATAACATTAAAGAATTACAATACTGTAAAAATGAAATCTTGATTGATTACAAACATCGTGTGGGTGGGTCTTGTAATCAGCTATACACCTGGGGCACGTTCGTAACGCTGTTCCGCACATCCCGGACAGTGGAACACACTTACGAACAAACCGGAACACTGTTCGGATGCCCACCACAGAGGTGGTGCAGCCAGAACAGTCACGTGATTACAGCAAGAACAATGGTCGCTTGTGTCATAAAATAGAATATAATAAAATTATTTTCCAATTATGGGTCATTGCGGGCAAACAGTCACATTTAAATATATCCACATGCATATTTCTTCCTCCAATATTACGGCTGCAACTACAATTTTAGTCATCTTAAACATTTAACTGTCTGTTCCGTTTTGTTGGTAAGGTGTTTGGAGTAGAACATTCAGCACACTGTGCAGAACAGTTCCGTTTTGTTCGTAAGTTGTTCGGAGTAGAACATCCCGCACAGTGTGCGGAACAGACGTTACGAACATACCCCTGGGTACTGTTTTATCAAAGCACTTAAAAAAGTATTATAGAGACGTTCAAATTTAAATTCTTTAACAACTGCAAATAGGTGACAGATATGGTTTGTAGGACATCAGTTACTAAACCATTATTAGTATTACAGCTCCATTTACCACACCTCATAATTGTAAACAAACTATAAAGAATTTAATTTTGATTGTAAGTTTATGATTTCTACAAGTGCAGGGATACAACAGCCCATCATAATTGTAAACAAACTACCGTATAGCGGGTAATTTCTGCGGGTTTTTATTTCTGCGTTTTTTGCGGTTTGAGGCTGTCCCGTAAAATTAAATTCCGCAAAATTAAACATCCGTAAAAATTTTGTGCGCAAAATTTAACTTCCATATTTTGCTTCAATATACTGGTAATATACCTTTAATCTATATCTTTCTAGTGTTTTGTTACTGTCGTATTTTTCACACGTATAGTGATCGACTGTCTTTGTTTGCTTGTTTGTTTCACAATTAAAGAATGGTATGTGTTATATCGGTATTGACCCTCAATACACGTTGATGTAAGTTTGACAACTGGTTCAATTTGCAACACTGTAGTTTGTGTATAATTGTACTAACGATATAGCAATACCCGGTATGAGTATATTGAGATATTTTACGAGAAAGGACCCTGGAAGCTGAATTCTGTATAAAATTAACAATTAAATCTAAATCATACAAGCAGTGTCATCATGTTGTTGATCATGCCGTAGTAGATACGGTAGCTATTTACCATTTGCAGAAATTTCTTCCGGTTTCTGAAACACGCAGAAATTAATTCCGGATTTTCTGGTAGGTCGCAGAAATAAAAACCGCAGAAATAAAACCTACCCATTTTAGGCCCAAATCGCAAAATTTTCTACCCGCAGAAATAACCCGCTATACGGTATAAAGAATTTAATTTTGATTGTAAGTTTATGATTTCTACAAGTGCAGGGATACAACAGTACCCTGGACATGCTCTATTGGTTAAGCATATTCAACAACAAAAGTCGGAAAGTTACATGAACTTTACCTTGTGACCTCATAAAATCAATAGTGGTCGTACTTACATTAATTTTGAACAAAAGATGTTTGAAAATCACGTTTGCCCCCCATGGCATGTCAGAAATTGTAAAGGTCACAAAGACCTTATACCTACAGACCTCAAAATGAATAGGGGTCATCTACTGTTGATGACCAACCACCATGTAAAGTTTGAGGATCCTAGGGCAAAGCGTTCTTGAGTTATTGAAAGTAATTATTTGGTCTGCCTACAGACCTATATGTGCAAAGCAATATACCCCTCATCAAAGATGGGGGCATAACTATTTGGTGAAATGTGTTAGGAACTACCGGTCGTCCTCTGCGAAAATGTGTTATTTATATTGGTGGTTATGACTTTAAGGAAATGAATGCGGTAATTATGTTTAGTGTTTCTGTGCGGCTGTGATGTCGGGAACGTCATCAATGTAAACCGACAATAAACAAACTGACGCATTTCACATTTTTGTTATTGCGTGATTGCGGATGGAAGTGGTTCCAGTCAGAAACTGTAGGTTCCTATCACAGATTATCATTGGCTCATGTCCTGGACTGTCACGTTTATTTATTTGTATTGTCTGTCAAACACTACTGAGGATGTCTACATTATCATGCCACGTCAGTTTAGTCGGTAGAGCGTTCAACAGCTAGTATATATAGTCTCGAACCTTCAACGAGATGTTTGTTTTTCATGACAATATCCTGAGGCTGGTACACCCGAAGCCAGCTAATTCTTGATATATATTGTATATTTGTAAATGGTTTGTGGAGAAGAATATTGGTTGGTTACCAAGCAACGTTGATGATGCCATGATTCGAGGCGGCATTGATCAGACCAGGAACTCTTCTTTTAGAATTCCTGATCAGATTCTGAAATAATGTTGAGAAATTTTGTTCAGACTCGTATACCAGTGTATGTGGGCCAACATCCCGCAGGAACCGCGGTACAAAACATGGTTCATTACATGCAAGTTAGTATTCAGTAACATAGATACAAGTTGTTGCAATTTACTCGTAATGTTTATACATTTACATGAATTACGTATGATTGGAACTATCATGAATTTATTCGGGAGATGTTACAGTCCAATTGAATGGGTCGTATTTTTAAAATGAAGTAAACATTTTACAATGATAATTACGTCTTTTTAATGTGGATTCAAGTCCCAACAACCAAGACCACGTGGTAACATTTACAATCATCGTTGTGGAGAAATACCCTTCTGATTCATTTTTGTGTAGATTGAAGATTAGTTTTACTCTCCTGTCTTGTTAGATGTATATTTAAAAATATTGGATTATCGAACTGTTCAACATAAAACCAGTATAATACATATGGACATTGTTTCGATTTTAACTGACATCAGGAATGTATATAGCTTATGTATATGGATATCATGTATGTTGACTTGTCTTATTCAGGCTATAAAACATGTGCATTCCAAATATACGATTTCGGTGAAACTGGAAACAAAGCCAAGTACAACCAGGTATAGTCCGCCCAGGATAATGTGATATTTACAAACATGCATCGGTTTGGTCAACTGTGGCAAAATCGCTTTTACAAATCACTTAAATAAACAGATTAGGTCAGCATCATAGATAATTGGTCACATAATTGTGATCCACATTTGTGGACCATACTAAATTTTCCCGCCTTTCACATTATCCTGGGGGCACTATAAGTGAGACTTACAGGTATGTTAAGACTTACAGGTATCACAGTTTAATGTTTCACTCTTTCTTTAATATTTCGCCATACAGGCTTTATAAAAAATTATAAAGATTCCTTCTTTCCCTACATAGTCAGCTTGATTGTTCAAAAAGCATAAATGAAATGGCGCAATTTTGATAAACAGGATATGACGCCAAAAGACAAAGTAATATTGTGGGTCTGGTTACCTCTTCTTAAGTTTTATTTTGCCCCTATCCTAATAATTTTGTTGGCATGGCCTGGGAATAAGTGTTTTTTTGTTTGGTTTTTTTCCTATGCACTTGATATTTTAATTATGTCTTGGGAATACAAAAAAGGTTTTTACCCTTTATATTTATATTTTTCTGGATATTCCACCGTACAGGACCACCATATTACTTTGTTTTTTGCCATTGAGTGATTGCTGCTGCATAATGTATTCTCTATAATTTAGTTGCCTGTTGTTGTTCCTTATTGAATTTTATTATGATGCAGTTTTATTGGTATATTTTTAGTCAATTATGGCGCAATATGATAATAGAACTATGCAGAACCAGTCTATTAATTTGTTTCGCTTCAAAAATTATTGCTACATAACTTTCCTATAACTTAGTGACATTTTTCTTTTAATCCTCATTGAATTTTGCTGTGATACACTTTAATTTATTTATGAATCTAATTTGGCGCTATTTTCCATGACAACATTTGATGTAAAAACTATGTAGAATCATTAAATTTATTTGTTTTGGCCTTAAAATGTTATTACTACATATATTTTCTGTAACCCAATTGCTGGCTTCCATTGTTCCTGGTTGAATTTTACTGTAATGCACTTTTATCTGTTGAATCAAATTTGGCGCAATATTGTATGACAATGTTTGACGTCAATAATGACGTCATGACGTCATATCCTGTTTATCAAAATTGCGCCATTTTATTTATGCTTTTTGAACAATCAAGCTGACTATGTAGGGAAAGAAGGAATCTTTATAATTTTTGATAAAGCCTGTATGGCGAAATATTAAAGAAAGAGTGAAACATTAAACTGTGTTATTTGTGAAATATTTGTCCCTAAATTGGACTTTATTCTGAGATTTAAACAACACTCCTAAACTATTTATGAAGACACGAAGCTACAAGACTACAGTTCAGGAGAAAATAGTGCGTTACAGATCCCATGTGGAATTCTTAAGGAACTGTATAAATGAAGGAATAATATCAACAGGCTTTAATTTGAAGTGGGAGATACAACTGGACACTGATAAAGTGATGCTTAGCAAATGTGAGAAAGTTAAAAAAGATGCATCTTTGAAACTGATGGAGATCACAGTACAAGCATGTTTGAACAAAATTTCTCAGTTGAGTGAGGAGGACTATGGATATACAGATGATGAATTGACGGAACAATTGGATATTGAGATGAGGAAGAAAAAAACAAAGAAACTTGAAAAGGTACGAAAACTTAACTTTGATATACATGATGAAAACATTTCACTTAAAGATTTCCACGTCCGAGGGATAGTCGCAGATGGAAACTGTTTCTACAGATGTGTAGCTCTGGAGTTATATAATTCTCAAAAAAAACATGAAAAGGTTAGAAAGCAGATAGTAGAACATATGGAGAGCAATGCAGAATTATATGTGGAATATATAGATGGTAACTATAATACACATGTTGAACAACAACGTTTAAGCAATGGAAGTGTTGATTCATGGGCGACGGAGGCAGAGATTTATGCGGCTGCAGCCATTTATGGATCCAACATACAGATATATAAGGTAGATGGTAATCAGACACTAAAATTGAATTTCAAACCACTAAAAAGCAGTAAGATAAAGAAGCAGATGTTTTTAAAACTATCAAATGAACATTTTGAATCTTTGAAAGTAAGAGCTAAGGGTTCGCAGAATGAAATTAGTAGACAAGAAAGGTCAAGACGATCGTTTGACTGGTTTGATATGAAGGAAACTTCAACAATCTATCAAGAATATAAGGTATCAAGTGGTAGTGGTGTTTATACTGACACTGTACGTTTATCTAGCTGTGATAGAAGTACTAGTTTTGCTAATGATTCAAAACATGAAGTAAGCATGCAACCAGGTAGGCATACTCAAACTGAGAAGAAGGAAAAGGGAAATGTTAATGAAGCTGGCTCAACTATTATCAATCTTTCATCCAGGGAAATGAGTAATGATGAGATCTCTTTACTGTCCAAAGGATTGAAGTTCATCCCTTCTACAAATAGGTTAGACATTACAAAGGTTAAAAGTGATCTTGCTGAATGGGAACGTCGCATGCGATTAAAAGAGTACTTCCATGGAAGAGAACGTGACCATGAACCGGAGGAGAAGCCATGGATGAAGAAAGATAGTGATTTTACCCCAGACCCCGGAAGAGATAAACACTTGGACTCTTACATTGATTCAGTGAAAAAGGAAGTGCTAAATGGATTAAAAGAACGTGTGCCACCAAATATAAGCAAGGGGAGCAGAAGGCAATTGAAACCCTTCTAAATGACTCGAATATAGTCATCAGACCTGCAGACAAGGGATCTGGGGTGGTAATTGTTGATGCTAATTCATATGTTAAAAAAATCGAAAAGGAAATGGATAGCTGTGACTCGTATACAAGGTCGGATGGGAATGGTCAACAGGATGCGATTAAGGCGGTGAAGAAGGTAACTAACAGACTACATAGAGAAGGACATATCTGCCAGGATTTGAAGAATTATTTAATACCTAAACACCCCGAACAAGCAAAACTAAAAGGCAATCCCAAAGTTCACAAGGAAGGAAACCCATTTAGAACAATTGTGAATGGAATTGGCACGGCAACTGAAAATATGGCAGGTGTTGCAGAGAAAGAGTTGAATGAATTTGTAGAAGAGACTCCAAGTTACATTAGGGATACATCAGACTTCCTTAATAAACTGAAAGAGATTACCCAGCCCTTGCATGATGATGTCATCTTGTTTTGCTTTGATGTGGTGAAACTATATCCATCAATACCGAGACAGAAAGGTCTGATAGCCTGTGAGGAAGCACTTAAGCAGAGAGACAACCATTCAATATCTAGTGAAGCCATTATGGATATGATAAAAACAGTGCTTGATAACAACATCATAACATTCAATGATAAAGAGTACAGACAGACGAATGGGGTTGCCATAGGCTCAAAACTTGGAAGGAACTTTGCATGTTGTTACATGAGAAAATGGGATGAAGAGCTAGCTAAACACAATGTTCAACCTATTTTTTACAAAAGATTTATAGACGACGGATTTGGCATCTGGACTCATGGACAGAAAAAACTGTATGAATTTTTGAACCATGCAAATAGTATTGATAAGAACATTCAGGTTGAATTAAGGTCAAGCAATACAAAAATTGAATTTCTAGACACGATGATAACAGTTGATGACCAGGGCTATATACAAACCGACCTATACACCAAACCGACTGACAAACACATGTATGTGAATTACCGGTCCAACCACCCATCAAGTGTGAAGAAAGCTATACCATACGGGCTAGGAATTAGGCTAAAGAGGATATGTACAAGAAACAAAGACTACTGGTACCATCGACAGCAACTGAAGAAGCAACTTAGAAAAAGGGGATACAGTGGTAAGTTTTTAGAGAAGCAACTGTCAAGGGCAGATAGGACTGAAAGGGAGAGCCTCCTCAGCAAGAAAGATAACAGAAAGAAGGTAGATAGAGTTCCACTAGTACTAACATTTTCGAACCATCTACCAGATATCCACAGAATCATACGAAAAAATCTCCATGAACTACACAAATCAGACAATATGAAAGAGGTTTTTGAGTAGCGTATAGACGTGGGAGGAACCTAGGTGACACACTGGTACATGGTTAAACCAATAGGGTCATGAGAAACCAATCGAACCCGAAACATAGATGCCAGAAAAAATGTGTTGTTTGTGATATGTTGTCCAGAGGAATGCACAATAAGGATTGTGGTACGACAGTGCAGGTAGACCGCAGGCAGGAGTGTGATATGTGGAATGTGGTGTACGGAATAAATTGCTGTAAATGTGACAGGGTGGTGTACGTGGGCGAAACAGGTAGGACACTGAAAGATAGACTGAAAGAGCATGAGGCGGACGTAAGACTGGAGAGGGAGAAACCGATTGCGGCTCATTTTGGTTCGGCGGATCATTGTGTTAACGATATGGGAGTTTGTGTGTTAGAGAGAGTAAAGGACAGTTCGAAGTGGTACAGAAAGATAAAGGAACTTGATTGGATCCAAAAATTGAACACTGAATGGCCTGTCGGACTTAACCAAAACGAAAATGATATGGTATCAATGTTGATTATACCATTATGTTTTTAGGCCAAAAGACAAAGTAATATTGTGGGTCTGGTTACCTCTTCTTAAGTTTTATTTTGCCCCTATCCTAATAATTTTGTTTTGCATGGCCTGGGAATAAGTGTTGTTTTTTTTTGTTTTTTTTTCCTATGCACTTGATATTTTAATTATGTCTTGGGAATACAAAAAAGGTTTTTACCCTTTATATTTATATTTTTCTGGATATTCCACCGTACAGGACCACCATATTACTTTGTTTTTTGCCATTGAGTGATTGCTGCTGCATAATGTATTCTCTATAATTTAGTTGCCTGTTGTTGTTCCTTATTGAATTTTATTATGATGCAGTTTTATTGGTATATTTTTAGTCAATTATGGCGCAATATGATAATAGAACTATGCAGAACCAGTCTATTAATTTATTTCGCTTCAAAAATTATTGCTACATAACTTTCCTATAACTTAGTGACATTTTTCTTTTAATCCTCATTGAATTTTGCTGTGATACACTTTAATTTATTTATGAATCTAATTTGGCGCAATTTTCCATGACAACATTTGATGTAAAAACTATGTAGAATCATTAAATTTATTTGTTTTGGCCTTAAAATGTTATTACTACATATATTTTCTGTAACCCAATTGCTGGCTTCCATTGTTCCTGGTTGAATTTTACTGTAATGCACTTTTATCTGTTGAATCAAATTTGGCGCAATATTGTATGACAATGTTTGACGTCAATAATGACGTCATGACGTCATATCCTGTTTATCAAAATTGCGCCATTTTATTTATGCTTTTTGAACAATCAAGCTGACTATGTAGGGAAAGAAGGAATCTTTATAATTTTTGATAAAGCCTGTATGGCGAAATATTAAAGAAAGAGTGAAACATTAAACTGTGTTATTTGTGAAATATTTGTCCCTAAATTGGACTTTATTCTGAGACTTACAGGTATGTTAAGACTTACAGGTGTGTTAAGACTTACAGGTGTGTTAAGACTAACTGCTGTGTTAAGACTTACAGGTGTGTTAAGACTTACAGGTGTGTTAAGACTTAATGGTATGTTAAGTCTTACAGGTGTGTTAAGACTTGTTTTCTGGCACTATAATATACCATAATATTTTTATTTCTTGATATTTTTCTATGAAATTTTCTAAACCACTCCTATATACATGTACAGTCAAACATGTGATAGTGAACACCTGTATAAAGCCACCACCGTTTTAAGCAGTTATGTCATTAAATCATAACAGGCAGTCATTTTATATTAAATACACCTGTATCAAAGAGCCAGCTGCTTGCCTCATTTTGAAGATCTAAGTTTCTTCTACTGCACGAGAGAACTTGTTTTTGTCTACCTCTTATAAAATTCAGAAAATCATTATTTTAATGAAGCAAATAGGGTATTTTCTGATAAACTTGGAATTTCCATTAAAATGACAATAGGTCTGGCTCTTTGCAAACTCCTGTGATTTCAGTAATTTTAAAGCTGAATAACCTGACTTTTTGCCTATGTACATTAAAACAGGAGATATAAGGTATTAAAAACAAATGAGATTTCGTGAGATTTCAGAAGACTGCCGCAACATATTGTGAGCTTTGGTGCATCTGTCCAATCTTTGTATATATAGATCTTTGGTTCATAGAAAAATGTGTTGAAAACAACAAAAGAACCAATGCAGCTACATGTAATGGTTTTATTTTATCACATACAAGGCACATAAACATGATATACAATTGGTAAACACAATTTACAACATCATTCATACTTTTGATAATAATGAATTACAAAGGGTTTAAATTTGAGTGTAACTTGAATATTATCGTATGTGCTTTGATAAAACAGTACACTGGACACGCTCTACTGTTAAGGTAACAAACCACCAAATGCCTACGAGAACCAAAATCAGATACACTCAAGTAGTCCTGTATAAACTTTGATTTGGCTGAAAATGGTGGTATGTCAGCACAAATCAGCATTAGAATCATGTAATTGGGTTTAAATGCTTTGTACACATATACGAGGGTCATTCAAAAAATACGTAGACACATCAATTAACTAGTTCAATTTTCAAGATAAGTAAACAAATCATTAATATGCTGTAGCTACATCTTTATTTGTCTAAATTCCAAAGTTTCATTGAAATCAGCCCGACCGTTAATCGAGGAACTTGTTTCACAAATTGTACCCATAGCGACTACAGGGCAAGTCCCGACGTCGTGGTTGACGTCATCAAATTTGGTAAATTCACCACTTTTCTAAATGCTCCGCATAATACACTAAATACAACTCAGTCATTAACCTCATTCTGTATAAGCATCCATGTACCATGCCGGACTAAACTGAACAAAAAAGAAAGAATTAGAATACTTAATTTAATATGTTGTTGCCAGTCTTTACACCACATAAAGAGGCTATAACATAGGAAACGCCTTGACGTTCATAAAGGCCAAATTGGGAATGTAGAGATCATGTTTAAGTTGGTTAAATCAAGAATTATCCAACACCAGAGCTGTTGATTTAACACGATGTTCCCACACTTAGTCTTTGTGAAATAACCTATTTTTCACGATGATTCAATCTAGTATTTGGGTTTATCCAAGCACCAACCACAAATTAATCATTAATCGCGTTGCCCCGTGGTTTCACTGACGTCACGTTTTCGTAATGCCAGTAAAATAGTGGCTTGGTATGAAAACCAAGATCTCCGTAACGGTTTTGAATACGACGTTATAATTTGAAACGTAAAACTGCAAAGTATCAAAAGATACACCCAGACATTATTGACAGGTTTTTCCTCTGTGAACGGAAATTGATGGCTGAAAGCTATCAACACCAATTTTCGACAAGACAAATCGACGGCTTGCCCCGTGTGCTCAAACTTGCGTTGCTATAACTTACCTTTTTTAGAAAATTACGTAAGTTTTTCTTTATTACCATATGGATTTAATTTGTTAATGATAGGACATTGTTTCTACCAAATTTGATGAAAATCGGATGATAGATAGTTAAACAATCAATGTTGTCTACGTAATTTTTGAATGGCCCTCGTATGTGATGTAGTGAAACTGTTTTATTTAGAAAATTTTGATATTCTTGCTTAAATATGAAAGTGAAAGTAGGGTTGTGGCTAACAGACTTCGAATCAGTCCACGCGCGTGAGAAAATATGTTCACCGCGTTTGACGAACCAAATTTTTCTTATATGACACGCAAGCCCCTGATTTTTTTTATTTTCTTGAGGCTATTTCAAATGTCTAATTCTATTGATTGGTGGATTTTGAGAGGTTCCCATGGACAAAAGTTTGACATTTTTTGGGTTAGCAATTTGTCACTTTACATTGAGTTAAAGAACAAATTTATTTGGTGGTTTGTTACCATTTAAGCATATTCAACAACAACTGTCAGAATGTTACATATGCAACTTTGACCTATACCTTGTGACCTCATAAAATCAATATTGGTCATGCTGACATTAAATAGACACCTGTGATGATACATATTCAAAGGAAACTGACAAGCACAATTTTGAAACTTAACTATTTGGTGAAATGTGTTAGGAAGACTCAAAATACTTTTTACAGGTAAGAAGTAAAGGATGAAGCAGTAGAAGCAGTTGTCAATCAATTACCTTTAAATACAGTTAAATGGTAAATGCTAGATGTAAACAAATGCTGCTTGAAATCCTCAGACAAAAACTTCAACAAACAAGGTGGAGGTATCTTTGCTCTAGTGTAACGTCAATAATTGGTCATTACTTACAGAGGAACACTAGTGTAAAGTATATCATAAAACAGGAAGTAAACACACATACACACACAACCTATAAACAAAAGAGACCAGCCATGATCGGACCTTATCAGTATTATCAACAAACCTAGAAATTAGAATTTTTTTGTAAGAAACAATTACATGTACACACTGACAAGTAACCATGTAAGGCTGCATATTATACACAATGATCATTTCATTGTTCTATCATTTAAACAGTTAAGGGCAGTTTTCTTTGTACCATGAAAATCATTTTCAAATAAACAAATCAACAAAAATCAACAAAACATAAACATCTTAAGAAAATCATGGTTTCAAATTCTGCAGTCGTTAAGAAATAAATAAATAAGTTTTATTTTCTACATTGTATCATAATGATGGCATGAAGGGTTGTAATAAAGCCCTGAAAAACATGTTATGTTTATATTGTCACCAATGACTGGTTTTGTCATTTTTCAATCTAACAGATATATGCACAAAGGCACTCACTCATACACAATTAAGAATAGAAAATCAATATATTGCACTAGAGGTAAATATATACATGTATATAAATAATATCACTGACATTCATTTCGCATACATTCATCTATTCACTCTATATACATTAAACGTGTGCATTATAATCTGATGTCAGTAAAGTGCAACAACACTAATAGAATACATATTATCACAAAACTGTATAACAGTAAGTTATAAATTGTTTAATCAGGTCAGTCACTTGTTTACATAACATTGTGTACATAAACATTAAAATTTCTCTTATCAATGTCTTATTTTAATACATATTATGTCGAGTATTAGGTATTAGTTTTCACTGCCTTTTTATGCAATTAAAAATATTCAAAAAAATAACAAGAGTGCCCAAAGGGCCCTAGGTTGCTCACCTGTCATAGAAGTGCATTCAAGCCCCTATGATGACCTAAGTAATCATTTTTATATTTTATGAATAAGATTCAGAAAAATTCAGCCTCTGTTGCAAGCTTTTTTATAATTTGACCTTGTGACCAAGTTTTTACCCCCCATGACCCAGTTGCAAACCTGACCTAGATTTCATAGAGACAAACATTCTGACCAAGTTTCATGAAGATTGGGTCATTACTGTGTCCTCTTATGTTTTCCCAAGCTTTTTCTAAGATTTGACCTAGTGACCAAGTTTTTGACCCCATACGACCCAGTTTCGAACTTGACCTAGATTTCATAGAATCAAACATTCTGACCAAGTTTCATGAAGATTGGGTCATAACTGTCCTCTTATGTGTTCACAAGCCTTTTCTAAGATTTGACCTAGTGATCTAGTTTTTGACCACATATGACCCAGTTTCAAACTTGACCTAGATTTCATAAAGACAAACATTCTGATCAAGTTTCATGAAGATTGGGTCATAACTGTGTCCTCTAATGAGTGGACAGAAGACGGGCGGACGAAGAGTGATCACAAAAGCTCACCCAGTCTCTATGTGACAGGTGAGCTAAAAATAAAATGTTATGATATTGCAATGTGTGACAGGCTTGTATAAACAGACTTTATTCTTGTTAAAATGATATTTGTAACCAATGAACAGTCATAGAACCTTCTAAAGCAGATATTGATTAACTTTAAGCTTGGCAACGTTTTGTGGGTTTCATGAATTAACTTAACCAAAGATCAAATCTCCAAAATAATAAATATCATATCCATTTTTCTTTTGAGTTCAAAGACCAACATATTTATACCTTTTAATCACAATCCATAATTTTAATGCCTAGGAATATGAATGAGTTTACAATTTTATTATTAAGAATATCTGATGAGAGATCACAACTGTTAAAGCTGAACATGAGTTACAACATGTTTAGTATATTTCTGGGGAAGCACACTGGAATGTAACTTGTAAGAACAACACAATGTTGCAGCTATCTTCGTACTAGTAGTTTGTGGTTTATATACATGTCTATGATAGAATACACATTCACACTCAACAATCATAATATCGTCTCTCCTATGTAGTATACACGTGTTGGATGTCTATAGTACACTATGATGGCATCATGGAAGAACACACACTACCAGTCAATCCATATCAGCCTTTACCACCATATGGTACAGCAATCACAACAATAATAGCCACAAACAACAGTATAATAAACACCCAGTAACCTGAAACCAATAAACAAACATGATGAATCATGACAAAAATGTCAATTTCATAAGAGGGTCACCTAACAAGTATGTCTGTCAAATTGTTTTGAAATCTGGCTAGTGGTTGTTCATTTCACCATTAAGTGTCAAGATTTACAAATTCTGTAATTTCTGTCATCAGAAACAACCCAGATTAGTGATCTTTCACACTCTTGCTACATATAATCTCAACATGCAACATCAACACTTCTTCTAATCATAATTAATGTTTGTTTTGATGTTTATTTGGGTTTAATGCTGTTTCTCAACCATTTTCAAGTTATATCTGGCAGCAGATTCACAAGTTTTCCTAGACTGCATCCCAACCAGTACTAACTTACACTTCCACAAGGAGCTACACCTTCTCCACATGTGAAAGAAAATTTTCATTACTAATCATTATAATGAATATGTGTACAGTGTATGACAAAAACAAATAGAACGACACATAATGCAAAGACTTACAACAAGTGGCCGATTTTCTATCAACAATACGAACATGTCTAGTCTCCTTTATAAGTCGTTGTCCAGTTCTATCAGTATGGTCCGCAATATCATCAATCAATACTGAAAACATGATCATGATTTTGATAAAATAGGCATGATTTTTGTTATAATATTTGTGAACATATCACCCAAGGACCATCACATATAATTCTAGACTAGTAGCTTTATCTAAATTGCCTAGTAACTTAATCTAAAATTCCAACATGTACAGATTTGATTTAATGCAAATGTTGATGCTGACACAAACAGTTTACGTTTGTCAGACATATTTTTTATGTTAGTAGTCACCTAAATTAAGCCATTCCCCGTCTTTCATAAGCAGCCAATATTAGGAAATCGTAAAACAACCATTATTACACAAAAAACTTATGTTAAACAGCTACATTTGTTTCACCATTGACTGACAGCTTTCGACAAGCTTGACTGTACATCACAATGTCTTCCTTTGTCTAAGTAATACAAGTTTTTTAAGCTGGAAACTCATTCCGCATTATAAATATAGTTACCATTTTGACTGTCAACTTCATTGCCAATATCCAGAGCCATGTTTTTCTGTCTTGAAATAACATCAGAGAGAGCCTCTAAACCTTGGTCTTGTTCTAAAATATACAAAACAGATGCACATATAACTGGTATTTCAACAATGTCTGCGTCATATACAGCATACAGTTAACCACTTAACTTGATACTAGTAATCAACCTGTAAAAATGTTTTCAATAGGAGTTAAACAATGATTATATGGTTGGATTAGGTCCCATCATCGGAATTTCAGTCATATGGAGCTTATCCTGTCACATTATGCAGACTTCCAAGGAACATTATATACCATATTGCCAACCAGTCCTCCAAGGAACAGTATATAACATATAGCCAACCAGTCCTCCAACTTCCCTTATATAACAAGTTAAAGTGTCAAACAAGGGTGCAACACCAATTTTAAACACCAACATTTCTATTCATCAGACACATACATGCAAGATGAATCTCTATCATCAGACAAATAACCAGCAATAATATACAGGGGTTTCTTGCGAGTAGGGGTTTTAATCTTTGAAATTTCCAAAAAGCCCAATTTTGACCCTTAAGATCCTGGTTTGATAGGTCATTTACTCTAAAATCATGGATATTTCGTGGTAAAATTCAGTCAAAAGTAACAAAATGACCCTTCAGATTCAAAAGCTAGTGGAACCGTGATATATCAATTATAAATAAAAACATACGGTGTATGATTTGCTGCTGTTGTACACGAAGGTCTGAGTTACCCAAACCTCTAAACTCTTCTGGTTCCTCACATACACCCCATGGATCACTACTGCTTGAACCTCCAGCCATCAAATGATGCCGACTGAAAAATATACGAACTTGATACAATGTATAACAATACATGGAATTTGTAATGGGATTTTCATAATAACAATTTTTTCACAGCTATGACCATATAGTGATCCTAAACGACATCATGGTGCATAAGGAGCCTCTTCTAGCACTGGTTTGGACATAGATGAGTACATCAGTAGAACAACAATGACATTCCACCAGCTAGAAGAATATCTTGATGAGTGATTTAAATACAAAAGACAGAATTGATGAGCTATTTAAATACAAAAGACAGAATTGATGAGCTATTTAAATACAAAAGACAGAATTGATGAGCTATTTAAATACATAAGACAGAATCTACTCAGACCTGAAGGCCTCCAGTCACAATGTTTATCAACATTTTTTTATAATACAACAGTAATAACAAAACTTCAAAGCAGATATATCTGTATGTACCGTAGATAATTAAGGTGATTCAATAAAGAACATACCTTGCACTAGCTCCCTCGTTGCGGAATGCTTGCTCCATTTGTTTCTCTTTGGTGTTCAGATTATCAATCATAACCTGTCTACGTTCAACTTCTCTTTGAGTACTATACATGCGTTAAGGAGTATAATAAATTTTTGATGTTATCAGTTCTGTGCATGCATATCTAATGCAGGTAGTAGAGTGCCAGACTACCAAATGGTACATTAGGGTATGACAGGTTATGTAGTTCTATGACCTAGCATACGATTACATAGTCCTAAACATGACCACAAGTTGCCAGTTGGTTGTTCAAGAACTAATAAGTAGCGGGTGGTATTTTATTCCAGGCTAATTAGCTGCAGTATACTTTTTTATTTTTCTTGGTTATCCACTTCAACATCAGGTGTGGATCTCAATTTCTTCATGTTATAGAAAATTGATGAAAAATGACATAGAACAATAAGAAAGGATAACTGACAGTCGACTGACGTACATGTAAGTATTTTAGATTGTGATCAAGGCAATTCATAAAGTGAGAATGAGACAGTGTCTTATACAAATGGGGAATGAAGCTACACTAATAGTCAGACGGCTGGATAGACTCCTCAAATACTACTTCTACAATACATAAGGGATATAAGCCTGCAGTTGTGAGCAGCAAATGACCGTAACAACTTGAACGTGACGGTCCTTCATACCAAAATATTTGGTAGAAATGTTAGTATAACTGCTTTGGTTTTTCAACAGCAAATAAACTTAATTTTATGTTCTATAAAGTAAAACGTTGTAACAAAGGCATCTTTCATAGAAAGTGATACATGTGGTATGATGATGTTGCCCGGATGAGTCCATTTCTCAACTTCTGTAGATCTGCTGAAAACTGTTTCATCAATGATCGTACCTGAGCAGATAACTGAAAGATACAACAAACCAAGTAAACCATCAAACAACTTCCTTGTACAAGGCTGTTTCTACAGAATAAAAGGCATTTGTTTCTTTTTGCAGTATGCCAGATATATATAAAACAGATTAATTAAAGAAAACTTCAGCATGAAGGAAGATAACGAGAGTTGACTGTTCATGAAGTTAAGTTTGTTCAAAAGAAATGAAAGTACAGTATAACCTGGTTTATCCGGCAACCCATCTGACCAGACAAGCGTGCCAGATAAAGCAGTGTGCCGGTAAAACCAGGTTTCATAGAAATACAATAATTGCTTATAAAAAGACAAAATTATAACAAATGAACACATATTACAGGTATCCAATGGCATTTGAATTTCCATGTCATTGTACTAATGGTGTTAGTTAGTCATAAAATAGTTGTTAATTGTTGTTTGTTTGGTTTTCTTAAAGATTATGTGCAAAAAACATTTGCCGATGATACACATCTTCTTAGTATTAATGCCGGTTAGTTAAGTGTTAAAACACACTATTTATCAATTGTCGGGACTGACAAACAATGCCGGATAACGGATAAAGCAGGTCCTGTAAAAGTAAGGGTCCATCTAATAGAAATACAGTGGAGTTCTGCCAGGACCGCCATACCATGCCAGTTAAGACAGGTTGCCGGTAAAAACAGGTTCCTGATAAACCAGGTTATACTGTACATGCATTTATAATTCATAAGAAGTTACTTTTTTTTCAATTTTAACAAGCATTTCTGACCGTACAAACAGAGGAACATGATACAGGCACTAAGTGTTATATATGTTACCTTGGTGTAAGGTTTACTCGTTCTGTCATGTTTATTCCTGTCATTGATCTTCGACATAATCTCTTGCCCCAGTTGGGCACATCTGTCATAGTCATTTAGCCTAAAAGCAAATAAGAACAGACCTGTTTTAAAATACATAATACATTCGATTGATGAAGCGTTATGTGAACTTACTAGCTACACGGAAATACATTAGACGGAAAAGCAACTCATTCGACTCACTATATTTCCTATATAGGCCGCCATATTGGAATGAAATATCGCGATCGGCCTACTTGTACGAGACTTGAAGAGATTCTCAAGTTGGCGCTATTTTTCCCGCTAGCCGCCGCCATCTTGGATTATTTCACCAATTCAGCCTGATTTGTCAATGAGATATTTGTTTTCATTTAAAGCAACTCTTCGTCAAAATAAGCATAGATGGGAATTTATTTGTTCCGTTATGTGTTTGGAAAGTTTTTGTATAGATAGTTTGGACGATTCATCTGTCAATTGTGACATAGACCACATTTTCTGTGACCTATCCTGATCGATAAATTTTCTATCGACGGGTTTTGGATTGCCTGATATTTACTTTTTTAAATCCCTAAGGAAACTTATTTATGACTGTTTTTTAGGGTGTTTCATTTTTTGAACTTTTTCTTTGATCGCCTAGATAATTAAACCAACTGTTCTCTAGTATAAACAATATTCCCAGACCAAATTTCAGCTCAATATATCAATGTCTTGATCCCCCCCTACCAAGGTGAAATTTTGACCAGAAGACTGCAAGTAGACATTTTTCTCTCCAACAAGGTTTCTTTTATAGCTTATTCCAACAATATTCTTTTGTTGTATTTGTGTAAGATGAATGGATTGAGATTGTTTAAACCCATTTATGTCAATATTTTACAAAAGAATGGTCCAAATTATACACTGGATCAGTTCATTTTATAGCAAAAAATGGTGATTTTCTGAAATTAGAGAAAATTTTGAAATTTTCGAAGTTTTTCCCTTTGCTAACATCACAGGTCCAAATCACCATGCTCTTATAAAAGTCTAATCTAATTTTGGTCAGAACTGTCATGCGTTAATACTTTATGATGAACTAATTTGATTTTACAGGTATAATCAATGTATTATACAAAATTAACCATATCTTAGAATGTTTCTTAAAACTTGGACGGCAATGATGCACCCATGCTTTCTATAACAGTATACATAATACTGTTATAAATGATAATAAAAAATGGACAGGGGGGATAGATTGAGTGATGAGTTGAGTGACAGGCACATAAATGTGAGTTTCTATTCATACATCATTCTGACAGTACCACCTACATATATGGGCAGGGTGCGACCAAAGAAAAAATCCTAAAGCCAGTGCTTACAGAAAAATGACCCAAGCGTCAAGCTAGTGCATTCAACGAATTAAAACATGTTTCTCATACAACCTTCAGGGACCCGAATCTTCACATTTCCTTGGTTTTCCAAGAAATATTTATGATAAACTCCCCATATTTCAATATTTAGGTCATCGTTGGTTCCATGCTCTGTAGCGACAAAGCATGCATTTGGGCTGAGTGTTTCATTTGGGGAACTCTGTATTTTCCATTTCAAGTCAGTCAATTTAGACATTCTGATTATATTGGTCCACAACTTGTATATTTGATATTTGTAAAACTGTCAATGAGACATCTAGAGTTACTGACCCATTCACAAATCGATTATATATAAGGTGTGATTTGAGAAAATCATTGGATAGTATCTATGCTGAACATGTCCATCAGAGTCTGAGCAATTTAAAAAAAGGTTCTCTCAGGTACATGTTCACCCATTAGAATAGGCCTGAATGTTTCTTCCCCTCTCACCAGCAAGAGCCTAGATACAAGTGACATTTTAGCGCCCATCTACCTCAAATTGATGTTGAAACCACCAACCACCGATAACTATGTGAACTTATTTTAAAACAAGTACCTGGGTGACCAATTGCTTAAGATACCGGTCTGTGGCCCTTTGAGATGCATTTGTAATTAAAGCTCCTAGTGTGTTACACTCGGTCAGTTGTTATTGAAGCTTGCTATGCTGCCCAATATAGCAATCATGAGCCTTCTCACACCTAACTAGAAAGAATGCAATAAATTTCTCTTTCGATGGACATGGTTCCTTCAAGCCAGTATGTATGCAATTCCACCATGACTTGGCTTCGAGTTATGGGACCTGATGGCTACCCACCCGTTGATGCTCCAATCGCACGCATAACTTTCCTTCTAAGACGACCGTGATATTCCTCTTCTTGTTTGTTGCTGAACGGGGAGTGATTGATAAACAGTATAAATCGTCTTGAAGTTCCAACATTGAGACAAAACAATCTGTTGCATGCTATTACTATTCGGACATAACTTGTAAATATAACAAAAATGTTTATGAATTGGATTCAATTATTTATCTCAGTTACTAGTAATTATTTATGTTAAAATAATGCACATTGATCCTGGGGACAGACATTCAGCTTTCACAAAAATTGAAAGTCTTCCGGCGACTTATGAAAGGGTACAGTACAAAAATCTCGACTTTTTTGCCAAAAGTCATTCTACGACTTATGGCCGATTATTTACGGTACATGTATATAGTTAATTTTGTTTAGTTATAGAGTCATGTAAAATCACATTAGTACATTATAAAGTGTTTAAAAACATAGCAGTTCTCAATTTGGGCCCTTAAAGTTTGTAAATTGAGAATATCCGATAATTTCAAATTTTCTCTAATTTTCAGAAAAACACCCCTTTTTGCTATGAAATGAACGACCACAGTATATAATTCGGATCCTTATATTATAAAATATGGACATAAATGGGTTCAAACAACCTCAAATCAGTCATCTTACACAAATACAACAAAAGAATGTTGGTGGAATTGGCTATAAAAGAAACCTTTTTGGAGTGAAAAATGCCTACATGCCGTCTTTGGGTCAAAATTTCAACTCGGTAGGGGGGGATCAAGACATTGTTGGATTGAGCTGAACTTTGGTCTAGGAATATTGTTTATACTAGAGAACAGTTGGTTTAATTATCTAAGTGATCAGAGAAAAAGTTCAAAAAATGAAACACCCTACTGTTTTTCTTATAAATCAATATTTTTGTGTGATCTTTGGGGTGTTCTCTATTTGTTGAAAATGATCAAACCACTTAGTTTTGTGGTTTTGACACAAAAAAGATTTCTTTTGGATAAGTCATGTTCACAATTATCGTGCTTACCGAAGCACGCAATGCATTATGGGTAGTCAGGTCATAACTAGGCTATTTTTAGACCGGCGTATCCGTTCTGTGTATATCCGTGCTAGCTACATGTATTTATAAAAAATGTCAATACAAAATTTGAAGGGAAAAGCAGAAACATGCTGAATAAAATACTGTAAACCTAGAAATTATTTCAGTCGATTTATTTTAACAGAGTTCGCGAGTAGTAGAAATTAAGTCGCCGAGAAAGTGCTAAAAACAGTAGTGTGGACATTGCAGGAAGTTTGTAGTCGCAAATATGCTGACGATCAGCAAAACGCCAAAGTTAGTGTTCACGGATGAAAATTGGTTTACAATATATTTTTTAGTCAATACTAGTGAAAGAAGTTGTCCACATTCACAATTAACCCGCATTTTGGAATGTAAACCTTATAAAAAGGACACTACATAGCGTATTTTTATTGGAATATGTTGTCTTGCGGTCCTACTCCTAGGGATTCATCCTAGACAGAACTAATTGAGTTGACTGATAGACAAGCTTACTGTCTCAGTGTGGCAGCTTATTTCTGACTTGAGCTTGCCACCGGAGACATTGAACCAACTTTTTGTACATTTTAGGGTCAGACTTTCCGATAAAAATCTCATCGCAACTTTTGAAACTTAATGAAAGCATCGAATACAGGTCATTTCATAACCAGGCTTTATCGTAACCAGAAGTATCGACAAACTCGTAACCGCCGATTTATTGCTTTTATTAATATACATGTATTATATATATGGATTATATCATCGTAGAAATGTGAGTTAAAGCCTTAAATGTGTTAAAATAGTTTGATATTCAATTTAATGTATTAATAATTTCATTAATATTTACGAAATGAGTAGCAAATTGAACTTCGAGCTTTTAAGGTCGGTTACGAAACAGCCGATAATATAGTTACGAAAGATTACGAAATAGCCAAAAATGCACGATAAGTATTAAGCCTGGTTACGAAAATAATTTATAGCTGCATGCCAAAACATCTATTATAAACCACCCTGATCAGGTCATTCTTGTGTTACTAGCAAGTACTTGCATCCTAGATTAGAGATTATAAAGTGTGTGGACAAACAATAAATGATAAGGTTTTAACTGAGTGCCGTTGGTTCAAAATAAAATTACTATGTCTTGAGTAGGAAGTGGCAAGAAAAATATTATCCGAAATATTTACAAGACGAAATATGGACAGTTACAAAAATAAAAGTCACAAGTTACAATACTACGGAGATTAAAGGTGTCGTATTAATCTTATAGATATCATTACATATAAATCACATTTACAGCAGTATTTTAATGGGTAACCAATAAGTAAAATGTTAAAAAACAGTGTTTATTTATTACCAAGAATCGCCTGACATTTTTGTCCGTAATATTTACATGTGCGTGAAATCCACTCATAGACACTCAGCAGTTACTTCCCCTTCACTAAACAAATATCTGTCAGACGACACTGCAAACTTCTGAAACAAACAGTACTACTTCTACACCAAATTAAATAAACTGTAAGATTACAATTGTTAACAATAGCCTAATAGAGATCCGGTCAAAAGTAATTCAAACATCAATATCCAAAACAAAAATGTAGCCCTAAACCAAACAGTACCATTTTCTTTGTGTATACATGTATGATCTTTGCCTAAACCAATACTATTTTGGTCAAAGCGTAATCATCGCATTAACAAAAACTTACCACAAAGAGCACTGTAGTTTTAAACAACTAACACCTCTCTTTCCCAACATGAGTATTTTTCTCAGTCACCATGGTAATTAGATCTTTGGTAATGTGACGCAAGTTTATTCAACATAATTCATGACAATTTTGTAATGAAGTTGTATCAAGAACATACGTTCATTTAGGTATTCAGTACTCGTGTATTTAAACTTAATTTATATTTATACCATTTTCTTTTATTCTAGAACCTTTTCATGACCTTATTATTGCACTATATAATCACATATAATAAGTAAAAATAGCGGATTTTTTTGGAGATAGTGTGTAGAATTCAATTGTATTTGAACTAATAGAAAAAAGTACATCCTATGTTTCTTACCATTTGAAGTATACCTCTATCTCATAGTTTTTACATGTATCTCATACATGAGCTATATTGCTATTTTAGTAAAGTTTCCCGAAATAATTATCACCAATAATGCTGTATCAAGGAGGCGGTCATCTTGAATGACTCATCATAGTTGTCACATTAACAATAAGGTACAGTATAAGAGGAGTGAGTATTCCAATTTGTATTTTACTGTACAGTTAATTGTTTTACGTGCCATTTTCATTACGCATTTTATTTATCGGCCATAATCTATAACTACTAAACTGGAAACAGGTTTGGAAAAATAATACTCTTCATTTACTGAATTTAAACAAAACTTTAAAGATTAACCACATGGGACCACAATACAGATAAGTTTTACGGAACCCCTGTATAATCAAATATGTTTCACGAACTACAAAATGTACCATTATTTCTCTATACAATCAATGTTTAGAAACTTGTGACAACACAATGATTTGACAGTGAGTTAATTGTATCTGGCGTAACTTTTGTTTGGTTGATATATTTACATGATGACGACTTTGATACGCTTACGTGGATTAGGCCTAGCTACAGTGCGGGCTAAAATAAACAATACCAACAACAGTGCAAAAGATTATGTATACAGAAAACACCACCATCAGCAGAATGATTGAAGTACCGTTTAAAAATTTCATTATTTTTATACAAACGCAAAAATGTATATATAAGTAAGTTGTGTTACGTCATTGAAGATATTAGATAATCGGACACAGCCGAGGAAAAAATACAAATGTGAAATGTCACATACCACAATTACGCGACACAATGTACATGTATACCTATGTCTCTTATTTTCGTGTCTTCTCATGAAATCCGTACTTAGTTTAATTAAGCTCAAACATATGCGCTGCATTGTTATTATAGTAAGATCATCCCAAAAAAAAATCACACAAATAGTAGGTATCAATTGAGGCAGTCATTTTGAACGACTTATCATATAGTTGTCACCTTGAGGACGAGGTAAATACGGGTAGTACTTATCCAAAATGGTATTCTTTAACTGGATTCAGAGCACCAACCTAGGCATATAAAAGCTATAATTTTACGTATGTTCATAAACATTTGTCACAGTTTTTTAAATTGTATTAGTTAAGTTAACCAGTTTTCTTTCCAAAATGGTGTAGAACATTTTTGAACTTGGTAGCGCGAGTGCGCATGCGCCGATGAAACTGCCAAGAAGCACGGATATATGACACAACAGAATAAACCACACTACAAATAGACGACTTTATAACAAAAAAGGCCCAGTGCACCTGAACACCACGACATTCCACACGGGCCGAAAGTAGGTCGCCTCTGTCGGTCAAACTAAACTGGAGTAAGAGCCTGGTAACGAGAATATAACACTGGGCCTTTTTTGTTATAATGGAACATGTACATCACAAGGACAAACCACAACACATGTCGTATTAGTTCTCAATGAATATTGTGACCCTAATAATAGTTTTGTACAGTAATATGACATCGTTCAAAATCTTCCATTTCTCCAGTGCATCAAAAGTTTAGTACACACAAATCCATGTCGGGTCTTATCGGAATTACCAATTGTCTACTTTTATATAAGGGAATCTAAGTTTCCTAACGGATTTCCCAATTTATTTAACTTAGTGTACAGTATGTAGTTGCAATTAATCATCAAAATACGGTTTAAACTTTAAATAAACATCTGAACAGTTAAGTGGATGAAATGTGATCATAACAATAGAATGGCATTATATCGGCATTAGATCAACATTAATATTGCATGGGGATAAGCCCCATGGTGCAGATATGCATACCCAGATGATACCTGTATTCCTAATAAATTACAAACATAAAGTACCCATGCTTAACATAAATACGTACAGAGATTTGTTAAAGAAAGTGATTTGTGTTTATCTCGATATAATGAAGACAAATGTTTATTCAGGGTTAAATGTATAAGATAATTTTATCATGTAACCCCATTTATCAATATGAATAACTGTCTAATGAAATAAAAGCAAGTAAATAAGAGCTTTTAAAGACATACAAATCTTGACTGTTTACAAGTATATGAATCGACATTTGGAAGCTTGCGGTAAGTCTGCATTTAGTTTGGTATTTTATAGCACTCATATGCTTTTTCGTTTGATTATTGTTACATACACATCATAGTGCGTAGTTCTTGCAGTCATATTGGATTATTGGTTCTGTAGAACTCCCGGGTCTGCATTTTAATGTGTTTTACTTGAATAATGCGTCATGTCTAGAGTGTACTAGACAACATTTATGTATAAAGTCTTTGTCCTAGTTCAAATAGTGTCTGGACATAAAATGATTCAAATTTTCCATATTTGTCGTGACATCAGAGTAAATTATCGCTCGAATGTTGTTTTTCTTTTTGTTCTTTTACTGTTTCATATAAACACAATGTAGAGCTTCTGCTTCTATGTAAGTGTCGTCTTTTGCAAAGCGCCACGAATTCATAATGTATAAGACATAAAATTGTAGTTTTTGTAGACTAGTCATATTGTAATTGAGGTTCTAAAATAAAAAAAGTTTTTGTAGACTCTTCATTCATACAGAATCTCCTGACTAGGTTCTGGGTTTGCTAGGTCGAATGTTAAAGTGTGTAAGATATTGTGAACAATTTTAACCTAAGTATTTAATTAGTCCTCATAAGTACAATTTAAACAAGTTTAACTTTATATTTCGTTACCATTTTGTCAAAAATACATGTATTTACATGGAATTTCACATACATATGTTTGAAAAGGAGACGCAGCTGAGTATGGATTTATTTTGCAAAATGCAGAAAAATTCGGTGCGTTCAGTGTATTGCGTAAGCAAGCATGTTTTTCACGTGCATGTCATGTACACTAAAGTCCACGTGTTCGTGAACGAAGTCCTCATAATTGATGACTATCCGTCTGAAAAACCCCCAGACAACATGCTGAAATTGACTTGAGAGGAACACTCTTAGGATTTTGAAATATAACAGTAAACACAAAACCTAGTTGACAATTTATTATTTTATTAATATTTTTTGAAAATGCACTTATTAACATGAAATTATATATACTCACATTTGAAAATGCAATTAAGCTAACCATTGGTTTATTGTTGGTACAATTGCTGTCAACTTCATCATGTCAGACTTCTGTTACGTAATCTAGCATATTTTACACGTGAAAATCATGAGCATCGAAGAGCATGTGTCCATGTAAGGTTTTTTTGTAAGTGACACCTAACATTTTTTGCTTATTTTGACTTTGACGCTTTGACATATATATTTATCATTATTGAAATTACAAAAGATGTTTATTGTTTTGTTTGAAGTTGTAATTTTAGTAGCAATCTCAGGTTATCTTATTGATTGCTGTCGACACGAAATATTATCATGCAATGCATGCGTGTTTTGCGAAACTAACAATTCCAGAGATCTAATTAAACAACACTGTATTTTAGGTATATGACGACACGTTGTCTAGTCGTTTTGTTGTACATAAGATTCAAATACACAAGGCGCGTTCGACTTTTGTCAATCTAGACGTCCAAAATTTAATATTCTAATTCACAAATTAACGACTAATTAGCTTCTAAATAATGGAAAGTGTGTGAGTTGCGTAAGCCGTTCTGACACATTCTGAATTAGAATCTAGATCTATTTGTATAAAAGCAGACGGGCCTTTGTAGATATGGCTCAGCGTAGACGACAGAATGACAGAAGACAACAACAACAATTCGTGAAAGAAGTGTACAATACGACACGCAGAAAACTAGGTGCGGGGATGGATTCACCGACAGGAATGGAAAACATGCCGCCAGAAATGGCCAAATATCGGTCACCATTGGTGTCACGCTATGCCAGTCCTGATATGGCATACAATTTCAGTGAAATGAAGAAGTTTTCTACGTGGAGAAAGTTATGGACGTGGCTTGCCAAAGCCGAAAAGGTAAAATATGTAATAGTAACCGGATATCATTTTCGGATATTCCTGCTTCAAATGTAAATGCTCTGAACTTGTGAAGGATCTTATTAAATTTAATAAATTATTCATTGTGTTTTATTTGTGATGTTTATCAATATTGGACCAATGGAATAAAATACATTGTATAATTATCATTTGTATCACTCTTCCTAATTGGTCTTTGTTCCAGTGTAGATACTTTACTTGCCAGCTTATTTGAGTTGCCATAATATATGGGGTATACTCACTATGTACTGTATGGTGCAATCTGGAGCCCTTTGCCTAACTAAGGTGCTACCTAGCGCTTTTTGGGAGCGCCTTGTTGCGTCTATGCAACAAAACGCTTTCAGCGAGGAATGCTTTGCTGCGCAACGGTCTGTAGCACTTGTTTGAAGCAAGCCGTTTCGTAGCATAGCACTATTGCGTGCTCGATAGCGTTTGGTTAGGCAACAGGCTCCTGATCATTTATGAGTAATTAAATGTCTAATTTGAAGAATCTTTGGAAATAGTTGAAGGTTTGGTTTAAATTAATTATACCCCGGCCTTCTTCTTCTCCTTACCAATTAGTTTAAATAGATCTAGGGATGTCACAGTCTGAACCTGTTCATATGAGTGAGAAAGTAAGAAAACGGCCGATTATAAGCAAAGTCAGGAGAGCAATCACCCTGTAAACAATTGATGAAAGCTTAAACTGTTTCCTTATTGTTTATTAACAGACCCTTGGATTGGATATAACAGATGAACAAATAACTGAAATGGAAAGCAATCTAGATAATATAGATTTTGAGCGTGCAGCAGCTGAAGAGAAGAGGCGTCGTCATGACGTCATGGCCCATGTTCATACCTTCGGTCATTGTTGTCCTAAAGCTGCTCCGATTATACATCTTGGTGCTACCTCTGCTTATGTGGGTGACAATACGGTAAGTTCAGCAAGTTTTCAGTTAGCCAACATTCAATGCCAGTATGGTTTTGACATGCTATCACTGTGGCACTATCATATTTTGCTCTATGGATCTTTTTCATTTGTATGATATTTTAGAAGAAAGAGTACAAAGTATTTCTTAAACTCTATGGACATTTCAGAGGAATAATAACACAGGCACTGCATAATTAGAAAGAATAAATTAATTCTCGATGGAACAAATTTGATGCTATGTATACTTTGAACATATTTGTGTCAATCATTTGCAAACTGTCAGGATGGCTACAGACTCTGGAAAACAGAGAAAACAGGGAACATGCCAAAACCAAATTCCCTGCAGGGAAAAATCAGGGAATTTCATAATTGGGCAAAAATCAGGGAATTTGATAAAATTGGAGGAAAAAATGTGTCTACTGGCAGCTTCTCTTCATGACTTTATTCAATAGATGTATTTCTTCAAACAAACTGTATTTATTATAAGATAGGTATAAATAATTAGTTTGTTGGTATAGGTATGGCTATAAGGGGATATTGGAGGCCATATTTTCAGCTGTATCTGAGTTGCGAACACCGTAAACAATCATGGAAAATAACCTTTTGGTGAGGGAAAAATCAGGGACTTATTAGGGAATTTCATTCTACATTTTCTGTGGCCACCCTGACTGTCTAACCTGTATTAAGCAGTTTATCAATAGCTTTATAAAAATGTGATTGTTTACAACTGATTCATTCAGTATTCAAATGACTGATGGTGATTAAATAATTAAAAATGAACAGAAAGTTCAGGTGATCCTTTTCATAGATTCATCTTTATATGGAGTACCGGTATTTCTGCTACAAAGACATTACCTGACATCTTACATTTTGTACTTTAACTACTTTTACTTCTTTGTGACATTTTGTTCATTTTGTGTTGATTAAAATGTAACACATATTTCTCTTTCAATGTTTATTTATGGAGTGATGAGTAATACGGTTAAAATAATTTGTGTAACCATTTTATTTTTAGGATCTAATTGTTATGAGAGATGCATTTGATCTGATTCTGCCCAAGGTTTGTTTTCTTATTGTTACAGTTCTTCAAACTTTCAGTTAACCATGATTTCGTCAGGAAGTAAAATCTATTTTAAAAAAAATGACTACCTGTACTTGACTTAGTAAATTTGATCTTGATAAGTTGATAACTCTATGTTGCCATTCTTCATTCATCTTGAAGGTTCTCATGGTTTGCTGGCTTTAACAGTCTGGTACAGTATTTTATGTTTGCGTTCCCCTGTAAATGCAGTTCATTTGGGTCATTGTGTCACAGGACCAGTATTTGACTGATACAGTTACCAAGTACTGTCACCAGCCTGCGTAACTCAGTTGGTAGAGTACCTGACTTGCAAGCAGGAGGTTTTGGGTTCAAGTCCGGTCCTAAGTATATGATTTTTATGAACCCAATACTAGTACACATACATGTTTGTAACGACAATGAAGATTAAAATACAGACACTGTTTGGATGGACATGTCTGTAATGAAAAGTGTAATAAAATGATGTTGTCAATGGTACAGTATTTCATTGCTTGTATATTTCAGCTTGCTCGTTGTATACAAAGATTGTCAGTATTTGCTGACACTCACAAATCATTACCATGTCTGGCATACACTCATCTACAGTAAGTACTGGTACTTCATCCCTCCACTCCTATGTCATCAAACATGGACTTGTTAATCTGCAGCATTATCTTACTGTAAAAAGTTAATATTATGAAACACAATATCTATGTTAACGTATACTTCTGTGAGACAATGGCTCTAGTGGTGACGTGTAGTGGTCAGTCTCCACGAAAACTGTCAGACTGACATATTTTGATTCGGACTGACAGAAAATCCTGTATTTTTCTATTACATGAAAAGGTTCATTCACTAATTTTACCAATTCAAACTGACAAGTTTAAAAACTTTTTACGGAGCCTGAGTGGTTCGTCTTGGGAATGGTAGGTTGCAAGTTTGACCCTTTTTAATTAGTGCTTAAAAAATTCTCATAGTTTTCTTGAGTTTGGACCATCTGTTAAAATCTATTTAGTTTCAAAGCTTCTATCAATACCATGAAAACATGCAGATGTTTGTAGTGTAGTAGTCTTGATTTATTGAAGTACAGTCTAACTTGTACTAGCGACCACGCGTATTAAGCGACCTTTGTCTTAAACGACCGGTTTCAATTCCTCCCGACCATATTTGCTCTATATTTCAACTGTATTAAGCGACTTTTGCCTTACGCGACCAGCGACCACTGTTTAAGCACTATAATTGATTGGTAAAATTGCTTTAAGCGACCAAAAAATTGTAAATAACTGGTCATCACTAGTGACAGGTTGTTAATTACCTTTAACTCGTCATAAATCATTGTTTGTTCACACTTCGTGTCTTTTGTTAACTGGACCTGGACCTCAATTAACAGCATTGATAATCACCATTGTGTCCGTTTGCATGTCATCCAGGTGATTTTGATCAGATTACACACATTATTACGGATTAATTGTTCAACTTGTATCTTTTCCTGCAATCAGCTTGTTTTTACTGTCCAATTAGATTGGGCTAAAACCCAGTCTATTTCGTTTTTTCTTCTTCTTCGAGTGCAAGCAAAACTGACTTGCATTAATTGCATTGTGTAATATATGAGTAAGTTTATTAAAATGATAAATTAAATGCTTATGAAGACGATGCATACACGTATAGAATAATCATAAAACATATCTACACACTAATGTTTATCATTTGAAGTTGAATACATTTTGTAGTATTCGAACAGCCTTAAATCGGAAATTCGTTAATTATACTCGATGTTTCTTGCATTTGTGTTAAACGACCATTCCGTTAAGCGACCGTTTTCAGACCTTCCCCAGGGTGGTCGCTTAATACAAGTTAGACTGTATGTACATTTACACACAAAAGAAAAATCTGTTAATAAAAATAAATTAAAAAAAGTAAACATGATTTATTTTGTTCCTTGTTACTCAGACCAGCACAGTTGACAACGGTTGGTAAACGAGCATGCTTATGGATACAAGATCTGTTGATGGATTTGAGAAACATTGAGCGAGCTCGGAATGATCTAAGGTTTCGTGGTGTGAAGGGAACGACGGGAACACAAGCCAGTTTTCTTGCCTTGTTTGAAGGAGATGAAGAGAAGGTATTTGATTTCTTCACAATTTCATCGTATTTTTCACAATTTTGATTGGATTTCCTTGGATTTTTTTCTCTTTGAATCTTCTCTCTCTTTTTTACCTGCGTTTAATACACGACCACGACTAATACATGGTGAAATATGGTAATTTCAGGAAACATTTGTTGAGTTACTTCTAGTTCCTTCACAATTTCGTTGTATTTTTCACATTTTTGACTGGATTTCCTTGGATTTTTTTCTTTTTTTTTTTTTATTCAATTTAAACATATATTTGTACAAAAAGATTACATAGCTACATCAAGCATATAAAACGTCATATGTATGCATTGTATACAACACTCATAATATATATACATAATCTCCTTATACAATTTATCCCCACTTTACAATTATGGTTGTTTGTCGAATAAAATATGTAATATTGCCGAAGTTGGTTGTTAATACTTCAACAAAAGTAAATTAAAAAAATGAAACAATACAAAATCAACCGTGACCTCTGGTTCTAATTGTATAAAACTCTGTATCTATTAACAAAAATATCCATTTTGTCATTTTTTAAGGCTATTTCCCGTTCAATAGTTATTCGTGTTTTAAGGTAGTTTAAGAAGTGTTCAAAACATAATATCCCTATTTTTTGTTTCGTATAAAAAATATAATACTTCATTAAAATGATAATATAATTAATCAAGTTATAGTGTACATGTTTTTTCGTGATACCAAAACTTACTATCGTATAATCAAACATAATATCAATATCTTTTCCCCTTAAGTATCGGGATAACCTATTCCACATATTCTGCGAGTGACAGCATGACCAAAACAAGTGCTCTATACTTTCCTCATAACTATTACAGAAATAACACATACTTGATTCTACTATATGACATTTTAATAGAAGTTTATTTGTAGCAACTACGCGTTTTAAGTATTTGTACTGGAAATCACGCAGTTTGGTATCTATAGTTGCGCTGAAAGTATTTCTGTAAACAAGTTTCCATATAATATCATTGTTATTTAATTCGTATTTCCATTTAGTTTCCGATTTAACATTTCGTTCACCAATATTTGATATTTGAAATTTTTGATGTAATTTCCCGAAGCGTTGCTGGTCTGTTGCGTGTTAATGTTTCCATGTTTATTATATTTTTGTGCGTTGCTGGTATATTCGCAATAAGCTGGGGAAATTTTAAGAACTCGGTTGCTGGAATATTGTAGGTAAATGCGAACTGGATTTTTTTCTTGTTGAATCTTCTCTAATTTTTTACCTGTTTGCAATACATGATCTCGACTAATACATGGTGAAATAAATAATTTCAGGAAACATTTGTTAAGTTACTTCTAGATCCCTAACATTTCTGTCATAAAACTATTTTGTAAGTGCAGTGGACACTGCACTATATTTCGCCCGTGCAACTTAGTTTTGATACTGATGTGGGCAGGTCTTGTTATTATTCCATATTATTGGCTAGGGTCATGTCCACTGGCACTTGACTAGACAAACAATTCTATAAATAGCCGTGGCCTATAATATAGAATTATTTTTCTGGTCGAATGCAGGTGGTTACGCCCTCCACATGTCGACAATTTTCAGTTGCTTGCAAAAGAACAAATTACTATTGGTTGATAATTGAATCGACGAATACAGGTTAGATCAACTATATGACTGCTGAAAGATTGTTGAACAATGGCCTTAACCCCAATAAAAATAACCTAACAAACTGTTTGTGTGTAAAAGGTTTACAGTAACTTTGCTAGATTAATTAAAAAAAGTTTGTCTTTGAAAATGACTTATTGTTAGACTTGCAAAGTTTATGGATGCATTGATAATTATCTAAACGTGTGTTGGTTAAGACAGCTTTATTGAAAGGAATGTTTTATGTCAACCAGTCTCTGTGTAATCTCTTCTCTATCTGGTTTCAGGTTGAAATTTTAGACAAAGTTGTGACTGAAATGTCTGGATTTCAGCAGTAAGTACAAAGTATATACATGTATGGCATGTTTCTAGTGTTTTGTCCTAGATCTTGTAATAACAGGATGTACTGCTGATGTATAGAATAACCTGTCTTAACAAGCCAGTCAATGTATATATCAAATGTGGCTGGTTACAACAGATGACTGTTTAATACAAAATTACCCAGACCTGTATAATCCTCACCTTTGATTGACGTCATGATAGTTGTATTGTAATGGACCAACATTTTAAATAAAGAACTGCTATTAAGACTCATTATTAGTTATTAAGAAAACCTTTATGCCTACAAAAATGAATGATTTTAATGTTTGTTTTGCAGGCATTTTCTTATCTGCGGGCAGACTTATTCCAGAAAGGTTGATGTAGATTGTATGAGTACCCTAGCCAGTCTTGGAGCTTCCATACACAAGGTAAGTGTTGGTTTACTAGTATAGTTTGTCAGTCTTTCTCTGTTGACGGGTTGTCTCTCTTAACAGGCTAAATATCATTAAAATAAGTCAGACAGGAAATAAAATTTGTGTTTTTCAGACAGGTTTTGTAAGAGTGGTATTCATTTACTGGTGGTCTTTGATACAGGTTTTATATTCCAGGGATGTATTTCATGAATATGTTCCGGTCATTAAATATGCTGTTTTGCCATTTTTCGATAAGGGAAGAACAATGTATATCATATTGTGTTTCTTTCGTTGGTTGGGAATCAGGTTGATAAACTGGATACATAGGATCATTTTCTCTTCCCCAGATTTGTACAGATATCAGACTGTTGGCTAACTTTAAAGAATTAGAAGAACCCTTTGAAAAAGAACAAATTGGTGAGTATCTGCCAAATGTTTTGAACTTCTTGACTGCATATGATAGTTTAGATCTAACCATATTCGTTTAGAAAGAATGGCCACTTAACAGGAGCATCTGTGTATCTTAAAAGCATCTAGTATGATTTATAACATAGAGCATATAGAAGCTTGAGCCATATTTTGGTCAAGACATTGAATTAAATAAAGCAACCACCTGTCTTATGCAGCAAATGGTGTTAAGTACCAATCAACTATTATCAGTTATTACATTAAAACAAGAATAACATGCTCTACAACAGGATGGTTAATAACAAGTTATTTACATCGACCGGTTCTGTCTGCAGTGACCTTCATCAGGATACATGTAAAGAGGATTATTATATAAAATACACTGCCACTTGCTTTAATCAGCCCTGTGACTAGCTGTTTAATTAAGACAGGTTACGATGTGCCGAGATAGTTCAGTAATGGATTGTGAGTTGCTACTATATATACCAGTGTATGTTACAGGTTCCAGTGCAATGCCTTATAAGAGAAATCCAATGAGGAGTGAGAGATGTTGTGCTTTATCTCGTCACTTGATGTGTCTTATACAAGATCCATTGATGACAGCATCAACACAATGGATGGAGAGAACATTAGACGATAGTGCTAATAGGTTAGTATTCAGTAATACTCTAGTGCTAATAGGTTAGTATTCAGTAATACTCTAGTGCTAATAGGTTAGTATTCAGTAATACTCTAGTGCTAATAGGTTAGTATTCAGTAATACTCTAGTGCTAATAGGTTAGTATTCAGTAATACTCTAGTGCTAATAGGTTAGTATTCAGTAATACTCTAGTGCTAATAGGTCAGTATTCAGTAATACTCTCCAACCTGTCTCCAAAGAGAACCCATTACTTAATTACTGCCCACTACGCCTTCTGGCATGTAGCGCAGCAACAAAGGACCTCCAACTGTCGTTGGCTAACTTCTCCAGTGTTCCCCAGGATTGTCACATACTGTTCAGTTCAGCTTGAACGGTGTACCTCCGTGTCTACTTTGGCCTTCCACATTTCCTCTTGCCTTCAGATGTCCAATGTACAGCTAGTGTCAGCTACTTCAAGGATGTTGTTTTTTCCTATCTCATGACGTGTCCTAGCCATTTCCACCTTTTAACAGTGTGGTGGGCATGTCTTCATGATGACATTGATTTAGCAGGACAACCTATTGGAACAACAAGTGAAGTGGTCTTCATTGATAGTTGGCCACCATAACACATTATATACCTTTGCTGGTCTTTGCAGGCAGGTTTTATAAGTGTAGCCTTTGTTTGCTGATGGTCTTGAACACAGGGATTCTGTACATCCAAACTGATATATAAGGTTTCATGCTCTGGAGAGGTTTTCCAGCGTCCACAATAGATTGTTCAAATTTACTGAAAGTCCTAAATGATGATGATAATGATTATATCGTAATTTCTATTTGTCCACCTTTCACATAATTAGAATGTCTCATAGGGGAGATTGGATAATGTGATAATTGGCTGGGCTCTTGTTTTCTCACAAGTTATCCATGTTGCCAGTAATAACCAATTTAGTATATTGCTGAATTGATACCGTACCTACTTTACTGTTTTATTTTAATTTTTTTAGGAGAATCTGTTTAGCTGAAGCGTTTCTAACAGCTGATATTGTATTTGTCCACCTTTCACATAATTAGAATGTCTCATAGGGGAGATTGGATAATGTGATAATTGGCTGGGCTCTTGTTTTCTCACAAGTTATCCATGTTGCCAGTAATAACCAATTTAGTATATTGCTGAATTGATACCGTACCTACTTTACTGTTTTATTTTAAATTTTTTAGGAGAATCTGTTTAGCTGAAGCGTTTCTAACAGCTGATATTGTACTGAGTACTCTACAAAATATCACAGAAGGGCTGGTTGTGTACCCAAAGGTTTGTAGGCATTTCTTTTTGTGTATGCTCAATACATGATCTGATTCATGTATAAATTGTAGGCCGTCCTTAAAAAAATATTTGTAACGCTACCTACCCATCGAAATAGCGCCTTACTCAATTTTGTTTTAGCCCATTTCCTTATGTAACTATTTAAACCCAATTGTTTTTACAGGTTCCCCAAAAAGTATTTCTATACAAAAAAATAAAATTCGATCTACCTACCCACCGTAAAAATCTTGGGTCGCGTTACCACAAACAATTTTTAAGGACGGCCCAATTGTCTTAATTTTGCTATATGAGTATGAAGGCTACAGCTTTAGACCTTCGACTTCAACAATGACAATATTAAATGCAATTATGCGTATAAATTTAAATTTGCCAGATTTATTTGAATGTGCAAAATATTTGGTGTAAGTATTAGCTGAAAATATAGACAATTTAACAGAAAGAAAACTTTAAGATAGGACAATAGACTGGCATGGTTTATGTGTCTTCAATTTTCTGTATTATATGTGTACATGTTTTATACTATGACAGGTAATAGAGAGGAGATTGAATCTAGAGTTACCGTTCATGGCATCAGAGAATATCATCATGGCCATGGTGAAATCTGGTGCTGATAGGCAGGTATGGCATTGTAAATTCATGTTAAGACTTCCAGCTTATGTATAATAGAACAGTTTATCTCGCTCATGGTGGAATTGGAAATCTGGTGCTCTACCCTGAATGCACTTTTCTGGCATATCTGTCCAGCTTAGCTGGTAGACTCACTAGACTTGCATCCAGCAGACAAGGGTTTGATACCCGGCCTTGGCAGAAGATTATGTTCTTCCATATCATTGGCGACAGTCATTTCCTCATGTTGTGTGGTTGACAGTTGCTTGTGAAAGAGCAAGTTACTATTAAATGTGGTAGATAAATTATTGAAGTGAAAGTCGATTAGTCATCTGACCTCTGTATGATGGCTTAAAACAAATGTAAGATGGTTTAATGAATCCATTAATGACTCCTACCTTCCAGGTATGCTGCTTCTTTTGGTAGTAGCATCAATTGTTGGAATGTTCTGTTATTGTAGGAATGTCATGAACGGTTACCTGTATTATCTTGTTATGTAATATTGTAGGAATGTCATGAACAGATACGTGTATTATCTCAGGAGGCAGGAAACGTAGTCAAACAGGAGGGTGGTGATAATGATCTAGTTGAAAGGATAAAGAAATCATCATATTTTGTACCTATACATAATCAGCTGAACAAAATACTAGATCCGTCCACATTTACAGGTCGAGCTCCGGATCAGGTATGCAAACTTTTGTCATTATGCTTGTTCAGTGCCTCAGACACTTTAAGGTCGACTTGGAGATTTGCCCTTTAAGTCAAATTAAAAGCTATTATGTGGCACATAATTTGTTAAAATAAATATTCTCGAGACAGGTCTAGGAGTTATTTTATACTCATCATAGTCATATTTTTGGCATGTCACATGTACAAAATTATACATGTTATTTTGTTTCAATGAATGATTTGAAGTCTATCAATTATGATGTCATCGAATCTTCTTTACGTTATACTATTTGCCTTTACAGTTATAGCCGGTCTGGATTAGGTCGGTCCGTCAGTTAATTCCAGCCAATCAGGTTAGGTCAACCTGCCCCTACGTATGTTGGATTGAAATATTTTCATAAAACTCATCAGATAAAAACTGACAACTTGTCCATAATTGCGGTGATATTGTACATTCATTAAGACCCTGATGAAGGCTTGGTAAAGGCCAAAATGTTGGTCAATAATACAATTCATTAAACCTAACCTGCTTTGATTGTGTAGCTACATTTATACTTAGGTGTCTTAGTTGATAGTTATTCAGTATTAATATTGTACATTTGATATTTTCAGGTGAAGAAGTTTCTAGAACAGGAAGTAAAACCAGCCATCAAACCATATTCACATAAACTTGACGAGATATCCGAGCTCAATTTGTAGCGTGTATGAAAGCAACGTTTGGACGTATGAAATCAAACGTCTACAAATTCAGATGTCATTTATTGGAAATTCTTTATTTCACAGTGTATGTTTCATGGATCCTCTTTGGTGCAGAAAAGTGAAAATCAACACATGAACTTCAATCTGTGGTTGATGTTATAATGTGTATGTGTATATTATAATATATGTATGTGCATGTGTTTGATAGAGAACTTGATTGATACTGGAATCAACTTGTCCGACATCTAGAATATTCCAATTGGTGTCAGATGTTCAACCTTTTCTGTATAAAAAACTATCCTGTTTTTCATTCACAAGAAAACTTTTGCATACTTTATGACCTCTTTTTCTAGTACATTTGTATTATGTTTTCCTTGTATGTTTTTGTATACTGGTAATGTTATATACTGTGAAGGTGGTTTTCGATTTTCTTACCCTTTTGTCATGCCATTGAAGACATTATACTATTTCATTATGCTGGTAGTTTGGTCTGATATTTAGTGATGCATAGTTATAGTTGTGCACCATTTCAGCAAACAAAGTCTGTTGAATGTTTCTTCACCAGGCCCAGATCTCCCAAAGGATCTCAATTTGAGCTAAATCTCATCTCACATATTGTCATTTACCTTTGAAGTAATTTCCATGCGAGGATGGACTCAAAATTGGCATCATAAAACCACGCATGTTAATTAAATGTATATGACACTCTATATTAACGTACGTAAAAGGGGTAATATGCTGTCGCTCACACATATCGATAGGCCGATTAACAATGTTACCGCGTTAAGCGTAAAACGCACTAGTCAAATTCTACCCTGCTTTATGTAAGACCTCATAATTTTCGTATCTATTATCCGATTTTAAATATTTAAAGCTTGTAATGAAGCAGAGATATATGCCTGTCTATTAATACAACATTCATCACGATACCCTAGTTATTAAATCCACGGCGACGAGTAAGAATCCGTTCCGCGTAAAAGTAAGTTTAAAATATCCCGTTTTTTACCAAATAAAAATTCAATCAACGGTCGAAAATCATCAAACATGAATTTAATTTTCGATCGATTTTGTTCATTAAAGCTTGTTTTAAAAGCTTATACTGTAACGTTTTATAAAATGTAAAACTTATTTTTAAAGCATTTGCGAGTTGTCGACCGCCAACGAAATAAAACAGAACGGACGTATTCATAATAATGTTTGATGTAAACTACGCCGACCATTGATCATCTTTTGTGGCGATTTTTTCAAAAGCTAGCATCATGGTTCGTAATTTAATGCAACCAATACCTCTCAAAATGCATTTAATAGCAGGTTACATTGTAAATAATCGCCATTTTATAATTAACATTCGGCAATAAGTCCGCAAGTTCAATACAGCTACCGAAAAAAATAGTCCCGCATCGTGACAAAAATCACTATTTTTGACTCCATTTTGTAAAGACAGAACCAATAGAAACCAGAAAAAAGTACAACCAGTATAGCCCGTTTGCGCTGAAAAAAATCGTCTAAAATGAAGATTTCACAGTATTTACTGCACCTACAAGTGTGAGATTTTGCACGAGTCAATGAAATGAATCTACCTAATACACAATGTAATCTAAGCAACATTGAACATGTGTAAAAAAAGTTTTGTTCATAAGTTCTATGTAAAATATTTGTAGTTTACGATGAAACTTCATGTTAGAAGACTCGATACATGCAACAGCCAATTTTACGGTCAGGTGACATGTCTAACGGTAGATTTACGTATCTGTAATCTATTTTATATAGCATATACGTGGCCCGTCTGTGCATCTGACATAGTACTGATTGTGTGAATCATATTCCCGGGTCTTAACAATATGAAAATACATGCAACCAACCCCCTGGCTGGTAATACTCAAATACATTTACCGAATACGTTAAATATTACACAAGCAGGCTTCGCGAAAACTTTAAAAACCTGTCAGTCATTCGGACTGACAGAAACAAAAAAGTTGTCAGTCCGAACAAACATTTGTCAGTCCGAAAAAATGAAGAGATGTACAGATAATGCATGTTCTTTTTAAATTATTCAGTGGTAAATTATTTAGAAATGCATTGTTAGCTTTAACACACAGTTAACAAGTGTTTTCAAATAGACCTAATTAGATAGTTTGCCTTTTCACAATGGGCTCATTCAGCCCATTCAATGAGCATATATCAGACAGGACTTTCTGTCAAGAGAAATGTTATTTTCATTTTACCATTTAATATCAAACACCTTTAAACTAAATCACGTTTTTTCGTGTTAAAAAGCCCCCTCGGAAATCGTCAAAATAAAAATATATTCAGAAAAAAAATCGCGAACATTCCGGAATCCGTACCGTGTACTACGGGTTTTATCCGCATCCAAAAAATAATCAGTTTTCGCGACCTTCATTTCGCTGAATTATTTTACATTTTTTACTATTTCGGAGGGATTTCTTATTGAATCTAGACGAGGATTTACGAAAATACATTCGTGTTACATTCTTTACAATAATCTTCAACTACGATGTGCGAATATCGTCGTCCAGACTCAAAATCTCCGTCGGACCAACGGTCCGACATTCAGTCAAATTTTGCCGGACCAAAGCATTTTTTGTCGGTCAGGACCGACGGACCGACGGTTTTCGCGATGCCTGCACAAGTAATATATAATAGTGAAAATATCGAATACTTCAATTATAATTTTATACGTACATATTGAAATATACTTCTACTACTGAATGGCCGTCTATCAGTCATGACCTGGCGGGTTCGATCCATACAGCTGTTGGTCGTACTGGTTGTACTATAACGTACATTTTTACGCGTTAACCTTTTTAGGTATTTGGGATAAGGTAATAATGAATTACTATTTTCTCAATTCCCTCCTTTATATTGTCTTTTTTCCAATATGTCTTTTCAATTTTGTCTTGGACATGTTTGCATACATTCTCCCATTTCTTTCGGGTTCAGTCATAAGACTACTGTCATTGTGTACATTACCATTGTAAGTTTGCTTTTATTAAGTTGTTAAATTAACATTAGAATATACATTTGTATATACATGTACGAGTATGTACATAGCTTAGTGAACAAGGTTTTGGTTTTCACTGTTTTTTCATGATATTATACATTATCTGTATTCTAGCGACATACCTAACTATAATCCGACTGATACGGGCCTAAAAAATTTCGCCTTCATCACACCAATGTCAATCTCGTTGATTACTGTTTATAACGGTTAAAAAAATACCGTAAAACATCAATGGAATACCAGATTTACCTCCCTGCGTTAAAGTGTCCAAATACATGTAATTTCAATATACAATAAAGAACAAACTTGTTTTTTTAAGTAATTAAAAATTATGAAATTTGGAATGGGAGTAGGTAGAATGTAATTATGGTTCTACGTAAATTTTTACACACATCTGATGAATAGATTTTCAGAAATTTAAATTTTAGACGATTTTTTTCAGCGCAAACGGGCTATACCTCAAAACGTATTTAATGTCACAATTTAAACAAGTTTCAATCAAAAATATGTTTTCAATTAGTGCATGGAAGGTGTGCAGGTGCCCGTTTCACATGTGTTTCGACGTGATTCCGCCATTTTGAAAATTTATTTGCAATAATTAGTACATAAATGCACGAAGTTTAATCAAATCGTTGGCGGTCGACAACTCACAAATGCTTTATAAATAAGTTTTACATTTTATAAAACCTTAAAGTATTAGCTTTTAAAACAAGTTTTAATGAACAAAATCGATCGAAAATTAAATTCATATTTGATGATTTTCGACCGTTGGTTGTATTTTTATTTGGTAAAAAAAGGGGTATTTTAAACTTACTTTTACGCGGAACGGATTCTTACTCGTCGCCATGGATTTAATAACTAGGGTATCGTGATGAATGTTGTATTAAAAGACAGACATATATCTCTGCTTCATTACAAGCTTTAAATATTTAAAATCGGATAATAGATACGAAAATTATGAGGTCTTACATAAAGCAGGGTAGAATTTGACTAGTGCGTTTTACGCTTACCGCGGTAACATTGTTAATCGGCCGATCGATATGTGTAAGCGACAGCATATTAACGTTACTATAGAGTGTCATATACATTTAATTAACATGCGTGATAAAACAGACACTGTATTCTGAGTTTATTACAGTAAAATGTCAAGATCATGAACTTCTGATGTATCTAAAATTGAGACTCTGATTTGAGTAAAATCACAATTTGAGCTGAGATTTCCACTTAAGATCCTTCGGGAGATCGGACCCTGGTGCCATACTGTAGCACTGGCTTTAATTCACAGTATATATCTCATACATCTCATCTTAAACCATATAATGGAAGTTGGACTGTCAACCAGGAGCCTGTTGCCTAACTAAGTCGCTACCTAGCACTTTTTGGTAACACTTTACTATGTCTGCAATGACACGCTACCAGCGAGCGGTGCTCCTTGCATAGTGATATCAATCGCTCAATAGCGGTCTGGTTAGGCAATGGGCTACTGCTCCTTATAGCTCAAAAACACAAGTATCATTTATTAATTTTTATTTTTGAGTCAATAAAATTAAATGGTAAGAACACTTCAAAAATATTACTGAAAACTCCTCTGGAAAACGGCCTATACACACACCCTTTGTGGTAAGTGTCCTGATTGGTTTTTTGATTGGTTTTGTTCTTATGTTTGATACCTTTGCTCGATGTTTCATCAACCTCACACATATAGTCTAATTCTTGTAGTTTATGTCGTTCATTAGTGGTTTGATTTGTACAGATTAGATAAACATGATGTAAGAAGAATATTCCAACAAGAACAGATAATACTGCAAGCGCTATGACCAGAAATACAAGACGTGGTAGACCCATAAATAAATGCTGAAATAGAGAGGGAAGATTGTATGATACAAGGTGTGTTTAGAAAAATATCAACAACAAAAATATTATGATACTTGTTCCGAACTTTCCTGAACATCCCTCATTCATTACTAAATCAAGTTGTGATAAATTATCCCAGCATGCTAGTGTTGGTGCAACTTACAGGAATAAATAATTGCAAAATAAGTTAAAGAACAAAAAATAAAATTCACAGATTTTTGTCTGTTTTATACAGTTACATGTACTTGTATAATAAAAAATTATGAAGATAATGTTAAAATTGAAGTTCTAAGGTAAAAACATCCAAAACTTTTTACAATGCCTCATCAGTTTTTCAACAAGAAGAAACAAGACTGTGTTCAGTAAACGCTCATGCCCCAGTGGAGAACGTGTCCATAATAACAGTATGAATGAGACGGATAGGACAATCCCTTGATGCCGGGGCATAAATATCACAAACTATCATAAAGTCATCATAGTCATACCTGGAAGGCAACAGCAGCAGTCATTTCTTTCACCGAATCATCGTCATCTATAAATGATGCTTGAAACAATTTGATGTCATCAGCATAATCCAGGATACATCCTCCACCAACATATATACCCTGTATGAACACTGCTAATAATGTCATCATGAACAACAGGAAGTAACGATGATTTAATGCACCGACACAGTTGTTGGTCCAGATACAGTGGTGATCAAATCTGTGAACACAACGATTACACACACCTGCAAATATACATACCTAACACTGTTAACACAACGTTGACTCAATTACTTTGCAAGAAGTCAATCTCATACAGTTAACTTAAGGACTGAAGGAGTGGAGCTTATTGACCAAAGGGGTGGAGCGTATTGACCGAAGGGGTGAAACTTATTAACAGAAGGGGGTGAAGTTTATTGACTAAATGGGTGGAGCTTATTGACTGTAAGGTGGAGCTTATTTACTGAAGGGGGGAGCTTATTGGTGTGAGATAACTACCATGCAGGGCAGTTATTGCAATCTGATTGGGCTGATGATAGAGAAACAAATACTTAAATACTTTAATTATTTACAACAAAATAAAATAACCTCATATTTTAGTTCTCTGACATGTAGATGTTCTTTGGTCTAACAGAATATATACGTCAACATTATCAAGGGAGGCATCTTGCCATTCACTGAACAAGCTTGGTTGTTTCCAAATACTTGTCATGAACATTGTATACAAATTGACAAATTTATAAACTGCAAGGAAAGACCATGCAGAAATTTCTGTTTGTAGTTAGCATATTGAAACAATGGTTTACTTTTCTCAATGTGTAGAAACAACGCTGTTATTGGTTACTGTTTTAATTGGCGCCAAAGACACTGACTCAATGGCTGTTCTGCATACAGCTGCAATGCGATTTTTGTAGCATCAATGTATGAACAATTAGTTTGTTAAAACACCCTGTATAAATTAGTATCATGGGAGATAATCTATTTCAAGACATCAATGAGATAACTAATGACAGGTATTTAAAACTTGATCTTCCTCATAGAAACCAGAGACAAGATATTCCAATCAATCAAACTAACCACAGTGTTTTGATCTGGCTGGTTTCACAAACTTGCAAGTTGAACACTTTTTTTTGCTATCGTACATGATACCATCTGTACTGTATACCTGACTATATACACCATGATTCTTGCTGGTTATCTCCCCTGGATCACCTGTAATACATATAGGTTGAAGTCCAAGATTATGTCCAGGGCTTTTTTCAAACCTTGAGGATGGGGCCTTACCTTTAATTTGGGGAAAAAATAATGGTATTTTGGTAACATGTGGAATGATTTGGTCGAGGTGAACTTCATTTTTGGCTAAAACTGCGTGATTTTAAAGGGACTGCCTCATGTATTGATGTAATTGCAAAAATAAAATTAAATTGTCAAATATTCATGAAATTTTGGTATAGTTGCCTGTATATGCCATAAACAACCACATTGACATAAAATATAACTTTGTAGTAATTTAGCATTTTTACACCCAAATATCTATAGGGTATTGACACCTTATCAAATTAGCACTTCTATCACTTAAATTGCCTGAAAAAATTTTCCATTCGATGTAAACGAATTGCGAAACGTACCGCATAGATGTTTCGTCTTTAGTTTGTTGGTGTTACAGTTTGATCATGTGTGAATTACATAATTCATAAAGCATTTTGGAAGGAAACTTTCAAAAGGAAAAATACCGAGTGACGAATATCAAGAGTAGTTTAAATTGATTATATGCCATAAATCTTTCATAAAGCAACCACCAGTGGCTTTCTATTACAAAAATACTAGGTTAGGTAGGAAAATTACGTCATACAAAGTTCAGCCTGATCTGTGAGGCAGCACCTTTAAAGATTTTCTCCAGGGGAAAGGGCCTTACATCAGCCCCTATTATATAATGGAAATAAAGCCCTAATGTCACTATGTGTACAAATAAAACTATTCAATGAATTCAAGAACTCAAGAAATATAAAAAAAATTGAATGATGGACTGTGAAAGGAAATAAAATATAAATAAGGAAGACCATGAACTGTTTTCTGATAGCTTTTGACATGTGCACAGCAATATACCCCATTTCCTTGATTTCGCAGGAAGTGAAAATTTTATAATATAACAATTTTAAAACAGTTACAGTAAAATCTCACTAATAAGATCATCTTATGGATTATGGAAAACTGGTCTTATTAGGGAATTAGCCATAATAAATCAGGAATCAAACAGTGGAAAATTCGAAATTGACCTAAAAATAATGGTCTAAATTTTGAGGTGGTCTTATTATAAAATTGGTCGTTATGCAAGGTTTTAAAGTTGTAATGTGGAAATGAATTGATACATACCTACCCATGCCTTGTGCCAACAGTAGAAATTAACAAATATGAATACAAAGGGCCAGAATGTATGATTGTGATCAGGGTAATGTCTATACAGAATGGGTAACATATCTACAACCCACACTGCATGTCCAAGCAGGATAAGGACAGCAAATATCAGCTGGAATGCACATGTTCTGAAATAAATATGAAGCATCTAATAAAAAATAAAAAAGTATGTGAAATTAACAATGGTATGACTAAAATAAAGTATTCTATCCATCTAAATTCTAAATACATGTATTCAGTTCAATAATGAACATAACATAATAATAAAACATTATCTAAAGTAAATACATGATGTCATCATATAAAATTTAAAATGTTTTATAATGAATGTATAAAGAGATATGTATAGTACTATTATGGAGGTACATATATTCAATTATAAATGAGAGATACTCAAGCTGTCTAGTCCTTAACAAAGATCATTCTTTGTCCTTAATAAGAAGATACTCAGTCCTAATTATGAGATCCTAAAACCTGACAAGGAGATCTATTCAATGTAAATCATCCTAATTAGGAGATAATCAGTCCTAATTAGAAGACAATACTACCTAATAAGTATATACCAATCCTATCTCCATCTACTGGTATACTCCCAACGATCAATTGCTGATTAGAAGATAGGAACCTAGGAGGTACACTGATTTAGACGACTGCCTTTTTGGAGTCCCCTTTCTTTAAAGTCATATTAAATAGGAGATACTTTATAAATAAATACCTAGAATCTCATAGTTTTTAAATAGTAATGACTGAATGATACATTTAAGTTTTTAACAGAAATTTTATTAAATCAAATTAAATATGTAGATCTATAAATGTTACTTTATTTAACTTCAACAAACCATCCTTAAATTACCTTTCATATAACAAGTATGTGCATAACTTGGAGGTTACATTCTGCAAACTACTTGGTACAATCCTTGACACAGACTGAAACAAAATGGTTGTACATGTATACCAATCACGCTTGTATAAATCATGGAATTTTATTGATCCCGTGTAAAAATATAATTGTGTCCAGTATACTGGTGGTGTACCACCCACTCTAGGTTTGTAGGACCATATAATAGAAATGTATTGTTTATTATGACACAATAAATTAAAAAATAAATTAATATAACAATAATATTTATTGAAAGTAGAATCTACAAGATCATCGGTAACTGTGTCATTAATAAAGAGTAAACAAAACAAAAACAAATTTATTTATAAATTTATAGTATCTTAAATTTTATAAAAAAATATTTGTGTCGTTTAAACTTTACTCTTTTTTTAATGATACAGTTACCTGTGTACAAGACCAGGTCAATCTTCAAAATATAAAATCTTGAGGGCCGCATAATTCTCTTGATTGTGCGCACAATAACGTATATTTGGGGCGCGCTGAAATCCAACTCTTATACGCCCGCGCTTTCCGTCATGTGACTGCAAAAAAACCCGAAAAATATTTACCTCAGAAATTGTCTCCCTAAGTAAACCGATTGGCCCAGTGCAAAGTATGGCTGAATCGCGATACAACAAACATAATGTTCCAACGATAAACAGCACAATATAAACACATAGAATCAAGAGTAGATCCATGACACATTTAATATACACTTTTGAGATATAGACATTAACGCGACCCTATTCAGCGTCGGACCCAAGATGTTTCGAACCACGATTCCGCTGGTCATGACATTTCTGCTCATAGAGTTATTGTCATATGTTGTCGTATTTTTTGGAAAGTTTGTGTGGTGTATAATTTATTAACAGAGACAACACGTTTAACTTGTTTTTTAGCTTTCATATAATTAGACAATTTCAGACTTCATTTGGACCGCATATACGTTACAGCTATTCGTATAATAAAGAAATTTCCCGCCGTTTTACCATTCTTCACGCTAAGCCAAATTTTATCATTGCACCGTCTAGAAAAATACAGACTGGTCAACCGTATATTTACTCGGTCAAACTTTCCAGAATATATTCTTTAGAATTCGGGTGCCAGTCTTAAGTTATACATGTGCAAGAAAAATGGCTCGAAAACCACCAACTTTCGATCTGTTTGTCGGCAATTTACCCCAAGATGCAAATGAGGTGACCTTTTGTTTGAATGCATAGTGAACACATTCTTTCATGCGAAAGTTTTTTTCATTATTAGTTCTGCAAGACACTGAGTCTGTGGTTTTAATGATGAATTTTGACATGAAATCAAAACAAAAAGTAAAATCATCATAAAAGTCTAAAATACTTAGGGCCTAATGTATTTTTCATACAATTTACCTTGTCCAGGAGCCCATTGCCTACCCAAGCCGCTTCCAAATTGCGGTACCGAGCGCTTTCCTACGTCTATGCAACGACACAATACGAGTGAGCAGTGCTCGCCGATAGTCAAACCATTTCAACGCAATCTATACAGGGATGCCCGTATAAGCGTCGAAACCATAAGTGCCCAAAATCCGGTGCATTTTAAATTTTCATGAAATTAGCATTTTAAGCCAAATTCTGTCATTTTTCGGCTCTGTACATGTTAAATACAATAAAAGAACACGAAACCCGTCGAATACCTAGTAAAATTGGCCGTTATAATCAGTAAAACAATAAATAAACCAGCTCGCACCGTGTCCGTAAATCTCATGTAAATAGCGCAAGTTTAAATACCGTTATCCGTACTGACCGGATTGGACCGGAACATTATTCGAATCGTTAAAACGAGCCTAAATAGCTATCACTCATTGTGTTTTTTGTTTGTTTGTCGTTTTCTAACAAAATCATCTTAATTCCACTACAAATGTTCGTTAATTTTCTGTGTTTTAGCTTTAATCGAGATCATTTTAAGGTTCGACTCGATTAATTTTTTTTTGCTGTGTCCGTTTGTTAGAAATCGAGCGCGCCAATTTCTGAGTATTCTGATTGGTCTATAAGCGAATGACGTTTGACGCAAACAATAACGATAAGAATGATGGCTGAAATTGAGGTCATAATTGCGATATAGTCGTGTTCAAGTTCTCGGATGGACACGTTGCTGTGCATTTTTTAAAATGTTATCGGTGTCTATCGCGAGATAAAGGTTCATTCTTCGTATACATGCTATATATTTCATAGTGGTTTGACGTTTTCATATATTTTTTAAGAGCTGAAAGTGTGCTAAAAAAATGTGCGCAATCTCCGACCGTGTTTAGGTCTAGTTAGTGTCCGTCTGTAGTGGCTGGACCGTCAGAATTTAAAGCAGCCACTTGCAGACAGCTTATCTGTCTATGCTCGCCGATAGCATACCGACTGTTTCTTAACACTTAGCTAGGCGAGCGCTTTCGTGTGAAATGAACCGCTTCGGTAGCGCTCGATAGTCCTTTGCTTTGCAACGATCTGCTATCCGCGAGCGCTCGCCGGTAGCATATCAGCGCTTTTTTTAAGCAAGCTGTTTCCTAGCATAGCAGTGTTTTTAGCACTACCGAACGCTACGTAGTGGTTTGGTTAGGCAACCGGCTTCAGAATGAAGAGGGGCTGAATATTGGCTGCTAAACAATTCCGTATTGGCCCATTCAAATTTATTTATTGTCCTCTTTCAACACCAGAATCTGAGTCTGTTTCTTGTAAACTCACTATCAGAGTAAATTTATAACAAACTAAATATATTGCAGACAATCATATCCAGCCCTTTGAGTTTGTCAATCAAAGGTGACATCGCTTTATAACCGTATAAAACATCAACTGAACGAGACAAAAATTAGGCTAGAACTAGCCCTGTTAAAGGTGATCAAGTAAGTGTTCCAAAGGCAGTCATGGCCCACTTGTTTAATCATTTAATGATTTAATTCTTTTCTTTCTTTATTGCAGAAAAATCTTGGAAAAATATTTATTCCTTATGGTGAAATTGCTGGGATTATGGTAAAAACTACCACAAAAGTGCAACCACCTAATAACAAATATGCGTAAGATTTCTTTACCTTTAATTTATACCCCCTTTGAAGAAGTTTAGGTCTTATGCTTTGCATGTGCCTGTATTTCTGTATGACCAAATTCATGATGATTTCTGTATGAATTTCAAAGAATCTTAATATTCTTACTAGTGGTACATTACCTGTTGGTGAACCCTTTTAATTTAAAGTTACTTTTAAACTCTATTGTTTTCCTGCTCTTTTTAGCTGAGTGAATAGCTCACCTGTCACAAAGTGACAGAGTGAGCTTTTGTGATCACTCTTCGTCCGTTGTATGTCGTCTGTCAACAATTTGCTTGTGTAGACACTTGAGGTCACAATTTTGGCCTAATCTTTATGAAACTTGGTCACAATGATCATCTCAACAAAATCTAGGTCAGGTTCGATATTGGGATATCCGGGGTCAAAAACTAGGTCACAAGGTCAAATCATAGAAAAACCTTGTGTAGTCACTAGAGGTAATAACTTTGACCTAATCTTTATAAAACTGGGTCACAATGATCATCTCAACAATATCTAGGTCAAGTTCGATATTGGGTCATCCAGGATTAAAACTAGGTCACAAGGTCAAATCATAGGAAACCCTTGTGTAGTCAGTAGAGGTCATAATTTTGGCCTAATCTTTATGAAACTTGGTCACAATGATCACCTCACAGGCCTCAACAAATATTTTTAAAAGCACTCATCCTGCAATATAGACAAAGAAGAAAACCCCAAAATCTTACTTGTCCTGCTATATAAATAAAGAAGGAAGATATTGTGCAGGACGAGTGGATTCATTGAGGCCTGCCTCAACAAAATCCAGGTCAAGTGCGATATTAGGTCACTAGGTCAAATCACGGTGTTTGCATGCGCTACTACGACAGGTGAGCGACCTAGGGCCCCCTTGTTGTTAATGCTGGAACATCAAATGTTAATGACAATTATATAGTATTCCATACCTATCACATTGTAATGCATTATTTAATACTTGTACATAGCTATTATTGAAATTATATTCATTTCATTTAAAGAATCATTGCACATTTCCTTTGCTTGATGCAAAGCATAGTTTGTTCTATTTGACTGAAATACTGTTTTCAAAAAAAATAAAACTACCTGATTGCTTCAAAAATTTGGTATGTGAAGGAGATGGTGCCAATTTTAATGAACCCCATTTTCAGAATTTTGAGGAATCTAGGATGCATGAATTCATTAAATATGCTTGTTGTTTATGATGGGTTTCTGGTCTTTATTGTAGCTTTGTGAAGTTCTTATGTGAGCCAGATGCTGAGAAAGCTGCTAAAGATTTGGATAAAACTATGGTACAAGGTTCCAGTATTACAGTAAGACGCTCAGAGGATCGTTCCTTCAACAAGAAAAGGTTGCCAATTCATTTATAGCAATGTAACAAATATTTTTGTCTGGCTTATTCTTGTACAATGTACATTTACAATTCTAGTTTTGAGATGATCAGATTCCTTTTCACCACATAATTAATGAAATTCATTGTGAAATGTATGACAACAATATTGGAAGTGAATGAGTGGCATTGATTAAATGGTTTGGTTAATAACTACAAGTGAATCTATTAGAGGCTTAATTAGTCCAGGATGTTATATTTCCTCTTTCACCTTAATTTGTTCAACCAGAAAATTCTCTTTGAAACAAAAAAGGTTAAAAAATTATATTTTGAAAGGGGGTGCTGGTAGGGTATTTTTAAGTGCTTTGCAGTGTTAAGTTCAATAATCCTTGTGTTGATTAGTATTGCATATGTTATATTGCATATGTTACATGGATATTTTGGAGGACGGTTGAGTATTTTGATTGTATTTCAGGAATTTTTCTGATGGTGGAGGGCCTGGTGGAGCTGGTGGGGGTAGACATAATGCTAATGAAGCAGGTACAATGTTTTGTTGTGTATTGATTCCAACTTCAGTTAGTTCTTGTTACATGGTAGTTGGGGTTGACAAAATGGTTTTGTGCTGGATGGATGTAACAAAGTTGGTCCGCGCATGTTCTCCTTAACCATTGGTTGAATTTCGATGAAACTTCACATGAATAGTTGGGACCAAGCAGAGTTGTGCGTATTGTCAGCACTTTTAGGTTGGATGAATGTAGCACCTTTTGTGACAGAGTCAGACATACTTTTTTGTGTCAGAACCGTTATAGTTTTAATGTCAAATTAAATCTGAATGATTTGTGAATATGGGGAATCAGAAGCTATTCTTGCTATTTTTGTCTAACAACATCATTTGATGTTTAAGTCCACTCTTTCTTTTATATTTTCAAGATTCAGACAGTGCAATAAGTGGAGTCAGTGGACCTATTCTAGCAGGACCTATGGTTGCTGGACCTGGTGCTGATTGGACAGGGGGAGGCACAAACAGGGGACCAGCAGGATATCCCAGTGGTGGAGACCGGGGTGGCCTAGGCCAGGAGGTAGAATGATGTCTTTAATATCCTACTTAAATATCCTTCTTCATAGATATCTGTCTTTAAGTCAGATATGAGATTGTCTCATCATAGAAGTAGTTGCTATAAATGCTGTCTGAATGATCAGCTTAATTGGTTAATTTGCAGTAAGGCCGACTTTAAAAATATGTTTGTTTCCCCTCCCGCGACCCTAACCAGCTAGGGTAGGGTAGGTAGGTAGGGAAAATATTTTTTTTATTGAAATATTTTTTCATAAACTTAACTTTTTTATTGTAGAGATGGCAGTCAATGAACTTCTTATTGAAGCATAAATTATGAATGTCAAAATCATTAATTAATGCTTTTAGTTGGTACACTGTTAAACAAGTCAGTATCAATGTCTAAACTGACCAAGAAAGACCCTATTAAGTGCTAAACTGACCAAGACAGGCCCTATTAAGTGCTAAGAAGCTATCTTCACTGGTTGTCATATGTGTGTTGTCAATTTGTGCAAATGTTTGAAATGCCGTTTGTAATAAAGTCCAATACTGTGTAAATGACGTCATATTTGTCGACCGTGTATGGCTGAGTATCGTTTTCTCAGGCGGACACTTCGCATGTTACTAAGCCTTTATTCAAGTCATCATTCTCATTCAGATGGCTGTGAGTTATGCCAATTACCTCATTCAATAGATCATAAAATGTTTATTTGGGCGACGCTTTGATAATGCACTTTTTAACGAGTATCCATGTAAAAACATCGTTTTTAACACTCACTGAAACTCAAATTGTGTGCTGCGCCGCCATGCTTGACGAAGGTTCCCTTCTTCAACCCATTAGTATCGACAATTACGCTGAAATTACAGGAACCAGCGAGCAGCTACTAAAAACCGTACCAGGCCGGATCGGAGTGTTTCGTACCCAATAATAATCGTACCTAAAATATTCGCACCCGGGCATTTTTTACGAAAAAAAAAAATTTGGCCAACTTCAAAAAAATATTTACGGTCGCGACCATTTTCAACGGTCGGTCGGGGGAGGGGAACCAAACAATATTTTATTATTGGCCTAAAGGGATACCAAGGAATAATTTTAAAAAATGTGGGTGATATTTATTGTTTGTCAAATCTGACAGGATACTTGATGTCCCCTTGTAACTTGCCAATTTCCAAATTGCCAATATTGATAAACCGATTAATCATTATAAATTGGCTACATTTACTGCTAAAATTACTATAAAAATATCAAAACTAAAAGTACTAAATTAAAATCCTCATTTACTTTGACTAAACTTGTTTACTCAGTTTTAGATCTAATATTCAAGTACCGGTATTTACTGTTGTTTTTTTCAGAAAGAAACAATAATGATAACACATGTAGAGAATCCAGTAGTAGTTTGGATACAGGTCGTTAATGATGAGAATACAAAGACAATATTTCACATATCAGAACAACTCAGCAAATTCTGTCCAGCAGCCAGTCCTATCACAAAACAACCAGAACTAGGAAAGGTAAATCATATATTTCACATATCTGAACAACTCAACAAGTTCTGTCCAGGGGCCAGTCCTATCTCAAAACAACCAGAACTAGAAAAGGTAAATCATTTAGAAATGTATGTTAACATAAAGGGATTCAATGGTGTAATTACTATTGTAGACATATTTTCTTGTACATTGCTAAAATACAACTTTCGTATAGAAAATCATGGTTTATGTGCTCATCTTGACTGGAAGTCCATACAAACCATCCAGCTACGGTGTTTAATTTTGATGCCTTCAGAGTGGTTTTCCGATAAGCTTAATTGGTTGGTTCCATGAATGAGGGTAACACTGAAAAAACAAACACTTGCAAATTTAGGTAAATTGTTGTATTCATTGAGCTGTTGAATGGGAAATAATAAATGGTTTTGTGTTGTAGGTATATGGCTGCTTGTTTGCTGAAGACAACATGTGGTATAGATGTCAAGTCAAACAGAATCTGGGTACAGATCAGGTAAATATATGCTCTTCTCTATGCTCTACTTCTATACTAAATTAGGGTTACCTCGGTCAGGGGGAGATTTAAAAAAAAATAGTCAGGGAAATCAGGAGATTGAGCATAAGTCAGGGAAATCTTCATTAAGTGTAATTTCCTATGAAGAAATCAGGGAAAATTCAGGGAACTTTGTCTTAGAATATTTGTGGGAACCCTGTAAATCAGTTTACCATGATTATATAGAAACTCTACCTTGTGGCCTTAAAACTTGGATGTGAAGATTGGCTCTACCTCAGATTCACAGGAAGAAATCTTTATGCCGACTTTATGTTTTAATATTTCAGTTCAAGATACAGTATGTAGATTATGGGAATTCAGAAGAAGTGTCTCTCCAAAATCTAATAGAAATCCCAGTCAGTATTGCCAATGTTAAAGGATTGGCAGTCAAAGTACAGCTTCACAATACTCGAGCAAAGGACCTTAGTGATAAACAGGTATGTCTAGGTTATTGAAGATTCTGTTTTTGTCCAACCATATTAACATTGCTTGACGCTCTGCATATTATTAGCGAAAAGCAGAGCTACAGATAAGGTTTTGGTCCATTGGGTATTTTACCCCCTACTTTCAATTTTGATTGGGTTTTGACAAATTTTAATTGGGTATTTAATAAAATTCATAGGGTAAATTGATCTTTTATATACTATTTTTCACTAAAAAATCATTTTATATTTGAGTATTTCAGATTGACTTTGCTTTTTCTTACTCCCTCCTCTCAAAATCGATTGGGTTTTTATGAAAACTAATTGGGTAATTACCCCAATACGCAGCTTATCTGTAGCTCTGCGAAAAGTGTAGCAGCGTAGGGATTATGTTACTGGGTAGTCGCCTCCTTCTCATGACTGAAATACTGACAAATGTGGATAAATACTACTAGAAGTGTAACATGCATTTACACTTATAAACATTCATCACAAGACTTTAGACATGCATGTGCTGTAAGACATGTTGATTGTAGAATTGTGGCGCTGTTCACAAGAAAATTAAAACTCATTTACATGTGCTTTTGAACTGTTGTTTTATATAGTCAGGTAACTGTTAATGGTGCTGGTTATTTTGGGAGCTGGGATGGATGTCTCTAACGTCATTATTCATTAATCAAGCAATATATTTAAGATAATGATAGCAGTATTGTATGTTTAAATTACTCTTTGTATGATAATCATGTTCTGCATGGTTTCAGATCTCCCATGTCATCGGTTGCCTTAGTATCTGTACAATTAAAGATTTGTGCTATGCATCGCTAGGCTTCCTGTTGCTAGGTTATTTACAGCTATGTTTGTATTTACAGGCAGTACAATTTCTAAAGTCCCTCACCGATAACCAGATGGCACAGTTGATTAAAACACGAACTATGGGTGATGGTAGTGGTTGCTATGGACACATATTTGTAAATGAGAGAAATCTAGCTGAGGTTATGATCAGTGCTGGATTTTGTCAGAATAGACCAGTTATGATGGGGAAATCAAACACACAAGGGAAAGGTGCACAGAATGATGGGATGTTTCCGGATACCAGTGGAGGTGCACTGCTAGGACAGTCTGGATACGCTGGAGGCGGTGGTGGGGGTGGTAAACGGGATCGTAATACCATGTCTCCGTTAAACCAGGCTCCAGTTATACCCCAGGCTAAGGGACCACAACAACAACATTTACCCAACATGGGATTCCCACTACAAATAGGGTAAGTTCGATTGATAGGTCTGTTTATCATAAATGTGCTTGTAGAGCACTATTCTACTAACCCAAAATGTATCAATACTGTAATGTTCCATTATAATTGAGTAGGATATTGTAAAATATTAACTTCAATCAACATGGTTTGAAGTAGAATCTGTGTATTGGATGTACTTGTTCCTGCATATATCGCACACTTTTACCTTGGTAGATGTTCGGAAAAAGTCTTGAAAATACAAACTCTACCTTAAAAACTAATTAAATTTGGGGGGGGGGGGAGAATTGCTTATGAACCATGTATTGTTAATAAAATTGTCACATGTTCCAGTACAATTGTTTGTGTGCGCAGTGCCCATCCATTTGCAATATTCGATGCACAAACTTGTAGTTGTAGAGGCTACACATGCTCTATTTCAGGTTGTTGCTGAAACAAGACCTACCACTATTAATCAATCTTATGACCATATTCAGGGTTGCCACCCTCCTTGAAAAGTGTTTTTCAAGGTCAGTGAATTGTCAGGAAAGTCTTGATAATGATCTATCAGTGAACAATAAAATTTTAGAGTTGTCTGGAAAAATCTGTTTATAAAATGTTCAATGGCTGTGGAAAGTCTTCATTTTTTCTAGGTTCAATATACTCACACAATAACTTTGATCATGTAAAGATATGTTAAGATAGCTGTACCAAAGTATTCCTCATTTAGAGGATGCCTCTGTCAGAACTCATGAATTCCTAGGCTACATGCAGTTTCATGAAACAATTACCATAGATATACTGGTATCTTATTGAGTGATGATGAAAAAAAATGTAGTATTACTGTAGACTACAATGCTGTTATAAACTAGGCTTTTACAAAGGAGTTAATGATAAGATGATAGCTTGTCCGGCAAAAAAAGCCCTAGCCTTAATAGCTCCAACTTCTTGCTGAATACTACTAGTGCTTAAATGTCTCAATAATAAAAGTGTGGATAAGTTAGTGATAAGTATGGTTTCGTCTGGGAAAAGATCCAAAAAAAATTCTGCTAAGTGGCAACCCTTTATATACCTGATACTGATAGTATCCATTGTCATATTTAGATGTAGGTTCACTTCCATCCCATGTTGTAAGGGTTCACTTGACACATGCTATTCATTACAGAATTCAGCATCAGCAACAGGATCATGGACGTGAGAAAAAGCTACAAAATCAGTTATCCAAAAAGAGCCAGGAAGTCGAAAAATTACGAAATGAAAAGGATGCATGCAATATCCAAGTGGAATTTATGAAATCCAAGATTCAGGTACATGGTAATGTTATTTTCTTTAAGAGCTGCCAGTCTGAATTCAAATTGAAATGAGTCTTGATTGGGAAAAAAAATTGAACTAATAAAACAGGGGGATGAGAATAGAGGACTATTGACAACTATTGCTGTTGGTTACTTTATGCTCCTATAAGTTCTACAAACAAGTGTATATATTGTTGTTTTCAGGATTTACAAGAAGAATTCACTGCCTCCGCAGCCAAACTACAAGAATGCACATTATCTAAGCGTGTCAACACAGTGGTCTCCCTTGCTGAAGTCGTGAGGCGTCTCAGGTATGCAGTGTAACAGTCTTGATTGTAATCCAGAATTTGTGTATGTTTCTTGTTGTAAGTTGTCTGGTTATGTCACTGTCCTGTTGTTCAATTTGAATCCTTGACATTTTGTGTACTATGTTCTCCAGTACCATTTAGCTGAAATAGGCTAAGTATAGTTAAGATAATTGCATTGAAATAGTAGCTACCTTGTTACATGTACTCAGTACGTTATAGTGATTGACCTGTTCATCCGTCAGTCCCTGGTTATCCCAAAATTGACAGTTTCATCTAGCATTAATAGGGCATGCTACAAAGCTTTCATGTATGTTGTATTTGAACAGTCTCCACATACCTATATCACATGACCTCATTATACCCCCGCACAACGAGTTGTAAGGGGGGTATACTGGATTCAGCTTGTCCGTCTGTCTGTCCTTAGACGCATTCTTGTGGACGCAACTCCTCCTACAGTTTTGTCAGGATTTCGCTCAAACTTTCACAGAGGAACAACCTCAACATATAGATGTGCATGAAGAAGAAAGGAATTTGCGCTGCGATGAATTTTGGCAGAAATATAGCCCTTTGCCGGCAGGGGTATATTAGTCTGCCGAATAGCGACAGCTCTAGTTTGATCTTCACATTGACCTCATTTTGGACTTAGACTTATTAACCCAAATTGACTGTTAAGTCTAACATCAAGTCCATGAAGGCATTGTTTTCAAACTTGGCATACTTGTTTTCCATCATAAGCCCCTTACATTGTCAAAGCCTTGTAACACTTTCCAACATTTTAACAGAATTATGGCCCCTGATTGACTTTGCTTTTATATGGACAAGGCTTCCATGGGGGCATAAGCGTTTATTTAACGCAGTCTTGTTTTTGGTATGGTGTTGGATATAGCAGTGTGTTTTGAACTTAATTTTTGAAGGGTAAATCTTGTGACCAATAATTTGTTACATTTTTAGAATGCAATTTCCAACGAGTGGTTCATCGTGTCTACTAGAAGATGCCATCCACCTCAGCATGTCAGATGATCATGTAGACAGCAGTAAATGTCGTACCCTGAACAATGTGGGTTCATCACTGGCCAAATATAAGGCTGGTCAGGATGAGATCAGTAAATGTAAAGATGTGGTAAGTCGAACTGCTCTATTATATTGGTTAGTAATGATTATTTAGTGCTGTATTTTCACATGCAGACATTCAATATTGTATGTGTGTTTACTTACCAGGTTTTTCAATGGAAAACATTAGATTGAATATTATTTTGCGGGTGTATTTTAGCAATGGTCATGGACCATTAAAGGAATGTTTCTCAGTATGTGAAGTTGTCTAAAGTCCACTGATATGAACTACCATGCTAGGATTACACTGTCTTTATATCATTAGGCATTGTTCTTGATATTTTAGATGACTGTGGTGATATGATTCAGCTGGCTTCAAATATCACAGGAATAAGTTGGGATTTGTGCTTGATTTTGAAGAAATTTACATTAATAGGGATTAAGTCAGAATATCCTACATGTGAGATGGTATAAAGTTCTTGGTATGGAGGTGCACATACCTTCTCAAAGTGATATTTTGTGATAATATTAATGACAGCATTCATCTGCTGAGAAAACATGTTTTGAGAATTCTGCAATGAAAGTTTTTAGATATCTTTATTGTCCATATAATATCTTGCATTATTTTTTGATTTCAGTCGAAGTTGAAAGAAATGGTGAGTGCACGAGATGAAAGTCGGAGAGAATTGTTTGGTAGTGTTTGTAACTTCCTGACTGAAATGGAGAGCCTGCCACTAGAGGAACGATCCAAGCAGATTCAGGTATGATCTTACTTGCCACTTTGTCCATCCAACTATACTTCATTCTTCTGGTTTATATGGCTAGAAACTTTGCCACACCTCTTTAATTAGAATGTATATTGCAAATGTCAGTCAGCCTGTGTGGCAGTCGCTTGTTCAAATATTTCTCAATGTTCTGCTCTAAGATCGGATATTGGTCAGTAACAGTGGATGGACGCTATAGATTTTTAGGTCAAAGGTAAATTTCACCATTATGTTTAATTTGAATGGGCTTAAAAGGTTTCTGATCAATAACGCGAGAAATGTTGCGGGTGGGGCCCGGGATAATCTTAACTTTATAGGTAGATTAGTCACCATCGGGTCAAAGTCACTGACCTTTCACATTTATGACTATTTGTCTGCTATGGGATTTACATGTTTTACAAACATCCCTTGTTGCATTATGTGTAATATTTCCAGTTTTGTAAGAATTCTCAATGTTTGTATATATTTTAGGAAGCACAGTCTAAGATAGTAACAGTGTACAGTGATTATCTTAAGTTTCAAGTCCATGACGTGCCAAGTTTGGAGAACATTTCAAATGGATTTAAAACTTGGAAGGTAAGACATTCTCTACAAAGTATTTATGAAGGATCATGTAGCCATTTGAATCAGTAAGATATTTCTAGTTGGAAAACACCATTAGTAATTATTTTCCTATGAAAATCTTAGTGAATTCCTGTGGAATTAAAGATATCACTAGCCCGAATTGCTGTAAAATCTTTTTATTCTGAGATATTTGAATTAGTTCAAACAAAAGGTAAAGGCTTTGTTTATTTTAGTGTCACCCCTATTAAAGGGGCCAGCCAATTTTGACTTATGAGGCAACTATCTTTTGTGCACACACAACTTCCTGAATCCTTTCTGTTATTGCTGTGACCTGGAAGAGATGGGCCTACGGTAACCATTGTTTAACTATCTGGCTGCTCACTAACTGACAGCATCAGTTCTAACCCAGCTTTCACCGGGATTCGAACCATTGTTCTCCTGCTTCCAAGGCAGATGCCCTAACTACTCAGCCATGGTTGCGAATATGTAGAATTTATCATTTCTATCAGCCTGAATATCTAGTTTATTATCCCCAGTCTAGGTTAGCGTTAACACTATTCAGCTGTCAGAACTTTTTCTCATTGTATGTATTTGTTTAGACCAAGAAAGATTGTGAGTTTAAAGATGTGAGAACAGCTACAGATTTCTGTGAGGAGGCTTTACAAACAGCACTCAACCAAATACAACAGGTATGCTCCTTAGTATAATATAACATATCATCAGTAGACAAAATTAGCATTTGTCTGGTTGTCCGGCACAAGTAATTATTGATACGGCAAGTACTTCTGCAGGAAATATGTATAGTGTAATAAGTGTATAAAAGAAAATTAATCACTTATGCTTATTCAGGCAAGTAGTTTCAAAGACTATATTGTTAGATCAAACATCTATGTGGAAGATTGGTGGTTCGATGCTTGTTTGTGATTGGTGTTTCTATCAAGTGGTCTGTCTATGCCTGAAAATGCAAAAATAGGTGACTTGTGTCTTCCTGATCATGTAGTGTCTCTTATTTACACTGGTTGTTTATGTGATTTATTTAAAGGCCATTTAAGAAGTGTTGAATGCCATTCAGTATATATTCCATGCAGATTGTTGTACCTGCATTGCTGTCTGAACATTAATCTGTAAAGTTGACTGGATGGAGGAACAAATCAAATAGAAATTATCAGTCTGCTCTAAATGTGTCATGTTGTGCGTATTAGGTTTTCAACTTTGCATATGCAGTAGAGTTACAGGCCTTGTTTGACAATCTTATTGAGTAGATTTTACATGTTTCTTGTTGTATGATGTATGTAGATGATTAAACTGGTTGTGTATTTCTTTACAGATTATCAGTGTAGGAACGGACAGACAATGTGAGAAGTCCGATGTTGACATTGACAATCTCTTCAAAACATATGCTCATGCTTTACAAAGGGAAATCAATGCTACTGATATGGTATGTTGTTAGTCATTTTTTAGGTCCCTTTGAAAAATTCAAGTCTGTCAATCCAAATTTACGTGTCCACTCCGTAAGTTCCATTAGCCTAGTTGGCTTTCTTATTGACTTGTCACAAATGTACACATTTGATAAGAATGGGTGAAGTTCAGCATCCAGGCATCAAGGTCTCAGAGGTGTGGCAAAGGCCATATGAGTATCATTTGTGTCTGGTCTGTAACTTTCATTTGTCTGGTTGGATTTTGAAATACCTTTACCCAAAAGCTCATAATGCTATGACGCTGGCAGAGCTCGGCACCAAGGCATCCCGAAGGGCAGGCTTGCAGATATATGGCAGGGGGGGGAAGTAGTTGCTATATTCTTACGTTTAAGATTGTAATATATCAAACCATATGCTTCACTGTTGGCATAAAATAAAAGTAATGCCTGTATACTTATATGCTATCGCTCAGTGCCCTTATCACTCAATTATACCTCGCTGATAAGCCCTGCATTATTGGTGGACTATTCTGGATATGTTTAAAATATTGAAGGATTTTGTTGATCTTGGTAAATATAAAAAAAAGCATGTTGTTATGAGCGGTTCAATGGGTTATGTTGTTACTATCTTTTTATAGGTCCATGGTAAAGATGCAAGCTTTGTTACCACGGTGATCGCTTCTATAAGAAAGGAGCTTCATAATGAAGCAAGTACACTAGAGAACTACCGAGTATTACACCAGGAATTTGCTGAGAGAAAGTGTAGTATGGAACCATGGCTTGCACAGACTCCAACATTTAATGATCTACAGGAAAACCGAAAGTTATTACGCAGTTTGAAATCCAAACTTAGACACACATTAGCTGATAAATTAGACTTGGAAGAGGTAAGAGTAAAGACATTTTTTTCTACACTGGTGTTTACTATCATGTGTGTTTCTGCCATTTGTGATGTTTTGTCACCTGTTACTATTACTAAGGTATCTTAGAATTATCAATGTTGTAATGAAAAGCTGGTAGGTAACCTTTAATAACTTACTTTCTTGAAGTGGTGTTTTGTTATGTTTTCCTGTCTAATATTATGTTTTCATTGCTTGACACTGGACACACGGCATAAAAAGTAATAAATACTTAAAACTAAGCAAAGTAGATCTTCGATGCCTCAAACTGTTTTGTCTCCAACTCCCTAGAAACCTCAAATAAGTTCTGAAGTCATGGCAAAATGATGATGCACTAGTATGCATTACATGCCTCAAACAGGTAGATGGCTCAAACTATTACCTCTGTCCCAAGGCAGTTTGAGGCATCAAAGTTCTACTATAATTGAGTTGTATGTATTAATGTTTTACCAGAGTGGAGATGAGGGAGAGCTAGACAACATCAGAGAGGAGGAATGTAAGATTAGATCACAGTTACAGGCTACACTCCTTAAAGCTGATAATATGTTGGTATGTATATATATATATATATATATGTCTAACTATATGAATTTATCTCGATTTGTTACCTTAATTAGCATAATTTATTAGCTGATATTTTGTCCATATTTATAATTCCGGTTGTATGTTTTCTTTAGCGGGAAGCGTCATGAATACGCTCGATGTGTAAAATACAAATTCAAATCTAAAGAACTGATATTGCACGACATGCGTGCGGAAATTTATATATATTCAATGCAAGAACCTTGCAATATATTCGTGTATAAAGGTCATGATTGGGTCAAATTCTCAGTACTATACAATGTTCATATGCCAAGCTGTATGTTACAAACTCATATTGAATGCAAAACTGTCATTACTTACTCTTTGTTGAGAACTTGATACAAGAAATATCACCGTTTGTCTCATAATGCACTTTACCTTGACTTTATAACGTAACCTTGCCATATAAACAGCTAACTGGAGGCTCTCTCTAAGACTTCACTAGGTTAATCATGAGACAATGTACATTCACAATTCAAATTTCTCAGAAATTGAGACCGTTGAAATATATGTTACTGCTTATAATATTGCCCTCTGCATAAGCACCTATACATTTATGGCAAGGATTGTAAGTATGAACTACTCCCAAGAATGATACGTAATATTGCTGTAAATCTGTATGTTTGATATTATGATTGATGTGAACCTTTCAGCATGATGTAGCTGCTTTAGCCAATGAGAATTTCCCAGAATTAATTGTACAGTATCCAGATCTTGGTATAGATAGCTTCTTGGTACGTATAATAGTTACACATTTCTTATTGATATAATTGTCACTGCTTACATACCACATGGTTTTAATCAATAACTAAGGTCAATTCAGTCTAAAATTCTTAAATTTTGAAGTTAAAAGTCAATGTCACAGTGACCATTGACATGAAAATACTTATTTACTGCAGGTAATTGCCTACATGTTTAAAAAAAAACTTGTTTCAATTGGTTATACAGTTTGTCAATTCATGTTTTATCTGTTACAAAAGACAGGTAAAAGCCCACTAAAAAACAATAAGCTTTCTACATCTTCAAAAAGTACTTGATCATTGCATTGAATTATTGTTGTCATACTTTCAGTTGTATAAAGGGTTAGTGAAAGCTAACAGAGATATAGATCAATACAGTCTACAACCAGGTTTCCGACCAGAAGTTCATATATCTACATTTAATGGGGACCCAGTATTACTTCAGGTAAAATATGGACAATTTATGACATTTTATGTTCCAGTAGCTTTCATCAGGTTTTCTGCTGTTTTCGGTATTTTCTCGTCAAAGTAATAAGGCATTCCATTGATATCAGTAGTTTTCCTAGACTCCAGCATCGATCAGTACTAACTTGCTCTTCTGCAAACTACTGAAAACTTCTCCTCGTGTATTTCACTAGCCTAGTGTTCGATTGTGGAATGTCATGGGTTTGATCTGTGGTTGCCTCATGCCAAAGACAAAGTAAAAATGGTACCAGTAAATCCCTTGCTAGATGGTCAGAATGACGGAAAACGGGCTTCTCTCATCACCTTGGGCAACCATCTCGAATGAGGTGTCGGGAGTGACTTAGATAACTTCTGAGAACAATCAACCTGAAAAAATACTAGTTTGACACCAGTTTATATATGATGTATGTATTACAGGAATTCCATGTGGGAGATGATGATCATTGTAGTAAGGAAGAGTTTATGAGACAAGTCATTGACTACAATCAACATACTGATGCTGTACAAGCAGTGTTCTTCTCTAAGGTCAGTTCAATTCTTAAATGAGATATTGTGATTTTAAAATAACAAAAATTAAACTTTTTAAAAAAAACATCCATATTGGAAAATGTTACCTGCACAAATCTGCCCTACCCTAAAGCAGTTGGTTGATGATGTCCAATACACATCCTATTCTATGCAGTGGGGTGAAGTTTGAGATTCAGTCTTCGCATGGATTCCTGTTTAGTCACAATGAACTAGCCTTACATATGAGTTTAATTTCTACTAGCTGGAATTAAAGTTTTGTAACCGAAGTTTTTGGGGTAGTAGGTTGGCATATAGACAAGAATTAACAATGTGGTTTCTTGCCTAAGATGAACAATGTGTTTAGAGAGTTGACAATATTGCTGTTGTTTTTTCAGAATGATAGATTAGCCTATGTACAAACGGAATGGAATGGTGGTGAATTGATCGAAGTAGCCATGAAATCTGCAACATTCAATCCACTAGAGATATCAGTATGTCTAGCTGAGCATGTTGTAGAAGTACATAGTAGAGGTTGTACACATGGAGAGATAACACCACAGACTGTCCTACTACGTCCTGATCATACTGTAGTCCTTACTCTACCAGACCTCTCTAAGAAACTTGTAAGTGCTGTCCTAGTACCATTTATATAGACTTGTAGGTTTGCAGTATATACTCTCTAGAAACCAAGAATATATCCTTCTTTCCTATGATTTCGGGAATTCCTATGGTTTCGGGAACAGCCTTGTGACATAGTTCCACTAAATGAACAGGTCCAAAATTTATGACAACTGATTGAAAAAGTTAAAAAATCAATTTACTGTCAATGTTTTGTGCATATGCCTCTTCAATACACATTTTAATGTAAAATTGATTAAATACCCCAAAAATCCAACTTGACTGAAAGTTGATGAAACATGGGTCTATAATTTTGTTATTTACGTGCATCAGAATGCATCAGCTTCCACCATTTTCTACACACATGATAGTGATGGAATACCGCTGTGAACCAATAGAAACAGGGTTACCCAGATTGCTATTTATAGACCAGCCAATCAGAATTCCCGAAACAATAGGAAACATGTTACCTCATCATAGAGGTGAAGGCCACTTAGTAAAATGGCTGCTACTTGGAATTTACGATGATTACTATTTATGTTTTGTATTAAATATGTGAAGGAGGGCTCAGGTGACTATTTCATCATAAAAAGACATTTTATTGTCAGCAAATAACTGGACATGCCTTAAAAATAAGCCTTGCGTTCCCGAAACTACAGGAAAGCAGGCTACATACATTTACAATATTTTAACCTCAACAGTCTTTAAATGATCACCAAATGCTATGATATTGATTTAAATATTCTTTCCAAGTGCATGTTTACCATATTTGTCAGTCTTAAAGTAAAAAAAATTTTTTTTAAATTGTGACATCCCATTAAATTTTACAATTTTGGCAGGCAGTTTTTCACTCTCCAACTTGGTTGACTTACATTACAATTTGAAAACCAACAATAAACACATGCATAAGAAATACAAGTGTTATCTATTGCCTTTTAAAACTTGTGTTATTTTATGATTTTATAGATTGAACGTGTGGGTAAACGCTACGTAACAGAATCTGGCCTGTGCTTTCAATGTCCTGAACAACAATATTCATCTCCTGAACTCATCGGAACTGTTGCCGATGTCTACCACCTAGTATTACTTGTATTTTGGGTAAGTATGTTTAACTGACTGCTTCGTATTTTGGGTAAGAATATTTACTCGGTCAAATTTAACTGACCTTTTTGTTTGCAGGAAACTGTTTGGTTCATTTTAAGGTTCTGAACTATAGATGATGGTCAAAAGTCACTGCAAATGTTTCTTAGTGTTAGTACAATATAAATGTTAAAAGATTAGTATTAAACTTGCAGATCTCACATGCTATTCCTGTCACATATCCCTTGGGATAGATATGACGGAAAATCGTGTACTTTTCAAAACAAACAAGAAATTTCTTGTGCATGATGTATTATATATTGTTTCTTTGACATGTTTTGTCAAGAACTGAAATTCAGTTCCAGAATATTGCTTCATGATAAAACCATTAATGATCTAAAATTACTTTCTTGAACACATCTGATCTTTATTACTGTGATGTTTGTGTATATATCTTGTATATTTTACTGTATATTGTTGTTATTTGCAAATGTTGAGGCCCACATGGAAACCTCGTTAAATATCGGCATTTCTTACTTACTAATTATGATGTACAGTTTTTACTGCTAACACAAATAAGAGAAACTGCTGAGGTAGGGTTGTATAGTTGGTACATTTGTCACAGAAAATCATAGCATTGTGTATGACAAAGAGAATATAAACCCTGATAGATGTACTAAAACAGTTGATTTTGTTATAGAGAGATGGACGCTCAAGGGAATTGAGGTTTTCTGGAGAGGTGGCTCAAACTTTTCTTGATGGCTCCTTAAATTAGTATCATGTTTTAGCTATATGAGTTCCTTTTTGCTTTCAGTTACATTTTCCTAGTCATAATCTGTCATTACTGAGAAGTCAGAACGCAGAGCTGAAGACTTTGGTAATTGGTTTTAATTGTATCTTATATATCTGAAATCACTGGGGTTCTACCCAAGTGAAAAATTATGGAAACAATGGCTTAAAAGCTCATTGATTGGTTGGTTAACACGCGCGACATATGACGTTTAAAATAAGTGTAACGCTAAAACCTGTAAGGGGTCGGTAGGACCCATACAAATCATAAATGTAAAGCTTTCAAATGACATAAAGACTTTTATGTGTCCATAAATTGTTATATCTTTATCTTGATTGTGACGACTGACCTCGGTTATCTAGTGGCTAGAGTGTGCTTCTGTCCGTTCATCAATTCATTCAAAGAACTCCTCTTCAAACACTTGTCAAATTTTGACAAAACTTCACTAGATTGGATAATCCTCCTTCAGTTTCATTCTAGCCATGTTACTTCAGACGCACAGAACCAGTATGTTGAGTTATTATCAGATCAGTGCCATTACGCAATTTATGGCTCATGGAAATAGGCATAGCGGCATATTTCAAAGGCTTTGCTAAAACCGCTATTTATATATGTATGATTTCAATTTGGATCAAAGAAATAATAAAATATATACAGTTAACAGTTAGAAATGATTATGCAGGAATTGTTGTAAGTGGTCCAATAACTTTTAATGTGAAATTTGTATGTTTGGCTATATAAGCTTTGTGAAAGTTTAAATGCCAGAATGAACATAGTTGATTGTGTTATGTTTCAGAACTCTTCTTTGTGTCATATGTTTAATGCCATACTTAACTCCAAACAATCTGCGGACCAGATCAAAGCTGAACATGTGCTCCAAGTATTACAAGAAGCAGCTGCATCAAAACCGGATCCAGTTCAACCTGTTGTGGAACCAGCTCAACTTATAGTGGAACCAGCACAAGTGAGTCTGGAACCTGCTCCTGCACCAAGCATGGAACCAGACCAACCAAGACAAACTGTATCTCCACCTGTGATCAAAAGTACTGATGAACCTATGGAAATTGGTGTTTTCCGAGCGGAAGATTACATGTAAGTGTTCTACTCTATTAAACCTTGAAAAATGTGACATTTGAACTCACGGTTTTGTCATCATGAGCCTGGCACTATGCCCCTTGGCAATTGCGCCTCTGCAAAACGTGCTAATACTGGATAGGAACACAGGACAACAAAAGTATTGATAAAAATTGAAAACACTTGTTCCACATTGGATGTAAACTTAATAAGTTAAGTATTAAAATGACACATTCTAATTAATGGCAATAACTGTCAAAATAGAATATTTATCTGATTTCTTTATGCTTACATGTAGTGTGGTAAATTGGTATTCTGAAAATCCCAATTATTTTCGTTATTTCTTGTTTGACGATACGCTTTTAACTGACCAAACAATACAATTCATGGAAATTTGGTTTAGTAAGTTACGTCTGAGCAATTTTCAATCTTACCAATTTGGCATTATGAATGAAACAATATAGGGTATTTTGTTTGTTTAAGGGCTGCACCTACTCTAGTCACTGGAGAATTGAATCAAGGTATACCAGTTGCCACGGATACTGACAATTCCTGGACCACAGCAAGTTCTATCTCGGGCTCTAGTGCAAGTCGTGGTAGCTCACCGCTAGATAACACAGTGTTAGAAAACGTTGGAGCAGACGCACAATCCTCGACACAGGTCCCAACCAGTGATACTGACACTTTATCTGAAAGTGTTTCCGACATAAAACTGACAACTGGAGATATTGCTGATAGTGTTAACCCAGTGCCTGTACATCATAATTCAACTACCATGGACAATACTCAGACTTCTGGTACCACTACCACAGACAAAACTGTGACAGTTGATCCTGCTACTGCGAATGAAGTTGTAACAGTTGATCCTGCTACTGCGAACGAAGTTGTAACAGTGGATTCTGCTACTGCGGACAAAGTTGTAACAGTGGATACTGCTACTGCGGACAAAGTTGTAACAGTGGATACTGTTACCATGGTGAAAACCACAGTTGATACGGTACCAAATGAAATAAAAGATGAATGTGCTGATAAAAACATTGAAGTCTTTCCTACAAACAATGGATGTGTAAGCGATGTCCCGACAGTTAATGAACAAGGCGCAGCGAGTGAAGGCGAGAAACTGACATGTTAGTTGAGAGTTACTGCGATGTGAAGACCTGTGTTCATGTTTTGTTACCATGTTGATACTGTTCTGATTGTTAAACTTGTTACTGTTATACAGTTTGTGTCTTGCTTGCTGAGTTTGTTGGCTGAATCATGTGATGATTAGACTGCCTGTAAAGCTTTAAACTAACCTTAAAAGGAAGCATGATGTAAGATTGACTTCTTCTAAGTAGGCAACAAATGGTAAGAGTTTGCATGCTTGGGGGCTTTTATTGCTGATCCATTGTTGTTTCTATAAATTATTTACTAGATGTCAACATACAAGGTTAGGAGTAAGTGAATGCTGTGTTTGTGGTACTAGATGCATTCTCTGAAAGATTTCTGCCAGTTTGAAGTTTGCCTATGTTCACACATTAATCACCCCCCCCCCCCCCCACCACATCATCACAGTTGTACAGTTCCATTCATCATTTTAAAGAATGACAAAACCTTTGCTTGTTGGGTGTTTAAGACTTCACATGATTGTTTAAAAAGCTGATAGGAGTCCTAACTTAGGACTTGCATTTTCTATCTGCATGTGCATGATTTTATTTTACTAAGTCATTTACCTGTTTGTTTAGTGCGTTTTACTGCATGCATGATGTTACTGTTATTTGCCTGTTTGCTTAATGCTTCTTGTTATGTTTATTGGTGCTTGCAGCACTTCACGTTTAGTGTTGGAACAATTATGTTACGTGCAATGTTAGTTGATAAGATTACAGTCTTGGTGCGTTATAAAGGATTTGATTTTAGTGAGTAACCGTTGCAAACTGATTCTTGTTGGGTTTACAGGTAACATGTGGTTGCAATGTTGAGATTTCTGAAGTGGGATTAATTGCACATTCTAGTAAATGGGAAGCATGTGGTTCTACGAATGATATATACATTATTTAATAGTCTTCTATTATTATAATAAAGCACTATCCTTGTAATTATTTTAAAATGCATGAACCGTTACCTTTTGCATGTTTCACTTCAAACTTTTTAGAATTCACAAGCTTCATTGTAAAGTATTTCCAGTATGGTTAAATCATTTGTGTACAAAATGGTAATGTACTTGGCTATCAACTTGATTATGTAAAGTACGTCCAACATAATTATTGAGTACAAAAAGTATGCTCTCCATATTTCTGTTAAGCACTAGAAAGCTATCCTGCTAGGACAGTTTGTAATATGCTTGGCTGTGCTTTGGACCATCTGGATTTGATTCCAAGGCTTGGCAGGCTGCTTCTTCCGTATTAGAAATCTGGTATATGTTTGTAAGTTGTAAGTTGCTGTATGTTGGAGCGCGGTCAAGGACAATTTATTAGGTCAACTGGTTGCCATATAATGATATTAAATATAGTACTCACATAAATAGTATGAAAAAAGATTGTAAAAAAGAATGAAGTACAAGAATTAATTGTGTATGCCATGTGTTATTTCAGTGAAGATGTTGTTGAACAACAGCAAGACATTCCTCACCGATGCCACAACAAAAGATGTCAAACCTTGTGTAGTATTACAGCATAGTCTTAATAACCACACTGAAAACGTACAGTAAAATATCTGCCCCGGAAGTTAGGTTGTCATGATGACATTCTTGTCTCCCTTTTAGTCATTTACATTAATGATCACTTGTAATTAGAAAATTTAATCAAAGATAGAACAATTGTAGACATTCATTAATAAAAAGTGATTTTATCATTAGTGTGTCTGTTTTAGCAACTGATGTTTTAAGACATGCTGTTTACGATATTATTTTCCAAAAGAACAATTTTTCAGATCGAATGATTAAGTTGGTTGATGGAGGTCGACTTACTAATTATTATTTTGTGTCATATGTGTCCCATATTATCCATCAAAGTTGACTTGAACATTCATTTGTATGTCAGTTTTGCGCCTGAAATCTGTTTTTGTGGATGTCCATGTATTTTGTTGTAAGTTTAGGTTGTATGCTTTGAATGTCATTTTACATTGCATTTAATTTTGATTCTTCCTCTGTATTAATTGGCTATTGAACAAATAAACTGCCAGCATGGGATGTTTAACACAACACATTCATAACTTTAATCAATTATTTCAGCAAGATACTACATTATTGGGTTCAGTGATCAGTACGCTAGTTTTCTTACTATGGGTAAATGTACTTTGGGGAAGGGTGTGTGTGTATTTTATTTCGAAGAGTGCATGATTTAAGGGAAAATACACGGTGTGTATAGCATTTTTGTTAATTACTTTGTTAATTAATTATATAAGGAGGTACTTTGATCCTTGACAAACTGCTTTTCCTTAGTTGGAGGATAAAGGTCAGAATTAATTAAGGCACATCTTGATACGAACGTTAGCGTTGATATTTACAAATACTAATATCAGTTGGTAAAAGACAAAGATCTTTAACATTATTGCATAGATGTTATACAAACATCTTTTTTTGCATGCACTTTTGAAATAGAACAAGTTTCCAATCAGTCGTTAAAATGTTTGGTTTCAATATGAGGGTGTTTGAAGTCATACTACATGTACCATGTGACATTACATGAAGACATTGTAAGGTAAACTTGCTACACTATCAATGGTGTATTCCAGAATGTAGTTGAAAAAAAGTTGAAAAAGACTGATCACAAATTATATATGGTCATGGACTGATGCTGGTGTTTGGGGCATTTCAGATACGATCATTTACGACATTGAACCATATGACAATTTTTTATTATAGGATACATTGTTTTCTGATACTTGTTGAAGTTTTGATAAAACATTTTTAGCGATGTGATGTGACCAATTGTTGCAATAATGTTGTTTTGTAAGCATGGATATATTTTACTCAACAATTTTTACCTGTCATCTTTAAATAACTGTTTTATACTGTACTGAGAGTCTAACATCATTTTGTCAGTTATTGTGTTAATCTAGATTGGAACAAACATGTCCTTCTGTGAGTTATAAAAGCTCTACTAAATTTTAACCATGAAATTTTTGTGAGAATTTTTATGTATTTTGAATGGAGTACAGACGGACTAATCATGATTGACTTAATAACCAATGATCTGAGTATTTCAGGAACATTCTTTCCAATGCCTGTGATGCTTGGGTGTATCTAATAATTAGATGGCTTGATTATTCACCATTGTAAAAAGCAAGTAGTGACTGATAGTAGTATATTCATAAGTCAATGTCGGTAGATAAATTAATGATGGAATATTTCCACCTGGTCAATGTCGGTAGATAAACCACTGATGAAATATTTCCACCTGTCAATGTCAGTAGATAGATCACTGATGGAATATTTCCCCCTGTCAATGTCGGTAGATAAATCAATGATGGAATATTTCCACCTGTCAATGTCAGTAGATAGATCACTGATGGAATATTTCCCCCTGTCAATGTCGGTAGATAAATCAATGATGGAATATTTCCACCTGTCAATGTCAGTAGATAGATCACTGATGGAATATTTCCCCCTGTCAATGTCGGTAGATAAATCAATGATGGAATATTTCCACCTGTCAATGTCGGTAGATAAATCACTGATGGAATATTTCCACCTGGTCAATGTCGGTAGATAAACCACTGATGGAATATTTCCACCTGTCAATGTCAGTAGATAGATCACTGATGGAATATTTCCCCCTGTCAATGTCGGTAGATAAATCACTCTTGATGGAATATTTCCAACCGGTCAATGTCAGTAGATAAATCAATGATGGAATATTTCCACCTGTCAATGTCGGTAGATAAACCACTGATGGAATATTTCCACCTGTCAATGTCAGTAGATAGATCACTGATGGAATATTTCCCCCTGTCAATGTCGGTAGATAAATCAATGATGGAATATTTCCACCTGTCAATGTCGGTAGATAAATCACTGATGGAATATTTCCACCTGGTCAATGTCGGTAGATAAACCACTGATGGAATATTTCCACCTGCCAATGTCAGTAGATAGATCACTGATGGAATATTTCCCCCAGTCTATGTCGGTAGATAAATCACTCTTGATGGAATATTTCCACCCGGTCAATGTCAGTAGATAAATCAATGATGGAATATTTCCACCTGTCAATGTCAGTAGATAGATCACTGATGGAATATTTCCCCCTGTCAATGTCGGTAGATAAATCACTCTTGATGGAATATTTCCACCCGGTCAATGTCAGTAGATAAATCAATGATGGAATATTTCCACCTGTCAATGTCGGTAGATAAACCACTGATGGAATATTTCCACCTGTCAATGTCAGTAAATAAATCAATGATGGAATATTTCCACCGGTCAATGTCAGTAGATAAATCAATGATGGAATATTTCCACCGGTCAATGTCAGTAGATAAATCAATGATGGAATATTTCCACCGGTCAATGTCAGTAGATAAATCAATCTTGATGGAATATTTCCACCTGTCAATGTCGGTAGATAAATCAATGATGGAATATTTCCACCTGTCAATGTCAGTAAATAAATCAATGATGGAATATTTCCACCGGTCAATGTCAGTAGATAAATCAATGATGGAATATTTCCACCTGGTCAATGTCGGTAGATAAATCAAAGAAGGAATATTTCCACCTGGTCAATATCAGTAGATAAATAACTGATGGAATATTTCCACCTGGTCAATGTCAGTAGATAAATCAACGATGGAATATTTCCACTTGTCGATGTCAGTAGATAAAACAGGTAATAGAATATTTTCACTTGATCAATGTTGTAGAAAACATAAATGGATTATTTAAGAAGATAAATATTGATGGAATGTTTAAACCTGGGAATTGTCAGTGAATATAATTTGTAAGAAATTATTGGTGGAGATGTATGTATGCTTAAAATACAATGTGATGTTGCTATTATGAAATAAGGTAGGCAATGGAACAATGGTGTTAGAGTGACACTAGAAACATTCTGCTGGTGAATTAGTACATGTGTAGGTATTTGATGCAGCTGTTGTGTGAGGCAGTGTTGTACAATGTATATAGTTTTGTTATTATGTTGATGTTGTTGAATTTTCTTCTGTTAACTTGTTAAGTAGAATAGTTCTTTCTTGGTGTATGTAAACTTTACATACATCGTAAAGGTATGACCCTTTATTTTCATGTGATTGCTCATCTCTTGTACAAAGTACTGTTAAAGTTAGTGAGTGAAGTCACTCAAAATGATATGCCTAGAATAATGACTCAGTTACAGATTTTCAAATATCTGTGGTTAACGATTTTCAAACAAATCTGTTAGTTAAAATGATGCGTTTTGTTGAAAATTTTAGTTCCTATTGTTTTCGTTATAAATGATCAAGTGAAAGTATACAAACTGTGTTAAGTTAGTTGGTCTGTATTCCTGTAATGTTTGGTTTGTGTCTGTAAAGACTGGCACAAGTTCTTCATTCTTTACATTTAATTGGTAAATAATTGATCAAAATGATGTTAGATTTTTTCAGTCTTATTTTTACTTTGTTACTTTCACAGGCTGTGAATATTGTTACTGTATGTTACCATTCAATAAAACATGCATACCATGTCTTGTATTTGTCTTCTATGTACAGTTGTCTAGTAGTATTGTGGTTGGGTTTTTTTACAATATAGCAACATTCTCTAGTATAAAACCTGGTCCCATCAATGAAGAATAAACACAGATGTATTGCCCGTCGCAGTTTTGTAAGCTTCCGAGCCTTCAGAAACTATTGAAATCCTACCAATGGTTTCAGCAGAGTAGTAGGCACAAAAAATGCACAGCTAGACTTGGTAGTGATGAGTTGTACAAAGTTCTGTTGAAATCTGACCAATGGTCACTGAGAAATAGTGCAGACAAAATTATAGGTGGAAAAACAAAAGTCTATAACAAAATTATTAAACCATCATGCCAACAAAATGTAAAACTAAGCTTGGTGCTGATACTTTTAAGTCTTGCAAAGTTTTGTTGAAATACTATCATGGTTCAAAGGGAGGTAATTTGCAACATGCTGAAGTTTGACTCAACTGCATTCATCTGTGTAAGATATTTACTGCAGCAAAATTGATTTTCTTTGCAATAATGCATGCGCAGATGTTTACAATAACAATACAATAGCCCATGATAAGATAGTTTGAGCATAATACTGAGCAATCAGTTGTTGCCCTTTGTTTTCAGTAATAATGTGGCGTCTTTCCTGGAATTCTTGGAGACCATAGGCAGTTTAGTAGTTACTTGTAAAAGTATGTTTGTAGTTGGTTATTCTGTTGATGAGAATTGAAATATGGACGCACGGAGGATAGATACTTTCTTTTTTGTTGAGTATAAATATATAGCCCCCATATTCTTTGGGTATAGTGATCAATGTGTGTCGAGAACTTGTCGAACAGAACGCCTTCATACCGTGTAACTCGAAGACAATAACTCAGTTACTATTCGGCTGATAATATGCATGACAGTTTCCTCACACGACAGGATTTCAAACAAGACATACAACAAAAGTACAGTGTTTAAGGTAGTGTATTTATTGTAGTAGTCTCATATAAAGGGCCATCCACATTAGATTCATGTGACACATACAGTCTCGAGCACATTTATGTCTTGACACCCTATTCTATGTCTGGCATGAGACAGGTAGGCATGTCATGTAAGTTACTGATGGCTCACCACTCAGCAATATGAGAACGAGTACCTGCAGGTATTTGAACCTTTGACTTACGACTGCAAAGGCCAATGCCTTGACCACTTGGACATGGGAGGTATGTAACTTTGCTGAAACTGGGTACCACTACAGAAATTTGCACATCCGCACACGCTGACAACCTTTTTGTAATTAAGGGTAAAACTGTGGCCCTAACATACTTGCCAGAATACCACACCATTGCTTCATAAGGCATTTGTCTTAGTCTGCAGCTTTATTAAACTTTGGCTTCAATATCATCAAGATAATAATTATGCTATGCAGGTTGCGTGAAAAACTACCAACAGTGCGCCAATTTACCAGAACTGTATCAGATATCAACTCTTCCCTCGACTTGTTTTAGTCTGTTCATTTTTCCATGAATTCTGTTTCATTTTATAGTGTTTTTTGCTGTCCTTTGATGGCTTCCGTGTGTCAAGTGTACCCTCATCATCAACAAGTGTCTCTAAATGTTTGGGATCATATGGATCATTCCTTCTCAGTATTCGTCGTCTATGACTTGCACCGTACAGACAGTCTAACAATGGCTTCAGCAATGGTATCTGTTTGTACTGACTTGGTCGTACCTAGAAATAAATACGGGTAAATTTGCGATAGAAATGCAGGAGCTAGAACAAAATCAAATCTGGACCCGATCTCCCCAAGCATCTCCAGCAGAAATTGAGTCTGAATAATGTTTCTGTTTTGAGATGTCATTTGTGAGTCTAGCCTCCCATGGAAATCAGCTCAAAGACAAATGACATTTATTGAGATGAGATTTATCTCGGATCGAGATGCTTCATGAGATTGGGACCTGTACACATGTATATGGTAATCTTAAACCAAGGGCCATCGCTGTTGATCCAGTAAACAACTTTGCCAAGAAAATACTGATTACACTGTAACTTCCAAGTTTGGTTAAGATTGCTCAATTTATGTGCACAGTAAACAAGACGACTTGTGGATAACAACAAGTGTACAGTCGTGGATCCTGAACGTGAACACTGGTAAGCTAAAAATCGGGAACCTGTACAAAATGTATATATAATAGGGGAAACTAAATAACCGAACATGCAGCCTTACCTGCATAAAATCAAAAGCAAATCCAACATTATCTGTAAACTTGTCAGTG